>CM046879.1:165573995-166773995 GCA_025667525.1 Glebionis coronaria
AATTGGTGGTTTCTTGAAAATTAGGGCTTCTTGATTTTTTGGGCTTTTGGTTGTAATCAATATATTTGTTGATTATTAGGGTTCTGATTATCAAGATTGAGGAAGATCTTGAAAATTAGGGGTTTTCGTATCAAAACCTAATTTTTCATTTCTTGATAATACTCGTTAGTTTGTTATTAACTCGATCTTCATCTTTCAGGTTAATTCCGCTGCATTGATTGTTGATTGTTTTTGGTTTTATCTCTGGCTTGGGTGTTTAGTTGTTGTGTGTGCATTGTAACACCTCGTAATCTCTCTTTTTATTTTCTTGTTGTTTGTTTAGAGGGTTTAGGTGACGAAGGGATTAGTAGTATTGTTGGCTTAGTTGAGTTACAAGGTGGTTGGGTGTTATTTGTTTGTTTTTTGTTGTCTGTTGGTTTTTTGTTGCCTTGAGTGTGTTATCTGTTATTTCTTGTTCTATTTTTCATAATGGTTACTGAGAGTAGTAAGAAGGACAAGGACAAGGGTTCTGGTTCTGAGAGTAATGAGATTGATATGTTTGATCCACTGTTCTTGCATAATAATGTGACTAGTGATATTTTATTAATTGATCTTAAATGAGAAGGCACTGAAAATTATAAAGTATGGAAAGCAACAATATCTATAGCTATTCATACTAAAAATAAGTATGGAAAGCAGCTATATCTATAGCTATTCATACTAAAAATAAACTTGGTTTTATAAATGGTAAAATACCTAGACCTAAAGATGCTGGTTTTTTTGCAAGAACAACGGGACAAATGTATTTCTGTGGTTTTAAATTGGATTCTTGGTGTGTTTCACAAGATGTTTTTCTTGGTCAAGTTTTTCTAAAGGTTGTGTGAGATGAATTAGAAGATACATATAGTAAGCATGATGCTTCTATTATTTTTAACATGCATTATAAGATTCATTCTTTGACTCAGTCTGGGATGGCTCTGTCTAAGTATTATCATAAATTTAATGCTTTGTGGAGGCAGTATGACTTACTTGTCAATCTGCCAAAGTGTGTTTGTGACAACTCAGATAAGCTAAAGGAGCATAATTAGTTGATTAAGCTGATGCAGTTCCTTATGGGACATGATGAGATATATGCTCCTATTAGGAGTATAATTCTTAATAGTGATCCTATTCCTGATGTGAAGGGTATTTTTTCTACTCTCTCTAGAGATGAATCATATAAGGGTACTCACTCCCAATGTGGTTCTAAAGGGAGTGGTAATGTTGCTGCTTTTGTTGCTAGACCCAATAATACTAATATCTCTCTTGGAATGATAATGGTAATAATAATTCAGCTAGAAAGCTTAATAGACCAAATCTTGTTTGTTCTCATTGCAATATGAATGGTCATACTGCTGATAGATGTTTTGAGCTTGTTGGATATCCTTCAAATTTTAAGAGAAATACTGGTTTTAATAAGGGAACCACTAGTAATAATTTCGTTTCAGGGAGTAAAGATCAGTTTTTAATTTTCATCTAAGACTTTTACAAATGAGTAGTATAAGAAATTGATGGATTTGATTAGTGAGAAACTTGGATCTGGGAGTATACCTGCAAATGTTGCAGGTACTAATTGTGTGACTAGTTTTTGTTCTTCAAGATTCTTTAATCATAATACTAATATAAGTACTTATAGTGTTTATATTGGTTGGATTATGAATTTTGATGCAAGTCAACATATGACTTTCATTATTATCAATATGTTAAATATTTTTGATGTGTCAAAGCTAAATATGTATGACAGTGGGTCATCCTAATGAGACTAGGGCTTTGGTGACACATGTTGGCAGTATTAGACTTATGGATAAAATTGCTCTTCATGATGTCTTTGTTGTTCCAGGATATCAAGTTAGTCTATTGTTTATGCACAAATTAAGTAAAGATAGTAATAGTAGAGTCATATTTGATGAAAGTTCTTGTGTTATTCAGGATTTTGTACTAGGGACCCAAGTGGGGTCTGGTAAAGAGAATAAGGAGCTATATTTCTTAATACAGGTAAAAACGTTGGGAATAATAACATTAGAATTTTTTGTTTATCTAAATGTATTTGGCACAACAGACTTGGTCATCCTTTTGACCAAAGTCTGCAAGTTCTCAAACACAAATTGAACTTTGATTTGAATGATCAAAATGAACTTTGTGAGGTCTGCCATAAGGCAAAGCAAACCAGAAAGCCTTTTTCCTCCGAGTAAACATCAAACCAAGCATCTTGGACAGACTGTTCACTTGGATGTATGGGATCCATACAAGGTTTCAAGTAAGGAAGGTATTAAGTACTTCCTGACTCTGGTTGATGACTTTACTAAGGCTGTTTGGGTATATTTATGTTTAGGAGGAAAAATGAGGTGTTAGATCATATTGTCGAGTTTTATAACTTGGTTAAAATCAGTTTAATCAAACTATTAAGATTTTTAGAAGTGACAATGGAGCATAGTTTGTGAATTATAACATGAGTGTGTTTTGTAAACATAATGGTATTATTCAACAAAATACTTGTGCTTATACACCTCAACAGAATGATATAGCTGAGAGAAAGCATATGCACTTATTAAATGTAGTTACATCTCTCATGTTCCAGGGAGGAATTCCTCTAAACATGTGGACTGAGTGTATTCTAATTGCTGTTTACTTAATTAATAAGACCACCTAGCTCTGTGTTGTCTGGAAAAACAACTTATGATTTAATATATAACACTGAACCTAATCTCTCTCATCTAAAATGTTTTGGTTGCCTTTATTTCTCAATTGTGCTAAATAATATTGATAAGTTCTCTTCTAGATCAGAGAAGTCTATTTTTATGGGTTATGCTTTTGATAAGAAAGGTTACAAGTTGTTTAGTCTTGAAACCAGAAAATTCTTTCTTTCAAGGGATGTAAAATTCTATGAAACTGTTTTTCTTTTCAAGAACAAGTCTGAAAATAAAGGTTTTCAATTGGAATTTGAAAATTAAATGGTTAAAAAAATTTCAATGTTGATCTAGAAGATAATTTGTCAAATAAACTCTGTGATGATAAGAAAGATAGTAACGCTGAAATGAGTGAAGGCACATACCAGTTGTCACGAGGAGGTACTTAAAATACTAGTGATGCTAAGAAGGATGATGTGGGGCATCCTAGTGACAACACGCCAAAAGAAGCCATATGTGATAACTTGGAGAGTGTAACACTTGAAGAAAATGTGGATTCTAAGGGTGATGACATTGTATATCAAGAGTTTAATGAGCAGTTTCATTCTCTTAGGGTTAGTCCAGACAGTCACGAGTATATGGTTTGGAAATCTACTAGAAAGTCTAGTATGCATGTTAAATTTAAAGACTTTGAAGTAAATACAAAAGTGAAATAAAATATTGGCAAACATGTGAGTTACTCTAAGTTGAGTACTGAGAATTATAACTTTACTGCTGGTCTTGATAAAGTTAAAGAACCTAAAACCTATACTGAGGCTATTAAAGATAATAGATGGAAGCTATGAATCTTGAGATTGAGGCTTTAAATAGAAATGGAACTTGGGTTATTACTGAACTTCCGCCTTGTAGGAAATCAGTAGGACACAAAAGGTTGTATAATATTAAGTACTTGTCTAGTGGTAAGGTTGAGAGGTACTGTGGGGTCAGTATTTAGTGACACTAAAGCAACTATGGGATTTGAATATAAAATCCCCCAAGTGTTTTATGTTCACCAGAAAGGTGTTTCTACTAAAACATACTCATAGGAACAAGGTTCCTACTGAAAACAAAGTTGCTGAAGAAAGTTCAGCATATTTCCTCTTCCCGAGAACTTAGAAGACAAAGTCTTTGCTTCAGTATCTGGGCGGTCCGGTCCAGATGTTGAAGAACAAGTCTTGAAGAAGAGCTTTCAGTTCAATATGGTCTGACAATTCCATACTAAATGATGTCGATCTGCTCTAGGATACTGAAGACACTTCAGTCATCCTGAAGGTTTACATTGGGCGGGAAAAAGATCTGCTTTAAGTCAAACAAGAAAGCAGATCTCATTGGGAATAAGGTTGCTTGTAAAGTTAGATATAAGTATAACCTTTATTATTTTCCTAGTTAGTTTATTCAAATCTTGGACTGATTATCACGTGGGACATTCAACCACCCACTAGATAAATAATGCATGGTTACTTGTGCATATGTAAACCCTAATATGTGTTGCCTATAAAAGGAACACATCGAGGAGAGAATGGTAACCTTCTAGTACTTGAAAGATTGAACTCTTCATAGAAGCCAACTCTCTACCAACATCAACCTAACCATACGGATACTAGCTGATGAATGTTAAGGTTAAGACTTAAACTCATAACCTTGGTTTGTAGTTTAAGTAGAGGAAATCACTCAATATTTTCATTCAACCACTTTTATATTTCGCAAGCAAAGTGTGTATAGATTCTTTATTAAGTTTTTAATAAAATCTCTATACGTTGAAAATTAATTTTGGTATTGTTGTTTTAATTGTTTACTTGGTTATTATTTTATTAAAACAACTCACTTGAATCCAATATGCAAGATATTACTTAAGGTTGATAAGTAGTATCGTGTTAAAAGGGACCAAAAAATGGTATCAAAGCAGTTTGATTGATAAAACTACTTATTTAAGTTTTAAAATCAAGATCCAATATGGCTCAAGTAATACCACAAACCCTAGAATATAGGGGTGGCGCATTAAATGCTACTCCTATCCTAGAAGTGGCAAATATCACAAACTGGAAGAAAATGTTCATTGTCCACATGGTTGGAATTAAACCTCAATTTCTTAGAATCATTGAAAATGGTCCATTTGTTCCCATGATTGGAGACTATATAAAACCTGAAGCTCATTGGACTGCTGATGAGATAAAAGTTGCTAATCTTGATCAGCGACTCAAAAGTCTCATCATGTCTGTGCTTCTAGATGACCAAATGAATTCTTTGTGAATTGTAAGATGGCTAAATCTACCAGGATGACTTGATACTTTATCATGAAGGGCCCTATGATGTGAAAGAAATGAGAATAATGGATTTAAAGCTATCCTACAACACCTTCAAACATAAAGAAGGGGAGACTCTCACTCAAACTTTCACTAGATACAAGGCTCTGATAAATGAATTAGTAAATGATGGTGTTGAACTTTCAAAGTCAGAAATCAATATGGTTTTTGTAAATGAATTGCAAAAAAAGTGGCTCAGTTTTTGCCAAAGTTTAAGAAATGTCAATCACATTAAAGATTGTGACTTGGCTTCTCTTTTTGGAAAACTCATATATGAAGAGAAACTTGTTAATAAATTCTATGAAGCCTCCAACAAGAGTAAAGCATTGACAATTGCTACACCCTTGTCTACAGCCTTCTTTTGTGAAGTTGTCATCCAGGACTATCAAGATAGTCCTGATGATGAAGAAGACACCAAAACTAGTGAGGAGTATTTGAAAGACCTCGAGGAGGAATTTCATGAGAGAACTCTTTTGGCGAAATCCATAAGGTTCTTTAAGAAGGGAGGGAAGTTCTCCAGCAACACAAAAGCCATAGCTGACATTGTGTGTTTCAAATGTAATAAGCATGGTCACTTCGACAAGGATTGTTACTCTAAAACATCCATTTCTTCTTACCCTTTTACAGTCCTGACCATCTCTTCAAACTCCTTATCAGCAGAAGCAAATCACCTCATCTTCTTTTCAGCAACACAAAGCTGAAGTGAGACATGCTAAAGACTTTAAGGCCAAATATAGAGAGATTAAAGCCATATTTTCTCTCTTAAGCATTGAAGGATCTTCCTCCAAATCCACCAAAAGTGGAAATAACATGGGTCTAATTGCTAAAGCACACGAATAGGATGAGGAAGAAGTCTCTTCAGATGATGATGAGATGGTTAATGTCAAAGTGTTGATGGCTCTTGCTGATAATGAAGTCATTAACTTTAATGTTGTGGCAAAGGAGAGTGCTCGTAATGGTGAGTGGGTCAATATCATAATAAAAAAGGTACAAAATCTTCTTGATCTAGAAGATAAAGATGATATTAAATTTTGTTGATCCCAAACTTAGATCGATTAGCTTTGTATTAAATGAGATTGAATCAAGATTAATACTTAGAGAAACTTTGTTGTAATGAACAATCCAAGTGTTATGCGGAATTAACACTTAGAATAAAGAACAAGCAACAAGTAAACCAAACTTTCACTTTAGATTAATGAAAGAACTTGCTTACAATGAAAGTTGTGAAAACTGAATAATATATGTTATGTATAAACCCTACGACCTCCTTTTATAACATAAAGAGTCATGTACAAAGGATTACCTATCAACTATCCTAGGTGAAGATAAATATAGAAAATACAATATTGAGCATATCTTTACTTTAAATATTAAACGTGTTGACTAAGTATTCCTATCAGTGGTTGGACTTCTTCTTGTCAGCGTTGGGATATTTCTTGTCAGTGCTTGATCTGTTAGCGCTTCATTTCCTCTTGTCAGCGTCCAATTTCCTCTTGTCAGCGTCTGGGTGACTTAGCTCATTTTCCCAACAATCCTCCCCTAAACTTGATATCTACTCTAGTAATCAAGTTTCTGAATAAAAACTAAGTACAAGGAGGATTCTTACAAATACAAACTACTTGTTAATTAGAAAATAAACAAATCTAATTAAGTCCTTGCTAACATCACTAGTATAGTCAACTTCTAGCTGTGTAGACACCATCTTCTTCAAAACATCCTTAGACATAGGATATTGAGCATCAACTAGAAGATACTCTGAAAACTTTGTAGTGCTTAGATGGTTAACACCAGCAGCTGAATGTAGATGCCACTTTAACCCACTGATATCATCCAGATCCAACCATATTGGATCTGCTTCATCTGGTGCAATCATCCTCTTGAATGTTGTATAGATCTTTATTTCATTTGCTGAAGTAGGTTCTTCAACCTCATACTTGGTCTTCATCAGATTCCACATATCTACCAAGTCTTCTCTATCCATGCTTGCAAACAATGAGATCAAGGAAGTAAAAGTATGTACCTTCTTACCATATCTGGTGATCATCCATAACCCACTTGCATCTTCTTCATAATTGACTATTGGGTTTCTGAAATCCAAGGGCAATACCTCTGCAACATCTGAAGCCTCCAATGGTGAAAGATTTATACTCTTTCTGATCACTACTTCACTAGGATTCAATTTATCAAGGACTGGGAATTCAATGGGAATTCCCTTCTTCACTGGCCTTGGTACAATAGAAGCCCTCTTGATATGCATATTCTCCTTAATTTCTTCTCTTCTTTCATCTGAGAGAAGCCTCATAGTGTTCTCTTCACAAACTCTTTCCCAAATTGGATAAGCATGAAACTCCAATTCTTCAAAGGATAGCTTCCTTAATCTTTCATAGGTCCATCCACCTTGATAACACCTAAGCAACATAAAGTAGAGCTCTCTCATATCCCTTTTTAACTCTGAAAGCACCTTACTAGCCTTGTGCTTCAAAATCACCTTGCAATCTTCCTGCATTCTCAGCAAAATCTCCAAACCCCAAATTTGTCCAGTGATAGACATGCCTGGATTCTTCTCAATAGTAGACTCCCACGCAAAATACATTTCCATCACTTCAGGCATGTCAAAATCTACTTTCATCTTCAACTCTCTCAACCTTTCCTTGGCTAAGTCATCCTCCCCATACTCTAACCTCTCTGGCTCTTCTATAATCATAACACTGGAACTAGAGCTCTCATCACCATCACTACCATCCTTAGCCTTTTCTATGGTAGTTTCCATCCTATCTTGTTCTTGCAATTGTCCAGCCAAAACTAAATCAAAATGTACCTGAGGTGCATTCTTTGGTACCTCAACCTCTTCCAAAATCCCTTTACCCTTGTATTTTGCTCCAATAGCTAGTAAAGTCATGGTTGGCACCTGTGTAGTAACATCTCTAATAATAACTGGTGGTTGGGATACACCAATCATACCTGTAGGTTTGTCAGCGCTTGGTTTGATCTTGTCAGCGCTCAAACTTTGAATGTCAGCGGCTGATCCAGAAACTTGCATCATCATCTCCACAAACGACAGCTTCTTAGGAGTGATCAAAGAAACATCAAGAACAGGTTTCTCCTTCAAACTAGTCAACGCTTCAGCTATCTCCACCTGTTTACTTCCAATAGAACCACCTTCTTTTTGTGAGCCCTTGTCACTCAAATTGAATGGCTCAGTAGGTGCATCCTCCTCCCCTTTGTAAGAATCCTCCCCCGATGAAAGGACTCTAGCATGACTTCTCCTAGCATTGGCAACTTCCAAAACAACTATCCTCTCTCTCAATGATTTGAGCTCGAGGCCTTGACCTGTGACAACTTGTACAAGGTCTGCATTCTGCTTTTGCAAGCTAATGCAAACCGCCGTGAATTCCAAAAGAGATAAAGGTTCCAATCTTCCCTCCTCTATGATGAGAATTTGACCTCCCAAAAGAGATTCATCGGGCGATGGGGTCTTAATGATGTTGGGACTGCCTTGACCTGCATCTAAGCCAGAGTCAATTGTCCCAGCCCCACCCATTTCACCATCCACACTTGTGGTGGTGGTTCTCTCTGCTACATGGCTAGGACCACTAGAGGAGAACACTCCAGCAGTCCTTTGGCGTTTCTCAAACCTAAAATCTGGTTGTTCTAAAGAGGAAGTGGAATGAGGGTCTGTTTGGGTGTGAGGGGGTGTTTGGGTGTGAGGAATACTGGTGTCAGCTTTTGGGTTGGATGTGTCAGCGCCCACATTTTGAGTGTCAACGCCTGATGGTTGATGGTCGATGTGTTGGGGTGATGGAGGGTGTTCTGGTAGTGGGTCTGGTTGTGGTTGAGGTTGAGGTTGAGGTTGAGGGTGTGCAGCTGCCTCAATGACAGCTAGCATAGCTGGGGTGAGTGGTAAGTCTCTATAGGGTGGTGAATTCATATTCCTAAAAACAGTTTTCTTTTGAACATGGACCTCATAAAAGTGGACATGGTCCCTATTGCAGTATCCTTGTATACAAAAAACCATTTGTTAAAACCTAGGGTAAGCAAGAGTCATCTTGTTACCCTTGTTGTGACACATGCCATCAAAAATCAATTTTGAAAAATTATATCTTTGCCCAGTTGCGATACAAACAATGGCACTCCCGATTGAACGGTTGATCTCATTGAATGAGGAGCATTTGGGACTCAAACATTGTAGGATGACATGTATAAGGAACTTCCAAGCTGGGGGAAATTGTTGTTTGGTATATTTATTTAAATGGCCCACTGGGGGCAAAGAACAACCCAAACCTTGGAGTCCTAACTCTAGCTCTGTCAAGGGAAGGGTAGTTATACCATCAACATCATCAAGATGCAAAGCTTCGCGAACCAAAGCTTCAGTATCCACCCATTGAGTCCCATGAACAATAGCAATCAATGTAATCACTCCATTAATTGTTCTGGAACTGACAGTGTTCCAAAACTGCTTAATGTGTGTGATAGGGACGAGTGGAGTATGTGAAAGTCCATACCTTAAAGGAGACGCATTCAGATACGCAATCATCTAAGTGTATTGGGGATGCAAAGTATTATCTGCTTCCAAGTAAGCCACCATATTGTGTTGGCTTCTGAATCCCAATTCCACTTGAGCAGGTTTAAACTTTGGTGCCATGAAGATTGAATTTAGGAAAAGTGTGATGTGAAAATAATGGAGATATGAAGGTTTGAGAGATTTTAGCAGACAAAAAATAGCAGTTACCCTGTTTGAAAGAAAATAGCCAAATTTATAGGAGAGGTAAAATCATACGATTGGTTGAAAAATGAGACAATTATATTCAAAAAGTAATCATGACAATCTTGAAAAATATATAACTTATCTCATACATTAATTAAAGTTACCAACTCGCTAAAATTACGGCCCATATTTTTGTCAAAAATAACAACTGGGTAGGACCCAATGTTTTTCAACGGTCAAAAAGTAAACATCAGCGTCTAACGGCTTTATTCTTGCTAGCGTTTAATTTTTTCCATGTCAGCGTTTAAATTGGTCTTATCAGCGTTTGGAAAGAAAATATGTCAGCATCCAGAAATAAAAATAATTAAAAAGGAAAGGACCTTAACAAAGAAGTTTAACCTAGTGAAGATAACTCTTAGACTGAAAATGACTATAGGGTGGCAAGCACTGTCCAATCATGCACACTTGCTTAAGCAAGATAGACAAAATTGTCCTCAAGTGTCTGTTGCTAACCAAAGTTCTTAACAGTGAAGTTACCTCATATAAACCCTTTGTAACTTCCCAGGTAAGCCCAATAAAAACGTCACCAAGTCTCCCAACCGGCCAAACCCAATTTTAGGCCAAAATGTCTTAGCAGCATGCACAGTATATCAACTTTGCATGCTACAGTGCCTCACGAAATCGAAATTCTATATCGTACTCACCAGTGGACACAATCTAGAATTGTGATGAGAGTATTCTAAGAATACCCAAAAGCTTAAAGGTTTCCTAAACCTCCCCTTAAACTATGATAAACAAAGTTGCAAAATAAAAAGTATGTGACAAAAATTTATGTCAAGATAGGAATGTAAACATTCCAACCATCATACATAAACTTTAACACATTCCTTATAAGCTCCAAAGATCCATAAGCAACTCTGTATCTAAATGTACAATGCTCATAATGCCTGCATGATTAGATCAAAAACCACAAAACTAATATATTGCTGTCAGCGGCCATTTTAACACTTGTCAGTGTTCAAATAACCTTTGTCAGCGTTAGAAAAATAAAGTGGAAAACCCAATCTTTTACAAAGACTAATAACAGTACACATCCTGTACAAATTTTACAATGATTACAAAAACACATTTAGGTGAGATTGATCATTCCAATACTTGTTACCAAGTATTGGAACCTCCCAACATTAAAAGGTTTAGTTAAAAGACCAGCCACATTTTCTTTTGTGTCTACCCTATCTGGATGTATTAAACCCTTTTCAAAACAATCTCTTATAAAATGATGCCTAATTTCTATGTGTTTTGTTTTAGAATGATGTAAAGGATTCTTAATTATGCATAATGTAGTGTTATTATATACAAATATCTTGGTATGCATAAAATTATACCCATAATCCAACAGCTGGTTTTGTATCCATAGAACTTGTCCACAACAAGCAGCTATAGCAACATATTCTGCTTCAGTTGTAGAGTTAGCCACCACTGTTTGTTTCTTGCACTGCTAAGATATCAATCTGCTCCCAAGAAATTGGCATCCACCAGTTTTGGATTTTCTATCAAACTTATCACTTCCATAGTCACTGTCTGAATAGCCAATAAGCTCCAATGGAGAATTTTTAGGATACCATAATCCCAAGGTGGAATAGCACCTAAGGTATCTAAAAATCCTTTTGACAGCATGAAGATGACACTCCTTGGGAGTCACTTGATGGCGTGCACATGCACACATAGCAAACATGATGTCAGGTCTAGAGGCTGTAAGATACATCAATGACTCAATCATTGATCTATAATGCCTGATATCCATATCTTTTCCATCTCCAGTCTTTCCCCAAGGGTGTTCCCTATCCATGGGTGTGCTAGCCAATTTTTCATGT
The DNA here is from genome assembly GCA_025667525.1 of Glebionis coronaria. NCBI lineage: Eukaryota > Viridiplantae > Streptophyta > Magnoliopsida > Asterales > Asteraceae > Glebionis > Glebionis coronaria. The sequence goes on from CM046879.1 coordinate 165,585,562, forward strand.
AGAGAAAAACCAAAATTCTTCAAGATCTCAGCTACATACTTGTCTTGAGAGATAAATATACCATATTCTTTCTGTTGTACTTGTAAACCTAGAAAGAAGTTCATCTCTCCCATTGCACTCATCTTGAATTTTTCTGTCATAGGCTTTGAAAAGTCTTCACTCATCTTTGGATTTGATGAACCAAAGATTATATCATCCACATAGACCTGAACAAGAAGAAAATCCTTACCAATCTTCTTGGTAAATAAGGTCTGGTCTATGGTGCCCCTCTTAAACCCATTTTCCACCAGGTAGGTGGACAATGTACCATACCATGCTCTTGGGGCTTGATGAAGTCCATACATTGCTTTCTTGACTCTATACACCTTATCTGGATCCTCTGAATCTTCAAAACCAGAAGGTTGCATCGCATACACCTCCTCCTCAATTGTGCCATATAAGAAAGCACTTTTCACATCCATCTGATAAACTATGAAACCCATGCAAGAAGCATAGACTAGGAAAAACCTTATTGCTTCAATCCTTGCAACAGGTGCAAAAACCTCTTCATAGTCTATTCCTTCTTCTTGTGTATAGCCTTGAGCAACTAAACATGCCTTGTTTCTGACCACAATTCCTCTTTCATCCTTTTTGTTTCTTAGAACCCAACGTGTCCCAATAGGTCTAACATACTTTGGACAATCCACTAGCTCCCACACATCTTGAATGGCAAATTGATGAAGCTCATCTTGCATTGCTTCCACCTAGCTTGGTTCTTTGAGAGCATCAAAAATCTTCTTGGGTTCCTTTTGTGACAGAAAACAGGCAAACAAACAGGCTTGCACAAGAGGGGTAACTTCCTTCTATTGTATATTGGCAATGAAACCACCTTGAGTCTGATGAGATCTCCTTGTTTTAACAGGAGTCTGAACATCACCAATTATTTGGGAAGGAGGATGATCTTTGGCCACCTTTGTAAGTATTCCTCCCCCAAATAGTGTATTATCTTCTATAACAGATTCCATGTTGCCAATATCATCTTCATTGCCACTCCCATCCTCACTTGAATGAACCTCTTGATTGAGTATGGAAGGTTCACCATGTTCAACAGTGTGTCTGTTGGAAGAAGAGAATAAATTTCCAAACAGATTGTCAGTATCTGTGTCAACGTCTGAATTCAACCTGTCAGTGTCTGAATTGGATTTGTCAGCGCTTGAAGATGCATGCATTGTTTCATCAACTGGCTTTTCTTGTGGCCCTTCTTCCTCCTTTTCAGCAGCAGCATAGGATTGCATAAACCCATCAGTCCATATAGGAATGGTAACATAATCAAGTATTGGATTTGACTCAACTGCATGTGATCCTTCTTCCTTACCAACCTGTTTACCTGAAATTTCAACAATAGATTCTTCCACAACATTTGAATCCCTTTTCATAATGTCTGGATTAGTGACAGGCATATAATTCAAGGTCCTAGATAATTGTTCTAAATCAAATAATCAATCTGGTCCATTCTAAGGATCACTGGGCTTACTTTCTAAAAACTTAAGATGCCCCTTTTCAAGGATGCGTTTTTCCTACTTATTGTAAACCATATACCCTCTGCTATTCTTAGAATAACCCACAAAGTATCCTTCATCACCTTTTGCATTAAACTTACCTAGGGCATCACTAGCATCACGGATCACTACATGACATCCAAAAGGTTTAAGAAATCCTATATTAGGCTTCCTATTCCAAAATAGCTCATAAGGTGTCTTATTGTGGATCTTGTTGACCAAGGTTCTATTTTGAACATAGCAGGATGTGTTCACAGCCTCAACCCAAAAAGCAATAGGAAACTTAACATCGACCAACATTGTCCTAGCTGCTTCTATTAGGGTTCTATTCTTTCTTTCAGCCACACCATTCTGTTGTGGAGTTCTAGCTATGCTAAACTCTCTAGAAATCCCTTTATCAATACAAAAGTTATCTAACAGTGTATTTCTAAACTCACCACCATTATCACTTCTAAGAATTTTAACCTTAGTACTGATGAGACTGCTTTTATACATAATCTCATCGTCCAAATCGGGCTTAAAATGCATAAAATATCATTAAAACTGCCAAATATATGCTCGTGTTTGTTGCTTGTGTATTTTAGGTACGGATATTGAGGAAATGACAAAAAGATCACAAGAATCAATCAAAAACGAACACGGGAAACGAAGCCGCACAATGAACCGGACCCGAATCAAGAATTTCCAAAATGGTCCTTGAAGAATTGAAGATTGTCAACATTGGTCCCTCATTTTTGAAGATTTGGCAAGAAAGGCCCTTGGAGAATTCATCTATACAAGATATATCCTTGGATTTTGAAGACATGTCATTAAAAGCCCTTGAAGATTGCATTTATTGCACTTTTGGTCCTTGATAAAAGTTTGTATAAAACTTGTGCCAAAATTGACAAGTTGATGAAAGTTATAAACAAAGGAAAAGAAGTTTTTGCTGTTTAAAAACAAAGTGAAGAAAGGAAGAGAGTCAAGGGGCCATTTCTGCCATACCACACAACTCCTCCCATCCAATCCTGTTCCACCACGTCACCCCACCCAATCTTCTCACCCAATCACAAGCCACCCCCACACCACGTCATCCCTCCACCCACAATTTACAACTGATTAATTAAATCAGTTGTGTTTTTCCCACTAAACAAAAGTTTAAAAACTTAATTACCCAAAAACGGATTGAACTCACCCTCCTAAACACCACATAAACCCATAAACCCTAATCTACTTTACCCACTAAACCAAAGGGGTTTTGGTTGAATGTTTCCAGAACGTTGATTAAGCATCCCCTAAGCACAACCCACCACCCAGATTCCCCATCCCGTGACCCGTATGGCCCCACCATGTTCCCCTGCTTACCCAAAAATGTCAAAAGGAGAATCCCACAGTCCATCAACGCTCCAGAATCATTCCTTGCTCCCAAATGGTCTCCTCAACGTCTAAGATCATCAAGATACAGCTGTGCATCACATGTTGCTAACTTTTGACCAAAAGTCCAAGATTCCTCCAAGGGCATTACTGGAAATCATGAAGATTAGGGTTTCACATTTTAGGACTTCTAGACTATTCTATCTACTTGTATAAATAAGCTTAGCCGTTTGTGGCACAAAGCTTTGTTCCAGATTTTCTTAAGTTTTATTGTAATTCATTTTTAAGTGAATGAAAGTTGGTATTTTTGTTGAAAATATAATTCCTTTTCATTAGTTAAAAGATGGTATCAAGTTAAGAAAATCTGAGTTCCACTTAGTTTGTTGTTCAAGAGATATTCAAGAAAGTTTTTCAAAAAAATCGTGTTTCTGTTTTTTAAGTGTTGATTTTGGAAAAGTTTTTCATTAACTTTAAATCAAACCACACAAAGTGAAAGTGGAGTGGGGTTTGATTTCAGCTTATATTTGAACTTTTATCCAAATTGAAGGGAGTCCAAAGTTTATTGATTTGAAGAGTCAAATTTCACTTTTCTGATTTTTTTTATAAGCTCATAAGCTATAAGCTGCTTAACTCATAAGTCAGTCTTATAGCTTATTAAGCTTTTGTTCCAAGTCATTATTGCTCTTGTTTTTCTCTCCTGGCAGGATTACAAGCCACAAACCATTTGCAGAAAAGAAGGTGTGTTGTAGTCCCACCTTGTTCATCTTAACACCCAAAAGGATCAGCACAAGCCCGGGCTTGTTGGAGGTAGCTTTTCAGCCATTATGGGACCTGTATGTGGGTCCCACAAGGTAACTATCTTGTACCTTTTTCAGTTTCAAAATTTTGTGATTTAGATGATTTGATGAATTTGTATGCAAGTTGTTTAAGTGTGTGTTATTTGGATTGATTATGCTCATTCTAGGATTGTATGCATGATAGAAGCTATTTCAAGCAGATTTGTGCAATTTTGAATAGGGTTGCTTTGATAATTTTGATTTTCAGAAAATTAAGGAGTGTTTGGATTAGGGTTTAAGTTGGGTTGAATAACAAGATTTTTGGCTTAAAACCTGTTTAAATCACTCAATAGGGTGTTATTAGGTGATATATGTACTTGGTTTTCAGTTTGGTAGTGTTTTAAACAGATTGCATGTAAAAATTTTGGGGACTATGGCCTAAAATCAGTAACTGCTTCTTTAGCCTGTTTTAGTGCAAAATTTTCCTTCAAATTTTGCTCATTGCCAGAGATTGGGTCAATCTAGGTTTCTATATAACTTGTAAGTCATTTTGGTAGCTTATGTGCAAGTTTTAAGCTGTTGAAAATCACATTTGTGCCAATTGAACCAGCAACTGTTCATCAGACACCATATAAGCTTAATCAGAAACATTTTGGTGCTTGATTGTGATATTTGTGTGTTAAGCTTGTATGTTTTTTAGCATAATCTGACTCCCTACACTCCACTGAGTGTAGGATGCCTTATTGCCCAAAGATAAGCCCTCAATAAGCTTTCCTAAGCTTATAAGGTCAACTGACCAAAATTTTACACTAACAGTGGGAACCAATTTCCCACTGCTAGTACAATTGTTACCACTGCTTTGCAAACAGACAAAAGTCAGTCACATGTCACTATCAGGATTTTGACTTTTTTGTCTTTTGTGGCTTAAAATTGGATTTAGGACTTGAAACAAATTGCATTATTTTTCTAATTTAATTTGTGATTTTTCAGTTTAATTAGTTTTTAATTTACTGTTCATTTAGTATTTTTTAGGTTTAATAGGTATTCTTAATTAACTTTTTATTTTTTGTTTTTGTCTTTTAGTGACAAAATATTTATTTTTCAGTTTTAAAATTTTTCATAGACTTAGAATAATAATTTAAGATTTTTAGTTTAAAAAGTTTTTACTGTTCACTTTTTTTTTTAGAATTAATTTAGTTTAATTAGGGTTTAAATTCAAACTGTTTTTGTCTTTTAGTGAAAAATCTTATATTTTTCAAACTCTTTCATTTTTCTACTGTTCTTTAGAGTAATTTAGAATTTTTAAAATTGTCAAAATATTTTTAGCATTATTTTATTATTTTTTATAATTATTTTAGTCTAAAAATAGTTTTTAGTGATTTAAAAATAGAAAAATAGTTTGAAAATTTAGGAAAAATACTTTTTAGTCTTTAGATAATATAAGTAAGTTATTTGTTCAATAAAATAATATTTTGGACATTTTGTTAGTTATATTTAATTTTAGGGCTTTAATTAGCATTTAAAATTGAATATTTAATTAATAAAAGGTTTTAAAATATTTTTATAGGATTTTTATTCTTATTTATATTATTTTAGACTTAGTTTTAGCTTTTAATTAATTTTTAGGTTTAATTTTTTAATTTGTAGCTTTTTACGGTTTTACGTGAACGATTTTTTTTAGTGTAATCCGTCGTCGTAACCGTCAATCTCTTCTTACCTCATTTCTATTTTCTTTTCTTCTCAATATAATCACAAATCAAAATCAATTTATTACACAACGCACTAGCCTCCTCGAGAACGAACTCACTTAGGGTCGTTTACACACGGTTTTCCTAAATCGTCGTGCTTACCCTATTTGTTGCTCTTTTCCTAAAGGGTATACAAAAACTCAACCATCATTTTGGCGCCGCTGCAGGGGAGGCGTGTTGTGTTTTGATTGCAATTGTTGTTTTTATATACTAACCATAATGAGTATTTGTATTAGTAGCACTCTACTAATACGTATTATCGGTTTTCGTTTTTTTTGTGTGAATACTATTACTATATTGTATACGTAGAACAATAAATTCACAAGTACTCCAAATATGTGAGAAATCACAACCTTGACTTGGGAGGTCATTACCCAATCATTGTATTCGAATCTCAAACCAAAGAAAAAGGCAAAAATAGATAAATACTTTCGTGAAGCTCGATTTTGAAAACACAAACTATAAGGTGGGTATAAGGTGGATATTATAAAATATATCCTAAGGAAAAAGGCTCTTAAGTGCTTCGCGCCGCCTCGTTTCCCCGCTTGCTTGTGCGTATTTGATTTTGAAAGCTAATCGAGGGTTTTGCCGCCCAAAGTATTACTAAGTATCATATATATTTTCTTGGTTTCCATTGATTAAACCCTCTTGAACGTTTTGGTGTTCCACCAACGTTCTAAAGTCATCGAAGGCGTTCACTTCACGTGATCGTTTTCATTCCTTGAGGCTTATTTAATCGAGAGATTTGATTAAGGAGGAGATTTGTAGATTTGTGTCTACTTAATACATTCACCAAATTCCAAAAAGGTTAATACAATCAAAAACAAAAAAAAATTGGAAAATACAAAACACCAAAAAGAATCTTCTTTGCTCGTCCCCTCGTTGTACGTGACGTTTATGCTAACTCGTAATCAAGCAAGACGTGCACGTAAACGAAAGAACAAAACTCCCACTCCCAATCTTTCTAGTGAGGAGTCTCCTATTGACGAACCCATTGTAAGAGAAGCACCAACCATGGCGAATCGAACTATGATGGAGTTACTTCAAGCACCCACCGAGGGTTATGGAGAGGCTATTGTGATTCCCGCTATCCTTGCGGAGAATTTTGAGGTGAAAACGGGTTTGTTGTCGATGATCCAAAACAACAAATTCCGTGGTGATGAGAAGGACAATCCACACAACCATATCCGCCAATTCAATCGTCTTACCGCTACTTGCAAATTTAAGGATGTCTCGAATGACTCGATTAAGATGATGCTTTTTCCGTATTCCTTAGCGGGGCCCGCTAAAATTTGGTTAGAGAAAGAGCCACCCAATTCTATATTGACGTGGAAGGATCTCGTTTCGAAATTTGTGAACCAATTTTTTCCGCCCTCTAAGACTACGCACTTGAAAAACGAGATTTCAAAGTTTTCGCAAGAATCAAATGAAAGTTTTTCAACGGCTTGGAATAGGTTTAAGGAGATGTTACATGAATGTCCTCATCACGGTTTTTCCGACTTGCATCAAATCGACACGTTTTACAATGGACTTAATGATCATGAAAGAGATTATTTAAATGCCGCCGCGGGTGGTAATTTTTTGTGTAAACGGTTGAGGAAGCTTTGGTGATAATTGAGAATAGATCTAAGGTTTATAGCCCTCGTAACACACCGAGTGTTGTCAAATTGGGCTCGTCATCATCATCATCGTCTCGTAGCATTAATGCCTTACATGATGAAGCTAATGAGGAAAATCGGTTTTTCGATAGGTTTTCGAATCTTATGTCCCATTGGAAAGCTCAAGAAGCTTCAAATTCCGCTTCGGTTAAAGCGGTTGCTAAGAGTTGTTTGTCGTGTGGTGGAGCTCATGATCTTTCCGAGTGCATTACCGCGGATGGTAACACTTCGAGTGCTTATGTAGCCACGGGAACTTATAACCAAAACGGTCAAGGTTCCCGCCAAAATCAAGCTCCACCAAATCAAAATGCTAATAACTATCGAAACAACAATCAAGGTGGTAATTATCAAGGCAATCAACGTAATTACAACAAGGGTAATTATCAAAGTGAAAATAGGTAAATTTCAAACCAAAACCAAAACCGTGATTTTCAAACTACCACACAAGGTTTTCAAAATGATCACACCAAAAATCTTCAAGGAGAATTTTTGAATTATGCTAAGGCAAACGATGCTAAGTTTGACAATATGCAACGTCAAATGGTTAGCTTAAGATCCGAGTTGAAAAACGAGCTTAAAAACGAACTTGCTAATGAACTTAAAATTCATGCTAATAAAATGGAAGGAAATGTTCAACGGCTCCAACAAAATCAACAAAAAATGGAGCAAGGTCAACATGAGATTAAGCAAGAGTTGTTAAAAGCGGATGCTAGGCAATCTAAGTTTGAAGACCGAATGGGAAAAATGTTTGAAGCTATCATGTGTAAACCTTTTTCTTCGAGTAGTCTTCCTAGTGATACCATCGTAAACCCGAAAGGAGAAATGAAACTGATTACCACACGTAGTGGTAAGACACTTAAGGAACCGACTCCTCAACCAATTGCTCCTACAGAGGAAGCAATTGAGGAAGAACCCGAGGTGGTGGTCCAAAAGGAGCATATCTCAAGCCCACAAAGTACCGCTCATGCCACACCTACGGTTGACCCATTACCAACATTGGAACCCGAGATTCCAAAGGATATGCCTATGCCCCAACCCACACCACCCTTACCTTACCCATCAAGACTTAGGAAGGAGAAACGTCAAGAGCGCGACAATTATCAATTTGAGCTTTTTATGAAAATGTTTCGTGATTTGCACCTTAATGTGAGTTTCGCCGACGCTTTGGTCATGATGCCTCGATTTGCTGCTAACTTTAAGAGTATGTTGAACAACAAGGAGAAATTGCACCAATTGTCTTGTTGTTCGTCGGTTTATCTTAATCGCATACCTCAAAAAGTCAGTGATCCCGGTAAATTTTTGATCCCTTGTGCAATCCAAGATATGGAAGAATGCTATGCCTTGGCCGATCTTGGTGCTAGCATTAACTTGATGCCACTTGCAATCTTCGAGTCGCTCAATCTTCCTAATCTTACTCCTTCACTAATGTCTATCGAGTTGGCCGACCATTCCACGATTCGTGCATGTGGATTGGCGGAAGACGTGTTTGTGAAAGTGGGGAAGTTCTACTATCCCGTAGACTTTATCGTTGTCGATATCCCCACGGATCCTCAAGTTCCTCTCATTTTAGGCCGTTCGTTTTTAGACACGTCTATGGCTTTGATCGATGTCCATGCTAGAAAGATCACCTTACGTTTCAACGACGAGGAACTTGTTATAAACGCAACTCAAAATTCTCAACTTTCTCATGTTTATTCCGTTGCTACCATAAACCTCGTTGATATGAATATATGATTGACTTGGTTTACGAGGAATTTTCACAAGAAGTTCTAGGTTTTGGTGATGAAGAAACTAGTGGCAATCCCACTATGTTAGATCCAATTCTTGATAATTCGACACCAACTTTCACTCCATTTGAAGGCGGTGGTTTAACGTTGGAAGAATTCAATGTTCCACGTAACGAAGACCTCGACAACGATGAGGACTTCTCGATTATCAAGGATTTTCTTAACGATTTCCCATTTCCTCCACCCGAGGAGGTTATGAGTATCGAGCCCAAATCTTCACTTGAGGAACCACCTATCCTCGAGTTGAAAGATTTACCTCCTCACCTCGAATATGTCTATTTGGAAGAGGATGACAAGTTGCCGGTTATTATTGCGAAGGAACTTTCGAATGATGAAAAAACCGCACTTGTCAATGTTCTAAAGGATCACAAAGGGGAAATTGCGTGGAAGTTATCCGACATTAAGGGAATCGATCCCAAGTTTTGTACTCACAAAATATTAATGGAGGAGGATTACAAGCCCGCAATCCAATGTCAAAGGAGGGTGAACCCTAAAATTCACGACGTCATCAAAAAGGAGGTCCTTAAACTCCTTGACGCGGGAATGATTTACCCTATTTCCGATAGCCCTTGGGTGAGTCCTATTCATTGTGTCCCTAAAAAGGGAGGGATGACCGTTGTGCCAAACGAGGCCAACGAGTTGATTCCCACTAGACTCGTGACCGGATGGAGAGTATGCATTGACTATCGAAAGTTGAATGAAGCCACTCGAAAAGACCATTTTACCTTGCCCTTCATGGACCAAATGTTGGAGCGTCTTGCGGGAAACGATTTCTATTGCTTTTTAGATGGTTTTTCCGGTTACTTCCAAATTCCCATCAATCCTCGTGATCAAGAAAAAACTACGTTTACGTGTCCATATGGAACGTTTGCCTATCGTAGAATGCCATTCGGACTTTGCAATGCACCGGGAACCTTCCAAAGGTGCATGATGGCTATTTTTCATGACATGATCGAGAAGACGATGGAAGTCTTCATGGATGACTTTTCCGTTTTTGGTAATTCGTTCACTTCGTGTTTGTCGAACCTTGAGAGAATGTTAAAACGTTGTGAGGAAACCAACCTTGTGCTCAATTGGGAAAAATGTCATTTTATGGTTAAGAGTGGAATCATCTTAGGGCACAAGGTCTCGAAAGCGGGGATTGAGGTAGATCAAGCTAAGGTAGACGTCATTGCCAAATTACCTCATCCCAAAACCGTTAAGGGAGTTAGGAGTTTCCTAGGCCACGCGGGCTTTTATCGTCGATTCATCAAGGATTTTTCGAAGATTTCTCGACCCATTACACATCTTCTTGAAAAAGAGGCACGTTTTGTCTTTGACGAAGATTGTGTACGAGCCTTTGAAATCCTTAAGAGGAAACTTACCGAAGCTCCCATTCTTGTTGCTCCCAATTGGAACCTCCCCTTTGAGCTCATGTGTGATGCTAGTGATTACGCTATTGGGGCTGTTTTGGGGTAACGTGATGATAAGCACTTCTTGCCTATTCACTATGCTAGCAAGACGATGACCGAGGCTCAACTAAAATACACTACAACGGAGAAGGAGTTCCTTGCCGTGGTGTATGCATTTGAGAAGTTCCGACCTTACCTCGTCTTAGCTAAATGCATAGTGTATACGGACCATTCGGCTATCAAGTATCTCATGGCAAAGCAAGATGCTAAGCCTAGATTACTTCGTTGGATTCTCCTCCTCCAAGAATTTGATCACAAAATCGTTGACAAAAAAGGAGCCGAGAATCTAGCGGCCGATCATCTTTCTCGTTTGGAAGATCCTCACCAAAGTGTTTACGAGCCCAAGGAAATCACCGAAACATTTCCGCTCAAGACACTTGGTGTAGTGAATTCTAAGCTTGATTCTTTCACCCCATGGTTTGCGGACTTCGCAAATTACCATGCGGGTAACTTCATCATTAAGGGTATGACGACTCAAGAAAAACGAAAATTCTTTCGTGACGTCAAGTTCTACTTTTGGAACGACCCTTACTTGTTTCGAACTTGTGCGGATCAAATCATCCGACGTTGTGTATTTGGCACCGAAGCTTCTAACATCCTTAGAGCTTGCCATGAGGGACCCACGGGAGGTCACCACGGTGTTAATCTCACGGCTAAGAAGGTGTTTGATGCCGGCTTCTTTTGGCCTACTATTTATCGGGATGCACAAGATCTTGTGAAGTCATGTGATGCATGCCAAGGACAAGGAAAAGCCTCACAAAAAGATGAAATGCCACAAAATATTATCCAAGTGTGTGAGATCTTTGACGTTTGGGGTATAGACTTTATGGGACCGTTCCCATCATCTCGTGGTAATAAGTACATTCTCGTTGCGGTTGACTACCTATCTAAGAGGGTGGAGGCTAAGGCCTTGCCCACCAATGATGCTCGTGTGGTAGTTAAGTTCTTGAAAAGCTTGTTTTCTCGGTTTGGAACCCCTCGTGCGATCATAAGCGATCGTGGGACCCGTTTTTGTAACGACCAATTCGAAAGGGTCCTAAGGAAATATGGGGTTACACATCGGCTTTCTACGGCTTATCACCCACAAACGAGTGGGAAAGTCGAGGTTTCAAACCGAGCGTTGAAGAGGATCTTGGAGAGATCCGTTGGGGAAAACCGACAATCATGGTCGGATAAGTTGGTCGATGCTTTATGGGCCTTTAGGACCGCTCATAAGACGCCCATTGGGTGCACTCCCTATAATCTTGTGTATGGAAATAATTGTCATTTGCCTATCGAATTAGAACACAAGGCTTATTGGGCCCTAAAGCATTGTAATGATGATATGGAGACCGCGGGGAAACACCAGAAAATGCAATTGAATGAATTAGATGAATTGAGGGACATTGCTTATGAAAATTCATTGATTTACAAAGAAAAAACTAAAAAGTTGCATGATTCTAAAATTAAGAACCGGGGTTTTAACATTGGGGATCAAGTTTTGCTTTTTAATTCAAGATTAAAAATCTTTTCCGGTAAGTTGAAATCCCGTTGGTCCGGTCCATTCACAGTGACTCAAGTGTTTCCGTATGGGACCATCGAGCTAGCTCAAGATGATGGTCCTAACTTCAAGGTGAATGGACATAGGTTGAAGCACTACTTTGGCGGGGAAGTTCCATCCTTGAACTACCTCGACAAAATCACTTTCCCCAATGATAATTAGTATTGAGGGGATCGAGTCGAGCTCATGACTCGTTAATCAAAAACGAGGTGCCTCGTGGGGGAGACCCATGCTTATCCATGTACATATTATTGCTTTCTAATTAGTTTAATGTGAGGGGATTTGTGCCCTTCCAACCTTTGTATAGTGGTTGTTTGTGCATTGTGGTTTTTAGATCATGATCTTCACGATTGGAGCCTCTCGTGTTCGTTTATGGGAGCACTCGATCGTTTGCTTTGAAGACTTTCTCAATATCCAAATGATATATCCTTTCAATGTTCTAACCTTAGGTTTATAGCACACTTCATAAACGGCTATTAATTTAACGGTTACACCCTTTCCATGCTAGATTATGCATTCTACTACGTCTCTAGTATGGGGGTGTTTGCACCCCTAGACTCGAAACATTGAGGACAATGTTTAACTTTAGTATGGGGGGGGGGGGGGGGTGAATAGATACTTGCCTTGCCAAACCTTCACGCTTTCCAAAGTTTATCTTTTTATTTATCGTTTTGTTGCAAAATAAGGCTAAAAATGGCCAAATTTTAATTTTTTTCTCATGTTTTATAAGTGTTTGAAGACACGAATGTAGGTTTTCCGATGGCGAGAATAAGAGTAATTTTTGACTCGACCGTGCGTGTTGAGCACTTAGCTTTGATTCCTTAACTACACATTAGGCTAAGTCTCTTAAATGAGGACGAGAAATGATAGAGTTAATTTTAAGTTACTATGCTAAACGTAGAGTACTCGTATTCTTTCAAAAACTCATGTGTTCTCGCTGTTTGCTTATTCTCCCTTCGCATGTAAATATTTTTTGCTTAATAAATATTGACTTAGCGGTTTAATTGGGATTGTTGGGTTTCTAGTCTTTTCTAGTAGCTTCCGTGTAATTAAATTGGGAAGACATTAAGGTATCGCCAGCGTCACGGTTTTGAAGTATTGGCACCCGAATAATCAAAAGCTTCACCTAATAATAAGATTTCAAGTGCTCACCTAAATCTAGCAAACAATTTGAAGCCCCACAAGGCCGAAAAATCTATGCAAAATTGAAAGTGAATCAAGCCTTAATCTTCGAAGCTTTAAAGATCCAAAATTCGCCTTAGCGTGAGGATATACGTCTTTGGCTAATAAAACCACCGATGAGGCGGATAATAAAAGGCAAGGCAAGACCGAAGTCATAATAAAAGCTTCATGGCGAAGTTGAATAAAAGATGGAGGTAAACCAAAGATAATAAGGCCCTTCCGTTAGGGTGCGTATAAAAGTCTTGGTAATAAGTCTCATGTTCAAAACCGTTATAAAACCGTGTTTATCGATTCTTCTTGTCAACTTAATTTTTTGACATCGTTGTCTATTGGGAGGGGTTATTGATTTGATGGTCTTGGTTACACCGTTAGGACTCAATTTTTAGACCTAAATCTCTATTATCGCATAAGTCAAACAATGTATCCTCGTGAAACATTCAAGACAAAATAAAATATAAGAGATACAACTTAGGAATAATGGGAGGATAAGTACGTGATTAGGGCATATGAGTAGTGTTAGCATTACTAACTAATAATGACAATGATCTCGTTGCACGCTTGGCATGGAATTAGGGTGAAAATCGAGGACGATGAAATTATTTCTAACGAAGCATTCACGTGTTCTTATTCTATGAACCTAAACGTCCCATTTTGCGATGAAAATCATACATTATGTCTAAAATGCAAGTAGTAGTGTAGCTAGTTTGTCATTCAATAAAGTGAATAAAAATGAATTTTGGAGATGCTACGATACTTTATTCTAGCATTGCGTGAGGGCACGGCAATGGTTTAGTATGGGGGAGTGATGAGACTGCTTTTATACATAGTCTCATCGTCCAAATCGGGCTTAAAATGCATAAAATATCATTAAAACTGCCAAATATATGCTCGTGTTTGTTGCTTGTGTATTTTAGGTACGGATATTGAGGAAATGACAAAAAGATCACAAGAATCAATCAAAAACGAACACGGGAAACGAAGCCGCACAATGAACCGGACCCGAATCAAGAATTTCCAAAATGGTCCTTGAAGAATTGAAGATTGTCAACATTGGTCCCTCATTTTTGAAGATTTGACAAGAAAGGCCCTTGGAGAATTCATCTATACAAGATATATCCTTGGATTTTGAAGACATGTCATTAAAAGCCCTTGAAGATTGCATTTATTGCACTTTTGGTCCTTGATAAAAGTTTGTATAAAACTTGTGCCAAAATTGACAAGTTGATGAAAGTTGTAAACAAAGGAAAAGAAGTTTTTGCTGTTTAAAAACAAAGTGAAGAAAGGAAGAGAGTCAAGGGGCCATTTCTGCCATACCACACAACTCCTCCCATCCAATCCTGTTCCACCACGTCACCCCACCCAATCTTCTCACCCAATCACAAGCCACCCCCACACCACGTCATCCCTCCACCCACAATTTACAACTGATTAATTAAATCAGTTGTGTTTTTCCCACTAAACAAAAGTTTAAAAACTTAATTACCCAAAAACGGATTGAACTCACCCTCCTAAACACCACATAAACCCATAAACCCTAATCTACTTTACCCACTAAACCAAAGGGGTTTTGGTTGAATGTTTCCAGAACGTTGATTAAGCATCCCCTAAGCACAACCCACCACCCAGATTCCCCATCCCGTGACCCGTATGGCCCCACCATGTTCCCCTGCTTACCCATAAATGTCAAAAGGAGAATCCCACAGTCCATCAACGCTCCAGAATCATTCCTTGCTCCCAAATGGTCTCCTCAACGTCTAAGATCATCAAGATACAGCTGTGCATCACATGTTGCTAACTTTTGACCAAAAGTCCAAGATTCCTCCAAGGGCATTACTGGAAATCATGAAGATTAGGGTTTCACATTTTAGGACTTCTAGACTATTCTATCTACTTGTATAAATAGCTTAGCCGTTTGTGGCACAAAGCTTTGTTCCAGATTTTCTTAAGTTTTATTGTAATTCCTTTTTAAGTGAATGAAAGTTGGTATTTTTGTTGAAAATATAATTCCTTTTCATTAGTTAAAAGCTGGTATAAAATTAAGAAAATCTGAGTTCCACTTAGTTTGTTGTTCAAGAGATATTCAAGAAAGTTTTTCAAAAAAATCGTGTTTCTGTTTTTTAAGTGTTGATTTTGGAAAAGTTTTTCATTAACTTGAAATCAAACCACACAAAGTGAAAGTGGAGTGGGGTTTGATTTCAGCTTATATTTGAACTTTTATCCAAATTGAAGGGATTCCAAAGTTTATTGATTTGAAGAGTCAAATTTCACATTTCTGTTTTTTTTATAAGCTCATAAGCTATAAGCTGCTTAACTCATAAGTCAGTCTTATAGCTTATTAAGCTTTTGTTGCAAGTCACTATTGCTCTTGTTTTTCTCTCCTGGCAGGATTACAAGCCACAAACCATTTGCAGAAAAGAAGGTGTGTTGTAGTCCCACCTTGTTCATCTTAACACCCAAAAGGATCAGCACAAGCCCGGGCTTGTTGGAGGTGGCTTTTCAGCCATTGTGGGACCTGGATGTGGGTCCCACAAGGTAACTATCTTGTACCTTTTTCAGTTTCAAAATTTTGTGATTTAGATGATTTGATGAATTTGTATGCAAGTTGTTTAAGTGTGTGTTATTTGGATTGATTATGCTCATTCTAGGATTGTATGCATGATAGAAGCTATTTCAAGCAGATTTGTGCAATTTTGAATAGGGTTGCTTTGATAAGTTTGATTTTCAGAAAATTAAGGAGTGTTTGGATTAGGGTTTAAGTTAGGTTGAATAACAAGATTTTTGGCTTAAAACCTGTTTAAATCACTCAATAGGGTGTTATTAGGTGATATATGTACTTGGTTTTCAGTTTGGTAGTGTTTTAAACAGATTGCATGTAAAAAATTTGGGGACTATGGCCTAAAATCAGTAACTGCTTCTTTAGCCTGTTTTAGTGCAAAATTTTCCTTCAAATTTTGCTCATTGCCAGAGATTGGGTCAATCTAGGTTTCTATATAGCTTGTAAGTCATTTGGGTAGCTTATGTGCAAGTTTTAAGCTGTTGAAAATCACATTTGTGCCAATTGAACCAGCAACTGTTCATCAGACACCATATAAGCTTAATCAGAAACATTTTGGTGCTTGATTGTGATATTTGTGTGTTTTTTAGCATAATCTGACTCCCTACACTCCACTGAGTGTAGGGGTGCCTTATTGCCCAAAGATAAGCCCTCAATAAGCTTTCCTAAGCTTATAAGGTCAACTGACCAAAATTTTACACTAACAGTGGGAACCAATTTCCCACTGCTAGTACATATGTTACCACTACTTTGCAAACAGACAAAAGTCAGTCACATGTCACTATCAGGATTTTACTTTTTTGTCTTTTGTGGCTTAAAATTGGATTTAGGACTTGAAACAAATTGCATTATTTTTCTAATTTAATTTGTGATTTTTCTGTTGAATTAGTTTTTAATTTACTGTTCATTTAGTATTTTTTAGGTTTAATAGGTATTTTTAATTAACTTTTTATTTTCTGTTTTTGTCTTTTAGTGACAAAAATATTTATTTTTTAGTTTTAAAACTTTTCATAGACTTAGAATAATAATTCAAGATTTTTAGTTTAAAAAGTTTTTACTGTTCACTTTTTTTTTTTTTTTTAGAATTAATTTAGTTTAATTAGGGTTTAAATTCAAACTGTTTTTGTCTTTTAGTGAAAAATCTTATATTTTTCAAACTCTTTCATTTTTTACTGTTCTTTAGAGTAATTTAGAATTTTTAAAATTGTCAAAATATTTTTAGCATTATTTTATTATTTTTTATAATTATTTTAGTCTAAAAATAGTTTTTAGTGATTTAAAAATAGAAAAATAGTTTTGAAAATTTAGGAAAAATACTTTTTAGTCTTTAGATAATATAAGTAAGTTATTTGTTCAATAAAATAATATTTTGGACATTTCGTTAATTATATTTAATTTTAGGGCTTTAATTAGCATTTAAAATTGAATATTTAATTAATAAAAGGTTTTAAAATATTTTTATTGGATTTTTATTCTTATTTATATTATTTTAGACTTAGTTTAGCTTTTAATTAATTTTTAGGTTTAATTTTTTAATTTGTAGCTTTTTACGGTTTTACGTGAACGATTTTTTTAGTGTAATCCGTCGTCGTAACCGTCAATCTCTTCTTACCTCATTTCTATTTTCTTTTCTTCTCAATATAATCACAAATCAAAATCAATTCATTACACAACGCACTAGCCTCCTCGAGAACGAACTCACTTTAGGGTCGTTTACACACGGTTTTCCTAAATCGTCGTGCTTACCCTATTTGTTGCTCTTTTCCTAAAGGGTATACAAAAACTCAACCATCAAGTACCCATTTCTTTTCAATTTGGGTAATAAAGTTAATCAAAACTTTGGCAGTATCACTTTTTAAGGCTAAAAAGAAAGTCCAAGTAAACCTAGAAAAATCATCAGTTATAACAAAACCGTAAGATTTACCATTAAGACTTTCTATATTAGTTGGGCCAAATAAGTCCATATGTAGCAAGTGAAGTGGTTTAGAACTGGAATGTACACTTTTAGACCTAAAGGAGACCTTATGATGTTTTCCCTTAAGGCATGCAACACAAGAGTGATCATTGTGGAAAGCCTTTGAAGCCAAATCATCAACTAGATCATGTCTCACAAGTCTATTAATATTCTTAAAATTTATGTGTCCTAACCTTCTATGCCATAAGTTACTTTCATCAACTGATGCTTTAGCATAAAGACATGACATATTTTTGTTCATTTTAATCCCTTTGAGATTAACATTATAAATATCCTTATGCCTAGGTGTTCTATATTTAATAAACTTCTCATCATGCATCTTAAAATCTTTACTCAACACCAAGCATTCAGTATCAGTGAAAAGAACTTTATTTTTGTTGTCACAAACTTGTGACACACTAAACAAGTTATAGTCAAGTTCCTTTACCAGAAAAACGTTCTCAAAACATAAATTGTTGGTGATAAGAGTGCCTTTGCGTGATATAGTTCCATATCCTCCTCCAAAGTACACTTTGTTACCATCTTTAATGGGGGTAAAATCTGACAAATAATCTTCCTTCCCCATCATGTGCTGAGCATCCACTTGTCCCAATATCCATGATCATTGACATGCTTTTGAATGCCCTGCCTATAAAGAAAACAAATTAGTTTTCTTTGGGAACCCAAGCCTGAGGAGACTTGGATTCATGTGGTTGTTCAACAAGAACAGACTTAGTCCTTATAACAACCCCTTCTTCAGCCTTTTTGTGGCCTGAACACCCAGTTTACCCCAATTGGTTTAGTAATGAACTTTGAAAGATAATTAAATCTGTTGCAGGTCATAGAAATCCCATCAAAATTAGGGTTTTGGTCTTGTTTAGGTCTCCATGTCAAACTAGATGAAGCTTTAGACCCCTTTCCCTTAGGTTGTAAATACCTATTGTTACTTGGTCTAGCACAAGGTCTAACAGCAGCTTGTTGTGGCATTTTCATACCTAGAGCTGTCAGCGTTTCCTGTCAGCGTTGAAGTTGTTCTTGTCAACGCCCAAATTAGGGTTTGCTACATGAACCCATTGTCTGTTAGACCAAGTGTTGGTCTTTTGAAAGGGCCTTTGTCCATGAATACTTGTCCCTTTAAAAAACAAGGGAGCTAGTCTAGTGACTTGTGGGCTTGGTTAGACAAAAGGTCTGGATTTGACCATGGTTGACCTATGTGTAACAAGCTTTTCTAGACATAACCTTAGGTCTAGATTGAAAGAAACCTGTCCCATTAACACTAGGTTAGCTTTGTGGTGACCTAGGTTTTCTATACATTTCAGCATATTTAACACTAGGTTTTCTCTTAACTGGTGAGCCAAGGTCAATGGGATTTCCAGTGGTGGGGTTGGTCACAGTAATGGGTGTAGGCACAAATGGACTCTCACTGAGCATTCCACCCTTAACAAAAAGAAAATGGTTGGCTGCTTTCCATTGCTCAAGATCAGTTACCTTTTGTTGATATTCCTCAACTGGGGTGAGCACTCTAGGTGGAGGAATAAATTCCTCTTCTTGGAGTTCTGGAATACCAGTCCAAGAGAGATCTTTTCTCTGAACACCATAAAAGTTCCCAGCAGGTGGAGGAACAACAACATATTCATTCATCCCAATCCCAAATTTGTCCCTAGGGTCTCTTTGTTCACTGACACACTTTTCTAGGGTTTGACTAGCTTTATCAAACTTTTTAATCTTAAGCCCTACATTTGCTTTATCTGTAATGGCTTCATCTAAATTAAGTTTCACTTCTGCTCTGGATCTCATTAGAGTGTCCCTAAGTTCAACACTAACTTTAAGATCATGAGACAAAACATTAATTTGATCTTTTAGGTTAAATTCCATTATCTTATATTCCTCTATAGTCCCTTCAGTTTGTGCAAGTGACATTTTATAATTTGCTACCCTACATTCTACATCAAACACGTCTGATTTTAATTTTAAATTTTCTTTGTTAAGCTTTTCAGTGTTTAATCGAAACCCTTTACTACAGAAAGCATCATCATATACCTCATTGTCTGATGAAGATGAGGAGTTGGCCATGAGAGCAAAGTGAACATGCTCTTCTTCTTTCTTCTCAGCAATCAAAGCTGGATTCTCTTCCACATCCTTTGCCATAAAGCTCCAGTCCCATCCAACACCATCAATATCTTGCATGGCGACCATAGACTTTGTCTTAGCATCTTAAACCTTAATGATTTGGCTTGAAGTCTTTCCAACATCAGATCTTCTTGGAGATCTGCACTCCCTCATGAAGTGACCTATCCTATGGAAGTTATAACACTCAAACTTAGATTTATCAAATCCAGTTGTGTCTTTAGCATTGAAGGTCATCTTTCTTCCAAATCCCCTATTCCATCTGTTGGCCCTTATGCTTGCAAGTGCCATGTTCCACTTGATATCCATCTCTTCTAAATTCTCATCACTGATTTGCTCAAGATCCTCATAAGTAATTAAGGAACCATTGGGCAATGTAGCGATGTATGCACATACTGTATCCAAATCAATACCAGCAGGTTTAAGCTTTGGTGAGTCAACATTGTATGTGTCAGCGTCAAAATGTAAACCGCTGACAAAGGTTGATCCACTGCTGACACAGGTTGATCCAGTAACAGGATGTACATATGACTCTCTTTCACTGGTTTGAGCTTCACTATGTGAGATGAAATCCATGTTTCCAGATGTTGACTTGCTTCCATGATCAAGTAGGATCTTACTCTCCAAAATCTTTAACTTATTGTAGACGTAATCAAAGGAAGAACTCTTATGGGCATTGGTAGCAATGATTGACCTAGCCTTAATTTTCCAGGCATCACCAAGACTTCTAAGAAAAGTAGTAATGATATCAACATCATCATGTTCTGTTCCCATAAAGGACCACTTGCGTGTGATGTCTAGAAGCCTGCTTCTCACCTCACTTAGCTTCTCATTGGGAAGAGCTTTAAACACAACATATTCATGCAAAAGTTGCTTCTTCCTTTCTTTGGCAGTATCTTCATTACCACCATAGGTGATTTGAAGGGCTGCCCAAACTTCTTTGCCATATTCAAAACTTCTGTACTTGTGTTGATTCTTTAGACCCAAAGAGAGTTTAAGAATGCTCAAAGTTTTCATGTCATTACTTCTTGCGGCTATATCTGCAGTTGAGATAGCTCTTCCATCTTCAGGTCTTTCTCTAAGCTCTTCAGCATTGGAACCAACTGTGGTTCTTGCTGTAATAGCAACAGTAATCCTAGCTGCTTTATCAAATTGATTTCCAAATTCAATAATTTCCCAGAGAGTATGATCATGAATTTGAAGGTATTGTTCAAAATTGAACTTCCATTGTTCAAAGTTGTCAGGGTCGAGCATAGGGATTTTTAGGTTGTGATTTGATGAGCAAGAGATTCTGTAGCAGACATCTTGTCTGGTTTTATGGTTTCTGGTGTTTTTAGGGTTTACTGTTCCTTTTAGATTAAAGTTCCTCAACAAGCTCTGATACCACTTGTTGATCCCAAACTTAGATCGATTAGCTTTGTATTAAACGAGATTGAATCAAGATTAATACTTAGAGAAGCTTTGTTGTAATGAACAATCCAAGTGTTATGCGGAATTAACACTTAGAATAAAGAACAAGCAAACAAGTAAACCAAACTTTCACTTTAGATTAATGAACGAACTTGCTTACAATAAAAGTTTTAAAAACCGAATAATAAATGTTATGTATAAACCCTACGACCTCCTTTTATAACATAAGGAGTCGTGTATTCTAGGTGAAGATAAATATAGAAAATACAATATTGAGCATATCTTTACTTCAAATATTAAACGTGTTGACTAAGTATTCCTATCAGTGGTTGGACTTCTTCTTGTCAGCGCTTGGATATTTCTTGTCAGTGCTTGATCTGTCAGCGCTTCATTTCCTCTTGTCAGCGTCCAATTTCCTCTTGTCAGCGTCTGAGTGACTTAGCTCATTTTATTCCCAACAAATTTGTCTTTGATTACCTGTGTATTAATCTACATTTTGTTGAAGAACAAAGAAATAATATTTTTGAAAAATATAGGAAAATTGTTCTAGAGTTGGAAAATCATGAAAATAAGTTGATAGAGTTAAAAGAAGCTAAACTAGATCTACTTACTTTCCAACAATTAAACACTGAAATCATTGAAGAAAACAATATTTAAGAGTTGATCTAAAAGAAGCTAATTTAAATCTTGGCTTAGAAACTCTGATAAGGTTAATCATTGTATCAATGAACAAATTCCTGCTCAAAATGGAAAAGAGCTTGGTGCTGAAGGATCCTCAAGCACCACATCTCGTGATATTGTCTTTGTCAAAGCCTCAAATGAGGTGGGTAGTTCAATCCCTGACATCAAAAGGTCAGCTGAAGAGAATCTACCAAATCATGACATTGGACGTATCCCCCTTCCTCAGTTTCAAGCTAGTGTTGATTCATCAGCACCTGTTGAGTCTTTAGTTACTGTGTTGGGAATAAATTAAGGCCAGATCACTTGAGCGCTGACAAGAACAATTCAAGCGTTGACAAGAACAAAACAAGCGCTGACAGCTCAAGCGTTGACAAGTTAAAGTCAAGCGTTGACACATTGAAGACAAGCACTGATGGAAGATATAATCTACACGTTTATTATATTCTAGAATACTTCTAGTAAGGATAGAAACGACAATGTATTTTCTATATTTATCTTTACCTAGAATTGCTGATACGTAGATTATTGTACAAGGCTTCTTATGTCTATAAAAGAAGACCTTTAGGTTATAAGTTTAATATAAGTTTTCATTCGTAAACATCTTTCATTGTAAGCAAGTTCGACATTCATAATCAAAGTGAAAGTTTGTTTACATCTTGTGTGTTCTTGTTTAAGTGTTAAATTCCGCATAACACTTAGATTCATAAAGCATATACAAAGGTTTCTCTGCGTGTATTACTTGATCTAATCTCGTATACACAAAGCTAATCGATCTAAGTTTGGGATCAACAAGTGGTATCAGAGCTTGTTGAGGAACTTTTGATCTTAAAGAACACCAGAACCCTAAAAACACCAAAAACCCTAATTTTCTCAGAAACCCTAAAAACACCAAAACCCTAACAACATCATGTCTGAAGCAATAACCTCCTCCTCCTCAGCCTTAACAAACATCAAGATTCCCATGCTTGATGCAACCAACTTTGACTTATGGAAGTTCAACTTTGAACAATATCTGGGGATCTATGACTACACACTCTGGGAGATTATTGAATATGGAAACACATTCAATAAGGCTCAAAAGATTCTTGATGCCATTAGCCAAAGAACAGCTGTTGAAGGACGCCCTGAAGAGGATAAGAAAGAAAAACCTGGAGATGGTAGAGCTGTAGCTGCTGATGATATTGCAAAGAAAAGGGTTGACATGAAAGCCCTAAATATTCTGAAAGTCTCTTTGGGACAAGAAAACCAGCATAAATATAGAGGCTATGAATATGCTAAGGATCTTTGGGAAGCTCTTGAAGTTGCATATGGTGGCAATGCAGACACTAAGGAAGAAAAGAAAAAGCAACTTCTGCATGATTATGCTGTCTTCAAAGCTCAACCCAATGAGAAACTGAGTAGTGTGAGAAGCAGATTGCTTGACATCACAAGTAAGTTGTCCTTCATGGGGACACAAGTTGGTGATGTTGACACCAATGCTACCTTTCTTAAAAGTCTTGGTGAGGCATGGAAGATTGAGGCAAGATCTATTCTTGCCAAAAATACTTACAAGAGCTCCTCGTTTGATGACATCTACAACAAACTAAGACTGTTGGAAGATGAAACTCTTTCAGAGCATGGAAGCAAATCTACCACCAGCAACATGGCCTTCTTCTCTCATAGTGAAGGTCAATTCAATCAGAAGGACTCTTATATGCATCTAGTTACTGGATCATCATATGTCAGCGCTGGAACAAGTCCTGTCAACGTCTCCTTTTCAGACGCTGACACATTCAAGAATGACTCCCCAAGAGTTAAACCTGTTGGTTTGGATTTGGATACTGTTTGTGCTTACATTGCTTCTTTGCCCAATGGTTCAGTGATTACATATGAGGACCTTGAGCAGATAAGTAATGAGCACTTGGAAGAGATGGACATCAAGTGGAACATGGCTCTTGCTAGTATAAGAGCAAATAGGTGGAACAGAAGGTTTAAAAAAAAGATGACCTTCAATGCTAAAGACACAGCTGGATTTGATAAATCCAAAGTTGAATGCTACAACTGTCATCGTATGGGGCACTTCATGAGGGAATGCAGATCTCCTAGAAGATCTGATGCTGGTAAACCCTCTAGTCAGGTTGTTAAAGCTCAGGATTCCAAAGCTATGGTTGCAGTTCAAGGAATTGATGGTACAGGATGAGATTGGAGCTATCTGGCTAAGAATGTTGAAGAGGATGAAGCTTTGGTTGCTGATATTGAAGAAGAAGAGCATGTTGAATATGCTCTCATGGCACACTCCTCCTCTTCATCTGATAATGAGGTATATGATGATGCTTTTTGTAGCAAAGGTTGTAGGTTAAATACTGAAAGACTTAACAAAGAGGTGTTAAAACTAAAAGATGACATGAGTACTGAAAGATGTAAATTGTCTAATTACCAACTAGCTCTTACTGAAACTGAGAAAACCGTTTCTGAATACAAGAAAATGGAATTTGACTTAAAAGATAAGATCAATATCTTAAAACATGAGTTAGAGGGTAGTATGGATATTAGAAACATCATGAAAAAGGTTAATAGTGAATTACAGGCTAAGTTAGATGAGGCCATTAAGAATAAAGATAATGTTGACCTCAAAATCAAAGATTTGATAGAGCCACCCAAACCCTAGGAGACTGTGTAGCTAAACAAAGGGATCCTAAGGACATGACTGGGATTGGGAAGAATGATTACTCTCTGGTTCCACCACCAGCTGGTGACTTCTATGGTGTCCAACGAAGGGACTTATCTTGGACTGGTTTACCAGAGCTTCAAGAGGAGGAATTCATTCCTCCACCAAGAGTTGTAACTCCAGTGGAAGAGTATCAAAAAAAATTGACTGACCTAAATGAGTGGAAGAAAGCTAACCCTACTTTATTTGTTAAGGGAGGTTTGCTATGTGAAAGTCCCAATGAATCACCACCCATTAAGGTTACTAACCCAATCACTGGTAAAGCTGTTGACCTAGGCTCAAACACTGTTAGAAGACCTACCATTAAATATGCAGAGATGTATAGGAATAATAGGTCACCCAAGAGCCAAGTTAGCAATCATGGAACAGGCTTCTTCTCTTCTAGACCTAAGGTTGTGTCTAAGAAAGCCTATTACACTTGTGGTAGCTTTTCACATTTGGCATACAAGTGTGTCAACGCTCCCAAAGCCAGCGCTGACAGGAACAATTTCAGCGCTGACAGGAAGAAAGTCAACGTTGTTAGAAAGTCAAACGTTGTCAGACCCAAACCTTGTGTGCAGCAAAGTCCACAAGTGATTAGACCTGCCCCATTCTTTTCTAGAAGGTCTAACACTCATGGACAAAGACCATTTCAAAAGACAAACACCTGGTCAAATAGGCAATGGGTTTCTGTAGCAAACCCTAGGCTCAACGCTGACAAGGGTAATTTCAGCGTTGACAGGACAAATTCTAACGCTGACAGAAACGTGACCAGACCTAAATACTTGCAGCCACAAGGTAAGGGGTCTAAAGCTTCTTCAAGCTTAACATGGAGACCTAAGAAAGATCAAAACCCTAATGATAATGGGATTTCAATGACTTGCAATAGATTTAATTACATATCAAAGGTCATTACAAAACCTATTGGGGTTAACTGGGTATTTCATCCTAAAAAGGATGAGAATGGGGTTGTTGTGAGAACTAAGTCTGTTCTTATTGAACAACCAGATGAATCCAAGTCTTTTGAGACTTGGGTTCCCAAAGAAAACTAATTTGTTTTCTTTATGTGCAGGGCATTCAAAGACAGATCAATGATTATGGATATTGGGATAGTGGATGCTCAAGGCACATGACAGGGAAGGAAGACTATCTGACGAATTTCACCCCTATTAAAGATGGTGATAAGGTATACTTTGGAGGTGGTTATGGTACCATCACAGGCAAAGGAACCCTTCTCACCAATAATCTGCGTTTTGAGAACGTCTTCCTGACATTGTGAAGGTAACTTCAAATGTTGTGGAGGAACAAGTTGTTAATGTTTCAGGTACACAGGTTCATGAGAAGGTTGGATCACAAGCAGAAAAGGCATCTCCTACATTAGAATATGTCACTATTCCCATTTGGACAGATGCTTTTGCTGCTGCTGCTGCTGCTGGACAAGATAATGGTGGTTTCCAAATACCACCAGATACAAACATGCATGGTTCTTCAGGCGCTGACAAAGGCAAATCTAGCGCTGACAAGACCAATTCAGACGTTGATAGCTCAGACGTTGACAACAACATTTTAAGCGCTGTTAGCCCAGACGCTGACAACCAAGATTCAGACGTTGACAACACTTATGGGCATCTTTTCTCTTCCAGTTTTGAACAAGGTGGACCTTCCAATATTCTTGAAGAATTTCACATTGATCAAAGAGAGTCTGATGAAGAAAATATTGGCAACATGGAGCGTGAGGTTGAGGACACCAGACCTTTTGAAGGAGGAGTTCTCACTTCCACAATGAAGAATCACCCCACATCTCAGATCATTGGTGATATTATGACTCCAGTTCAGACTAGAAGATCTCATCAAGGTCTTGGTGGGTTTATTGCCAATATACACAAGAAGGTTGATACCCCTCTTGTGCAAGCATGTTTGTTTGCATGTTTTCTGTCACAAGAAGAACCCAAGAAAAAATTTGATGCTCTCAAAGAACCAAGTTGGGTGGAAGCAATGCAGGATGAGCTTCACCAATTTGCAATTCAGGATGTTTGGGAGCTGGTTGATTGTCCTAGATATGTCAGACCTATAGGGACAAGATGGGTTCTCAGGAACAAAAGAGATGAAAGAGGTATTGTGGTCAGAAACAAGGCAAGGTTAGTGGCTCAAGGTTATACACAAGAGGAGGGGATAGACTATGAGGAGGTCTTTGCACCAGTTGCAAGGATTGAAGCTATTAGGATTTTTCTAGCCTATGCCTCCTGCATGGGCTTCACAGTCTATCAAATGGATGTCAAGAGTGCTTTCTTATATGGCACCATTGTTGAGGAAGTATATGTCATGCAACCTCCTGGTTTTGAGGATCCAGAGCATCCAGATAAAGTGTATAGAGTCAAAAAGGCTATGTATGGCCTTCATCAAGCCCCTAGAGCATGGTATGGTACTTTGTCTACCTATTTGGTGGACAATGGATTCAAGAGGGGCACCATAGATCAGACACTATTTACAAAGAAGAAAGGCAAGGATGTGTTGCTTGTGCAGGTCTATGTTGATGATATCATTTTTGGGTCTACTGATCCAAAGATGAGTGAGGATTTCTCCAAGCTTATGACAGACAAATTCAAGATGAGTGCTATGGGGGAGATGAACTTCTTTCTTGGTTTACAAGTTCAGCAGAAAGAGGATGGTATCTTCATCTCCCAGGACAAATATGTTGCTGAGATCTTGAAGAAGTTTGGCTTTTCTCCACATGAAAAGAGGGCTACTACTCCTATGGATAGAGAACACCCTTGGGGAAAGATTGGAGATGGGAAAGATGTTGATGTCAGGCATTATAGATCCATGATTGGATCGTTGATGTATCTTACTGCCTCCAGACCTGATATTATGTTTGTTGTGTGTGCTTGTGCACGCCATCAAGTGACTCCCAAAGAATGTCACCTTTATGCTGTGAAGAGGATCTTTAGGTACCTAAGATGCTATCCTAGTCTTGGTTTGTGGTACCCAAAGGATTCACCATTGGAGCTGATTGCATATTCAGATAGTGATTATGGAGGTGATAAATTTGATAGGAAATCCACAACTGGTGGATGTCAGTTTCTTGGGAGCAGGTTAATATCTTGGCAATGCAAGAAACAAACAGTGGTGGCTAATTATACAACTGAAGCAGAGTATGTGGCTGCAGCTGCATGTTGTGGCTAAGTTTTGTGGATTCAGAACCAGCTGTTGGACTATGGGTATAATTTCATGCATACTAAGATATTTGTTGACAATAATAGTACTTTATGCATCATTAAGAATCCTGTACATCATTCTAAAACTAAACACATAGAAATTAGACACCATTTTATAAGGGATTGCTTTGAGAAAGGTTTAATACAACCAGATAGGGTTGACACTGAGGAAAATGTGTCAGATTTATTAACTAAACCTTTTGATGATGGGAGATTTCAATACTTGGTAACAAGTATTGGAATGGTCAATCTCACATAATATGTGTTTTGGATTCTTTTTGTAAAAGTATGTACAGGATGATGCATTATTATTATTGGTCTTATTGATGATTTAGATTTTCCACTATATTTTTCTAACACTGACAAAGGTTGCTTGAACGCTGATAAGTGTTTTTGCAACGTTGTCAGCAATATAATTGTCTAACGCTGACAAAGCTTCCCTCAACGCTGTCATGTGTTATCGGGGCGTTGTCAGCAACAATGTTAGTTTTGTGGTTTTCAATCTAATTGTGCAGATGGTGTTAGCAGTATACCATTGGATACAGAGTTGCTTATGGATCAATGGAGAAGCATTTGGACAAGTTTTTATTTATGTATGATGGTTGGAATGTTTCATTCCTATCTTGACATAAATTTTTTATGTTCATGCATGATTTTAGCAAACTTTTTGTATCATAGTTTAAGGGGAGGTTTTAGGAACCTTTAGGATGTTTGGGTATCCATATGATACTCTTATCACAATTCTAGATTGTGTCCACAGGCGAGTATGAGTTAGTTTTACTAAATCATGAGGCACTGTAGCATGCATAGTATATCAACTTTGCATGCTGCCAAGACATTTTTGGCCTAGAATTGGTTGTGGTCTGTTGGGAGACTTGGGAATGATTTTGATATGGGATTTACCTGGGAGTAACAAGGATTTTATAAGGTAACTTAGTTGTTAAGAGTTTTGGTTAGCAGGGGACACTAGAGGACTGTTATGTCTATCTTGCTTATGCAAGTGTGCATAACTGGACAGTGCTTGCCGCCCTATAATAATTATCAGCTTTTGGTTATCTTCTCTAGGATAAATTACTTGTTAAGGTCATTTTTCACTTTTTAAAATATTTTTATTTTTGGACGCTGACAAGAATTTTCCAAGCGTTGTTGTGACCAAATTGGACGCTGACATGGCTATAGGCAAACGTTGACAAGATTATAGCCGTTGGGCGTTGATAGGTTATTTTTGACCGTTGACACTCAATGGGACCTACCCAGTTGTTACTTTTTGACATATTTTCAAGCCGTAATTTTAGGAGTTGTTACTTTCATTTAATGCATGAGATAACTTATAACTTTTTCAATATTTTCATGATTGATTTTTGAAAATCTTTGCCTATTTTTGGGCCAATCACATGCATTCTTTTTCTCCTATAAATTTGGCTCCTATTTTAAACAGTGTATCTATAATTCTTGTCTAACACTTTTCTCTTATCAACTTCATCTTCTTCACTTAAAATTAACAACTTTCATCAATGGCACTGTTAGGACCATTGTAATAGTTAAATGTAATAGGTAGACTAGGAGGTATGTAGTTCCTCCTGGTATAGTTAAGTGGTATCAGAGCCTGGGAGGGTCTCTATACAAGAAGAATCAAGTTTTCAATTTACTGACAATTTTTTTTATTATGTCTGCCTCAACTTCTACTCAAACAGGAGAAGACAGCACTCCTAAAATTGTGCAACCTCAGCAGATCCTGGCTACGGTCTCTAACACAAATGGTAAATTACCTCTTCTGAAAAAGGGTGAATATGATAACTGGGCAATGAAAATGGAATGGTGGATCACCAACACTGATCAAGATCTTTGGAAGATCATTCTGAATGGGAACAGCAGGAAGCTTACTGGACGAGACAAGAATGGTAATATTACCCTTCTTGACCCTAAATCTCATGAGGAAATCATAGCTATTCAGAAGGAGGTAAAAGCAAAAACAATTTTGCTTCAATCTCTTCCTGAAGATCACATGGGTGACTTCTACCATTTGGATGATGCCAGAGAGATCTGGAATGGCATAAAAGCAAGGTTCGGTGGGAATGAGGAGTCAAAGAAAATGCGAAGGTCCATGCTGAGAGATGAATTCACAGAATTCAAAATCTCAGAAACTGAAGGTCTAAATCATGGGTATGATAGGTTCCAGAAGATAATGAGCCAGTTGAATCAACTTCGGTCAAAGCCTGATGATGGTGATATTAATGCAAGGTTTCTTAAAGCCTTACCCTACTCATGGAATCAGGTGGTGATCTCTCTCAAAGCCAAAGGTGGGCTTGACTATCTCAGCTTTGATGATTTGTTTCATAAGCTCAAAACTTTTGAACCACATGTGAGAGGCTTTTCAAGCGACTCTTTTCCCACTCCTGCTAACTCGGCCTTTGTGAGTTCTATGGCATCCAGTCCCATGTCATATGCAAGTAGCCCAAGCAATATTGTGTCCTCTCAGCACACGTTCCAGCATACTTCTTCTCCTGATCCTACTGCCAAGTCTGGTAGTATGGTAGAAGCTGTTCTTCATTCTTTTGTGGCCGATGTTAATGCTGCACAACAACTTGCTTTTCATGACTTCAAACAGGTCGATAAACTTGACCTGGATGAGATGGATCTTAAATGGCAGATGGCCATGCTTACTCTTAGGGTTCACAAGTTTGAGAAGAAAGCAGGAAGGAAATTTAATTACAACCCTCGGGAGCCAACAAGATTCGACAGAAGCAAGGTTCGATGCTATAACTGTCAGCAACAAGGTCACTTTGCAAGGGAGTGCCCTAGCAAGAATGATCAGGAGAAGAGCAGGTACTCCGCCTTCAAGGTTCAGGAGATAAAAGATGACAAGAAGGCATTGGTATCTGTTGACTCTATGGTCAACTGGAATGATCATCAGGCTTCTACTCTGGAATCAGCTGAGTCCTCAACTGACGTGTTTGCAATGATAGCTGGGAATCTCTCTGATGCAGAAGAAGCTGACGAATTTGCTCTTATGGGCATTTCACCTCAGGTACAACATTGTCCTCTTGGTTGTCATGATAAGTACTCAGAATTGTTGTCTCAATTTAATGAAGTAAATGATCAAAATGATAAGTATTTTTTAGAGGTTCAAGCCTATAAGGCCTCATTAAACACATTGGAACAACAAAAGAGGTGGTTACAAGATACACAACGTGCGTATGAGGATAAAATCAGGATACTAAGCATTGATTTAGAAAACACGACAAATATGCTTAAATATACATAAACAGAAAGAGATGCTAGTATCAAAGAAAAAGAGGAGATGCAAGCTAAATTAGATGCTACAATGCTAAGATTTGAAAAATGGCAAAAGGCACCTAAAAATCTTTCAAAATTAATTGATAGTAGCATGTCTGGCAGAACTAAAAGAGGCTAAGGATTTGAAAAATATATTGATTCAGAAGATGTATTTGATTTATCTTTTTCAAGTGTCTTTGATGCCGACAAAGAGGATGAGGGCAAACCTAGTTACAATAGGTTTAAACTAGCAGCAGAAATGCATGCTGTCCCTCCTCCTCTTACTAGAACTTTTATGCCCACTTCATGGCATAATGACTTGGATGGATCACAGATGCTTGAGTCCCCAACAAGTTCTACTAATACTAGTGACTTTTTCTCATGTACTTTCAGTGACAAAGCCAGTGACTCTGCATCTAGTGGTTCACGTGAAGAGTCAAGACCTACAAGTTCTAAGTTGAATGATCATGCTGCTACTGGTGCTAGGAAAAGTGAAGAAAGAGTTGCTGTTATGTCAAGTGTGTCTGGTCCAAGTTTATTGAGTCCTAGGAAGAATGTTTCTCCTAGAATTGTGTGTAATAAAGTAGGCAGTATGAAAAAATCTCATTCTAATAAAAGGTCTTTCAAAACATGTTTTGTTTGTTGCAGTGCCTTTCATTTAATTAAAGATTGTGATTATTATGACACACATGCTTCTGTTCATCATGCTTACCCTGCTCCTGGTCCACCAGGAGCTTCCCCATATGCTTCTAGAAGGCTTAATCCTAGTGCTCAATCGTTTACTTCTTCTAGAAGGTCCTCTCCTTTAGCTTATGATCATTGGAGAAATATTGGATTCCAAACCACCAGTAATTATTTTCAACATTTTAATCCAATTTATCCACATAATTTGGACCACACGTATTTTGGTTTGGGAAATTTGGGAACTGCTGTTAAGCCCTCAGCAAGTTGTTCTTAGTCAAATAATAATACCCATATGATGCATAGGCAACCAAGGAACAACGGTGGATCTCATCAATCTTCTTGGTACTCTTCTAACGATCCACAAGGCAGGCTCAAACCTGAACAGGTTTGGGTCCCCTTAAGACACTAACTTTTGCATTGTTTTTATCTTGTTGTTGTAGGTTACTCCATACCAGGATCCTAGTCTAGGCATTGTTGATAGTGGTTGCTCCAGGAGCATGACTGGAAATAAAAGTCTTCTCTCTAACTTTATACCATTTCATGGAGGCAAGGTCTATTTTGGTGGGGGTGAAGGCAGAATCACAGGCAAAGGGACGATAAAGACTCCTAATCTAAATTTTGAGCAGGTCTACTATGTGGAAGCACTTCAACACTTCAACTTGATATCGGTCTCTCAGATTTGTGACAAGAAGAAGTTTGTTCTCTTCACCGATACTGATGCACTTGTGCTTTCCAAAGACTTTCAGCTTCTGGATGACTCACAAGTCCTACTTAGAATCCCTAGAAGACACAATCTCTATAGCATCAAGTTGAATGAAGTCAACCCTACTGGTCAACTAGCATGTCTAGTTGCTAAAGCCTCAGAAGATGAAGCCACTAAATGGCACCAAAGGATGGGGCATGTGAACTTCAAGACCATTCACAAACTTGCAAATCTGAATCTGGTCTCTGGTTTACCTCCCAAGACGTTTAGAAATGATATAAATTGTATTGCCTGTAGCAAAGGAAAACAGCACAAAGCATCCTTCAAGGCCATTACTGCTCTTAGTCTTATTACTGAACCATTGCAGCTTCTACACATGGACCTATTTGGTCCTACTTCCATTAGAAGCATTGACCACAAGCAATTCTGTCTGGTGGTAACTGATGGATATAGCAGGTTTACGTGGGTGTTCTTCATGGCTGCCAAGAGTGAGACCTACCCAATTCTTAGAGATTTTCTTACCCTGATAGAGAACCAGTTGTCTAAGAAAGTTAAAGGTATTTGTTGCGACAATGGAACCGAGTTTAAAAATAAAGACCTCATCACACTTTGCAATGCTAAGGGCATCAAAAGAGATTATAGTGCTGCAAGGACTCCTCAACAGAATGGTGTGGCAGAAAGAAAGAACAGGACACTAATAGAAGCAGCAAGAACT
Source organism: Glebionis coronaria (assembly GCA_025667525.1). Taxonomy (NCBI): domain Eukaryota; kingdom Viridiplantae; phylum Streptophyta; class Magnoliopsida; order Asterales; family Asteraceae; genus Glebionis; species Glebionis coronaria. The sequence goes on from CM046879.1 coordinate 165,618,600, forward strand.
ATGCTTGCCGATTCCAAGCTTCCAACCATGTTCTGGACAGAAGCTGTTAATACTGCAAGTTATGTTTTGAATCGGGTTTCTATTACCAATCCTCACAAGAAGACTCCTTATGAGCTGCTCACGGGCAAAGTTCCAAATATTGCTCATTTGAAGCCTTTTGGGTGTCCAGTCACCATTCTGAATACTAGTGACTATTTGGGGAAGTTTGATGGCAAGGCAGATGAAGGATACATTGTGGGATATTCAGCTCATTCTCAGGCTTATCGTGTCTACAATCTTCAAGCCAAGCGGATCATTGAAACTATTAATCTCAGGTATTTTGAGGAGAAGTCAAACATCCAAGGCAAAGGTCCAGAATGGTATTTTGATCTTGATTATCTTAGTGATTCGTTAGGTTATTTTCGTTTCAAAACTAACCATGATGCAGGACCACAAGTGTTTGCAACTTCTAGTACTGGTGTTCCTTCTAGTCTTTCTGATTCAGATGATGAGGATGACATTTTTGTGGTTCCATCATATTCCACCATAGTTTCTCCTACTCCTCCTAGTGATGCAACTCCATTGGATGTCCAGGATTCCCAAGCAGCTCTTGACACTCTTCTCAAACAACAACAAGAAGCTACTAAAGCAACTGCTCAAGGTAGTTTTGAGTTTCCCTTGGTTGAGCCTTCTGACAAAGTTGCTCCTGGTACTCCAGCTTCTGCTCCTAGTGCTAGCTTATCACCTACTGGTACTCCGGCTAGTGAGTCTGCTTCCAATACTCGTTTCTCCAGTCCTTCTGATTTGGGGAACCATCAAAAGAAGTCTTCTTCCAAGCTGGATGATATTCATAAACAACCAGTAGATGGGATTTTCCAAAATGCTTCATATGATGCTGACTTTGTTGGTGATCTCAATAACTTGGCACCAGAAGTGGAGGTTTCTTCCAATCCAGTCTTGCAATCACATAAAGATCATCCTACCACTCAAATAATTGGAGATCCTGGTTCTACTGTCAAGACACGCAGAATGCAGCAGAAGGCCTCGTCTGATCATCATGCTCTTGTGGGCTATATTGAGGATCAACAACGTAATAATCATACGGACTTTCAACACTGTTTGTTTGCTTGTTTTCTTTCACAGGTGGAACCTAGGTCTGTTTCTCATGCTCTTGAGGATCAAAGTTGGGTGGAGGCTATGCAGGAGGAAATGCAGCAATTCTTGTTTCAGAATGTTTGGGTTCTGGTTGACTTACCAGATGGAAAGACAGCTATCAATACCAAATGGATTCTCAAGAACAAGAAGGATGCATGGGGAATTGTCGTACGGAATAAAGCTAGGCTTGTCGCACAAGGACACACTCAAATTGAGGGCATTGACTATACTGAAGTTTTTGCTCCGGTTGCAAGGATCGAGGCCATTCGTCTGTTTTTGGCCTTTGCTTCTTATGTGGGCTTTACGGTGTTTCAAATGGATGTCAAGAGTGCATTTCTCTATGGCAAAATTGATGAGGAGGTGTATGTCACTCAACCTAAGGGCTTTGTTAATCCACTTCATCCCAAGAAAGTTTACAAGGTGGTCAAGGCTCTTTATGGGTTACATCAGGCTCCTAGAGCTTGGTATGAGCGTCTTTCAACTTTCTTGTTAAAGAATGGCTATAGAAGAGGTACTATTGACAAAACACTATTTCTTCGGAGGAATACCAAGGAAATTATCCTTGTTCAGGTTTATGTGGACGACATTATCTTTGGTTCTACTCGGAAGGAGTGGTGTGATGAGTTTGAACACTTGATGCAAGGCGAATTTCAGATGAGTGCGATGGGAGAACTGTCATTCTTCCTTGGTCTTCAGGTCAAGCAACAATCGGATGGGATTTTCATCAGTCAAGATAAATATGTCCATGAGATTCTTCAGAAGTTTGACATGGATCCTCTTAGACCAGCAGCAACTCCTTATGAAGTTGCTAAAATCAAACTTAAGAATGAGCCAGACCCCCTGGTCAATGTTCACATGTACAGGTCTATGATTGGCTCCCTCATGTATTTGACTGCATCACGTCCGGACATCATGTTTGCAGTCAGTGCTTGTTCTAGACACCAGGTGACTCCAACGGTCTCGAACTTAAATGCAGTGAAGAAGATTTTCAAGTATATCAAGGCTCAACCTAAATTGGGTCTATGGTATCCTAGAGAATCACCTTTTGTTCTAGAAGCCTATAGTGATAGTGACTATGCTGGTGCTAATAATGACAGAAAGTCTACTACTGGTGGTTGTCAGTTTTTGGGTCGTCGACTTATTTCATGGCAATGCAAGAAGCAGACAATAGTAGCTACTTCCTCAACAGAAGCTGAATACGTTGCAGCTGCTAGTTGTTGTGGACAATTTTGTGGATCCAAAATCAGATGTTGGATTATGGTTTCAATTTTATGAATACCAAAATTTTTATTGACAACCAAAGCACTATTTGCATTGTGAAGAATCCTGTTTTTCATCAGCGGACGAAGCATATTGAGATTCGGCATCATTTTATACGGGATGCCAATGAGAAGAAGCTGATACAGGTTCTTAAAGTTCATACGGATGACAATGTTGCTGATTTGCTGACTAAAGCTTTTGATGGTCCTCGGTTTAACCACTTGGTGGTTCATATTGGGATGGTCAATCCTTGAGGTCTAGGATTGAGGGGAGGCAAAGCCTAAGGGGAGGCTTTGTGTACATATTAGGACAGATTAACGTATTGATAGATTTTAACAACATCTTTTATTGGTTCTGATGATGTGTGGTGCTTCTGATGGGGGATTTTGCTCCATACTGGTGGATATGGCCTTACATGACTGGCTTCTGGTCCTCTTTGGCCAGCTCCTAGTTTTACTTGGTTGGCTTCTGGTGGTTTAAAAATCCTTTCATGTCAAGTGGTGTTTGGCTCCTGGTACTGGTCTAGTGTACTGTTCATTCTTGTTTGTCTTTTGTTAATCACGTTTTGCTCCTGGTCTGCCATTGTGTGCTTTGACTTTTGGTCAACGCTCCCAATCCTGGTATTTACAATTTTAAATTAAGCATGGGTAATTGGGAGTTGGTAATTATGTTCAAAAGGGAAAGTGGTTACTATGCAATTATGGTTTAATTTGAAAGGGCAACCCCTCATTAATAGGGGTCAATGAACAGTTACCACTTTCTCTATTTATGGTCAACATACACCCTTGACTCACTCATTACAATAAACACACACATAAAACCGCTTCTACTCTCTCCACCCTAATCACAATCCTTCATCCATCAATTCATCAAGATCCATGGCTGCTCTTGCTTACCAACCTGCTCACAACCGAGTTGCTTATCTGGGTGATGGTCCACATCGTGAACATTTTGCTGACATCCTTGATTTCATTGAAGCATCCAACCTAAGGTTTGCATTTACTGTATGTCCCACCATATATGATAGTGTTATTCGACAATTTTGGGCGTCTGCTCGACTTGTGAATGTGGCTGGTCGTCCACGTGCACTCCATGCTACTATCGATGGACGTGCATATGTGGTGACTGAGGCTTCTATTCGCTCTTCTCTTCATCTTCAGGATGAGGGTGGTGTTGAATCCATCCCCAATTTGGAGGTATTAGAGGGAATGGCTGCTTTAGGATACGAACATGGGGGGAAGTTTAACTTCCAGAAAAATAGGTTTTCCCCCCAATGGAAGCTTTTGGTCCATTTTCTAATCCATTGTATGAGTCCCAAGTCTGGGAGTTGGGATGCTTTCCCCACTCCTTTGGCTACTGGTCTTATTTGCTTAGCCCAGGGTAGAGTTTTTAACTTTTCTCATTATCTATTTGAGGGGATGGTTAGTAATCTGTCTAATGCTGGTTCGAGAAAGAAGTTTCTTATGTACCCTAGGTTTCTTCAGAAAATTCTAGTTTGCATTCCTCGTGATAGGACTAAGCATGTGCCGTCTAAGCTTACAGCAAAAGTTTATTACAATATGGTCAATGGGTTTACTGGGGAATGGAGGCCCCTGACTGAGGCCATGTTGGGATTGGCTCAGGGTCCTATGGGTGAGGAGGAGGAGGCTCCTGAGTTTGTTGTGATTGATGATGACCCTATGGAGGAGGAGGCTCCTACTGCTGGTGCCACTCATGTGGTTGAGGAGGAGCTAGTTGAGGAGGTGGTGGTTGAAAAACCATCTCCTACCAGGGCTGGTCCTTCTTCAGTCCCACAAAGGTCTCCATTTGTGGAGACTCCACCTCCTAGTCCTGCCCCACAGTCGACTGATGAACCGTTTGGTGCTCGTACTCCACAGGTTGACCCATATGCTGCTTCGGGCTCCAATGACGCTTTCCCTGATCCAAGTTCGCTTGGTGGGCAGGCGGAGGAGCCTACTACACTTATATCTTTGCTTGATCTTATGCGCAGGTACCATGAGCGGATGATTTCTTTGGAAGCTGATTTGAACCATCATCGGAAACTTACAAGGGAGTTTGTTCTTCCTCTGGCTGATCGCATCAAAGCGTTGGAAACTCAGCAACGGCGTCGCAAGAAGCATGTGATCCATTCAGATTCTGATGAGGAGGGTACAGAGAATGTTGAGGATGGTTTGACATTGTTGGCAAAGGCTGCCTTTGCTGATAAAGTTTATGATGATTTGCCGGTTCCTCCAACGTCCTCTAGTGTTCCTTCTCCTGGTGCTATTCCTACTCCTATGGGTGGTGATTCTGATCCTGCTGCTGGTTCTCATGCTGGTCCCTCTAATGATTCGAAGGGCAAGGCCCCAATGACTGATGCTCCATCCCCATCTCGCAAGCGTACCCGTCGCCAGCTTGAAGACGACAGGCTAGGTGAGGAGGCTGCTCGTCGGGTTCAGGCTGAGCTTGATGAAGCTGATAGGGCTGCTAAGGAAGAGCTTAGGAAGCGAAGGCGTGAACAAATTCAGCATGATGCCATGCATTGGAGTGATAGTGAATGGATGCAGGTTTTGACTGTTCTCACCCGGGATTATGCTCAGCTTACAGATCTGTTGGGTGATGATGTTGATGAGCACAATTGTATTCCGAGAGCTATGGTATTAATGCGTAAGCACCAGTTGGCCCTTGCTGCAGAACTTAGGAAACAGCGAAAGAACAGACCTTTATCTCGGACTGAGGAGCGCAAGCAGATGCAACGTTATGTGAAATATCAGTCTGCTGCTCATTTTAATGCTCCTTGGACGTGGGACCGGGTGCGGGCTTTGACTTTTGATGAGCTCAAGGCACTTTATGAAAAGATGGTTAAGCGTCAGAGTCAACCAATTCCGGAAAGATTTGTTTACCATCCTCGTGGTGTGACTTCTTCTACGCCTGCTGTTTCTACTGGTCCTTCATCTGCACCCACTCCTGGTTCTGCTGCTAGTCCATCTGGTTTTGTTGCTACTTCTGTTGGTCCTTCTACTTCACCTTTGGTTGCTCCTTTGGCTTCTACTGCTGGTCCTGCTACCACCTCCTTTGATGCTACCACCACCACTCATGCTTCTACCACCACACCTGTTATGACCACAACCACACATGTTCCAACCACCACCACTACTGCTACTACACCTGATATGCCATCTCCATCGCCACCAGTTCCTGGTACTCAACCAAATCCTACTTCTGATGCAGCTCCTTTTGGTCCATTGGGTGGGCACATTCATGAGTCTACTTCTACTGCTCCACCTGCTGCTGCTGAGGTTAGGGTAAAGGTTGAATCCACCCCTAGTGATCCCACACCTAGACGTTCCCTTCGCCAGAAACAAGCTCGTCGTATTCGCCGTGGTAAGACAGTTCCTTTTGAGAAGCGTGATCCTGAGAATTTGATTGATGCAGATTCTGACAGCGATTCTGACTTACCTTTGGGCAATGGGACCATTACTGGTTATACGGTTGAGCGTTCTACAACACTTCCTGGTGGCGTATCCTATCGGATTACTTTGAGTGATGGGTCTGTGCGTTTGGCAACGGGTTTGCAGGGTGTGTTGTCTTGGGCTGACCGTATGGATCTTATGGCGTTGTATGGACTGGTTGATTCTAGTATGCCTTTTGACCCAATGGCTGTGTCTTCATGGCCTGGTCTGCGTATCTGGGCTGCTCTTAAGCTAATGTTGGATGCTCCTCCTAATACTCCTGTTTCGGGTATATGGAAGGATCAAATGCAATGGGTGATTCAGCGCTGGAAGCTATATGCTGGATGTGGTGTTCATATGTTGGAATTAGAATCTGGTCATATGGTTTTTATGCTGACGGATGTTGAATATCCTTTGACAATTTCTTCGATGGAAGCGATGTTGGCGAGTCACTTGCAAATTCCTACTGCTCCATCTGGAAATGAGTCCTCTATGGCCACGACATTGGTGGAAGGTATTCAGGCGCGGTTGTTAGCAGATAAGAAGGCTGCTTCTGGTATGTGATGTGAGTGGGTTGTAAGTGTTTATGCTTTGTATTTTTGTTCATTTGTTCTTATTTTCATTCTTTTCACCAATATGTACAGTGATTGGTGAACTTCATTCTTTATAGTTAAAAAAAAAGATAAAAACAAATACTCTAACATTTTAAAACAATAAAAAACAAAAAAAAAAAGAAAAAAACTTTTTATATAATATCTGCTTATACTTTTAACACAGTTTGGATTTTATAGTTATGCATAATATCCCTTGGCTGCTTCACATTGTGGGTTCTGGTTACTGATTTGTGCTTGTCCTGGTATTTGACTTCACTTGGTGTTGGATGTGGTCCACACAACAAATGGTTCTCAACTTACCATGTCTAATCGACAAGAAAAAGTTGATTCACCTTGAGGGTACGGCTCTTGGTGCGATTCTCAAATCCGTTGATGGTTGCCAGGTTACCCAAAACTGGATGGTTTTCACTTGCCATAGTTTTGGACTGAAAAGTGGCTAATCCAAGGGGGTACGGCTCTTGGTAAAGATCTTATCAAATCCGTTGATAGCTGTAATAGCTTGCTTAAAGCTATAGGGTGTTCAACTCACCGATGCTTCATTGCTAAGAGTTGGCGAGTCCAGAGGGGTACGGCTTCTGGTAAAGACGCATCAAATCCGTTGACGGCTGTGATGGTTTGCCTAAAATCATCAGGGTACTCCCACTCACCATTGATTCACGTTCTAAGAGTTGGGCTGGGTTCTAGTCTCCCAGGGTGATGCTTATTCCACCAGAATGCCTAGCTAGCCCAAGAGCGAGCAGCTACTTGGTAAAGGCTCATCAAATCTGCTCATGTTGCTGAAAAGATTCAACACGATGCTGATTTGTTCCAAGCTTTGAAGAAGCTTCTAGTGTTTCATGTTGCGGCGGTTACTCTGATTCTTATCTTGTTGATGCTGCTATTTGTTTTGCTGCTACAATCCTCGGGCTTTCTTTGCACGTTTTCCAGGAAACTTGAACTCAACAGGTCAAATTCAAGTTTAGGGGAGGATTGTTAGGACCATTGTAATAGTTAAATGTAATAGGTAGACTAGGAGGTATGTAGTTCCTCCTGGTCCTAGTAGTAGTAGGAGCAAGTTCTGCTCCTGGTCCTAGTCGAAGTCAAACTTTATTATTTACTTAATATTCTGTTAGGATATGCATGAGATATATTAGGGGAAGATATGCATATCAGTTTTACACGTTTTCTTTAATGTTGTATTAGGGTTTCCTTGTAGTATAAAAGGAACCTTAGGCAGAAGGGTTAGACACACCTTCACAAAACATAGTTCTAGTGATTATCGATATTAGAAATCCTTAGAAAGGATCAAGTCTTTATAGTTATTCTGTTCTCTTTAATTATATTTATATTCTTCATTCATACTGTGTATAGAGTCTCTTTATGATTTGACTAGTGATTACAGAAGTCATTCACCGGTCCTGACAGGCTGCAAGATCTACATCTAGTAGACCCAACAGGCACCAAAGTTTAAACTAGCAGACTTGGAATTGGGGTTCAGATCACAAAACAACATGATTGCTTATCTTGAAGCTGATGATGCTCTGTTTCCCCAATACACACAAATGGGGGCGTATTTGAACGCATCCCCATTAAGGTATGCTCTTTCTCATGCACCACTCATTCCAGTCACACACATTAAGCAGTTTTGGAACACTGTTAGTTCCTCAACAGTTAATGGAGTGACCACATTGACTTCTATTGTTCATGGGAGATCTTGGGTGGTTACTGAGGCCTTGGTACGCCAAGCCTTGCATCTTGATGATGCTGATGGTATAGCCACCCTTCCCATAAATGAAATAGAACAAGGGCTTAGGGCTTTGGGATATCCTTTTCCTGATGAAGGTACTCTTAATAAGTATCATAAGCAGGAATTTCCCCCAGCCTGGAAGTACCTCATACATGTCCTCCTTCAATGTTTAAGTCCCAAATGTACTGCACACAATGAGATCAATAGATCCATTGCAAGTGCTATTGTGTGCATTGCAACAGGGCAAAAATATAACTATTCTAAAATGATTTTTGAGGGGATGTGTAAAAACAAGGGGACAAAAATGACTTTAGCTTATCCCCGTTTTCTGCAAATGGTTTTTGATGCTCAAGGTTACTGCTCAAGGGATCACAATAATTTTTATAAGATCCCTGAGCAAAAGAAAGCTATTTTTATGAAGATGGATTCACCACCCCATAGAGACCTACCTTTAACCCAAGCCATGCTTGCTGTTATTGCAGCAGCACAACCCCAACCAGACCCCCAACCTCAAATTGACCCTCAACCACAACTTGAACCAATTCCTGAACCTTTACCCTCACCTGAAAAAATGCAAATTGACTCTGAATCCTTCAACGCTGATACATTAAATGTTGGCGTTGATGTGCCTATTTCCAACGCTGACACACCACCTTCACAATCCCAAACACCCCTTAACCAACCCACATCTACCCATTCTTCCACACCATCTTCCACACCCCCTGAATATAGGTTGATGAAACGCCAAAGGACTACTGGAGTGTTCTCCTCTGGTGGTCCTAGCCATGTAGCAGAGAGAACCACCACCACAAGTGTGGCTGGTGACCTGGATGAGGCTGGGACTATTGGTTCTGGCTTAGAAGCTGGCCAAGGCAGTCCCACCATCATTAAGTCCTCATCCTTGCCCAATGAATCTGACTTGGGAGGTCAAATCCCCATTTTAGAAGAGGGCAGATTGGAACCAATGACTCTTTTGGAATTGACGGCAGTCTGCATAAGCTTGCAAAAGCAAAATGCAGACTTAGTACAAATTGTCTGCTCACAAGGCCTTGAACTCAAGCAATTGAGGGAGAGGATTGTTGTTTTGGAAAGTGATCGTGCTAGAAGGGGTATGGAGGAATCTTCCAAAGGGGAGGAAGATCAAATAAATCTGAGTGATAAGGGCAGCCAGGATGGTCAATCAATGGATGTTGCTGAGGCCCTTACAACTTTGAAGAAACAACCAGGTTTTGATACGTCCTTAGTCTCTCCCATCAACTTAAATTTATCATTTACAGCTATGTTGAGAGAGGTTACACAAGGCGCTGAGGGAAAATATTTGAGCGTTGACAAGGAAAATTTGGACGCTGATAGAAGTATTTTGGGCGCTGATAGAAGAAAGTTGGGCGTTGACAGACCTGCACATGAAGGTGATGTATCCCAGTCATCATCTATCATCAAGGAGGTTTCTACTCAGATATTACCATCTACCTTACCAACCATTGCACCATCAGATAAGGGTAAGGGTAAAATGGTAGAAGAGATTGTTCCAAAGGATGCAGCTCAAGTTGAATTTGATAGAAGATTAGCTGCACAAATCATGGAACAAAATGAAAAGGAAAAGTCACCATTTGTTGTGACTTCAGAAGAAGAAAGTGATGGAGCTAGCTCAGACTTAAGTGTGATGATATAGAACCAGAGAGGCTTGAGTATGGTGATGAGTTTGCTAGGGAAAAGTTGAGAGAATTGAAATTACAGGTTGACTTTGACATGCCAGAGGTGGTTCAAATGTACAATGCTTGGGAAGAAAGATGCATGGATAATCCAGACTTGACCATTTCAGATCAAATATGGGGTTTGGAGCTTCTTCTTAGAGTTCAGAAGGATTGTCAGGTAATTTAGAAACACAAGGCAAGCAATATTCTCTCAGAGTTGAAAAGGGATAGAAGGGAGCTCTACTTTATGTTGCGCAGATGTCATGGAGTTGGATGGACATATCAGAAGTTGAAGGCTTTGACATTTGATAAGTTGGAAAACAGGGCTTATCCCATTTGGGTGAGAGTGCAGGAAGCAAACACTCTCAGACTTCTTTCAGATGAAAGAAAGGAGCAACTTGCAGAAGAAATGGAAATCAAGAAAGCTATGATGGTTCCCAGGCCAGTGAAGAAGGGAATTTCATTTGAGTTTCCAAAAGATATGGATCCACTATATCCAAGTGAAGCAGTTATAAGAAAGAGCCTCAAGTTCTCCCCATTAGAAGCTTCAGATATGGTGCAAGTGTTACCATTAGATTCCAGGAACCCAATTGTGAGCTATGAAGAAGATGAATGTGGGTTCTGGAAGATTGGCAGATTTGGCAAGGAGGTACACAGTTTTACCACTCTCATATCTTTGTTTGCAAGTTGTGATAGAGAAGACTTGGTGGACCTTTGGAGGTTTCTGGAGACCAAGTATGAGGCTGAAGCACCAACTTCAGCTAATGGAATAAAACTTTGGACCACATTCAAAAGAATGTGTGGACCAAAAGATGAAGATCCTGCAATTTGGAAGGATCTTGAAGATGACCTCAGTGGTCTTCAATGGAGGTTATATTCAGCTGCTGGTGTATACCATTTGAGTTCTACAAAGTTTGTTGAGTATCTACTTGTGGATGCTCAGTATTTCATATCCAAGGCTATTTTGGAGAAGATGAAGGACACTCAGCTGGAAATAGATTATTCAAGTGACGTGGCAAAAGATTTGATCAGATTTATTCATTACCAATATGAGAAGGTTTGTAAGATTCCTCCTAGTCCTTAATGCTTATTCAGAAACTTGATCGTAAGAGTGGATATCAAGTTTAGGGGAGGATTGTTGGGAATAAATTAAGGCCAGATCACTTGAGCGCTGACAAGAACAATTCAAGCGTTGACAAGAACAAAACAAGCGCTGACAGCTCAAGCGTTGACAAGTTAAAGTCAAGCGTTGACACATTGAAGACAAGCACTGATGGAAGATATAATCTACACGTTTATTATATTCTAGAATACTTCTAGTAAGGATAGAAACGACAATGTATTTTCTATATTTATCTTTACCTAGAATAGCTGATACGTAGATTATTGTACAAGGCTTCTTATGTCTATAAAAGAAGACCTTTAGGTTATAAGTTTAATATAAGTTTTCATTCGTAAACATCTTTCATTGTAAGCAAGTTCGACATTCATAATCAAAGTGAAAGTTTGTTTACATCTTGTGTGTTCTTGTTTAAGTGTTAAATTCCCCATAACACTTAGATTCATAAAGCATATACAAAGGTTTCTCTACGTGTATTACTTGATCTAATCTCGTATACACAAAGCTAATCGATCTAAGTTTGGGATCAACATACTGAAGATGACTTAGATGATGATATAGAGTCTTCATTAAGCACCCCACTTCCTCCACTAGAGAAATTAGTTGGTGTTGAACCCTCTACTGGACCCAAAACTATCCAGTCTATCATCAAGTCACACACCACTCACAAAAGTAGTACTCCCAAGCAAGTCAGAATTGACACATCAAAGAACTCTTCAGCTCCTGCTAAGAGATCACAAAAGGGAACTACCTCTTCAGTTTCACAAAATAAACTGAAGAATGTTGCATCTGAAGGAGACATGAATATGTCTCTAGTCATGCAAGAGATCAAAGATCTTAAGATGCAACTTAGACAACAGCAAACACCTGTTCGATTCAGGGATGAACCGCCTAATTTTCCTCACTACAGATACAAAACACAATTCAAAAAGTGTTGTGATTTATATGGTCTTAACAACCATCTCACTGCGACTTGTCTGAAAGTCATCTTCTGTGTGAAATGTGAGAGAACTGATCATCTCACTTGTGAACATAGTGAATATATGATTGCAAAAAAACGTGTTAATAAACTCAAAGGTGGAACATCCCACTCCAAGCAAAACTTGCCTTACCCACCATGTGTTCATTATGGTATGAACAATCATCTATCAGATGACTGTCACTATTACCCCATTTGTAACAGTTGTGGAAATTATGACCATGACACATGGACATAATCGAATCTTTCACTCAGAAGAGGAATCAAACCAAGGAATCCAAACTCTATCTCAAAATGTTGTGAAACTTGTGGAAGCAATGTCCACAATACATTTGATCGCAATGACATAGAGTGGTTCAGAAGAGGTGAAGCCCTTCAGGATAAAAAGGCAAATGCTGAACGTACCTCAAATTCTGAACATTCCTTTTCATCATAATCATCAAGGACCCCCATTAGATCTAGAACACCTGTTAGATCTAAGACTCCCACCCAACAAAGGTGGGTTTCCAAACAAAACTGACTATTTCCTTAACTTATGTAGAGTGACCTCAAGAAGCCTATTTGGTACCTAGATAGTGGCTGCTCAAGGCATATGACTGATACTAAAAGTAATCTGCACAAGTATAAGGAGGGACCAGGTCCTAAAGTAGTGTTTGGTGATAACTCATCAACCTCTACTAAAGGATATGGTTCAATAAAATGCAATGGTATAGTATTACAAGGGTAGAATATGTGAATGGATTGAAGCACAACCTCATCAGCATCAGTCAACTCTGTGATGCCAAATAATTAGTTATATTTGATGAAAAAAGGTACAATTTTTAATTCCAATCATGAAGTTGTGATGATTACTCCTAGAGTAAAAGATGTTTATGTCATGGACATGAGCTCTACTTAGGAGACATGTTTCTTTGCTAAAGCTTCAGATATCACTAACTGGCTTTGGCACAAGATACTTTCACATCTCAATTTCAAAACAATCAATCAAATGGCAAAACAAAATATTGTTATTGGTCTCCCTTCTCTTGTCTATTAAAAGGAGAAACCATGTTCAGCATGTGAGAAAGGGAAGCATCATAGGGCCAGCTTCAAAACAAAACAAACTTTCTTAATTAAAGAAAGTCTCCATCTTCCCCACATGGATTTATTTGGCCCAGTTTCACCAAGGTCCATTTGCCATGAAAAATATACTCTTGTCATTGTTGATAAGTTCTCCAGATATACCTGTGTATTTTTTCCGACGAAGAAAAATCATGCACCAGAAACCATTATATCCTTCATCAAAAGAGTTGAAAATCAAAATGACACTCATGTCAAACAACTCAGGACTGAAATGGTACTGAATTCAGTAATCACTCAATAAACAAGTTCTACGATGACAAAGGAATTTCACAAAACTTCTCATCTCCTTACACACCTGAACAAAATGGTGTGGCTGAAAGAAGGAATAGAACTCTGATTGAAGCAATAAGGACAATGCTTGCTGGATCAGCCCTATCTAAGCCTTTTTGCACTAATGCTGTAACACCCCATTTTGATAAATGGATTGTCACGCGTGATTATGGCGTGTCATCAAAGCATACAAGAATAAATGTATAAAACATCACATGACCATAAAGGAAATACCAGAAACAAACATCGGTACCCCATAAGTAGAACTCATCACACACAAACATAAGTATTGTAAATGAAAAGGACTAAACAATGTCCATAGAAATGAGTATCAAAAGTATGAAGAAATGCAATAAGTAATGAAGGCTAGGAAGCTTCTAATCCACATGCACGTACGCTTAAAGTCTACGAGCGTCCTTGAGTACCTGCCGTTTTGGGAACATGAAAGGAAAAATGGATGAGCATAATGCTCAGTGCACGGATATACAAGTATAACATGAATAATATAAGCATATAAGCATAAAGCAGCGGAAATGTCTAAGTCCTGGAAAACCTGGTATAACTTGGTAAAACTGGTTTTATAGTTTGAAAAGCCTTATGTTTATCTTATAAAAAAACTGTTTAACATGTTTACCATTAGCCAATATAGGTCATGAAATATCAACGTGCATGAATACTTGGAGGGGTTACCTCGTCATGCAATTAGAGGGGCTGCCTCTAATTAATATAAGTTTTTGGGTAGGAGGGATCAACTCCTTGTGAAGGATGCAAGGCACACACCACATTCACCTGAATAATCTGTAAAAATATGTAACCTAGGATGCACCCATACGCCCCACATGATAATAATAATATGGCCAAAAGCTGAAGGGACGCCACGAGCTATCACTCCGCCGTGGTGAAGTCATAACACTGGTGCCTCCAGTGTTATAGTTATGGTACCTCCATAACTAGGTGAAACTGGTCATGCATGTATATGGCTTTAGGTATTTAATTAAACATAAGTAATCAAAACATATAAAACATATACTGGGAAAACAGTTGGCTGCATACGGGGAATCCTAATAAGGAAAGAATGTCCATACTGAAAGGACGGAGAATCCGTACCTTGTGTCCAGTGAACGAAGAAGACGAACGGAAGAGAGTCCTACTTCGATATCACTAATGCTACATAAATAATATACGTGTATAAGTATTCTGGTTACTGCATACGTAACTGGTTTTACATCATGTCTTAGCTTGTTTTATAGGTTTATGTCTTGTTTTACTGATTTTAACGTTATGATGTGTTTATCATGTATTCTGTCTATTCTGATTAAGTATTACTTGTATATCTTGTATTATTATACTTGTTGTGTAATAATAAATAACTTTCTAAAAATAGCAGGTTTCCTAAAATAGAAAGTTTCCAAAAATATAAAGTTTCCAAAAATAGATAGTTTCCAAAAATAGAATAACTGCCTTAAATAAATAAGTTTCTAAAAATAGAAAGTTTTCATAAATTGATTAGCTGCCTTATATAAATAAGTTTCTAAAAATAGAAAGTTTCCATAATTAGAAATAAGCTGAGTTATTAAGCTAATAATATAAGCTTAAGTTTTACTGATTATTATTCTAAGTCATGTGATTAAATAGTATAGTTTATTAATTATTACATGTAAACTAAATAAACTATATGTTATACGATTTAATTAAATATAGCATGATTTAATTAAATAAAGTATAAATAATACTTAAGTTAAAACATGTATTAATATTTATTATTAATATAACCTGAGTCATGAAAATTAGTTATTTATAAGTCATGTTTTTAATAATTAATTAATTACTTAGTCTAAATTTTATGATTTAAATACTTAGGTTAAAGTCATGTATTATTAATAATAATAATTAAACTAAGTCATGTCTAAATTAAATTAATTATATAACATGGTAAATTAATTTAATTAATCTAGTAATTAAATAAACTTGTAAAATAAATAAACTTGTAAAATTAATTAAGTCGTGAACCGTGTTTGTGAACCCGTGAACCGGCCAAACAACGCACCCTTAACAGTGGCAAACCGGCTCGGCCGGTTGCCACTGTTTTCGTAAAACAGCCACCGGCCCACGCCGGTGGTTCCCTTGGTCTTGGCTAGCCGCCGGCTAGCAAAAGTTCCCACTGGCAATTAGCCGATGGTTCCCCCTGCTGCCGCGGCTTGGTTCCCCCTGCTTTCCTTATTTAGCCACCGGCTTAAGCCGGTGGTGCATGTTTGTTTTTAGCCGAGACCCACACAAACCAAACCACACCCCGACATAAGTCGAGGTCCCTTGTTCTTGCGACCGAGACACCACAGCCACACCGAGACTCCTTGGTCTCGGTTGTTGGTGCGAAACAAAAGCAAGCCGAGAGCCTAGGCTCCCGGTTCTTTGCGTCGGCCGAAACAAACACCCCTAAAAACACCATGATTTAACCCCCATGATTATTTACATGTTTATGTATACTTGTTTTTATAACCTTATGATTTCATGTGTCTAGATCTAATAACCAATTAAAAAGAAAAAGGTTTAAGGTTTACCGAATACGTGAAACAAGAGGAATAATAACACAAACGATCTTGCAAGAGTTTGATCACCAAAAATCAACCAACCACTCCTTTGTGGTGTTTGTACCCGGCGGCCAAGAGAGAAGGAAAGATTTTAGGGTTTTGATATTTTTCTAATTTTTGTAATTATGAAAAGTATATTTCCCTTTTTCTAGTTTTGGTAAAATTCAACATGGGCTTGGCCCTTTCTCTTGTTTCTTGCCGCGGGTATGTGGGGCCCACAAGGGAAACCCATTGTTTTCCGTGTCTAAATATTATACGTGTTCTCGTGTCATGTTTACTGATTTTATTTAGTTATCGTTCGTTTCGTAAACTATATTTATTCGTAACTGTAATAAATATAAGTAAATACGTAATAATAAGTTAGTGATTATTTACGTTCATGATTTTCATGTTCGTGATTATAATTATTGTTGATAATAATTATCGTGTCTTAATACGTAATAAATACTTATCGTTTAATAACACGTACGTAATACTTGTAATTCTTATTCATGAAACATAAACGTGCTAAATAAGAAAGTTCTAATCATGTACGTACGATCATAAGGGTACTATTCATGGTAAAAGCATGCGGGTTTTACAACTCTTCCCCCCTAAAAAGAATAATTCGTCCTCGAATTATAGATAATGTAAACTGGAAAAGAAGAACATACCCGAATTCAAAATATGAAATGAGGGTAACAAGCCCGGATAGACTCCTCTGTTTCCCAACTGGCTTCCGCTTGGTATGATCCCTCCAAAGGATTTTGACGAATGGAATCGTCTTCCTTCTCATGACTCGTTCTTGTCTGTCAAGAACTCGTTCGGGTTCTTCTATGAAAGTGAGATCTTCACGAATCTATTCCAGTGGATACTGAACCATGTGAAGGGGATGATACTTGTACCCTCTGAGTAAGGACACATGGAAAACATCGTGAACATGAGAAAGCTGCGGAGGTAACGTTAAACGATAAGATACTTCACCGACTCGCTCTGACATCAAACGGTCCGATGAATCGAGGACTGAGCTTCCCTTTGATTCCAAAATGTCTAACACCACGTGCTGGCGATAACTTAAGGAAGACGTGATCTCCTACGTTAAAATGTAAGTCCCAACGATGCTTGTCGGCATAACTCTTCTAACGTGACCGTGCTTCTTGCAATTTCTGCTTAGCTACTGCGACCTTCTCGTTGGTCAACTCAATCATTTCTGGTCCTTCAAGTGTTCACCAACCTGATCCCAGCAGATCAGGACGCGACACTTTCTGCCATACAACATCTCGAACGAAGCACACTTGATACTTGCGTGCCAACTATTGTTGTATGCAAACTCTACCAGACAGATGTAATCGTCCCAATCTCCCGTCTATTCCAACACACATGGCCTCAACATGTCTTCTAATTTCTGAATCGTTCGCTCCGATTGCCCGTCTGTTTGAGGATTAAAAGCCGTGCTAAGCTTAAGTTTTATACCCCAAGCTTTCCGTAGACTTCTCCAGAATCGCGAAGTGAAACGAGGATCTTTGTCTGAGACGATGGTGGATGGAGCACCATGAAGTATCATGATCTCCTTCTTGTAAGTATCAGAGAGTTTACTGACCGAATCTTCCTTGCGGATCGATAAGAGATGAGCTGATGGTAAGTCGATCAACGATAACCCAGATCGCATCGTGCTTCCTCTTTGTCTGCGGAAGACCGGTAACAAAATCCATGGTGATCTTGTCCCACTTCCACTATGGAACATCTAACGGATGAAGAAGACCGCCAGATCGCTGATGCTCGATCTTAGCCTGCTAGCAGGTAAGACATTTTGAGACGTAAGTCGCAACATCCTGTTTCATACCACTCCACCAAAAGTATTGCTTGATGTCATGGTACATCTTGGTCGAACCAGGATGAACAGAGAATGGGGAGCTATGAGCCTCAGCTAACAATGCTTCCCGGAGTTCTTGATCATCAGGAACACAAAGTCTCGTGCCCTGTCATAAGATACCTTCTGCGTCTACTCGAAATTCTGTCTGCTTCTCCAAATTCTGAATTATCGCCTAGATTTCACCATCATCTTTCTGAGCTTCCTTGATCCTCGAGAGTAACTCATGTTCCACTATAAGATTAGCCCAGTAACCGTGCTTTCCATGTACCATGATCTCAATGTCTAGTTGCTCCAAGTCTCTTATAATTTCCTCCTCAATTTTAATGTTGTTTATCATTCCAGACTTTCTACTAAGTGCATCTGCCACTACATTCGCCATGCCGGGATGCTACCGCAGATTAATGTCATAATCCTTCAATAGCTCTAACCATCTCCTCTGTCTCATGTTCAATTCACGTTGAGTGAAGATGTACTTCAAGCTCTTGTGGTACGTGAAAATGTCACATGATTCTCCATACAAGTAGTGCCTCCATATCTTCAATGCAAACACGACTGCTGCAAGTTCCAAGTGATGCGTAGGGTAATTTTCCTCATAAGGCTTAAGCTGCCATGAAGCGTACGCGATCACTTTCCCATGTTGCATGAGAACACAACCAAGTCCCTTCCTCGATGCATCACTATAGATTTGAAATCCACCTGTACGAGATGGGAGAGTAAGAATTGGTGCAGATACTAACTTCTGCTTTAGGTCTTCAAAGCTCTTCTCTCTTTCTTCAGTCCAGACGAATTTCTCCCCTTTCCGCATCAGTTTGGTCAATGGTAGCGCTAAACAGGAAAAGTTCTCCACGAACCTACGGTAGTAACCAGCTAAGCCCAGGAAACTGCGAACTTCAGTCTATGATGTCGGTCTTGGCCACTTGGTAATAGCCTCAACCTTTGCTGGATCCATAGTGATTCCTTCTACTGATACAATGTGACCTAAGAATGCCACCTTTTCTAACCAGAACTCACACTTGGAGAATTTAGCATATAGCTGCTTCTGGCGAAGAATCTGTAATACTGTACGAAGATGGTCTTCGTGTTCCTCCTTGGACTTAGAGAATATCAGAATGTCGTCAATAAAGACAATGACGAATTTGTCCAGAAATTCATGGAAGATTCTGTTCATCAAATCCATGAACACTACTGGAGCATTGGTAAGGCCAAATGGCATGACTACAAATTCGTAGTGGCCATAGCGTGTACGAAAAGCAGTCTCGGCGATGTCCTGCTCTTTAACCCGTAGCTGATGATAGCCCTACCTTAGATCAATCTTGGAGAAATGTTTGGCCCCTTAGAGTTGGACAAACAGATCGTCGATGCGTGGTAGATGATACCTATTCCTGATGGTGATCTTGTTGAGCTCGCGATAATCTATGCAAAGACGCATACTGTCGTCCTTCTTCTTCACGAATAAGACCGGTGCGCCCTATGGAGATGCGCTCGGTCGAATGAAGCCTCGTTCCAGAAGTTCTTGCAATTGATCCTTCAGCTCCTTCAACTCTATGGGAGCCATACGATAAGGAGCCTTGGAAATCGGCTCAGCTCCAGGGATGAGCTCGATATTAAATTCTACTTCACGTGCAGGTGGTATGCCTGGAAGTTCTTCTAGAAATACATCTTGAAATTCTGACACTATCGGCTGATTCTGAATTGATGGGGATTCAGCATCAATGTCATGAACAGTAGCTAGATAGCCCTCGCAACCATGTGAAAGTAATGCACGTGCTTGCAGCGTTGATATGATTTGTATAGACCTTCCGGGTACGAACCCGTTGTGAATGTACTCTGGCGCATTAACATCGCCGAAGATGACTTGATATGAATGACAGTCTATGGTAGCATGATGCTTGGATAGCCAACCCATGCCCAAAATCATGTCAAAATCATTCATGTCCAGCGGAAGTGCGTCAACAGGACGAATCTTTTCATCAAATTCTAAGGGAAGGCTCTTGTACATATGGGTTATGCGTATAGAGTCTCTTAAAGGCGTGGAAATATTCAGTATATTCTCTAGTGGCATGGGGAGTATCCTAACATTCTTAGCATAAGCAGTAGAAATGACCGAGTGAGTAGCACCCGTGTCAAAAAGAACACATGCAGCTTGACCATACATATACAAGATTCCAGTGATGGTACACGTAGACTTGTTGGCCTGATCGCGAGATGTCGTGTAAACGTGTCCACTAGTAAGAGGCGACTTGGTATCAGCATGTCCCGATGTGCCCTATATCTCTCCCTTGCGGCAGTCCTTCATGCGATGGCCAGGAAGACCACACTTGAAGCAAGTGTCGCTGTCGCGGCGACATGGCCCTGGGTGCCTACGGTTGCAGGTAGTGCAAAGAGGATGAGTATATCCTCCAGCAGGCGTCCTTGCTGGCTGAGAGCCTGATAAGAACAATATACATGAGACATGATAACAGGTACAAAGGATAATACGAATGATTCGTAAGATGGAATACCAGTGATAGATGGACGGTTAGGCTATGAACCTCTCTGGTTCTGGTCCCTCCCGTTACCATGATTCCTGGTAGAAGATTCTCTAATGTGTCAGAATTAAGAACTATAGCATGCAATCATAAGAAAATGGGTAAGTATAAGGACCTGCTGTTGTTGGAGTTTCCAGCGTTATTACGGTAATTATCATCTCCGCCACGCCTATCCGTAGCAGAACGGTCGTGGGTCTGACCGTTTCCCTTGGGCTGAGTAGGCTGTTGCTGAGTAGTCGGCTGAGACAGGTCCCCAGTCTTCTGCCTGGAAGATACAGTTTAAAAGAGATGTAAATATTGACATATGCTGAAAAGAATACGGTTTGGTCACCGCTGAATAACGAATGTTTACCTGTTCTCGTGTCTCTCTGCTTCCCCGAACTCTTCTCTTTCCTGCAGCATCTCCAGCTTACGTGCTGCATCGGCCACTTGTGCCACAGTGTTGAATGTAGCACACACCAAGTTGTTTGCGACCGATGTACGAAGAGCCCACCGGAAGTGGTATGCTTGCTCTTCGGGAGTACCTGCTGCTGCACCAAGAAAACCAGCTAAACGAAGAAAGCGCTGCATGAACTCGTTGCTATTCTCCCCAGCTCTCTGTCAGATTCCATGGTACTCTCTCTCCAGCTTGTCTTGCTCAGCCTTGGGAAAAAATTGTCCCATCACCGAATCCCCGAACTGAGCCCAAGTCAAACCAGTCACCCAATTATCACCTCCTTCAGACTGCTTCAGTGCCTTCCACCATGCAAACGCATCACCTTCGAACCGGTAGCAGGCCAACCTCGACTTGAAGACGGGGTCACAGCCCATGGCATCGAAGATCTTCTTAATGTGAGCCAACCAGCTTTCTGGTTCACTGGGGCTATCTGTCCTCTCGAAAGCTCGAGGGCGTAACTTATTGAATCTCTCCAGCCATGTGACCAATGTTGCTGGAGGAGGAGGAGGAGGAGGAGGATTAGTCTGCTGGTGCTGGTTGTTGGCAGCCTGCACTTCAGCCCTGATTTCATTCCTCAGCTGAGGAAGAATAGCTTGCATTGCAGCTTGGACTGCTGCATTGAGTTGTTCATGCTCGCGTGTGAGAACCATCTGACAGTATAACATAAAAATGCATGATTAAACTGATCGAAACATAAATATATATACATGAAAAAAAATTATGCCAAATAAATCATGAGAAAAATTTTATGCAGGAAAACTAGTACATGAATGCATGATGCAGTTTTATGAAAACTTTTATATGCGCGAGAGTGAACGCCTAGGTTCAGTTCACCCAAAACAAAAGATATGGCGAGGGGATGCCAATGGGTCGGTCCCTAAGTTAAAAGTTTCGATAAAACACATGCGACAAAATTGGGCCAGTCCTGTACCAACCATTACTTAGTCATAAACCTGCGACAATGACATATATATGTATGCATGAAAACAGTGAATGCATGAAAACCGACTGTCAGTTCTAGGAAGACCATAGTGACTACCCACTAATCACAGGTCGTGTTTTGAGAGCCTACAGGTAAAAGCCTTGGCTCTGATACCATAATTGTAACACCCCATTTTGATAAATGGAATGTCACGCGTGATTATGGTGTGTCATCAAAGCATACAAGGATAAATGTATAAAACATCTCATGACCATAAAGGAAATACCGGAAACAAACATCGGTAGCCCATTAGTAGAACTCATCACACACAAACATAAGTACTATAAATGAAAAGGACTAAACAATGTCCATAGAAATGAGTATCAAAAGTATGAAGAAATGCAATAAGTAATGAAGGATAAGAAGCTTCCAATCCATATGCACGTACGCTTAAAGTCTACGAGCGTCCTTGAGTACCTGCCGTTTTGGGAACATGAAAGGAAAAACGGTTGAGCATAACGCTCAGTGCACGTATATATAAGTATAACATGAATAATATAAGCATATAAGCATAAAGCAGCGGAAATGTCTAAGTCCTGTAAAACCTAGTATAACTTGGTAAAACTGGTTTTATAGTTTGAAAAGCCTTGTGTTTATCTTATAAAAAAACTGTTTAACATGTTTACCATTAGCCAATATAGGTCATGAAATATCAACGTGCATGAATACTTGGAGGGGTGACCTCGTCATACAATTAGAGGGGCTACCTCTAATTAATATAAGTTTTTGGGTAGGAGGGATCAGCTCCTTGTGAAGGATGCGAGGCACACACCACATTCACCTGAATAATCTGTAAAAACATGTAACCTAGGATGCACCCATACGCCCCACATGATAATAATATGGCCAAAAGCTGAAGGGACGCCACGAGCTATCACTCCGTCATGGTGAAGTCATAACACTGGTGCCTCCAGTGTTATGGTTATGGTACCTCCATAACTAGGTGAAACTGGTCATGCATGTATATGGCTTTAGGTATTTAATTAAACATAAGCAATCAAAACATATAAAACATATACTGGGAAAACAGTTGGCTACATACGGGGAATCCTAATAAGGAAAGAATGTCCATACTAAAAGGACGGAGAATCCGTACCTTGTGTCCAGTGAACGAAGAAGACGAACGGAAGAGAGTCCTACTTCGATATCACTAATGCTACATAAATAATGTACGTGTATAAGTATTTTGGCTACTGCATACGTAACTGGTTTTACATCATGTCTTAGCTTGTTTTATATGTTCATGTCATGTTTTACTGATTTTAACGTTATGTTGTGTTTATCATGTATTCTGTCTATTATGATTAAGTATTACTTGTATTTCTTGTATTATTATACTTGTTGTGTAATAATAAATAACTTTCTAAAAATAGCAGGTTTCTTAAAATAGAAAGTTTCTAAAAATAGAAAGTTTCCAAAATTAGATAGTTTCCAAAAATAGAATAACTGCCTTAAATAAATAAGTTTCTAAAAGTAGAAAGTTTCCATAAATAGATTAGCTGCCTTATATAAATAAGTTTCTAAAAATAGAAAGTTTCCATAATTAAAAATAAGCTGAATTATTAAGCTAATAATATAAGCTTAAGTTTTACTGGTTATTATTCTAAGTCATGTGATTAAATAGTCTAGTTTATTAATTATTACATGTAAATTAAATAAACTATATGTTATATGATTTAATTAAATATAGCATGATTTAATTAAATAAAGTGTAAATAATACTTAGGTTAAAATATGTATTAATATTTATTATTAATATAACCTAAGTTATGAAAATTAATTAATTATAAGTCATATTTTTAATAATTAATTAATTACTTAGTCTAAATTTCATGATTTAAATACTAAGGTTAAAGTCATGTATTATTAATAATAATAATTAACCTAAGTCATGTCTAAATTAAATTAATTATATAACATGGTAAATTAATTTAATTAATCTAGTAATTAAATAAACTTGTAAAATAATTAAACTAGTAAAATTAATTAAGTCATGAACCGTGTTTGTGAACCCGTGAACTGAACCTGTGAACCGGCCAAACAACGCACCCTTAACAGTGGCAAACCGGCTCGGCCAGTTGCCACTGTTTTCGCAAAACAGCCACCGGTCCATGCTGGTGGTTCCCTTGGTCTTGGCTAGCCGCTGGCTAGCAAAAGTTCCCACCGGCAGTTAGCCGGTGGTTCCCCCTGTTTCCGCGGCTTGGTTCCCCCTGCTTTCCTTATTTAGCCACCGGCTTAAGCCGGTGGTGCATGTTTGTTTTTAGCCGAGGCCCACACAAACCAAACCACACCCCGACATAAGTCGGGGTCCCTTGTTCTTGTGACCGAGACACCACTGCCACACCGAGACCCCTTGGTTTCGGTTGTTGGTGCGAAACAAAAGCAAGCCGAGAGCCTAGGCTCTCGATTCTTTGCGTCGGCCGAAACAAACACCCCTGAAAACACCATGATTTAACCCCCATGATTAATTGCATGTTTATGTATACTTGTTTTTATATCCTTATGATTTCATGTCTCTAGATCTAATAACCAATTAAAAAGAAAAGGTTTAAGGTTTACCGAATACGTGAAACAAGAGGAATAATAACACAAATGATCTTGCAAGAGTTTGATCGCGAAAAATAAACCAACCACTCCTTTGTGGTGTTTGTACCCGGCGGCCAAGAGAGAAGGAGAAAAAGATTTAGGGTTTTGATATTTTTCTAATTTTTGTAATTATGAAAAGTATATTTCCCTTTTTCTAGTTTGGGTAAAAATCAACATGGGCTTGGCCCTTTCTCTTGTTTCTTGCCGCGGGTATGTGGGGCCCACAAGGGAAACCCATTGTTTTCCGTGTCTAAATATTATACGTGTTCTCGTGACGTGTTTATGTGATTTTATTTAGTTATCGTTCGTGTCGTAAACTATATTTATTCGTAACTATAATAAATATACGTAAATACGTAATAATAAGTTCGTGATTATTTACGTTCATGATTTTCATGTTCGTGATTATAATTATTGTTAATAATAATTATCATGTCTTAATACGTCATAAATACTTATCGTGTAATAACACGTACGTAATACTTGTAATTCTTATTCATGAAACGTAACGTGCTAATTAAGGAAAGTTCTAATCATGTACGTACGACCATAAGGGTACTATTCATGGTAAAAGCATGCGGGTTTTACAGATGCTGTAGCCACTGCTTGCTACACTCAAATAGGTCCATAATTGTGAAGAGACACTTGAAAACTCCCTATGAAGTCTTCAGGGGGAGAATTCCAAGCATCACATTCCTACATGTGTTTGGGTATCCAGTATTCATTCACAATCACAAGGACCACCTTGGAAAGCTTAATGAAAAATCTGATGATGGTTACTTCCTTGGATACTCACTTGTATCAAAGGCATACAGAGTCTTTAACATAAGAAGACAATGCATTGAATAAACCTTTCACATAACCTTCAATGGAAGTTCTGAAGCCATCAAGTTTCCAAATCCATCAATGGATGAACTTCATATTCATGAATCTCATAGCTATCCATCTTATGAATTCCAACACTATGAGCCTTCTTAGAAGTTTCAAACTGACTGTCCACCAGTCCCCCACATTGATCCATTTGAAGATATGACCAGTCCTTCTATTGAAGGAAATCCTTTAGTATTCCATACTTGTTAGCCCTAAAATGTGAGCGCCATTTACGGAATTACATTAGATTCAGATAGGCAAAACATGGAGGGACTACTATTGACAAGTTTTCAAAGTTACTCCTTGTTTAGCCTATATATACCCCTTCATACTTCCATGGAGGGGTAAGGTTTTTCCATTTGTGTATTTCACTTTCTCTCTCTAAATACACACACTCATTTCAAGTTTATCTTTCTCTCTCTAAAAATATCTAAACATCACTTTTATCCTCCCCGACCTCCGGATCACCCTCTTGTTAGCTTGAATCTTATAGTTAACAATTGGTATCAGAGCTAACCGGGGGTGTTTTGTGTTTTTTGTGTTTGCTGATTCGTGGCTTATTCAGCTTATTTTTTTTAAGTTGTTAAACTCTTGATTTTTTGGTGTTGTTTATTTGGTTTCTGTCCAAAACTCTTAAACTATTAAACGTTTGTATTTTGCTTATCAGTCCAAAAAGTCAAACTTTTTCATGTTTGGCTCGTCATTTCATGTCCCATTTTGTCTCAGGTCATGTCATCTCATAATGATAATCTTTATGTTCATCTTTTTGTGTACCTTTTTTTATTGTTTTGTCCCTGTATACATTGAGTAATCTGTTACTTGTTTGGAAAAGGACAAAAAATGTTGCAGATCCATTTTTTTCGGTATCCACAAAGTTGGTCAAAACCCTCTTCAGATGCACATTCTGATGGCTACTTACGATCGCATTGATTGCGATGGCTGGATTGCAATGGAGTCATTCCGATGGCTCATTATGATGGGCTAATGCGATGGGTCATTACAATGGCTCGTTGCGATTGCTTGTTGCGATGACTCAACCTGTTGCGATGGGTTTAAAAATAGACTAGGATGGCATTATTTTTTAGACTTGCGATGGGTTTAAAAATTGACTGCGATGGCCATATTTTTATGTTGCGATGACTGTTTTTAAAATGAAAACATTGCCAAAAACATGACTTATAAGAAAAATTCCGAGACCCCAAAACCACAATCAAACCCCAACTCGTCTAATCCTAATCCCATCGTCACTTAGACTCCACCATCACATCTAGACTCAAAACAGAAAATAGAAATGAAAAAAATGAGATCTCAGATTAATGATTTCGTGTCATAAACTAAAGAAGCTGTGACCTTTTAAGATCAAGATAGACGAAATATAGAGTTCATCATAGATCTATAAAAGACAAATTCTTTTCGTTTATATCCGAAAATAAGATATGAGTTATAACAACTATGTTATCCTCTTGCCTTGTTTCTTTCAGTTAAACACGAAAACTCGACATGCAACCAAAACCAAATCAATCTTACCCGAGACCTTATCTTACAAGATCTTGAAGTCGGCTTTGTTTGCCTTCATGGATTTCGAAGATTGTACATCATTTTATTTTAGATGAAAGAAACTAAACGGTTGATTGGTTCGAAATATTTTATCATTCGATCATCATAGATCGAATATCATAATTATAATTTAGGTTTGCAATTGGTTATCATGGATTTAATTCGAGATGTATTTGATTGAGATTGGGTTCGTTTTTGAGTTTGATACTGGAGGGTTTAGAGATGATTTGATTTGCAAAGATTTTAAGGTGGATTTTATATTCTCAGATTAGAAAAAACAGACGGAGTTATCTAGATGGATATGATGAAGATTATTTTTTATATGTGGTAAAGAAATATATGAGATGGGGTGTGGCTGCGTAGAAGTAAAGAGATTAGGGTTATGTGTGTACTAATCTTTAGGGTTTAGGTCTTATACACATATGTTGGACCGGGTATGTCGAATTTGGTTGAATATATTGTTAATGGAGTTGGGATGCACTTGGGCCACGTATTGAAATAAACAACTGACATGGTTCAAGTTTTTTTTATGGACTGAAATTTGGGCCGAGTTATTTGATTGTATCAATGGGACGGGTATGCTTTGAAGTGGACCCTTTATCATTTAATTTGAGCTATGATGATATTTTGATGTCGGGTACTCGTTATGATCCGATCGAAAGTGCTTAATTGACAAAGAAAATTATTGGTTTAAAACCCAATATTTTCGAAAAATTTTCTAGACAAATTTTGTTCTTTAATGACATTGGGCATATGTTGGGCATATGACTGACATTGGGCTTATCGACAAGTTATCTAGACAAATTTTATTCTTTAATGACAATTCATTACATAATTTGTTCTAGTTAACGACATTCTCAACACACAACACCAAAGCAAACAAAACACTTAACGCTAAAACGATCCGATATAAGATTCAATTTAACGACAATGGGCTAGTTTTGATTCTACAAAGACAAGTGATCACGAAGTGGATTTGGTATTCTAATTTGAAGCTGAAGTGGGATTTCATGAAGGCGTCTACTTATTTCATCATCGAGCCTTCCTTCTATTTTTCTACCCCTTTTCTTCAAACCCAGTCTATCGATTGATGACTTGCTTGGGCGATAAAATTTATGATTGAGACTTGAAATATCTAGTTCCCACTGTCAAGGGGTGGATGGTCGACGACATGGATTACTATCATTTTTGGGTGTCACACGTAGTTGCTCGTGTGGATAACTTCAAGAGGTATAAGAGACTTGTTTCTGCACCGTTCTTCAATCGACATAAGTGCAAGCTTAAGTAACAAATTTGGGGGATTGTACTTCAGTTTCAAGTTTGGAATATCGGGTTTACTTCACATGTGGTCACAACAATTAGCTGAATGAATTCGAGGTTGGTAAGTTAGACAGAGAGAGATGGAATCAGCACTTCTCACGGGATACTTTTATGAGCTTCATAACGACAATGGTACTTCATAGTCTAAGCAATTTTTTATCAAAGTTTCTCAATGAATTTCAAAACTTTTCAAGACATTTGCTTAAGACTAAGAACTTCTCAAGTATATGGACGTCCATGATAATGATGCTTTCGAGAGTTCGAAATCATCATGGGGGAAGATCGTGTACTTTGAAGTAATCGGATCAACTTCCAGGGGGAAGTAGTGTACATGGAATGGTATCTACTTACTTTATATGATTTTTATGAAGTATTCTGCAGGCGTGAGAAGAATTGTTGCTGATTTCGTGCATGTTACCCCAAACGGATTATCACCAAAAACCTAAACGACATGAAACAGTATAGAAGCAGTGTTATTTGGTGTGGTTCTTCTACAAATTTCCACTGTGCACTTAAACTGATGAGCTAGAAGATTGTTCAAACTACATCAAAGTGTTAGAATCTGCTTAAGATACATATATTGGTTTGGGGGGAAGCTGATTTAGAAACTTTGTCAAAAATAAGTCTATGAAGAAAGTTTTTTAAATACATGCTGCATGAATTGGGGGGAAGTTAATCCAAATCATGCATATTACAATTGTTCCACAACAAGCAAAGACAAATAGGATTCAAGCTAAGGTACAAGTTATGAAGACAAGAAGAATTAAAAGACATCCTCAGCATTGGCAGCGCCTTGGAAGACTTTATTTTGTTGTATTTTTACTTGTTAGGAACATTGTAAGTAATTCCGTATGTCTCCACATTGGGGGAAGATTGTTAGCCCTAAAATGTGAGCGCCATTTACGGAATTACATTAGATTCAGATAGGCAAAACATGGAGGGACTACTATTGACAAGTTGTCAAAGTTACTCCTTGTTTAGCCTATATATACCCCTCCATACTTCCATGGAGGGGTGAGGTTTTTCCATTTGTGTATTTCACTTTCTCTCTCTAAATACACACACTCATTTCAAGTTTATCTTTCTCTCTCTAAAAATTTCTAAACATCACTTTTATCCTCCCCGACCTCTGGATCACCCTCTTGTTAGCTTGAATCTTATAGTTAACAATACTGATGGAAATCAATCAATGGACCAAATTATCAACAAGCTCAGACAAATGATCAAAATGATCAATCAAATGAACTCATCAATAATGAACAATCAGAGCCTTATGTCCAAAGCTCTCTAGTTGTTTCAAGAGAAATTGTTCAAGTGAACTCTCATTATGAACAAGAAGATAGTCCACAAATGATCAAACCTTAGTCTATTGAATATCCTTCAGTAAACAATGGAGACAGTCTAATTCCATTTCATGGACTTCTTGGTTCTAGCTCATCCCCAGTTCTCACTGTCTAGCTCCACAAAGTTCATGGACTAGACATAGTCACATTCAGCTGGTAATCATAGTGGGAAATCCTGGTGCTCGTAGACTTACAAGAGCTATGGCCAAGAAACTAAGTGATGCTTCACCTGGAGAATGCCTCTTTGTAGATTTTCTTTTAGAAGTAGAACCCAAATAGATATCTAAAGCCCTTGATAGTAGTAAAAATACGCTTTTAGGAAAAAGACGTATAATGGGCAAGTATTAAATTCGATGATTTAGGAAAACCGACAAATCGAACAAATGCGAGTTCGTTCTCGAACGAGTGTGTGTATTATGTGCCAATATTATAAAATCAAGTTTGGATTAGTGACGTTTTTGGATTTAGAAAGAGAGAAAATTAAAAGACGAGTTACACAAAATTATACTACGACGTATAACGTAAAACGTATACGTAAATACGTAAAACGCAACGAAATTAAAAATTTACACTAAAAACTAGCTAAAAATCAAAATTTAGTCTAAGATATTATACTTAAGGATAAATATTTAATAAATAAATTTTAAAGCTTATAACTAATTAAATATTTAATTTTAAATGCTAATTAAAGCCCTAAAATTAAATATAATTAACAAAAAGTCTGATATTATATTTTATCAAACCAAAATCTTACTTATATTAATTAAAAGCTAAAAAGTATTTTTCTAAAATTTTTAAAACTATTTTTCTATTTTTGAAAGGCTAAAAACTGATTTTAAACTAAAATAATGATAAAAATACTAAAATAATGAGAAAAATAATTTTACTTTTACAAGAATTCTAATTTACTTATCTAAATAGTAGAAAAATGAAAAAATTAAATTTAGTTATAATAAGACAAAAACAGAATTAATAAAAACTAATTAAAACTTAAAATAATGCTAAAAATAATAAAATAATCAAAAAAATAAAATTTTCTTTTCTAAAAAATCTTAAAATAAATAATAAACATAGGAAAATTGAAATAACTAAAAATGTTGAAATTTGACCACTAGAGACAAAAAAACTCCAAATCTGATAGTCACACTTATGAGTTTTTGTCTGCTAGCTAAGCAGTGGCAACAACAAGGCTAACAGTGGGAACTTGTTCCCACTACTTGGTCACAGAAAAACAGTTTGGGCTCTTTTTGAGCTTTGCGGTTGGTTGTTTTGGACAATCAAGGCACCCCACACTCAGTGGAGTGTGGGAAGTCAATAATGAGAAAAAAACAAGCAGTTACAACACAATTTGGCACACAAAACAAGTAACATCATTCACTGTATCACAAAAAGGGGGTCTTGTAGTGTCTTAGCTGATGCAAATGGTAATGAGGTGAGGTTTAAAAGCCCACAACATGCAACATAATCGACTAAATCATAAAACAAGAGCAAACAATCCTAGACTTATCCTAAATCTATCATAAAACTAGATTCCAAAATCTAAAATTTCAAAAATCAAAGCTTAAAGTGGCCTGCTGGATACTATGTTGGTTCTGACAGAAAGTGCACAAGCAAAAGGAATATTTTCACAACTCTATATTGACCTACACCTAGATTAAATCTAAATCAATCACATAGATGGTATAGGCAAGTGATGGTCAGGTTTTGTTGTCACCCTACCCACCTAAACACTCAATCCCAAACACCCCTTTCAATTATGAGAACAAAATTAAACAAAGAGGTTTTTCAAATAATCAAACGTACAATTTTTAAAAACAACAGATTAAAAGGCTGACATTAACTATACATGAATCAACTACCAACTTTCCTAATAAGCAGATTACAAGCAAAAACTCACACAAGCACATTTTTCCATCATACTCAAAGGGAGTTCAAAAGGAGTTACCATAACTTGACTTTGTTCAAGTCAAGTGACCTCCTTGATGCCACCATCTGAGAGTAATGAAAGGAGTGAGTGGCTTATGGAGTAGCTTATGAGATCTGATGTAGAGAAAAAGGTCTTGGGGACTACAGCAGTTCCAACAAGATTATATCTTCAAACAAAATAAGATGGCTTTGTGTACCTACCAAGAACAACAAACAAACAAGTCCAAGCATCAAGAGTTCAGTTAAAAGCTTGTGTCAAGAGCTTTTGGCTGAGCATTTGAAACAGTAAGTAAAATAAGCATAAAATAAAAGGATTTTGAAAAAAACTCAAAATACAAGCTTTCTTGAAAACCAGATTTTTGGAAAACAAACTTGAGGAATCAAATTCTTGCAAACTAGAAGTCACCAAACCAAAATATGACTTAGGACTATGTCTTCACAACACTTTGATCGTGTCAAGATCAAAGTGCCATGATCAAACATACCCCCAAGGGTCTCAAATTTCTTACATACATTATGCAAATCCCTTTGATGAAAATAAAATCACAATGCAAGAAATTTAAAAGACAATATAAAGAAATTGGAACTCAGAAATGCAAGATTCTTTAAACACTTTAAATATTCATATAAAGAAGTTCACAAAATCTGGAATAAGAACCAAATGAACACATGCGTCCATATTTATACAACCTGATAGAAATTTCTAGAAAAATAGAAAAATGCTAAACCCTAATACATGAGTAGACTGATTTGCCCTTGCAGAATCTGGATATGCGCTTTTGATTCTCTATTTGAATTCGGGTCTAAGATGCCCATATGAAGATTTCAGAGATGCCAGCTTGTTTGTATGATCTTGAACCGTTGAATACTCCTTAGCCATCAAGGAAATGATACTGGCCCTTGATTTTCTGCTGAAATTCCTTCTTTGCCATAATGGGGGTGATAGGGGAGTACTTGTGGCGCCTTAGGAGTCACGGGTGGGATGTTTTATGAGTGGGTTTGGTTTAGGGTATCACTAATTAGTGATCTGGAGGATATGGGTCAAAAACCCTTTGGTTTGTTGATAAGCAAGATTAGGGTTCTATGATGGGGGATTAGGAGGTGGTGGATGAACATGATCTATTTCCCTTGTCTTATGGGAGTATTAAACACTAATTCAAAAAGATTAGATTAGTATTTAATTAGGCTGGGTGGGGGTGACGTGGTGGAGTGATGTGGCTGGAGAGATGAGGTGGCGTGTAGTGAATGGTGGGGTGAGGTTTCATTGTCTGGCTAGTTTAGTCCCTAGACTTCCCTTTTTGTGTCATATTAAGTTATCACAGCATTTCAACTCATATCCCTTTATAGCTTCTTTGGCAGATTTCCAAAATGCCCCCTCAAAATTTACAATTCTTGATTCAAGGATCATTTCTGCATATTTTTGCATTCCTCAAGGACCAAATATGTATTCTCTTGACATTTTAGGTACCCTTATGTGATTTTTGAGTTTTACAAGGGTATAAAATGACAAGTCTTCAAAAGATGAGGGACCAATCTTGACAAATCTTCAGACTTCGAGGACTTCAATGGACAATCATGATTCGGGTCCGATTCTTTGTGCGGCTTCGTTTACCGTGTTTGTTTTTGCTTGATTCCTTTGATCTTTTGGTGAATTCACGATATCCGTACCTAAAATACACAATGAACAAACACAAGCATATTTTAGGATATTTTATGACATTTTTAAGCATTTTAAGCCCGATTTGGACGATGAGACTATGTATAATTGCAGTCTCATCACTCCCCCATACTATACCATTGTCGTGCCCTCACGCAATGCTAGAATTAGGTATCATAGCACTTCCAAAATTCATTTATTGAAAACGTAAATTTAAATAAACTACTACATGCGTTTAGACATAATGTATTGTTTTATCGCAAAATGGGACGTTTAGGAACATAGAATAAGAACGCGTGAATGCTTCGTTAGAAATAATTTCGTCATCCTCGATTTTCACCCAATTCCATGCTAACCTTGAAACAAGATCATTGTCATTATAAGTTAGTAATGCTAACACTACTCATATGCTCTAACCACGTACTTAGACTCCCTTATTCCTAAGGTGTATCTATTATATTTTATTTTTGTCTTAATGATCACGAGGATACATCACTGACTTATGCGTGAATAGAGATTAGGTCCAAAAATAGAGCCTTAACGGTGTAACTAAAATCATCGAATTTATAATTCATCCTAATAGAGAACGATGTCAAAAAATTAAGTCAACAAAAAGGTTCGATAAACACGGTTTTATAACGGTTTTGAACATAAGACTTATTACCATGAATTTTATGACCCACCTCATCATCGGTGGCTTTGATTATCATGGTTTACCTCCATCTTTTATTCAACTCCGCCGTGGAGCTTTTATTATGATTTCGGTCTTTCCCTTGTCTTTTATTTAACCTCGCCATGAGGTGTTTATTATGACTTGACGTATATCCTCACGCTAAGCGAATTTTGGATCTTTAAGGCTTCAAGATTTAAGACATTCACTTTCAATTTTTGCATAGATTTTTCGGCCTTGTGAGCTTTAATGTTTTGCTTGATTTAGGTGAAGAGGAACTTAAATTATTATTGGGGGAAGCCTTTGATTATTCGGGTTGTCAATACTTCAAAACCGTGACACTGGCGATACCTTAATGTTTTCCCAATTTAATTACATGGAAGCTACTAAAACAAATTAGAAACCAACAACATGGACTAAACCGCTAAATCAATATCTATTAACAATTTATTATAAAAGCGTAGGGAGAAAAAGCAAATAATTAAAACACATGACTTTTTGAAAGAATACGAGTACTCCACGTTTAGCATAGTAACTTATAATTAACTCTATCATTTCTCGTCCTCAATTTAATGAGACTTAGCCTAATATAGTTAAGGAATCAAAGCTAAGTGCTCAACACGCACGGTCGAGTAAAAAAGTACTCTTATTCTCACCATCTGAAAACCTACATTCGTGTCTTAAACACTTATGAAAAACAAGAAAATTTTTAAAATTTGGCTATTTTTAGCCTTATTTTACATAAAACGATAACAAAAAGATAAAATTGGATTGCGTGATGACGTAAGCAAGGTGAAGTATCTACTCACCCCCTCCCCATACGAAAACTAAACATTGTCCTCAATGTTTCGAGTCTAAGGGTGAAACACCCCCATACTAAAGACGAAAGTCGAATGCTTAATCTCGAGCATGGGAAGGGTAAAACGAATAACCTAAAAGCCGTTTATGAATTATGCTAATAAGATAATCGTTAGAACATAAAAGGATATCATCGGATATCAGAATCTTCAAAGGCAACGATCGAAGCTCGAGTGATACGTAAAACGAACAAGAGAGTCTTCAATGGTGATGATGAACCTAATGAATCACAATCACAAAAAACCACGAAACAAAGGTCGGAAGAGAATAAGTCTCCTCACATTAAACTAATTAGAAAGCAATAATATTTACAAAGATAAGCATGAGAATCCCCCACGAGGCACCTTGTTTTTGATAACCGAGTCAAAAGCTCGACTCGAATCCCCATAAATGTGATCATTTAGGGATTATCATGGTATGGTCATTTTTTGTGGGGCTTACATGATAAACAATGCCCAAAAGCAACCAGTACTAAGGACTAAGTCCTTTGATGATGCAAAATACCGGGATCGAAAATGGCGTCCTCGTTTTCATGGGATAAACAAACCAACGCCACTTCAACATGTGCTAGAACCCCAAAGGGTTAGAAGAAAAGAGGTGAGAAATAGAAGGGTGGGGCACTAAAATGAGCTACTTGAGGTAGACTCACACCAAGCAAATAGATATGATTTCCATTTATTACATCGGTGGAAGACCGAGATTTCCCTTTAATTACGATTCTGGGATCGAATATCTCGTCCTCGGTGGAGAAATGTGAGGGAACATAAGGGGCTTCCCCCACACTAGATCCACACGACGCATCGTCAAAAGGAGTAGACGAGCTCGTAACACCCAATAAACGCAGTGATGACGGAGTTAGACTTGTAGAAAAATCATTTAAACCAATTTTAAAATCTTTTCCTTTTTCATCATTTTCAAACTCTTTATGAAAACCCCATTGAATTATGTTGAAAATATTTGGCGTTTCTAAGACGACGTTAGGCACACTAAAAATTCTCACATTTAAGTCGTGGTTAGGAGGTGTTGGATTGTATAAGTTCTCAAAACGTTGATCAACAAAGAACACCGCCCCCTCGAGGTCAACATATTCGTCATCCTCATGATCGTAAATCTCATCGATTTCTTCATCATTGATAGGCTTATCAAACTAAGGTTTGTCATTACCCTCATTGAAGATTTTAGAAACTCTCTCGAAAAGATCACGATCAAGCACAAAACCATCATTCCTTTGTGGGGATCGTTGATAAGTTAGATCCTCATGAATGTGGTAAATGTCATTCTCATTTGAGGAGAGTTGATTAGGTAACTCCTCGAGAATGGTATTTTTGGTCACGTGAGTTGGTTCGTCATTTTGAATGAGACGTTCTAACTTATCAAGTTCGGCCTAGATATTGGAAAAATCAACCTCACTTGTAGGTGGAAGTGGAGGTAAAAGAGCAAGCTCTCGTTCAATAATTTCCTCAATCTCGGGCTCGAAGACAAAATCATCGTACTCACCACACGTAGAGTTCTTTTTAGGAGAATCAAAAATATCTTGTGGATTTTTGAGTACGTGATCAACTTCGGCAAAATCGCCATCATCATCATCATCATCAAAGAAAGAGTCGATGTGAGCACTCACAACCATGGTCTTACAAGTCATTCGACTATGCTTAGGTGACTCTTCAATGATGAGAGGATCGATATCGATAAAACCTTTAGCCTCGACGGATATTGGGCTAAGAAAAGGAGGCACTTCAATGGAATTAGAAGTTGAAGCCTCAAAGACGTGGTCCTTCGAAGGTGGTGAAGACGAGTCCATATTGGTCATTATCGTGATGGCACTAACGTCGCCCTTCAGAATTGGTGGTTCACTTGTTTCGCCGAATATATCCTAAAATGATTTTTCAACCATAAATTTACGAATACCCTTTTGAATTAAGTAAACGTATTCTTTATCATTAATCGTCATCTTTAAAACCGTTTATTTTCATTCTTTCAAAACATGCATCTAGCCTCATTTTTTTCGCTAAAGTATGAGCTTTGACATTATCGAATTTTGAAATATCGATTTTAGTAACCTCAGTTTTATCATGATCATTTGAAACTTGGGATCTACTCGTGAAAAAGTCCATTTTATCCTCCCCATATTTCATAGTTAATTCCCCACCGTTAACGCGATTACGGCTCGAGCCATCGATAAAAAGGGTCGACCTAAAATAATGGGACATTTAGGATCACACTCATAATCGGATATGACGAAGTCCGCGGGAAAAACAAACTTTCCAATTCTAACATAAACATCCTCGGCTATTCCAATTTGTGGGGGTAAGTCTAGGCAACTTCATCAATTTCCAAAGAGAATGAGGCATGAGATTGATGCTAGCACCTAAATCGGCAAGGGATAAACATCCCTCAATCTTGGAAAAATCACAAAGTAATAGATATTGGCCCGGATCCTCTTCCTTTCTCGGCATATGCCTTTTGCGTTTTTAAGAAGGATCGAAGCACAAGTTTTTTCAAGGGTCACTTGGGTGAGGTCGATAAAGCTCTCTTTATGAACCGTGGTTGGAATTTGAGGTACACGAGGGTGTGTACTCTTTTCCTTGGTCACCGCGTTCACCCCATCGACTTTAGAACATGAAGGCGTTTTAGAAGTCGAGGGTTGGGAAGAAGGAATAACTCTAAATCCATCAAGTTTTGGAGTAATCACACGACTTTTTCCGATAGACAAGGCGGCTTTAACATGTTCCTTCGGATTTGGTACGGTGTCACTACGTAACGAACTCAATGACGCACTCGAAGACTTGTTTATAATGGCCGAAAACATCTTTTTAATGTCGATTTGTCCTTGATCAATCTTTGTATTTTGATTTTTCAAAGTATTGGAAAAGTCGTTTTTCAAAGTACCAATTTGTCCATCTAATCGTCTCATATGAGCCTCCTTCGTTTTCATATATTCTTGAAATTCGTTTGACGAACTATTTTGATTAGAATTAAAGTTCCCTTGATTTTGATTATTTCTTTGAAAATTCCCTTGATTACCACTTAAAAAATTGTTTCCTTGATTAGCGTTGTTTGAAAAATTCGAGTTTTGATTGTTGTTGTTATCTTGATTTTGCCAACCTAAATTACGACCTTGATTATAACCTTGATTTTGAAAATTTCCTTGATTATTATTCCCTTGAAAATTGTTGCGAGTTTGATTTTGAAAATCATTTCCACGATTGAAATTGTTGCCTTGATTATAATTTCCATGTGATGGACCCGCGTTGTTTTGATTTTGAAAATTGTTGTTTCCATTTAACGCGTTAACACTCGACGTTTGGCCATCCGTAGCCGCACACTCTAATAATTATGAGGTCCATCACACAACGTACACGATGCCTCAACCGCTTTCACCGTAGCGGGAGCGTCTTTCTTTTGCATCTCGATTAAGAACGACGTAAACACATTCGTCAACTTGTCGACTTTCGCATCAACCCTCTCAATATCGCGATTAGAATTACTAACATTTGTGAAATTGGCAACACTCAGGGTGTGTTACGGAGTTGTTAAACCTTGGATCGATTTTCGATAATCATTAAAGCGTCTTTCGGAGTTTTACACAAAAATTGCCACCAGCGGCGGAATTTAACAAATCTTGTTCTTGAAAACTAAGACCATTATAAAACGTATGGATTTGGTGTAACTCGGAAAATCCATGGTGAGGACATTGCCTAAGCAATTCCTTAAAACAATCCCACGCTTCTCTAAAAGATTCATTCGGCTTTTGTTCGATCCTCGTGATCTCGTTTTTGAAAAACGTGGTCTTCGATGGCGGAAAGAAATGATTAACGAACTTGGAAACGAGATCCTTCCACATAATTATGGTATTGGGAGGCTCTTTCTCGTACCAATCCTTGGCGGCACCATCGAGCAAGTATGGAAAAAGCATAAGCTTAACGACATCGGTGTCGACGTTTTTAAACTTGCTCGTGGCCAAAACACGATCAAAATTCCGAATGTGATCGTGAGGATTATCCGCCTCACGACCTCGAAACTTCGTTGCTTGAATCAACGATAGCATTCCGCTCTTAATCTCAAAATTCTCCACTTCGATAGCGGGAATAACGATCGCGTCTCCATAACCCTCGGTGGGTGCTTGGAGCAATTCCATCATCGAACGATTGTCGGCCATCTCTTCTACGGTTTCGACAACGATATTAGGAACGTCGGTTTCTAAATCACGTCTTCGTTGTCGATTCCATTGATTTCGATTGCGTCGATTCGAAGCGTTGCTAGAATTCGTATAGTCCTTCGATCGAGTGCGCATGCACTAACGTAGAGAATGGGGGTAGCAAAGAAAATTCTTTTTGGGGTTTTTTTCGTTTTTTCAATTTTTTTTGGTTTTTTGATCGTTTTTTTATTTTTTGGATTTTTGGTGTATTACGTAGACTCAAATCTGCAAATCTCTCCTCGAATCAGTCTCTTAAAGGAGCCTCAAGGAATGAAAACGATCACGCTGAGTGAACGTCTTCGATGACTTTAGAACGTTGGTGGAACACCAAAACGTTCAAGAGGGTTTAATCTTTGAAACCAAGAAAATATATAGGATACGTAGATAATACTTTGGTTGGGAAACCCTCAATTAGCCCTTTTTCTCAAAACACGCACAAGCAAGCGGAGGAAACGAGGCGGCGGGAAGCACTTAAGAGTCTTTTTCCTTTAGGTCGTGAAATACAACCGACTTATACCCACCTTATAGTTTGTGTTAATCATAATTAAGCCTTTCGAAAGTAATTATATATTTTGCCTTTTACTTTTTGCTTTGGATTTGAATACAATAATTGAGTGATGAAATCCCAATTAAGGTTGCATTTTCACGCTTTTGGAGATATTGTAAATTTATTGTGATATGTAATACAATATATTAATAATATTCACAAAGAAAAACGAAAACGAATACTAGGATATCTACAATATAGTAAAAAGATTGTTGTGTGTTTAATTAAGGATAACTAAACACGATTTATTTGGATATTTATAATATAGTAGAAACAATAACAAACGAGTATGTACGATATTTACGCTTTCTAAAAATGAAAAGCAAAAACGCACTACTCACACAAACATGATATACATATAAGAGGCACTAAACACCTCCCTGGCAGCGGCGCCAAAATTGATGTAGTAAAATCGTACACGTATTAGGAAAAACGCGTATAATGAGCAAGTAAGTAATACGCTTTTAGGAAAAAGACGTATAATGGGCAAGTATTAAATTCGACGATTTAGGAAAACCGAAAAATCAAAGAAATGCGAGTTCGTTCTCGAAGGAGGTGTGTGTATTATGTGCAAATATTATAAAATCAAGTTCAGATTAGTGACGTTTTTGGGTTTAGAAAGAGAGAAAATTAAAAGACGAGTTACACTAACTTATACTACGACATAAAATGTAAAACGTATACGTAAAAACGTAAAACGCGACGAAATTAAAAATTAAAACTAAAAACAAGTTAAAAATCAAAATTAAGTCTAAAATAATATAAATAAGGATAAAATTCAATAAATAAATTTAAAAACTTATTATTAATGAAATATTTAATTTTAAATGCTAATTAATGCCCTAAAATTAAATATAAATAACAACAAGTACAAAATTATATTTTATCAAACCAAAGTCTTACTTATATTAATTAAAAGCTAAAAAGTATTTTTCTAAAATTTTTAAAACTGTTTTTCTATTTTTGAAAGGCTAAAAACTGATTTTAAACTAAAATAATGATAAAAATACTAAAATAATGAGAAAAATAATTTTATTTTTACAAGAATTCTAATTTACTTATCTAAATAGTAGAAAAATGAAAAAATTAAATTTAGTTATAATAAGACAAAAACAGAATTAATAAAAACTAATTAAAACTTAAAATAATGCTAAAAATAATAAAATAATCAGAAAAATAAAATTTTCTTTTCTAAAAAATCTTAAAATAAATAACAAACATGGAAAAATTGAAATAGCTAAAAAATGTTGAAATTTGACCACTAGAGACAAAAAAACTCCAAATCTGATAGTGACACTTATGAGTTTTTGTCTGCTAGCTAAGCAGTGGCAACAACAAGACTAACAGTGGGAACTTGTTCCCACTGCTTGGTCACAGAAAAACAGTTTGGGCTTTTTAAGCTTTGTTATTGGTGGTTTTGGACAATCAAGGCACCCCCACACTCAGTGGAGTGTGGGGAGTCAATAATGAGCAAAAAACAAGCAGTTACAACACAATTTAGCACACAAAACAAGTAAAATCATTCACTGTATCACAGAAAGGGGGTCTTGTAGTGTCTTAGCTAATGCAAATGGTGATGAGGTGAGGTTTAAAAGCCCACAACTTGCAACATAATCAACTAAATCATAAAACAAGAGCAAACAATCCTAGACTAATCATAAATCTATCATAAAACAAGATTCCAAAATCCAAAATCTCAAAAATCAAAGCTTAAAGTAGCCTGCTGGATACTTTGTTGGTTTTGACATAAAGTGCACAAAAAAAGCAATATTTTCACAACTCAATATTGACCTACACCTAGATTAAATCTAAATCAATCACATAGAGGGTATAGGCAAGTGATGGTCAGGTTTTGTTGTCACCCTACCTACCTAAACACTCAATCTCAAACACCCTTTTCAAATCTGAGAACAAAATTAAACAAAGAGGTTTTTCAAATAATCAAACTTATAATTTTTAAAAACGACAGATTAAAAGGCTGACATTAACTAAACATGAATCAACTACCAACTTTCCTAATAAGCAGTTTACAAGCAAAAACTCACACAAGCACATTTTTCAATCATACTCAAAGGGAGTTCAAAAGGAGTTACCATAACTTGACTTTGTTCAAGTCAAGTGACCTCCTTGATGCCACCAGCTGAGAGTAATGAAAGGAGTGAGTGGCTTATGGAGTAGCTTATGAGATCTGATGTAAAGAAAAAGGTCTTGGGGGCTACAGTAGTCCCAACAAGATTATATCTTCAAACAAAAATAAGATGGCTTTGTGTACTTGCCAAAGAACAACAAACAAACAAGTACAAGCTTCAAGAGCTCAGTCAAAAGCTTGTGCCAAGAGCTTTTGGCTGAGATTTTGAAACAGTAAGTAAAATAAGCAGAAAATAAAAGGATTTTGAACAACACTCAAAATACAGGTTTTCTTGAAAACCAGATTTTTGGAAAACAAACTTAGGGAACCAGATTCTTGCAAACTAGAAGTCACCAAACCAAAATATTACTTAGGACTATGTCTTCACAACACTCTGATCGTGTCAAGATCAAAGTGCCATCATCAAACATACCCCCAAGGGTCTCAAAGTTCTTAAATACATTATGCAAATCCCTTTGATGAAAATAAAATCACAATGCAAGAAATTTAAAAGACAATAAAAAGAAACTGGAACTCAGTAATGCAAGGTTCTTTAAACAATTTAAATATTCATATAAAGAAGTTTACAAAATCTGGAAAAAGAACCATATGAACACATGCGTCCATATTTATACAACCTGATAGAAATTTCTAAAAAAATAGAAAAATGCTAAACCCTAATACATGAGTAGACTGATTTACCCTTGCAGAATCTGGATATGCCCTTTTGATTCTCCATTTAAATTCTGGTCCAAGATTCCCATGTGAAGATTTTAGAGATGCCATCTTGTTTGTATGATCTTGAACCGTTGAATACTCCTTAGCCATCAAGGAAATGATATTGGCCCTTGATTTTCTGCTAAAATTCCTTCTTTGCCATAATGGGGGTGACAGGGGAGTACTTGTGGGGCCTTAGGAGTCACGGGTGGGATGTTTTATGAGTGGGTTTGGTTTAGGGTATCACTAATTAGTGATCTGGAGGATATGGGTCAAAAACCCTTTGGTTTGTTGATAATCAAGATTA
Organism: Glebionis coronaria; assembly: GCA_025667525.1. Classification (NCBI taxonomy): domain Eukaryota; kingdom Viridiplantae; phylum Streptophyta; class Magnoliopsida; order Asterales; family Asteraceae; genus Glebionis; species Glebionis coronaria. Next base: position 165,661,020 of record CM046879.1, read on the forward strand.
GGGTTCTATGATGGGGGATTAGGAGGTGGTGGATGAACATGATCTATTTCCCTCGTCTTATGGGAGTATTAAACACTAATTCAAAAAGATTAGATTAGTATTTAATTAGGCTGGGTGGGGGTGACGTGGTGGAGTGATGTGGCTGGAGAGATGAGGTGGCGTGTAGTGAATGGTGGGGTGAGGATTCATTTTCTGGCTAGTTTAGTCCCTAGACTTCCCTTTTTGTGTCATATTAAGTTATCACAGCATTTCAACTCATTTCCCTTTATAGCTTCTTTGGCAGATTTCCAAAATGCCCCCTCAAAATTTACAATTCTTGAATCAAGGATCATTTCTGCATATTTTTGCATTCCTCAAGGACCAAATATGTATTCTCTTGACATTTTAGGTACCCTTATGTGATTTTTGAGTTTTACAAGGGTATAAAATGACAAGTCTTCAAAAGATGAGGGACCAATCTTGACAAATCTTCAAACTTCGAGGACTTCAATGGACAATCATGATTCGGGTCCGGTTCTTTGTGCGGCTTCGTTTCTCGTGTTCGTTTTTGCTTGATTCCTTTGATATTTTTGCAAATTCACGATATCCGTACCTTAAATACACAATGAACAAACACAAGCATATTTTAGGGTATTTTATGACATTTTTAAGCATTTTAAGCCCGATTTGAACGATGAGACTATGTATAATTGTAGTCTCATTAGCCCTCAGTCACCCTGTATGGGTAGACGCCATGCAAGAGGAACTAAATCAATTTGATAGAAACAAAGTCTAGAAATTGGTTCCTCTTCCTCATGGAAAATCAACAACTGGTACCAAATGGGTATACAAACTCAAAAGGGATGAAACCGATGTTGTGGTAAAAAAATAAGGCCAGGCTGGTTGCTCAAGGATACAATCAAGAGTATGGTGTTAATTTTGATCAGACATTTGCTCCAGTTGCTCGTATGGAAGCCATATGAATTTTCCTTGCTTATTCCACATACATGAACTTCACAATATACTAAATGGATGTCAAAAGTGCATTTCTCAATGGTGATCTGAAAGAAGAAGTCTATGTTAATCAACCACCTGGCTTTGAGAGTATTAAATACCCAAACCATGTCTACGAGCTTTACAAAGCTTTGTATGGACTGAAGCAAGCCCCAAGGGCATGGTATGAAACTCTCTCAAACTTTCTTTGTTGAACATAAATTTGTTAGAGGAAAAATAGATAGCACCTTGTTTATCAATAAAACTAAGACTGACACCATCCTGGTGCAAGTTTATGTGGATGACGTCATATTTGGTTCAACAAGCTTGAAACTATGCAAACAATTTGCCAAGCTCATGACCAACAAATTTGAGATGAGTATGATGGGTGAACTCACATACTTCCTTGGTCTTCAGATAAAACAGTCTGACCAAGGCATCTCCATCAATCAAGAAAAATATGTCAAGGATCTGCTAAAGAAGTACGACATCAACTGTGCTTCAGTGAAAACCTCAATGGTACCCCCTAACAACTAGGACCTGATCTCAATGGACAATCAGTCAGTGAGACTCAGCATAGAGGTATGATTGGTTCCTTAATGTAATTAACTGCCAGCAGGCGTGACATTTAATTCTCTACTTGCCTTTGTACAAGATACCAAGAAAACCCGATGGAATCACACATTATTGCTGTCAAAAGAATCTTTAGGTACCTAAAAGGTACCTCTGATCTAGGTCTTTGGCACCCCAAATCCTCAGGATTTGATCTCAAAAGGTACTCAGACTCTGACTATGTTGGATGAATTTTGGACAGAAAAGGCACATCTGGTGCTTGCCAATTACTGGGTGGAAAACTTGTGTGTTGGAGTGATAAAAAGAAACAATCAGTGGCCAGTCTTTAGCAGAAGTTGAATATGTGGCAGCTGCTGGATGTTGTGCCAATATTTTATGGATGAAAAGCTAACTGGCTAACGATGACATAAAATATTAAAAGGTACCAATCTTTTGTGACAACACTAGTGCTATTGCAATATCTAATAATCCAGTCCTACACTTAAGAACAAAACACATTGATATCAGATATCACTTTATCAGAGATCACACTGTGAAAGGGGACATTGAATTACATTTCTTCCCCACTCAATACCAATTGGCTGATATCTTCACCAAACCACTAGATGAACCAACTTTCAAAAGATTGATATTGGAGCTAGGTATGCTGAACATTGATGATACAAAACCTGAACCTTCATAAATCACTAAAGAATCCTAAGGGTTCAGTATTTCATACTAAGTTTTGATTTCAGTTAATAGTGTCTGAGTAAAGGAGTGTGCAATGTCGTGTGTCTATTTCACAAAATGTGAATGATCACATGGTGTTTTGTCGCCTTATCTGGCACACTGAAACTAACAAGCAAATCTCCAAAAAAAATCATCAAACTGTTCCTTTAGTAATACTGAAGGTCCAACATTTTTTGAAAAGACTTTATCATATAAATGAGTAGCTAGGCCTGAGTAGAGGAGTGTGCAATATCATATGGTTTGTTCACTCGTGTGTATGTAAGGTTTTGTCGCCTCATTTGATGCATGAAAGCTCATGAATGTCACCCATCAGGTTCAACATCACTGGCTAAAGCATTTAAAACCAATCAATCACAAGTTTGATAAATAAATTAAATGTCATTGAATTTTCATTGAAGGAAAAAACATTCTTCCAGAAAGATACTGTGACAACCGCGGTTTTGAGGTTCGTCACTTAGTTTTATTTTGTGCTAGTTACGTGTCTTTACGTGTTTATGTGCTAATTGGTGTGTATAAATTATGGTTTGGATATCGTTTCCGGTACGGGGTACCTTGTGAGTGAAACGATGTGTGATGATTTCATGTTCATGAGCTCACATGGTAGTGACTATGAAATGAGATGGTGTTATTTAGTGGTTTACGTATACGTATATGTATTATAGAAAATCGTATTTTTACGATTTACGGTTTAGCATTTAGAGGTCTCGGGTAAGGTGTTTAGTCATTTGAGTATTTTTCGGGATGGTTTTAAGTCATTTAGGACTTAGTTATAAAGTTTATTTCAAAATTTAAGATTTTTTTTAAAACTGTATATTTTACGTTTTTCGGTATACGCGTAAAATTGACTAGTATTACGGTTTTAAGGTTCGGAGGCTTTAGGAGCTGAAATAAATTAAGGTAAATTAAGGTATTATTAATAACATAATAATAAGTAATAAAAAGAAAAAAAATAAAAAAAAGGATTATAGGCGGTGGTTAAATGCAAGGAAAAAAAAGGAAAAGAAAATTTATTATGGTAAGTTGTATTGGGCTAGGACTTGTTTAGTTATCTATATAAGATTTTTATTTATTTATCAATCACAAAAAAAACATCATCCCCTGGAGATCAATCATAAACTCACGGCACATAAAGAAAAAAAATAGGGTTCTTCATAAAATTTTGGGTTTTCATAAATCAAAGGTAAAATCTTTAAACCCTTTTCAATTTAATTGTTTTTAATGTTTTTATAATCATCTTATGATGGATTTAGGTTAGGGTTTAAATTAAAACATGTATATTAATGATATTATAATGATTAGGTGAATTAGGGCTTGTAATTAGTGGAGTTATGGGTAATTAATTAGGTTAATTTAATTGAATCCGTTTTTAAAAACTGGGCAGAATTTAGGGTCAATAGTTTTGATCATATAGGGAATTCTACAAACTCTTATTTTGCGATCCAAGTATCCCTGAAAAGGTAATTGAAGTGGCTTTCAAATTCAAGAAACGAGAACTAAATTGGAGGTCGGGAAGTGGGTCAAAAACAGGTTACAACAGTCGGAGGTCAAAACAGTTTTGAAATCAGCGGGTTTTCAGTTAATGTTTTAGGGTGATTGGGGTACTTAGGAGTACACTTGAGCCCTCTAATGAGAATGGGAGTTGGTTTATATATTAAATAAGAGGTCTGGAGGAGGGCTAAGCAAATAGGTTAGGGTAAGACCCCCTAATCATAATAAACTTTTTGTATGTTCAAAATCGGTAAAATGCGGATAGGCAGAAGTATATATATATATATATATATATATATATATATATATATATATATATATATATATATATATATATATATATCTTTATATTATATATAGGTATAATTATGATTTGAAACCACACTTTTTAATCCAGTCATATCCCAGTCACATCTTTTAGCCAATAGTATTTCAGAATTTCCTAGAAAATCTCCAAATTCCACAAAATTCCGATTTAAAACCACAGTGTTTTGAAAATCGCGTTTTGCAAACGCAGTGTTGAAAACTGCCTTTTGAAAATCGCGTTTTGAAGGTATGGACCGGTTCAAATCTGGGCCAGGGTTTGATCTGAACCAGGTAGAACGGGTTCAGACCCCATATGAACGGGTGTGTTTAATTTAAACCGGGTCAGGCTTCGTTTGTAATTTTTTTTTAAAATTCAGAATTTGTTTTTTTGTTTTTTGAAATTATTTTCTGATTTTGAATCAATTCACGGGTTTTTCTGTGGGTATTAAAAATATTTTTCTTAAATGGGGTTTTCATGATTCGAGCTCATGACCTCTTGGTTATTAGTTGTTATTTTTTCCAGTTGAGCTATTGGTTTGTTTTTGTTTAAGGATATTAAACCCCTATATTTGTTATCCGTTTTGTAATTAATGTGGTAAGTATTATGTATATCTTTTTGACAAATAACTAATCCATATCCTATTTAATTAAAAATCACTTAACTAATAAAATCTCTTCTTCAAACCTTAATTCGTTTCAAAACCCTAATTCGTTGTTTATTTATTATTGATCATGATTATTATTTTTTTTCCTAGATATATTGTTTCTTTGTAGTAGGTTGTCATCTCTCATTGATCACCCACACAGAAAAATTTATGTTTAATTTTCTCAAAAACTAACAATATATGTTATAACTTTTACAATATGTATGCATTTTTTAGATTGGTTCATACTAACAAAACCGAAATTACAGGTGAGTTTTATATTCTTATGGTTTGTGTTATAATGGATTTATGTTTTTAAGTTCTTTTCAATGTATTTTTTAATCTGTTTGTAATCCTAACAAAGATTGGTTCTGTTGTCAGTTACGTTTAATGAGCTTTCTATTTGCAAGAGGTTTGTACTTTTGGCATTTGATTTTTATTTGATAGTACTATGAGTTAATCTGCTGGAATTGGAAATATATACGAAAACACTAATAATACAAACATGCTAATATTTCTTAATATTTTGTAACTGTTAAATTGCAGTCTTGCCATCTGCTGGTATTGCGGCTCTTTCTGCTCGGGAAGCTGAAGGAAGAACTAACATATCCGCAAGAGAAAAGGTACAAAATTGATAACAATAAATGCTGCTCTTTTTAATAAATTGTATAGTGATCATTATTTCAATTTCTTTTTTTTCTTTATGATAGGAACCTCATAAACTACCCCAACCAGCAGACAAGACTTTAAAGGAAATGGCCATTGAATTTGCAGAGTACCAGGTGAAGCTTCCTTACTTTGCATACATGTGTATTTAGACTTCTTTTTCTTTCTGTTTACATATATGCCTTTTTAAACATGTTCATGTCTTTGTTGATATTTTCATCACTATTATATACACATATTTAATGTGGCACGAACATGACATGAGACCTTGATGTTGCAGTTATGAACATATTTATGCACCAGGGCGTGGGCATTTCCAAGGTTTAGAACTAATGTTTGAATAATATGTTTCACAATATTAGCTGATGCATAACGCACAACCACCCAAATAGCCCCTATGCGAGGTGTTCACTTTGTTTTAGTTTGACCAGCGACCCGATATTGCATTCAAAATGGTGAGTTGATTTGTTATGGTTAAAATGCACTAGCAGTCAAAATAGTTGAAATCTGTGCATAAGAGGTGTTTTATTTGAATGTTTTATATAAGTTACAGTGTTGACTCTCGCTTATTGGTTTGAGCCTAAGGTTTACAACATGACGTGGGGTCATATGATCTCACGGGTACACACAAAATACAAAATCTGCCTGGCAGAACAGTATACTTTCTTGGTGGCAGGCTATTGTAAAGTGGAAGAAGGTTCTGAGATCAACCAAGTACCTAAGCTGATATATCTTTTCCAAAAACTTGTCTAATTCCTTGTGTCAGATCTTTTTTCTTTACAATTGATTCCCCGACCAATATCTACACAGTAAAACATACAGATCCTCAACATCAATCACGATATATCATGAAAAAAGGGGGGAAATCCAAGCGAGTGGAATAAGATATGTACAGTTTTCACGCCAAGTTCTTATGCATAAGGAATATACGCAGGAGTAAACAGCCCAGACTCCCAGACCAAAGGAAATGTATGTTTACTTATTTCAGAATCATGCTTCTTTTCGTTTAAGCCCAGTTTCATTCCTTTGTCTGGTTTACGTAAGTCCTTCAGTTGTAGTCGGGACTTCACTGTACCACAAAGCGGCCCATTTTGCATAAAGTATTTAATTTCTTGTCTCTTATTTGGTTTGCAGTGAAAAGCTCCGGACATCAAGAACTACTTTATGAGATGCAGATATCTCCAACGAGTCAGAAAACGGTTCCTTCTTTTTTCGTGGAGATTAAGGAAGCAATGTCTAGAAATTGTAGCGGAAATTTAGATTTTGGATATGGAGAGATTCCTCACGATGCATCAGCTTCTCACTGGCCTTTGTTTCTCGAACCTTATTAGCCCAAGTCTGGCTAGGCTGGTCTGCCGAATCCAAACCGGAAGGCCTCCACATTTCAAGGACTTGTATATCCATGATAAAACAACAACTACTGCAACTACGAACCATCCTGATGTCAAAAACCCAGTCGCCAAGACGACCATTGCGATCACGGCCGGGAAGATAACAGGGCTAAATATGACCATCTGTGGCGTAATCATGGTTAGTGCAATAACAGTCCCCGCAAGTATTAGGCCTCATAGAATTAGGAATTATCCACTATATGTTGCTGCAGTTGCGAATTTCACTAGAGTGATGAAACCTTGGATGCTAATTTTCTGTAGAAACAAAGTTACTGTATCCCAGTAGCTTTAATTACTAATTTGAGGCATCCCTGGATAATGTTATTCTGCTTACGTTTCTCTTCTTTCTTCAATTTCCTTTCCTCTTTGCGTCTTATCTTCGCTTCCTTCCTGTCTTCTCTATGGGATTCACGACTATCATCATCGACTGATGTGACATCTTTCCTTCTCAACCTTTTACGTTTTTTCTTATGATCACTTTCCTCAGTTCCAGAATCAAATGAACCACTTTGAGTCTCCCGTTAATCCTCATATTGATTCATCATGACTCATATAGCAAAAATTATGGATTTGTTAGTTTAGAAATGATATTTTTTGCTAACTTTGTCTACTAATTTTTTGTTTGGTGTGTAGGTGAACATTGAAAAAGCATTGTAATACTTTCTGAAAGGTGTCACGCCTAGGTCAGCGCTTGCGATAGTGGTTGCAGGGTTAGTGTATTCAGAGAGATTTGGAATGACGTGATCTGGACACTTTGCAAAGTGATGATGTTTGTGCTATCAAGAAAAATTCCACAAAATGGAGAAGTCAAAGATTGGCCATTGTCACATTTGAATAATGATCATCAGGAACGAATATATCCATGGGACATCAATCTATCTGGTGGGTCCTTCCCGTTGTTACATTGAGTCTTTCTCACGGCTGAAGAAACTATATTAGACCAGGAAATCAATAAAAACATCTAAAAAGTAAAAAAAAAGTTAAAATACAAAAATAACCGACATTATTTGTTGTAAAGCAATTCAGGATGTCGTAAACAATTGATTACGATAGTGTTAACATTTTTAGCAATACTGTACAAGTCAGATTGACCCATTGTCACCAGAACGGGTTGTAACAACTACTGTTTTCCTGGTTTCATATCATCAGTGACAATTCGTGAACAGGACACTCAGGATCAAATTTTTTATGAGCTTGGAGGAAGTGGAACCTGTGGTAAAGAAGCTTTGTAAAGGACAAAGCACATGGTGGATGTATTAAAGTAATATCCTTCTGCAGGCAGCATTCAACTAACGAATTGGTCAGTCTACTCCATTGGGCGGCGAACAAACTACAGCTCAACTTCCCTCAACTTCCTGGAGATTACGTTTTAGTTAGTGAAAATACTATGGAAGTGTGTGTATGTGTGTCCGCGCAGGGCGTGTGTGCGTATGAGTAGGTGTGTATCACAAGAATGATGGCCCTCGGTCTAACTATCAAGTTATGAACATTTGTATCTACTAGGAATATTCGAGTTTACATTAGATATACAATTTTCCAACTTAGATATTATTGGATGGTGTCGATGGTCTTTCTTTCGTTGTAACTAACGTGTTGCTTTCTCTTATCAGTTTTTCTCTCAATAAAGTGCAGACTCACAAAGTTTCTACTATGCAAATTAATAACAAGTACCTCTGTTGTTGCATAATTTTCATCAGCTCTCACCATCAAGTACCTCGTGTGGGTTGGGTGGTCCAGTTGACTTACTTTCAAATTCAATAATCATAGATATATTTATAGATGACAACTTCTAAAGATGGTGGAATTACACAAGGATACTTTGGGATATCTACAACATCAGGTAGATACTAACGAATACAAAACAATATTATGAAATTAACATGTTTCATTCATAATAGGTAAAAACGCCATAACGGGCGTATGCACTTTTCTGTCTGCATACAGGAGGTTTTGCTGCTGTACAATGAGATTGCATTTGTGAGGCTATTATCGAGGAAAGACAACAAGGAATTCAGGAAATTCAGAACCAAATAGGTAAGGTATACGAGATATTCAAAGATCTTGCGATTTTGGTTCATGAGCAAGGAGTGATTGGTAAGCATTTTTTTTCAGTTCATGTTTCGATGTGTTACATATGCTAGATGCCTAAGCTGTTTTATTTTCTTTCCGGATGATATCGGCTCGAATATTGAGAACTCTCAAATGGGGTAGCATGGACCAGTTCGATTGATTAGTATGTCGATCAATCTGGGTCATAAGTTGGTCAAAGCATGACTCACTTGGGTCGTGGTTCAGATTAATATATGCGTCGATGGGTCATAATTTATTCAAACCATGAATCACTTGCGTCATGGGCCTAATCATCATCATTAGTTGGGTCATCGCTACGCTGATATGCTGGTTTAAATTTTCTAATGAAGTTCGCTTATTTGATGCCAATAGTTGGTGTGTAAAAGAATCTTTGAGATAATGAACATCAAATTTGGAATCTTTTGAGATAACGAACAGAGTTTAGTTAACCTCTATGTCAAACAGGACACTATGTGCCTCACTTTGCTTACACCATCCTTCTTAACAAGAAGAAAATAGACCAAACCATAGTTAACATGAAGGGGATCGTTGTTAGTTCACTTCACTAATACTAATTTACACCAGCTTTGCATATTACTGGGCTATGTTTCTGTGGCTGATCTGACTACATCTAAATTTACAGCAACAACATACGATATGTAACCAGGTTTAACGACAACAAAAGCGTATTCACCCGACTCAAGTTTTGAGTCGCAAAGAGTTCATGTACATGGCTGGTATGCATCTTTTCATTCACATATTCCAAAGGCCAATTTTTTTTACCTACATCTTAGATAAATTAGATATGTGATTCGCATTCTATGCAACCCCTTAATGTTTAGTAACCCACAAACCTGCATCTTTTAGTATTGAATCTCAGCAACCTTCCCAGCCACAACAACATGAAAGTGTTAGTGCGTTCACAGGTGGCGTTGCGAATAACAACAATCAGAGTGCTGGTGGACAAGGGTTTTGGAAGCCTGCTAAGATTGGATCAAGTCAACAGGCTCTAGGTTTCGTCATTGGTTCTTTTGGACAATCGCAGCAGTTTGGTGTTGGTTTTTGATTATGTGTATGGACTATTTAGGCAGGATGTTTGGGTATAAATTTGAACGCAACGATGGAAATTGTGACACCGAAGCTGCAAAAAAAAGTTTAGAAGCTGTAAAAAAACTACCAATAAATACTATAAAAAAGAGTCATACAAGTTTATAAACCCACTCTTCAAAACTGCGTATAAATTCTCTAAAAAACTACATATTTGTTTACTCTTATTGTCTTATATGTCCTAGCTAATCTCATATAACTAGCGCTGACAAAAAGATAAACAACAATTCGTACCTCGCATTTTCTACTTTAAAATATGTAACATCAATGGTGAACACAACATCAGGGGTGCCTGCAAATACCCGATGATAATAAATTTTTGTAAATAACAATAATCACAGTTAGGGGAAAAAAATGCATACCCTATAAGTATCGATTTGGTTAATATGTAGTTCTATCACATTGTTTCATATTCTACTTACTTAGAAACCACATATTTATGCCTTCTGTTTTTCACATATACATGGAAACAAAAATGCAGTTCTGAGACGTAGTCATACTAAATAGTAAGCACCCCCTATAAGTAGTTATGCCAATAAGTAATCCCAAACAACCCCTCAAAGCTTTCTTAGTAAGCAGGTCCTTCCAAACTGGAGTGCATGAATTTGGTTGTACCCAAGTCAGTCCTGATAACTTTATTCGTAAGAGGTCTCGGCCTGCATAACAGATTCTATCATGGAAGCATACATGTAAGTGACTTAACACTTAATAAGCACCCTAACATTAACTCATCAAGGGAACGTGAGTATGTGTATTGTAAAGTGAATGCAACAAATAACATGGTGCACAACATATTCAAATGAACTTCTTGCAAATATCAATACAAATTAAACAATACATTGCTGTTTCGTGTGGCTAACACTTTAGTTAAGGCTATTGATGTGCATACATGGGCGGACTCAGAACAATAAGTCATGAGGTGCAAAAATATTTTTTTACCTAACACGCATATTTGACATCGGGTCCATTTTAAATAAATCGAAATATTCAGTGAAAATTTACACTACGTGACAAATTTTCATCAGGTTCTCGTGAACCTAGGAACCCCCTAGGTCCACCTCTGTGTGCATATAATAGTACTAATAATCGCTTTTACTTATATGCTCGAAATTAAATATTATGATCTCAAATCGTTCAAAGATATATCCAAATACCCCTTTCAGTATGAATGAAAACTTTGAGTAAATGGTCACGAACTTACGAAAAATCAATATATGGACCTGATTCAACATAAACGGAAGAGCCATGATCATACGAACATGCAAATGAAAATACGGAAGGTTGTTGGCTGAAAGAACAACTCTTATATATTGTGATAAAATCACTCCATGACCATCTAATAGCTAAGGACTGCCTCAATCTAAATCTTTTAAAAAAATATTTTCACGAAACAATTTTTTTTTTTGCAAAAAAAAATTATTTTTCTTCAGTATTTTTTGTAAAAAAGTGTGACATTTAGTTTTTATAATTTTTAAAAAAATAGTATGATTATCTGCAAAAAAAAAATTCGAAGGGTTCCAAAAACTTTATAAAAAAAGGTGCGGTTTTTTACTTTAAAATTTTAAGATTACAAAAAGAAATATAATTTATTTGCAAAAAAAAAATTATTTCGTAAAATTTTTTCTAAAAAAATTATATATATACACACAATTTAGATAAAATTAAAATAACAAAAGTTTATAATTTTATCAAAAGGTATGATTTAAAAAAAAAATTTAAAGAATTGCATTTTTTTTTTGTAAAAAAAGTACGACTTTTACGTTTGAAAATTTTAAATTAAAAAAATAGTATGATTTTATGAAAAAAATTAAGATTCATAAAGTACGAAAAAATTAAGTTATATAAAACCCGTTTTATATAAATTTTAAAAGTTAACTAACACATGCTTAATAATAATAATATTTTAGTTTTTTTATATATACATGCGTAAATTATATTCTTAATTTTTTTTTATATAAAGTTACATACTCTTTTTTAAGGTTTTGCCGTTAATATAAAGGACTAAGTTGTAATAAAAAGTTAAACTGACGTTAAGGTAACCTGTTAACCAGTCAAGTAGGTCACATGGTACACACAATGTATGAAATCACAAAGTTTAATGATAATATAGAAAAAAAGGTGGCTATACAGAACGGTAAAAAGTCTGAAGTTAAATGCATTTTTAAGTCATTGTTCCAACAAAAATTGAGACATGAGATAAAATATGTCCGTTAAGTAGGTCAAGCCCAAATAGAATCAAAGTTAACTAAACGTTCTTTCAAAAGAAGTTTATAAAATGAAACACGCCCGTTGTGCGAGACTAAGCACAATAGAGTAAACAAAATAATTGTGTCTACCAAGATTAATAAGAAAGTATTTTTCTTATAATAAAAACGAGTCTGGCTGCAAACATATAAAACTAATATTAGTTAATATGAAGAGTATTAAATATTAATAGCTGATGTGGTATTTTTTAATAAAACCTTGCTTTACGCATTGTTTGTTTTTTATTTTGTATGTTAGAATTTAAGTTAAAAAACCGTAAATAAAAATATAAGTAGGTGCTCTAAGTATGTATACAACAATGTGTAGAGTTAGGTTATGCGTATATTCAAGTCAGGTTATTAACAAGGTGGTATATAAAAGTGGTTAAAAGTTGCTCATACTGTTGCTTTTTTATTCATGTCATTGTAACAATATTAGTTTTGTTTATAAAATGGATAAAAAATATGTCCATGTCAAGGGAAAAAAATACAGATATAACATTACTTAAGCGTAAATTATAATTAAAATATACTAAAAGTTAAATTAAAAAAGCAATAAACTAAAAACGCACAAACAATAAACCCTACGGAACAACAAAAAAACGACCCCGCCCGTTGGGCGGGTTACGACGCTAGTATATATATATATATATATATATATATATATATATATATATATATATATATATATATATATATATATATATATATATATATATATATATATATCGGGGCCTTAATAGTAGCTTTAAAGTTGGGGCAAAAGGGAGGAGTTGTTTAACATATATAAGGGCATAGGGTTTCCTTTACAGAGATCATGGGTATGGTTAGGTGGGCGTTTGGCTTATAGTTTGGAGACCTAAAAACCGGGACTGTTTTGGGTAAAATGTTAACGGGACGGGTTATGAAGTAAACTAAGTTAAGGGCTTTATAGAGGGGTGTAATGAGATGATTAGAGCATATAAATGAGGTATATATATGGTAGAGGGTTATATGTCCATCATAGGTTGATGAGCCATTTTAGTGATTGGTTCATGTTTTGATTTTGTGTTTTTGTTTGTTAGCTTTTTGCTAGTGCACGGATTATTGGGAGAAGCTCAATCAGGTGAGTTTCATAGTCCCATGTCTACTAATGATTTTGACTTCCAGATGGGATGGAAGAGACATTGTCTTGTTTTTATAAATTATGTTGTGAATGTTTTGTGTTTGGTGATGGACTTGTGCATACTTATGTGATTAACTGCTAACTGATTCATGATTGTTTTGTGATTTGACTTGGTACCAAGGGGATGTTAACAAGGCGGGGCCTTGGGTAGGTACATAGATATGTGAGCATCTATAGGACCAATGGATAATGACAAGGCGGGGCCTTGGGATTGGTACATAGGTGTATGGGCGCCTATGGGACCATGGTGTTTGGTAAGGCTGAGAGCCTTGGATTTGGTTTGATTTGTTTAATCTTGAATATTAGTTGTTAATGCATGTTTGTATCATATTGTCTGTATGTTCTTAAATTTGGTTATTATTCACAACTTATGTTTTGATTTTGGCGTTGGAGTCTAAACCTATGACTCTCACCAACTTTATGTTGACGTGTTTTAGTGTCTCCTTCAGGTGATATTATGGTTAAGCGTGAGAACATAAGTGGCTAGGATTTGGAGTTGCGTAGGAATGCATTTAGAAGGAGATCCCCGTTCCTTCTTAGTTTCTTTTGTTTGTTTAATAAGTTATACTGTTGACACCTATATGTTTGCTTTGTTTATGTTGATTGTTTGTCTCAGGTAAGTGGTAGAACTGTTACCTACTTACCTAGACTCCTGCATTGTTGAGATATTGTCATGACATTTATGTCACCGTTTTATGACATTTCTTATTTCATTTAGTTATCTCTATAGACACGCCATGTTGTGATGATATCCATACGTCCGCTCCATATTCCGCCATGGTGGGGTGTGACAGAATGGTATCAGAGACAATGGTTATAGAGAATTAGGTTGCCTAGTCTAGTAACCTAGTCTATAGCTTAAGGGTCCCTGCATATAGGCGTCATAGGAGTATGTGTGCATTTTATATTAATTAAAGTTTTCTGGATGTTATTGGTTTTTACTTGCGATGTTGTTAAGTTTTGACTAGTATGGGTTGAACCATAGTAGTTCATACTTAGCCACATGTTATTTTCTTTTCGGGTTGTGACTAGTGCAGGTTGAACCATAATCGTCCACGCTAGTCATTGTTGTATTTTGCTTAAATTGTACATTATAGTACATAATTTGGTACAAGGTAGTTTCTATCTTTTGTTGAGTTATTTTATGTACCTGAGGTATGTTATTTTTCTTTTGATGTTTAAGTCATGTTCCCTAAGAATCGTGTGGTGGTTCGAGTTACTAGGAGTACAAGGGTAGGAAGGATTTTAAGGTGTTTCCATTCTGATGGGCGACATGACTTATAATTGATTATGTTTTCGTTTTGGATTTTGTCTATGCTGTTTTAGCTAGACTATGGATTTATGTATTCCAAGAGTTTGACTATGGAATTTTATTAGTTGGAGTTTTTGACCTTATTGTTTATGTGGTTATGTGCTTAGGTGAGTTGATGGATTTATGTGTTATGTGTTGTATTGATTCTTATAAGTGTCATCATAGGAGGGAGTGCATTGGGGAAAGGGTAATTGTATAAGTATGGTGGCCAACATAGTTATACAAGTACCACAACTTCAATGGGTTCCTAAGTATGATTGCATGAAAGAGGGTTAGTACATGCTTGTATATGATGAGATATGGATCATTGGTATATGTATAGTATATGGGTTTATGTAACGGTTGCCTACGATATGGACTGGTTTTAGTGATGGGTTTTATGCCTTGTGGTAAGATGGTGGTTACTCGTAAAAAAAACGAGTGTATGACGCGATTGGTTGATCTGACATGTATGGTAACGAGTATGTTTTGGGTGATTTAATAGGTATATATATGCGGGTGTATATATACTACTATGTGTTGAGTTATTGTATATGGTCGTTCACTAGTTATTATAACTTGAACGTACCTTGTGTTTGTTCGTGTTTTATGGTGCTGGAGTTTGATGGAGTTCCAACGACGTTTTGAGTCTTTTGGATGTGTGTCTACATTCGGGTATGTATTTTTATTAATGCGAACTACTAAATTTTCTTGCAAATAAGTCTGGCTAATTATAGGAAAACGGTTTTGAAAATAATTTGTAAAGTGTATGGTATGATATCGTAACTTGCATTTTTTTTAGTTGTAGTAGTAAGTTATAAAAAAAGTTGTATTGAAAATAATTGGATTAGTCTTCTATGTAACATGTGATAATATATTTTAAAGGGGTAAATAAATTTTACAAAAAATTTCTTAAGTATAGTTAAAATTTTAGAAGTATTTAACTAGACGGCAAGAGTAAAAAGGGAGATTTTATTATAGTAATGATAATAATAAAACCACACCTTGTAAACGTGTAGTAGTTTAGTTATAACCAGCCTAAATGGATTTTATAAAATAATAATAATATAGAATAAAATGAAAACAAAAGAAACAGCGTATTTTATAAACATGTATTGGTTTCATAATAACAAGTAAAATAAGTTTAATATGGGTAAACAAGATAATGGTTAGAATAAGATTGTAGTATACTAACTAGTTGATATCTTGATAGAATGATGAAGATAAAGGATAAGTTATTGGTTAAAAATGAGTATGATTGATTTTAGTAGTATTGGAGTTTGGTTCTTATGGGAAGTAACTAATTGGGACGAAAGATTAAAATTTTTCTAAGGTGTCGAGATTTAGTAATACTAATCGTGAAGAGTCTAAATTTTTCGTTGTTGGCACATTCCATTGATCTTTCGGATTACATTGTTTTGTTTTCAGTTGTTTTGGCTAGGGTTCGTTTTACCCTATATTTTATTTTGGGACACGATTGTTTGGAATTCTTTGGTTACACGTCATGGTTGATTTATTTATACGGTTGTGGGAACGTTAGGATGAGAGGATAGAGTTGGGTAGTATTACTTATGGTTAGATACTATAATGGAGAGATGTTTTTTGGTTTAAAGGTTGTGTTGAAGGAATGATTAAGATTTGTGGAGTTTTGAATCTTAGATTAGTTACGGAAATAAGGGAGTAAGTAAAGTTAGTTGAGTGGTCATGGGAACGAGATGTCATATTATGAGAAGTTGGTTGAAGTACCATTAGGAGATTGATGAAAGTACTAGCGGATGTGAGGGTAGAGTAGAAAGTTTATACTAATGTAAAGGTTGGGTAAATAACACGCAAGGGATTGGTATAGTTATGGAGGCAAGGTAGTAGTAGACATGAAGGAAAACAGGAATGTGAAAGAATGATTGGTATGAGGCTGATTAACGATGAAGTACAACAAGTAAGGAAGAGTGAGCCATTGAGGGGTTGAAGTACTTTTAGAAATATTGTGCTAGATGAGTTGAAGTTAGAAGCTACTGGTAGTGTGAAGTTTCTAGGTAACATCATGTAGACGAGAAGGAGTGCGTAAAGAGCTACATCGCGAAGCAAGGAGCTGAAAGGACTATGTGTCAGCTGCAAGAAGGATGCAAGATATTTCGAAGGAGTCACAAAAGTTGCGAGGACTGGAAAGGTGACAAGCATTATGATGGGAAATTTACGTATGGTTCGTGACGAAGAAGGGCAGATCGAGTATCGGAGTGGAGCTACAAAGAGCTGAACCGGTGGATCGTGATGAAATGAATACATGACATGGGAGATTAAGAACTCGTGGAAGTAACAAGGGGATTCGAGTGACTACGCGGATAGAATTTTTGTGGCAATCAATATCGAGGGATGAGAAGTGAAGCTGAGCTGAATAAGTTTCGTGGAGAAGTGATTAGAGAGTCGGTTTTGTGAAGGTGTTATGAAAGATCTTTGGAAGAGACAGCTATGCATTATCCAATGCACTAGGTGATTTCCATAGATTTGATGAATGAAGTATGGAATTTTTGTTGGACGGGATAGTGTAGGAATAAGGGAGAACCATGGAAGGAGAAAACCAAGTATTCCTAGAAGATGATGATTGAAAATACCTCATGTTGGGTGCAAGATCAAAGTAGAAGTATGAGATTAGAATAAGAATTCAAAATATGGCTTAGTAGACAAATGGAAACTAATGTGGGTACAAGATGAAAGTGTGATCCGCATGGAATCACATGAAACTCTAGTCTGTCCCGATTAGGAGGGAGTAGGAGAACTGGTTGTGAAAAAAACAACAAGTGAAGCTACTTGGAAAATTTTGGCGTATAGATGACTAGATAGACTTAGTTAGTGGAGCTGGATTGTTATATCTGCCTAGAATGCTAGAGGCATTTGGGGTACGAGACGTAGAGAATGATCTATACAGATCATGAACATCTCCAACACATATTTAATCATCTTGATTGAACATTTGGAAAAGGTGATGGGTGGAGTTAAGTGATGAAAGAAAAATGCAAGGCCAAGTACCATCTGGGAAAGGCAAGCATGGTTGATGAGACATGGAATAAGAAGAATGAAGTGAAGCTGAGACGAACTTGAACTATATGGATGACGTATTAGGGTGGTTTGGATGAAGGATGTAGGTTGCACGAGCTGAGTTGTCTAAATCAGAGAACGCGTCAACATGTATGTTGTGTGGCTTGGACAATCATATGGAGAAAAGGGACGTAGACTATACTTCCTACATAGATAGGAGTAGCTTAGAAAGGGCGATGTAAGGACGAAGTTGGTAAAAGGGATACATAATGGGGTAGAGGAATAAGTACGACGAGAGTTGGGTGATAGTCGATAGACTAACTAATTCATCTCATATTTCAAGAGGAATGAGAAGTCACGTAGTTGAGAAGTTGGAAGGATTGCGTACGGATGTGATGGAATAGAGGGTTTTGCGTAAAAGTTAGCCTAATATGTATGGAATGCCTTATGAAGGATTATGGCAAGGGAAGAAACGATGGGAAGCATCACATCGTGATGTATGGTAGGAGTTGAGGAAGAAGAAGGAAGTTTGTATAGAAGTGAAGCATGAATGAAATAGGTCGAGATAGGAACCGAAGGTAAAAATTTGGTAGATCTTAATGAGTAGAATAAAGCACAACGTAGGCTAATACTGTCGTAGTGTGGAAAAGGAAATGGCACTGACCTATACTGATTGTTTGGGAGGCTTAGTGTCGGTAATCGAATGGATGAGGAGTTATAGGTGTGATGTGCCATAGGGACGAAGGGCTTGGTCTAACTGAGACAAGATGAGGAGCAATATGACCTTGAAGGTAGGACATTGTGTAGCTATAAAGGAAGTGTTGGGTATAAAAAAAATCATGAAGAAAAGTGAGAAAGAAGTGTATAGGTGCTACTAATGAGCTATCCAAATTTTATGGAAGTAGTTGTAGCATGGGTTTGGATGGCAGTTGATAGACTAACTGAGATAACCGTCCTTTTTATGATGTGTATAGATCATAAGTTGATTTGGATTGGAAGAACTAATGGATATGTGAAAGACCGTCATATGTTACTTTGTAAGGAAATTGGAATTTTTAAGTAGTTTGGGGTACGGACTAAAGGGAGTTGATGAACATGATTGGATATGAGTATATCCAGCTAACTGGAAAAGGATGGGCAAGTGAGATATTTATACAACCTTAGGAGTTACACCGAGGGCATGAGTGATTGATTTAGAGAGAGTTAGGAAACTCTTTAGTGATGGCTGAGTTTTTATATAATGATAGTTATCATACTAGAAGTCGATAAATGCCATTTGAGGCACTATATGAAAGGATAGGGTAGTTGTCCCCATTGTGGACTAGAATTGGTAAAAGAGGCTACTAATGTGGTAATGGTGTTTGTGGAAAGGATGAGAGCAACAAGGGATACTATGTTGAAAAGGAGTAAACCACTAGAGTTCAGTGACAAAGTTATGTAGGAAGTTTCACCCATAGTAACGGGTGGTATGTTTTGGTAAAATGGAAGAGTTGATGTAGAGTTTTGTAGGTCCATTTATGATCTTTGGAAAGATCGGACCAGTAGCTTATGAGCATAGAATTACCTGGGGGGAAATGAGTGGTATACATGTTATATTTCGTGTATTAGATTGGTAAATGTTGTTTGAGAATGCATATTTGCATGTACGGTTATTCGGGATTTGTGTTAATAAGAGTTTGTGTTATCAAAGAGTCATTTGTGAGATTTATTGACTGTGAGGTCAAGAGTTTGGCAATGAATTTAAATATTGTTGGTTAGTATATGTGGTAATTTGAGACTTGAACTAAAGTTCACGTGGAAATGAGAGGAGTTCATGTAGAACAAGTATCCTCAGTTGTTTGCTAATGGTATGTTTGATCCTAAGGAGTAAATCTCGGGACGAGATTTCTATTAGGAGGGAGTGATGTGACAACCGCGGTTTTGAGGTTCGTCACTTAGTTTTATTTTGTGCTAGTTACGTGTCTTTACGTGTTTATGTGCTAATTGGTGTGTATAGATTGTGGTTTGGATATCGTTTCCGGTACGGGGTACCTTGTGAGTGAAACGATGTGTGATGATTTCATGTTCATGAGCTCACATGGTAGTGACTATGAAATGAGATGGTGTTATTTAGTGGTTTACGTATACGTATATGTATTATAGAAAATCGAATTTTTACGACTTACGGTTTAGCATTTAGAGTTCTCGGGTAAGGTGTTTAGTCATGTGAGTATTTTTCAGGATGGTTTTAAGTCATTTAGGACTTAGTTATAAAGTTTATTTCAAAATTTAATATTTTTTTAAAAATTGTATATTTTACGTTTTTTCGGTATACGCGTAAAATTGACTAGTTTTACGGTTTTAAGGTTTCGGAGGCTTTAGGAGCTGAAATAAATTAAGCTAAATTAAGGTATTATTAATAACATAATAATAAGTAATAAAAAGAAAAAAAATTAAAAAAAAAAAGGATTATAGGCGGTGGTTAAATGCAAGGAAAAAAAAAGGAAAAGAAAATTTATTATGGTAAGTTGTATTGGGCTAGGACTTGTTTAGTTATCTATATAAGATTTTTATTTATTTATCAACCACAAAAAAAAACATCATCCCCTGGAGATCAATCATAAACTCACGGCACATAAAGAGAAAAATAGGGTTCTTCATAAAATTTTGGGTTCTTCATAAATCAAAGGTAAAATCTTTAAACCCTTTTTAATTTACTCCCTCCGTCCCATAATAATAGTCCACCGACCAAAAACACGCAGTTTAATAAAAACATCACTTTTTCATGTTTCTCTTTCTTACTTTTTACACAATTACAATTATACCCTTAACCAATTAATTTACAACTTCTTTATTATTTGTAATAATACTTTAAAGTGAGGGTAATATTGTAAACTTGATCTAAATTTCTTATCTATTTTTGGACTGGACTATTAATATGGGACGTTTAAAAATAGTAAAGTGGACTGTTATTATGGGACGGAGGGAGTAATTGTTATTAATGTTTTTTTAATCATCTTATGATGGATTTAGGTTAGGGTTTAAATTAAAACCTGTATATTAATGATATTATAATTATTAGGTGAATTAGGGCTTGTAATCAGTGGAGTTATGGGTAATTAATTAGGTTAATTTAATTGAATCCGTTTTTAAAAACTGGGCAGAATTTAGGGTCAATTGTTTTGATCATATAGGGAGTTCTACAAACTCTTATTTTGCGATCCAAGTATCCCTGGAAAGTAAATTGAAGTGGCTTTCAAATTCAAGAAACGAGAACTAAAATGAAGGTCGGGAAGTGGGTCAAAAACAGGTTACAACAGTCGGAGGTCAAAATAGTTTTGAAATCAGCGGTTTTTCAATTAATGTTTTAGGGTGATTGGGGTACTTAGAAGTACACTTGAGCCCTCTAATGACCATAGGAGTTGGTTTATATATTAATTAAGAGGTCTGAAGGAGGGCTAAGCAAATGGGTTAGGGTAAGACCCCCTAATCATAACAAACATTTTGTATGTTCAAAATCGGTAAAATGCGGATAGGCAGAAGTATATATATATATATATATATATATATATATATATATATATATATATATATATATATATATATATATATATATATATATATATATATCAGGGCCTTAATAGTAGCTTTAAGGTTGGGGCAAAAAGTAAGAGTTAGCTAACATATATAAGGGCATAGGGTTTCCTTTACAAATATCATGGGTATGGTTAGGTGGGCGTTTGGCTTATAGTTTGGAGACCTAAAAACCGGGACTGTTTTGGGTAAAATGTTAACGGGACGGGTTATGAAGTAAACTAAGTTAAGGGCTTTATAGTGGGGTGTAATGAGATGCTTAGAGCATATAAATGAGGTATATATATGGGATAGGGTTAGATGTCCATCATAGGTTGATGAGCCATTTTAGTGATTGGTTCATGTTTTGATTTTGTGTTTTTGTTTGTTAGCTTTTTGCTAGTGCACGGATTATTTGGAGAAGCTCAATCAGGTGAGTTTCATAGTCCCATGTCTACTAATGATTTTGACTTCCAGATGGGATGGAAGAGACACTGTCTTGTTTTTATAAATTATGCTGTGAATGTTTTGTGTTTGGTGATGGACTTGTGCATACTTATGTGATTAACTGCTAACTGATTCATGATTGTTTTGTGATTTGACTTGGTACCAAGGGGATGTTGACAAGGCAAGGCCTTGGGGAGGTACATAGATGTGTGAGCATCTATGGGACCAATGGATAATGACAAGGCGGGGCCTTGGGATTGGTACATGGGTGTATGGGCGCCTATGTGACCATGGTGTTTGGTAAGGCTGAGAGCCTTGGATTTGGTTTGGTTTGTTTAATCTTGAATATTAGTTGTTAATGCATGTTTGTATCACATTGTCCGTATGTTCTTAAATTTGGTTATTATTCACAGCTTATGGTTTGATTTTGGCGTTGGAGTCTAAACCTATGAATCTCACCAACTTTATGTTGACGTGTTTTAGTGTCTCTTTCAGGTGATATTATGGTTATGCGTGAGAACATAACTGGCTAGGATTTGGAGTTGCGTAGGAATGCATTTAGAAGGAGATCCACGTTCCTTCTTAGTTTCTTTTGTTTGTTTAATAAGTGATACTGTTGATACCTATATGTTTGCTTTGTTTATGTTGATTGTTTGTCTCGGGTAAGTGGTAGGACTGTTACCTACTTACCTAGACTCCTGCATTGTTGAGATATTGTCATGAAATTTGTGTCACCATTTTATGACATTTCTTATTTCATTTAGTTATCTCTATAGACACGCCATGTGGTGATAATATCCATACGTCGCGCTCCATATTCCGCCATGGTGGGGTGTGACAGATACAATTGATTTATTAAGGAAATATCAAACGTCAACATCCACTACCAACAACCCCTCTGACATAAGAAGCGTTACACTGTTCAATGTGTCAGAAACCACTTTGTTTTTCAGAACATTAATGAGAAAGTTTGTGCTAAAAGTGCAAAAGAAACCCTAAAACTTAAAATGTTACACTCAAAGTAGTTTTAAAACTTCCAAGAAAAACATTCAAGGTTTATATAATCTTCCAAACATTAAAAAATCGGATCACTTTTCAAAAGATTTATCATAAGAATCACACACACAATCTCTTTCTTTAAAAAACAAAGAAGAATGGTAGAATCATCTTCCCAACAAGAACAAGAATAACCCACACAACAAACCCTAATCCCATCATCACATGCTAACTTCCACATTGATGAAATCATAGTCAAACTAAACAACCTTGTCCTAATCAAACCCAAAACAATAACCTCAATCCCTGGGAATGAGGTTATGAACTTTGTGTCCAAATGTGTTTTACACAAGGCCTTGTTTAAAAACCCAGAAGTCATGTACCAATATTTTTTAAGAGAGTTTTGGTTTACAGCCAAACCCTCCTCAAACAAAAGGTCCATTGAGTTTTCATCACTATCGGTTGAATTGTAAGGGAAGGTTGGGATACACTCGTTTAGAAAGATATGGGGTTAATTTATTTGTCACGTTCGGAGGATTATGAGGAAGTTCCTGAGTATACAAAGGTCAAATCATTTTTTGAAACAATTGGTTATACAAAAGAGGTCCTAGAAAAGGGGTGTTTAAAAAGAAGTTGTTTACCACCCAAGTGGAAACTTTTGATGACTATTTTCAATGTTGCAAGAATCGTGAATCGCTAGTCGACCACCTTGTAGCTTGTAATCGTTCTAGGCGGGATTACTCGGTGATTAATCGGATCGGCATTTTTAGCAAATTTTAGGTATTTCTAACGAGTTTTAGGTATTTTCGGCATTATTATTCCTAAAATTCTAACTTATCATGCATATAAATAGTTATTATAAGTGATAAACACAAGATTATAGTGAGTTTTCAGTATTTTCGGCAAGATTTTCATGTTTCATGCAAGTTTTACCTCCTTTGACCGCCATTGGCCCCAGTTGACCACCATTAACCGCCTTTAAATTAATCTTGTTACCCTTAAAATGTGTGCGACTAACAGAATTACATTAGTTTCATAGCCGGGACTTGCAGGGACTATTAATGTCATAAGTAAGTAGTTCAAGTCCCGTGCTATATATACCCCTCCATACTTCTATGGAGGGGTGAGGTTCTTCATTTCTTTCTTTACTTTCTCTCTCTAATAAAACACATTTATTAGAGCAACTCTCTCTCTCACTTTCTCTCACTAACCATGTCTAAACATCTATATCACCCTCCACGACCTCCGGATCAAACCCGTGTTCTTAGTGAATTCAAGTTAACAATTGGTATCAGAGCTAACCGGGGGTGTTTCGTGTTTTTTATTCGTGTTTGTGTTTGAGTTCGTGCTTGATTCTTGGTTGGTACTATTCTGGTTAATTTTTTTTATATCTGATGAAATCATGCCTCATTTATACCATTTTTTTTATCAGTACAAGTCAATGTTGGAATCCACTACTTCTTATTTTATTTAAAACCTGTTCTGGGTTTCATCAAAAAAATTTGTCCATTTTTCTACCCGTTTTTTTGTCCTATAATACTTAACTGATCATTTATTAGGGAAAAGGACAAAAATATCAAAATATCCAAGATCCACTATTTTCGGGTATCAAAACCCTTTTCTGATGGTTATTCGGATGGTTATTTCGATGATCATTCCGATGGGATTATTCCGATGGGATCATTCTGATGGGATTATTCCGATGGGATCATTCTGATTGGTTCATTCTGATGACTTATTGCGATGGGGTATTTTGATATATTGCGATGGCGTGTTTGAATTTGCGATGGAAGTTTGAAAATCTGAGCCATTGCGATGGAGTGATAACATTGCGATGGGGAGTGGCAACATTGCGATGGAGTGATAACATTGCGATGGGGAGTGGCAACATTGCGATGGAGTGCATAACTGTTTTATCATTTTTTACAACTGCCTCATCATCAATTAACATCAATCAAACCCGAGTCTACCTTAACCCATTGTCACATATATCCCACACCATCTCCATCATAGATTATAAATGATTAAAAAAACTATAAACTTTGATCTCAGTATTGTTTTTGTGTGTTTGAAATGTTAGTTTCAAGATCTTCATTGATCTATAACAAAAAAAACAGCCACATCATATATCTTTTTAGATCTAACCACGAAGGAGACTATCATCACATCTATATTGAAGTTTAAAACTTCCTTTGATATTCGAAAATGAACAAAGATTTATAACAAGTATGTTATAATCTATTCGTTCCTTTCGAGTGACACACAAAAACTCTACATCAAAACTGACATGCAATCGAAAATAAACCTACCTGTGACCTCCGTTATAGGTCTTGTTGCTGCGTCGAGATTGACATGAAATTCATGGATTTATTTCGTTTATAAAATGCTAGATGCGATGGATCTGTAGAGGAAATAGGGTTGTGATATTGAATGATTAGAGTTAACTGTGAGGTTATCAAGGCTGAAAGTTGTTTTGATTTGATGTGATAGATGGTGAGATTGATTATATGATGATGGGATCTGAGTTTTTGAGAGTTCGATATAGATGGGGGCGGAGTTTTTGTTGGTGACTGCAAGATGTATGAGATATATTAGGGTTAGGTAAAGTTAAGTATGAGTAAAATAAGGTCTATTAGGTTTATATATCGACAAGTGTGGGGAAAACTTTGGAGCAGGGATACATGTATCGATGTACGTATTAAAAACCCAAGCAGTCAATGGTACATCTTTTCGACTTGGATCGGGTATCATCAAATGGTGTTGGACCGAGACTTTGTTGTGGGCTTCTTTGTTTTGTTTTAGTAATCATTTGGTTACTATATACAAAGTTGCAAAATTTTGGTTCAACTTTTGCATCTTTTGAATATTGGTTAACAAGTATGTGGCAACCACAGGCCTGTGTACTATCATTTGAGATGGGCTACGAATTTTGGTAATATATATTTAGGCCGAGTATGGTGCCGGTTATCGGGTATATGGATCGGGCTTAAAAGTCAAAGTTAACTAAACGGCGTTGACGACTTCTCATTCTTTAGTCATCGTTGGATTTCTAGTTGACAACACTCAACAAACACACACGACAAAAACAAACAAACACTAAAACGATCCTTTAAGATTCACTGAAATTGTCAAAACGGCTAGTATTCGTCCAAAGAATGTCAAGTGATTACGAAGTGGATTTGGTATTCGTTATTTGAAGTTGAAGTGGCATTTCACGAAGGCGTTTACTTATTTCATCATCGAGCCTTCTCACCCCCTTCTACCCCTTTTCTCCAAAACCTTATATCGATTGATGATTCTCTTGAGCATTTATGATTGAGACTTGATTTATAAAGTTTCCAATGTCAAGGGGTGGATGGTCTAAGACATGGACAACTATCACTTAAGGAGTTACGTTGTAGTGCTCAGTGTCACACTCACCTGTAGTTGTGGGTATTTCAAGAGGTGTTTTACATCTTATACTTCTCTCTTCTTTTATGTATAAGGTACTAAGAGACGTTTCTCTGCACCGTTTATCAATCAACAAAAGTGATAAGCGTAAGTAACAAATTTGGGGGATTGTACTTCAGTTTCAAGTTTGGAATATCAGGTTTACTTCACCAATGGTCACTACATATAGCCGAAAGAATACGAGGTTGGTAAGTTTAGCCAGAGAATAAATGATCAGAGATGTGATTAGCAAACAATTCTCACGAGCAACTTGAGCTACATAATGTCAAAAAAGATTTCTGCTTTCGACAAGAACATATCGCGATTTTGACCATACACGTCAGATGATGCTTCCGAGAGTTCGTCACCATCATGGGGGAAGAACGTGTATTTTGGGGTACTTAGTTTAACTTCCAGGGGGGAGTATTCTACAAGCGTGAGAATATTTGTTGCTGATTTCTTGCATGTTCCCCCAAACACATAATCATGAAGACCAAAAATGTCAAGGTAGCAGTTATTTGGTGTGGTTTGCTTCTTATTCTACAAAATTCCGTTGTGCACTTTAAATGTCAAAGATAGAAGATTGCTCAAGCTACTGATTCTGCTCAAGACAGGGATATTGGTTTGGGGGGAAGCTGATTCAGAAGCTTTATCAAAAAGAAGTCTATGAAGAAAGCTTTTCAAGACATGTGTTATTAATTGGGGGGAAGTTAATCCAGTTCATACATGATACAATGGTTCCTCAATAAGCAAAGACAAAGAGGATTCAAACTGGGGTATAAGTTTTTCTAGAAGACTTGAAGACAACGACGTCATCCTCAGCATTGGAAGCAAACTTAATACTGTCATATTTTTGTTGTATTTGCATTTGTTAGGAATATTGTAAATAATTCCGTATGTCTCCACATTGGGGGAAGATTGTTACCCTTAAAATGTGTGCGACTAACGAAGTTACATTAGTTTCATAGCCGGGACTTGCAGGGACTATTAATGTCACATGTAAGTAGTTCAAGTCCCGTGCTATATATACCCCTCCATACTTCCATGGAGGGATGAGGTTCTTCATTTCTTTCTTTACTTTCTCTCTCTAAAAAAACACATTTATTAGAGCAACTATCTCTCTCTCCCTCTCTCTCTCACTAACCATGGGTAAACATCTATTTCACCCTCCCCGACCTCCGGATCGAACCCGTGTTCTTAGTGAATCCAAGTTAACAAATCAGAAAGATTTATGTCCTTGTAGCGATTAATCGGTGGTTAATCGACCTTGTAAACCTTGTTTTGCAACATTGATTGTTTGATTGAATGCTTGAGGGAAAAACTGGTGGTTTGGATCAAATTAATCAATAGGATGCAACAATTTTATATTGTCTAGCACATGGGATCAAGGTTGATTATGGGAAATAATTTTTGAAGATCTCCATGGAAAGTTGGAGAAACGAACAAGAGAGAAAAATGTTGTTTATTCCAGATTTATATCTCTCTTGTTCGTTGACCATCTTGAGGACTTATATGATCAGCATCAAGGTACTAGACTTTCAATACCAGTTTTTCGAATTAAGCACTAGAACATTTTAGTTAGTACAATTGACGCCTCTTTTACACCACCCATGTTGGCCTACTCAGCAGAAGGGCCAGTGGTGTTAAAAGCTCCCAATAACACTTCCCTAACTAGAGAAAGGGATTCAAAAGGCATCAAGCTTGTAGCTAAATCTGGATCAAGAAAGAAGCAGTTGTCGACGAACACATTACGATCCAAGCTTGAATCCAGAAAGAGCGCACCCAATACAG
This sequence comes from Glebionis coronaria, assembly GCA_025667525.1. Lineage (NCBI taxonomy): Eukaryota > Viridiplantae > Streptophyta > Magnoliopsida > Asterales > Asteraceae > Glebionis > Glebionis coronaria. Next base: position 165,688,913 of record CM046879.1, read on the forward strand.
GTAATCCATCAAAGGATTTATTTGATATCTCCCAAGGCTCAGTTTCAAAGGAAAGGAAGTCCGCACCGGCCAAGGACACAAACCCAAGCCATCTGTCAACTTCAGCACTAGCTGGGGCTGGCTTGCATAAAGAGGCCCAACAAGCAACTCTGATCCTAACTTCTTTAGGGGATGAGCATGAAGAAAGAGTCGGCCCTCAACTCAATAGAGTAGTGTCAACATCGGTAAGTTCTTTAAGTATAAATTCATTACCAGATTCTTTCATTTGTCACTCTTAGTTAGCATCAAGGTGTGATGCTTTAGCAAATTTAACATCTGGAGTTGATCTTGGCACTTCTGTTCCTAGTGATGTAGTGCCCCAACAATAGGGTACTGCTGAAGGGACCGAAAACAATCTCATAGATCTTAACTCATCAGAGAATTTTTCTCATGATCCATCAGGTCAAACCAATCCTAGTGGTGAAGAAGTTGAAACTAAACTAAATATGGAGAATGTTGATGATGCTAGAAAGATTGTTGGGAAAGTGCCTTCTACCACTAGATTCAAGGTAGGGCACTTGCCTTTATGGTGAAGGTGTCATCTGATGACTTTGCCAAGGAAATGGGGTTGGATGAAAGATCCCCAATAAATTTGGATGAAAGCGAACCTGATGAGGAGACTGATGGACCCAAAACTCAAGCTGATGATCCACTCCCTACTCCACCATCTCCCATATATATTCAGGTAAATGAACTAACGAACCAAGTATTAGTTCTTCAGACAAAGATGGCAAAGCTTCAAGATGAAAAACAAACTATTGAAGCTGAGGTGGATAGGCTTAGTGCCAGGTCAGAACCACCCACTGCTGAAGCCATCAGAGACTTGGTCATTGCTGTTATTCAACTAATGGTTCAGAATGTAGTCACAACCACCAATCTGAAGAAGTCCTTGTACTTACTGATAGACTCCCTTAGCAATGCTACTTTGGAACTCCCAGCCCAGTTTGTTCCAATCCCAGATCAATTAAATTCTTTGTGTGACTTTGTGTCAAAACATACAAACAGGGTTGCAAACTTGGAGGAACCAAAAACTTAATGTATCTAAAGCTGTGCATCAAAAGCTAAAAATTATGAATGTTGTCCCAACACTTCTAAACAATGTCATTGCTTCGTTGGACACTTTTGCTGCCATGTTACCTAGTGTTGGATCAAAAGGAGCTGATGGACATTCTCTTGCTAAGGCGGAGAAAACCACTACAAGTCTCACATATCAAGCCTTATTTCAAAAGCATGCAAGCAAAAAGGCCCAAAAGCAGCCTCTATCACCAGTAGATGAGGATGTCCCTGCGAAGTCTAAGGGGGAGTCTTCAGCAAAAGAGGATCACATAGTGTAAGAACACGTACTTTTCCAGTATTATTTTATTCTTTTATTCGTGCTTCTTGAACTTTCCAACGTATTATATTTTCTTGTATTCTTATATGTAAATCCTGAGATCATGATAATTTTAGTAAATTATACTTTTTAAGTATTTTTTAATCATTGATAATACTTTCTTTGGAATTATAAAATTTTTATTTTATTTTCCTATATTTATTTAAATCAAAGTTTTGATTTAAAAACATCCGCGTGCATTTTACAATGAGTTTACTCAAAATCAGTGAATAACGAGAACTACTAATGATCGCAATATCGACGGATGCCCGATGTGACAATCCGTCAATTTATGGTTGATATTTTATTCTCGAATATTATTTAAAAACAATTTACAATATGAACTCACTTATTTTTGGGAAGAAATTTGAATTTACGTCTTAAAGTAGCGTCGACTACGTCTAAACCGGAGGATTCAACGTTACGTGCTTACGCTTACATACACCGTCCTTGGTGACAGTCCGACATCTCAGAAAATAAATTTATCCGTGAATATTATTTTGGAGTTTTAAATTTGTGTTGGTTCATAAACTCACAAATTTACGAGAAGAGACTAGGACTTACGATTTTATTTTAACGTCCTTTACGACTAAACCGGAAACCCTAGGATTACGTATTTACGTTTTCGAACTCCGTTTTTGATGAGACAATTTTTATTGGATTCGTTTTGTGACGTTGATTCATAATTTATAAAAACGTTTTTCGTAAAACGACCCGAGGGCACGCAAATCGAGGAAACTAGAATCGAGGAGTACCCGTAAATAAATGGGGATGAGACAAGTGGGACACTTGTCCCACCCCCATCAAAAACGGCTACAACCCTCCACCAAGACAACTTGGTGTCAAGTTTTCACTTAAACTAGCTACACATGTCCTTTGCTTACAAATGAAGCTAAGACATCACAAAAACCACTCAAGCCAAAACCATTTCCTCACAACACACCATGCAAACAACTAATCTTTCTCTCTTCTACCCCATTTGTGTCGTCCATCATCATCAAACAACACCTTCACTTGATCAAAATCAACCACAAAATCTCATGTTATTCATATACATGTTGATGCCCTTTTGAAGCCCTATTGATTGGTGCAAGTTATAACATCCAAGGAGGAGTATTCATGGTGTCTTGGGGCTGATTTTCCACTAGGTGTCTATTAAGAATGTTGGTCTTGAAGATGGTCATGGTTATTCACAAGTTTCTACATCAAAAACCATGTCCAAATCATAACCTACATCAACATGGTGGTATAAAGATTGTCCTCCTCATCTTCTTGTTAATTTGATTATGTAAACATGTATTTTATTTCCTATTGTATATGTATATGATGATTATATGATGATAAAATTGTTATGTGGGGATTTGTTGTTGATAAACATGATTAAAAAGGTGAAAAACCATAAGAGACAAGGTTAAAATCTTGGTTAAATTTGATGGCTGTATAAAACAGTAAAGAACCATATGGTAAACTGATAAAATGATGAAGTGGAATGGATTTACAGTAAGCTATGGGTCTTGTACACATGTGAGAGTTGGCCATGCAATGGAATCATTGTAATGAGTGAGATATGATCAAAACAAGTTTAGGGTATAAATCTGAGGTTACTGTTTTGGACGATTTTTAGAAAATATTTAGAAGATGATTCAACAGTAGCTATAGAAGAGTTAAATGTAGCACATATCATGTAGTTTATGTGATAAAAATTTGAGCTTCTATCTCCATATATAACTCAAGATATGGCAGTTTTGGTGAAAGTAAAGATAAAAATCAGATTTTTGGAAATTAAAGAATAATACTATTATATAAGCACTCAAAAATTTAATAGTATAAAATATAAATTAAAACCCACTAACTTATGGATTTTATTTATATAAGTATGTAAAAGGTTAAATAAGTGTACATTTTATAAAAATGGTAACTTGTTATGTTTTATAAGATATAAAACTATAAACATGATTTTTACGACTTTTTCGGCTATTGCCGTAAAATTAACGTTTTTGTTAAATAAAACTTAGATGGTTGGACCCGTCTAATGAAAACTTTATAAAAACTTATATATTGATATATAGATATGTATAACAAGTAAAAACCGATAAAACCCGAACTTTAGGGCATACAGACATTAACGAGCTAAGTAAACATATTGGACTAATACTTGGACTAATAATTGGAATAAATAAGATAAAAACTTGTAAAAAGAACTTATTGGGCTTAACCCATTTGGGCCCAACATGGAAAGTATACATACTGATAAAATAAGTATAACAAGGATTAAAACAAGTTAAAGAACTGATAATAAGTGTATTGGACTTAAAACACGTAAATGGGTAAAACTAGTAAGCTAGTATAAAAGTTATCGACATATAACACTAAAAATGAGTAAACGAGAATATGTAAACCCACTTGATCATCATATATATATAATCATCATATGTATACATAATTGTTATTTTTATAAAGTCATTGGACATGAGTCTAAGACCGATTATTATTTGTCTAGGTTTCTGTGATTGAAGCACGTACCGTACATCCGAATCGCCGATAACCCGCTTTCCCACATCAACGTGAGTTCATAGCCTCGCACTCTTTTAAATGTTTTTATAAATGTTTTATAAACCCGCGAGGGAGATAACATGTTAGTTTTTATAAAATAGGACACCATTTGTCCCGATTGTTTGTTTATTGATTTGGACCCGAATGATTGAATGACCCGATTGTATGACCCGATAAATGATTAATGGACCTGATAGATGAAATAAAATGGATTATTAAAGTTAGGTTATGTCACTAAAAGTCCCATTAGCATGAATTGTGAACTACCGGGAGTTGGTAGACGCTTATGCATTTAATAGTACTATTTGGGGACGATCACCCCAGTTCGCGCCTTGACGGTTGATCCCCGTCGTGCCACATTGATTGGTAAGCGAATTTATGTATGAGAAGATTTCCATAGCGTGACCTTTGTGACGACACGCTACTTTAGATGGGCAAAATTTGTATCGGGTTAGCTACCCGTTTTGGTTTAGTAAGGTAACAATGTCATGCGGCTTGTAATAATCCAAAACTAACGAAATACTATTAGACGCATCGAATTACGAAGTATTGCCTGACTAGCAATACGGGGTCATACTATTGATATTATGTTTGTGTTTTGGTTTTCATAACCATACTCATATAACTGTTTTATTTTCATACAACGTCGTAAGACGTATTGTATGACGTTTTTACGACATTGGCTCGTATAATGATTTTTAAGGCTTTTTATAACCATATTCATATAATGGTTTTATTTAATCTATACAACGTTGCAAAAACGTATTGTATGGTGTTTTTAACGATAATGATTCGTATAACGATTTTTAAGGCAAATGCCTATATTATGATTTTCGATAAAGATTTGTATAAAATGACTTTGGCTATTTTATGGCCTATTAAAATGATTTGTACAAAATGATTTTCAGTAATAATTTTATACTGATATTATATTGATGGAATTTATTAAACTCTATGAATTCACTCGGCGTTATCGCTGACCTTTTCTTTCAACATGTCTTATCTCAGGTACTTGAAGGTAATTCTCGGGAAGACAACAAGAATTCATGGCCCGCACCTAAACAATATTTTCCATTCAAAATGCTTTGTAAAACTTTGTATGAAATATAATGACTTGGGACCGATGTAACTTTGATGTTTATGAATGGAAATGATTTATTATTAAACGACGCGATTTTTATGCGTTGTCTATGATGTGAGTAATGTGCTATCCCGTAACACCAACGAGTCTTCCGCTGTATTGAGTTGTATAAATTTGGGGGTGTTACAGTTTGGTACCAGAGCTCTCGTTATAGAGAACGAAAGATTTTTAAAACCAAGGTTTTGAATAAAACATTTCAAAATCTTTTAACTATAAACATTTTTCTAAAAATGTCTAAAAATCTTTTGACTATAACGGTGCCGAAGAATTCCCGAGTTACCGACAAGGCCAAGACTGAGAAGTGTTTTAATATATATATAACTTGGATTATATATATATATATATATATGATGTAATTTGATTACATGATTGCTTGATGATTATTTTGATATTTATACGAGGTATTTATACGACGTAGATTGTCACAAGTAACCCTAAATCCCCTAGTAATATAATCGAAGCTATTCTCGTAGTAATTCTAGCTATCCTAGATCTAAACCAAGTTGTGGATATTTATGATCCCAACAAATGGTTGATATTCGTAGAAATGTAGATATTAGTTGATTGTGATATTAAAGAAGAATTGGCGAAATTAAATCTGATATCGATGTCATGACGATCTTTCCTTACAGAGTGGAGTTTGACAAAACGTTACCACCTAGAAAGATGTCATCTGATTCGTTGTCATCCAATTCTTAAATTGAAATCGAAAGGGTGAATGTTGCACTTGAGGCTGTCATTGGAACCATTACCCAAAAGCCCCATGCCACTAATACCTTTCCGAGAAGTCTAGTTGAATGATCAAGTCATTTCATATTAATGACTCATTTGATAATTGTTGTGGTAAGAGCTAATAGGATTGGAAATTAAGTGTTGATTCATATTGAGATTGTATTGCCTTTACAAGGCGGAAGAATAAGATTGAAAGTATTGGAATATGAGTTAGGATATCGAATTGAGTATAAATTGGTTAAAACTTGAATAAAATAAAATTTAACTTGTGTGGAATAAGAAATTGTTAAGAGGAAGTCGTTAAGTTCTGTGATTGAATTATAAGGTTTTAAATGATTGTAGGTTCGTGTTAAAAGTTGTTCCTAGGCCATTGTCCACTAATGAGGATGCCCAGTGTCCAAGAAATTAATTGAAGAAATCTTCTTCTGAATTGAGACCGATGGATCTTCCGGGACATGTGGAACACCTAATGACTCTTGTAGATTAGTATTCATTGTGGTATCTTTTAAAAATAATCCCTAACTTAACTGTGACATCAGTTGGTAGGATGAGTTCTGAGAATTGTATGACATAGTGACACGTAATGTGTTATGGTACAATTTGACTTGTTTGTGATTAATGAAAATACTACCTTTGATTGCTAAATTCTACATGTATCGATGATATCTATCTTTTCTTGCTTCATCCTAATGTTCGCATTAGTGATGCAACCATTGAATAAGTACTCACCTTGATTTGAGTTACGTTGTGAATTATTCTTTTTAAGTGCCATCGAGGTCATGAACCTCATGATTACTTGGCTAAGCTCATTTCCTATCTTACTGTAGTTAGTTCTTGATGACCAACTTTTCATCACTCTTTTGCAGATCACACATAGTTTTTATAAAGTTAAAACGGTATCCTTTGAGAAAAATTGAATTTTCATCACTATAAGGATTATTCATAGTGAGATTTATAAGTGATTGTTATTGAAATGAAGTTGTTTATAAAACACTTTGGAAAACCTTATTGTTTTCATAACAAAGAAAATATTTGTAAATTTATCTTTGATTCTTATTTAAGAATTAAGCATGAAAATGTTTTTACTACAAACATGGATGATAAAATTTTGACGAACTGAGTATTGCATCGTTAATCTTGAAATTGTATATAGTTGCGCGCCTACATACAATTTGGAATGGACTATGCAAGGCTGATTAGTAGTCACCATAAAACTGATTAATAAACACTACATTTCCTTTGAATATTGTGAAAGAATAAATATTATCAGATCTGCATGAAGTGAAAAATAGGGACATAATGTTAGGGACACCTACATATGTGCCTGTAGCATCTATTCTTCTGAGTTAAAATTTCTCATCTGTGGAACTTGTCTTATTTGACAATTGATATTCCCTTCTTGTCCAATTCTCCCGTAGTGAGATTCTTAGGAAAAGTTGATAGTGCCAGTGGAATGGATTGATTGATTATGACATGACGAAATTGTCTTAATGGATGGGAACTCAAATAGAATTCCCCTAACTGATAAGATGTTGATTATCAAAAGTGATCTAAATAACTCTTGATGGATGACCATATCCTGTATTAAGACTTGAAATCTATACCGTAAATAGTTGTGAATTAGTCATAGATATTATAATCTAGAAAGAAGCTAATATGAAATTATTGAAAAGATAATTCTGTTATTTGAAACTTTAGGAGGTATTTATTGATGAATTACCTAGACTTTCGCCATTAAGGCAAGTTGAAATTTGGTATTGATTATATTTCCGGTGCTGCACTTGTGGCTTGTGCATTGTACGTCAGCACCATCTAAATTAAAGGAATTACCGTACAACTGAGAAAGTTGTCGGAGAAAGATTTTATTATACCAAGCCTGTCATCCTGAAGAGCTATGGTGTTATCTTTCCTTATATTTATAGATTACTGTGACTGGGTAAATTGACAATCGAAAACGATATCCATAACTCGAAATGGAAGAATTGTTCGATCATTTACAAGGTTCTAGCAAATTTGATCCATAGCATGGTTATCATCAACTTCGCATCTACGAAAGAGATTATCTATTCCAATCACTACATCCGGTGCTTGTAATAAACATTATGAGTTCCATGTGATGTCGTTTGGATTGACCAATGCACATGTAGCATTCATAAATTTGGTGAATCACGTGTGTAGGCTGTAATTTGATAAATTCATGCTCGTGATCATTAAGGACCATTTGTTTGTATATAAGAATAATAATGAGTTAATAATTAGTTATAAATTGCCCTGAATTTGCTAAACAATGAAAACCTATACCTTAAATATTTAACATGTGATTAAGGACTTAATCCTTTATATGATTTAACTGTGTAATTAATAGATAATGGAATATATTGACTCTTCAAAAAAAAAATTTAAGAGCCCTTTTAAGACTTTGAGTTATACTAAAAAGAAAGTACAAATATATTTTGACAAATGTTTTAACAAAGGATTTTTAAGGGATTATTCCCTTATACCCAGAACATTTAACTGAACTCCTGTTTAGGGGTAAATGTTCGTATATACCTCAAAATAACCTAAGCGGAATTGAGGAAAACATTTAAACCATGACTTAAAAATTGAAACGACAATTTTTACTTTTCAACTAAGAAAACTTTGACCAAAGTCTAAACAAAGGTTTTTCTCGAACATTTACGAATCTTATTAAATATTTTCGATAAATCAACAAAAATCTTGTTAATTAAAATTTATTTTGAACATTTTATATAATTGGTCGAACTAAGAAATTTAAAATTTTTACGTTTACGTTTCATAAAAGTTAAATACTTATTGTTAATTTACATGTAATAATTATCGACGCTTTAGAGGCCAGATTGAGTAAAACAGATAAAGATAATAGTAAAGACGAAACTAAAACATAGAAGATATGAAGAAAGAATTTTGAATAAATACAGTTATGATATTTATTTCATCAGGAAAGTAAACGTAATTACTGACACATTATGTATAAAAGATAAAGAATCCATTAGGACGTGTTCCTTATTAATGACGGTGCAAAATAAATTGGCAAGCAATTTAAAATAAACAATGTTTGTAAAAAGGTTAATATAGATAATAAAAGGGGTTCGCGGCTAATGCGAACCATTAAAAGTGAGAAGCCAATAGCGTTAAATGTTTTAAAGGCCACTTGTGGTTGTATAAATATGGAGATTTTGAGATATAGTTATGTTGGAATTTGTAAGTATAAGTATTCTATTTATGTCATTTTATGACTAAGAGTATCTTTGTCTGAAGAAGTTGTACTAATGACAAATTATGAAGGCAGAGATCGCCTCATACATTAGTAAACGTCTAGCTATTGCAAAGGTCATCATCTGAATTTGATTCGATTTGGGTCATCGTCGACAGACTGACCAAATCTGCTAATATCATTCTCGTTAATGATAAATGCAAAAGAGTTATGTAAACATAGTGTGCCTGTATCGAACATCTAAATCAAGATCCTCGCTTTGCATCGAATTTCTAGAGATTTGCTCAGAAATCCTTGAGAACGAACCTTGATGAGAGTACTATGTACCATCCCAAATCGAAGGGATGAGGTAAAGTAACGATACAGAGTAATATAAGTGTTGTTTTATGTTTGAATGATTGACCTTTGGTAATAGACCGTATAATCGTTTTCCTTTGGAAAGATTATCATTGATAATCATCATATTAGGATTGAGATCAAATCTTGTTAGGATCTAAATCTTAGAGCATCTGTAAGCAGGAGTTGAAATGAAGACATCCGACATACACCCATTGTGAGTTGGACATGTCTTTTAGATTTAAGGTTCCCTATGATGGCAAACCTAACATTACAAAATATCCGACCCGCGAGATCTGAAATGATTATTGAAATTAGGATTTGATTATTGACTGCCGGTAGTGGGCAAGAGGTTATGTGAATGTGAAATGTAGATCTTGAAGTGCCAAATGGGTAGCGAAGTTATGCCACAATTTTTAACCTTGGAAAAATGAATTCATGATCTGACAAATCATGGGATATAAGTCCCCGTTGTATGGGACCATTGAGATGATGTAAACGTTGGGATTGAAAGGCATATAAGCTGGATCTACCCTAGGACTTCAAGAACCGCGTGAATTATGTTTCGTAAATCGAACTTGATGGAATATCTATCAAGTGAAAATCTGAATTCTTCTTAGTAAAGCTTAGATCGGCAAAAAGTTGCATTCATCAAAAACCCGTGAACATCATGGATAGAGAAAGTAAGTCAACATTAAGCCTGATCTTATTCCCGTAGTTATGTTTGACGAAACTCGCGTATTGTAATGAATTGCCACATGGCTTTAACTCTATAAGAAGCGAGTAGTAAGATGATCTTTGAGGACAAAGATCCTGTTTAGGGGTAAATGTTGTGACAATCCGTCAATTTATGGTTGATATTTTATTCTCGAATATTATTTAAAAACAATTTACAATATGAACTCACTTATTTTTGGGAAGAAATTTGGATTTACGTCTTAAAGTAGCGTCGACTACGTCTAAACCGGAGGATTCAACGTTACGTGCTTACGTTTACATACACCGTCCTTGGTGACAGTCCGACATTTCAGAAAATAAATTTATCCGTGAATATTATTTTGGAGTTTTAAATTTGTGTTGGTTCATAAACTCACAAATTTACGAGAAGAGACTGGGACTTACGATTTTATTTTAACGTCCTTTACGACTAAACCGGAAACCCTAGGATTACGTATTTACGTTTTCGAACTTCGTTTTTGATGAGACAATTTTTATTGGATTCGTTTTGTGACGTTGATTCATAATTTATAAAAACGTTTTTCGTAAAACGACCCGAGGGCACGCAAATCGAGGAAACTAGAATCGAGGAGTACCCGTAAATAAATGGGGATGAGACAAGTGGGACACTTGTCCCACCCCCATCAAAACCGGCTACAACCCTCCACCAAGACAACTTGGTGTCAAGTTTTCACTTAAACTAGCTACACATGTCCTTTGCTTACAAATGAAGCTAAGACATCACAAAAACCACTCAAGCCAAAACCATTTCCTCACAACACACCATGCAAACAACTAATCTTTCTCTCTTCTACCCCATTTGTGCCGTCCATCATCATCAAACAACACCTTCACTTGATCAAAATCAACCACAAAATCTCATGTTATTCATATACATGTTGATGCCCTTTTGAAGCCCTATTGATTGGTGCAAGTTATAACATCCAAGGAGGAGTATTCATGGTGTCTTGGGGCTGATTTTCCACAAGGTGTCTATGAAGAATGGTGGTCTTGAAGATGGTCATGGTTATTCACAAGTTTCTACATCAAAAACTATGTCCAAATCATAACCTACATCAACATGGTGGTATAAAGATTGTCCTCCTCATCTTCTTGTTAATTTGATTATGTAAACATGTATTTTATTTCCTATTGTATATTTATATGATGATTATATGATGATAAAATTGTTATGTGGGGATTTGTTGTTGATAAACATGATTAAAAAGGTGAAAAACCATAAGAGACAAGGTTAAAATCTTGGTTAAATTTGATGGCTGTATAAAACAGTAAAGAACCATATGGTAAACTGATAAAATGATGAAGTGGAATGGATTTACATTAAGCTATGGGTCTTGTACACATGTGAGAGTTGGCCATGCAATGGAATCATTGTAATGAGTGAGATATGATCAAAACAAGTTTAGGGTATAAATCTGAGGTTACTGTTTTGGACGATTTTTAGAAAATATTTAGAAGATGATTCAACAGTAGCTATAGAAGAGTTAAATGTAGCACATATCATGTAGTTTATGTGATAAAGATTTGAGCTTCTATCTCCATATAGAACTCAAGATATGGCAGTTTTGGTGAAAGTAAAGATAAAAATCAGATTTTTGGAAATTAAAGAATAATACTATTATATAAGCACTCAAAAATTTAATAGTATAAAATATAAATTAAAACCCACTAACTTATGGATTTTATTTATATAAGTATGTAAAAGGTTAAATAAGTGTACATTTTATAAAAATGGTAACTTGTTATGTTTTATAAGATATAAAACTATAAACATGATTTTTACGACTTTTTCGGCTATTGCCGTAAAATTAACGTTTTTGTTAAATAAAACTTAGATGGTTGGACCCGTCTAATGAAAACTTTATAAAAACTTATATACTGATATATAGATATGTATAACAAGTAAAAACCGATAAAACCCAAACTTTAGGGCATACGGACATTAACGAGCTAAGTAAACATATTGGACTAATACTTGGACTAATAATTGGAATAAATAAGATAAAAACTTGTAAAAAGAACTTATTGGGCTTAACCCATTTGGGCCCAACATGGAAAGTAGACATACTGATAAAATAAGTATAACAAGGATTAAAACAAGTTAAAGAACTTATAATAAGTTTATTGGACTTAAAACACGTAAATGGGTAAAACTAGTAAGCTAGTATAAAAGTTATCGACATATAACACTAAAAATGAGTAGACGAGAATATGTAAACCCACTTGATCATCATATATATATAATAATCATATGTATACATAATTGTTATTTTTATAAAGTCATTGGACATGAGTCTAAGACCGATTATTATTTGTCTAGGTTTCCGTGATTGAAGCACGTACCCTACATCCGAATCGCCGATAACCCGCTTTCCCACATCAACGTGAGTTCATAGCCTCGCACTCTTTTAAATGTTTTTATAAATGTTTTATAAACCCGCGAGGGAGATAACATGTTAGTTTTTATAAAATAGGACACCATTTGTCCCGATTGTTTGTTTATTGATTTGGACCCGAATGATTGAATGACCCGATTGTATGACCCGATAAATGATTAATGGACCCGATAGATGAAATAAAATGGATTATTAAAGTTAGGTTATGTCACTAAAAGTCTCATTAGCATGAATTGTGAACTACCGGGAGTTGGTAGACGCTTATGCATTTAATAGTACTATTTGGGGACGATCACCCCAGTTCGCGCCTTGACGGTTGATCCCCGTCGTGCCACATTGATTGGTAAGCGAATTTATGTATGAGAAGATTTCCATAGCGTGACCTTTGTGACGACACGCTACTTTAGATGGGCAAAATTTGTATCGGGTTAGCTACCCGTTTTGGTTTAGTAAGGTAACAATGTCATGCGGCTTGTAATAATCCAAAACTAACGAAATACTATTAGACGCATCGAATTACGAAGTATTGCCTGACTAGCAATACGGGGTCATACTATTGATATTATGTTTGTGTTTTGGTTTTCATAACCATACTCATATAACTGTTTTATTTTCATACAACGTCGTAAGACGTATTGTATGACGTTTTTACGACATTGGCTCGTATAATGATTTTTAAGGCTTTTTATAACCATATTCATATAATGGTTTTATTTAATCTATACAACGTTGCAAAAATGTATTGTATGGTGTTTTTAACGATAATGATTCGTATAACGATTTTTAAGGCAAATGCCTATATTATGATTTTCGATAAAGATTTGTATAAAATGACTTTGGCTATTTTATGGCCTATTAAAATGATTTGTACAAAATGATTTTCAGTAATAATTTTATACTGATATTATATTGATGGAATTTATTAAACTCTATGAATTCACTCGGCGTTATCGCTGACCTTTTCTTTCAACATGTCTTATCTCAGGTACTTGAAGGTAATTCTCGGGAAGACAACAAGAATTCATGGCCCGCACCTAAACAATATTTTCCATTCAAAATGCTTTGTAAAACTTTGTATGAAATATAATGACTTGGGACCGATGTAACTTTGATGTTTATGAATGGAAATGATTTATTATTAAACGACGCGATTTTTATGCGTTGTCTATGATGTGAGTAATGTGCTATCCCGTAACACCAACGAGTCTTCCGCTGTATTGAGTTGTATAAATTTGGGGGTGTTACACCCGATATTTTACATTTCATTGTCGATTGTTTCTATGTTTGACGTTTTCGATGTTTTCTTATAAATGATGTGATAAGTCATGTCGGGAAACCATATTATCATAATTTTGATGCATTTTAACTTTTAAAAAGTATTTTTACGAAACCCGAGCCCTGTAAATATTTCCAAAATTGACTAATAGTCATTTTCTACCCTTTAAACTATTTCATTTTAGCACAAAACTATTCAATAATTGCAATTACTACCCTAACACCACTATATATACATTTCTACCTAACTTCCATTCATTTTCCTTCATTAAAAACACACACAACCAAAAATCTTCATTCTTCTTTTTCTCTCTAAGATTGTCACCACCCCTAAGCCTTCAAAACACCACCACAATTAAATTTTATGCTTGATACATTGAAATCTAAACAAAAACCCATGTTCCAAATTCAAAGGTGATTCTTTTGGTACTAGTTTTACCTACATACATCAAGTTACAAAATTCTTATGATTTTATGGTTGGAAGGAGGTTTTGATGATCATGCATGTGTTGTTTTTGATAAGATCATCATGTTTTAATGATAAAAAGTTTGAAGTTTTGATTTTGATTTTTGTTTTGATATACATGCAAGTGTTAGGATTGAAAGTGGGTAATATTAGGAGGTTAGGATTGATAGAAAAATGGTTAGATTTGGTTGAAAAAGTGTTTTGGTATGATTTTTAAAGAGGTGATTTTGGGCAGTAGGTTTGAGGTCATTTTTGGATGTCTTAAGTCTGAATATCGGTTGAGGTGATGATATCATGTTGTATAGATTTTCTTTAGCTTCGATTTGGTATAAATTAGAGCTTCTAACTCAAAACGAGGAAGAAGTTACGCCAGTTTGATTATTCGTGTACCGGGAGAGACGAGTATCGACACAATCCGAATTTGTTGTCGATATTTGGATCGAATCTCGGGGACTATAAAATGAGTTTTACAAATGGTCAAGGTCTGTTCTCAGGCCCTAAACTTAGCATTTTGAGTCTATTTTCAAAGTCAATGGTCGGTTTTGCTAATAGTAAAGGTTAGGATGGTCAAATTGGTTTCACGAGTCAAGTATTCAAATCTGTCCGGTTTTTAAGTTTAGAAATGTGTCGAGCAGATGGTTCTAAAATATAAATCATTGAATTCATATTTTTTATTAATAATTATAATTTACATATTAGGAGAAGGCAAACGGGCAACAAGCTGCGCCGCTTGTTATGATAGAGTTTTATTCAGGTTATGATTGAGTTTTTCACCAAGTTTCATAAAAATCCGAGTTGTCTAAGTAAGGGAAATGAGCTTGTACATTTGGTATGTACTGGCAGATTTTTATCGAGGAAGTAGTTTAATAAAGTGAACATATTGAAGGGTATTGTAGTACCACTTTCATTGTTGTTCTTTTGGGTTTATCGTGGTCTTGTAATTCTGAGTTTATGTTATTAAGTATGGTTATTACTTGAGTCAATTATTAACGAGTGCGCCTTACTTGTTAGGTTGCGGCTTTCATGTTTTACCGGGCATCCATGTCGTTGGTGATCGTCTTACCGCTACTTTTCTACTCAACTTCTGAGTTCAGTGATTTACTTACCTCGTGGCTAAGGTGAGTTCATATCCTTTTTTTACTTGCACATTGTTTCTAAACGCGGGGTGAGATTTTACATGATGGAACACATCCATTTAAAAACTGTATGCTATCCAAAACTTGTATGTTATCCAGACTTGTATGCTTTTCAAACAGTTTTCATTGATATTATTGCTTTTAGTCTATAGCCTTAAGTTGCCTCTCTTGATCATGAACCGTTAATTTACTTGTGTTGCTAAGCGTGAATGTTGTGGGTGGATCCATCGGGATTGACAATCCTCGTCCCGATTAACTTGACGCATTTAACATTTGATTTGCTACTTGAGTATTTTGGCTGAATAATCACTAGAGGAAGTTACATGAGTTAAGCTTCGGTTCATGAACTAAACAACAATAAGAATGTTTCGTACTATGGTTAATGTACATAACCATTTCCCCTATTTCTTGTTTATAAATGAATGCTTGTGTTCTACACCTTTACTGCTAAACCTATGAATATCACTCAACTTTATGTTGACGATTTTACATGTTTAGTCTCGGGTATGATGATTAGTTTTGCTTGGATGGGAGCCCGCAGGATATTATCGCAGCTTGGAGATTTCTGTGTATATTAAACTTTTGTTTTATCTAAAAACCGTCAGAAGATTATTTTGTATTTTTTTTATAACTATATGTTATAAACCATAATTAAATAATAGATTTTCCGCTTATAAAACTCTAGGACCTTTGTTAAAAACTATGATGTATATGATGTAATGTATATGTTTTTATTACGTCAACTTTGTGTCAACAGTATTTCATTGTTTCTCGTACCATGACGTGGAACCCCCTTGCTGCCTAGTTGTTTCCTTTCCTGATTTTGGGGGTCTCACACATAGATGGGCTGACCACCAGCGAAGAATCTACTGATAATGATGAAGGTTCTACACTACTTCAACCAAAAAGCAAAGGTGAGCACACACTTCATGAAAGACTGATCAAGTCTGGTGTTGTCACCCAAGAAGATATTAACAAGTTGGTCAGACTTAATGAAGCTAAAAAATTAAGAACCTGAAGCAAGATCTGTATCATGAAACTAGAGAATCAGTGGTGGAAAGCATCTATAAAAAGAAGATGTTGTATGAGAAATTCTGTTTGACTAGATTGAACAAGTGAAGTCCCTCAGAGATCACAAATGTATATATGCTCATTATCAAAGGTTCTATTGATCTGAAGTTCTACAGAGATGATAACACTAACAAAATTCTGATTGACTTCCAAGCAAAAGAACTCTCTCTTAATGGCTGGAGTTGGAAACGAAGCTAGCCAAGAAAACGTCGAATAGATGGGAAGAAGTTTTAACTAGGATTTCTCATTCCAAGAGAAACCATGACAAGATAGGTGAGTTTCTTAACATTAATGTTGAAATTTCACTAGAGGAACAAGACCCCATTCTAGAGTTGAATAGGCTAGCAAATGAAATTAGACCTGGAGCTGATGATGTCTTCGTCACCACAAAGAAATACAAAAACCTTGTTCAGTTTCAAATCATCTCCCTGGTCATGTACTTGAAGAACCAGAACTAGGAATGATCTTGTTTAATCATCATGAAAGACAAGACTTTGTGGGCATCATTGATTTAGATGACATGAAAAATGAACTCCTTTTAAATGTCCAGAGAGTCTTCTTTCTTCATCACGGAGGTCCAAGTATAACTAAAGCTACAAGGACCTTCAGCATGTGCCTGGTGGGAGTCCTTGATATTAGAAATATGAATCTTGAAGTGAAAACCTGAGTGATCGAGGAACTTAGAGATTAAAAGGCTTAGAATAATCATTTGTAATTTCTTGTTGCATTCTGTAATGTTTTTAATGAATAATTATCAGCATGTTTATAGTATCTTCGGTTTTAGTGCAAGTAGAAGAAGTTGTTATGCTCATTTACTATTGACTTTAACTTACGCTATTTGTATATCCAAATAGGGGAAATTCTTGGGTTAGTATTTACTGACACTGAAGTAATCTGGGATTTGAATATAAAATCCCGTAAGTGTTTTATGATCAGCAGAAAGGTGGTTCTGCTGAAACATACTCATAGGAACAAGGTTCCTACTGAAGACAAAGTTGCTTAAGAAAGTTCAGCATATTTCCTCTACCAGAGAACTTAGAAGACAAAGTCTTTGCTTCAGTATCTGGGTGGTCTAGATGCTGAAGAACAAGTCCTGAAGAAGAGCTTTCAGTTCATTATGGTCTGGCAATTGCATATTGAATGATGTCAATCTCCTCTAGGATACTAAAGACACTTCAGTCATCCTGAAGGTTGACATTGGGCGAGAAAAAGATCTGCTTTAAGTCAAACAAGAAAGTAGATCTCATTGGGAATAAGGTTTCTTGTAAAGTTAGATATAAGTACAACCTTTATTCTTTTCCTAGTTAGTTTATTTAAACCTTGTACTGATTATCACGTGAGACATTCAACCACCCAATAGATAAACAATGCATGGTTACTTATGCATATGTAAACCCCAATATGTGTTTCCTATAAAAGGAACACATCGAGGAGAGAATGTTAAGCTAACTCTCTCCCAACATCAACCTAACCATACGGCTACTAGCTGATGAACGTTAAGGTTGAGACTTAAACTCATAACCTTGATTTGTAGTTAACTATTCAACCACTTTTTATTCTGCAAGCAAAGTTTGTCATATATCCTTTATTAAGTTTTTAATAAAATCTCTATATGTTGAAAAGTAAAATTAGTATTGTTGTTTTAATTGTTTACTTGGTTATTGTTTTATTAAAACAACTCACTTGAATCCAATATGAAAGATATTACTTAAGTTTGATAAGTATTATCATGTTAAAAGAGACCAACCAGTATAAATCTAGGGTTGTAGCTAAGGGCTATAATCAGAAAGAAGGGATTGACTATAAGGAGACTTCCTTTCATGTTGTTAAAATAGTTACAATAAGATGTTTGCTTACTATAGTTGTTAGTTTTAATTGGCCAATCTCTAAGCTTGACATTTACAATGTTTTTATATGGAGAATTACAGGAAGATGTATATATGACTCTTCCTGAAGGATATTTTGATAAAGATGATAAAAGGGTATGTCAACTTGTTAAATCTTTGTATGGGTTAAAACATGCACCCAGAATATGGAATGAAAAACTTACTTCTGTGTTAATATAGAATGCTTTTGTGCAAAGTAAAAATGATTTTTCATTATTTACTAAGAATAAAAATGGTGTGTTTCTTGCATTATTGATTTATGTTGATGAATTGTTATAACTGGTAATAACACAATAGAAATTGAAAATGTTAAGAAGTTTCTTGGTTCTAAGTTTCTTATAAAAGATCTTGGTAGGCTCAAGTATTTCTTGGGTATTGAAGTAATTGAGTCAGATAATAGTTTATACTTGACTCAAAGAAAGTATTGTTTAGAAGTACTTGCAGAGTTTGCAATGCTTGCATGTAAACCCTATGATACTCCTATTGAAACTAAAGTTACTTCTGTTAAGGATAAACATGCTATTATTGATATACCTTTGGTTAGTATTAACAATTATCAAAAACTTGTTGGTAAGTTGATTTACTTGACTCATACCAGATCAGATATCAGTTATGTTGTACATGTTCTTAGTCAATATATGCATGCTCTTTTAGAGTCCCACTTAAAACTTACTTTTAGAATTTTAAGATATTTTCAAATTTCACCTGGTAAAGGTTTATCTTTTATTAAGGGTGATCTTAATCTTAGTGTATATGTAGACTCTGACTGGGCTAATTGTAAGGCTACAAGAAAGTCAGTAACTAGGTATTATGTGTTTCTTAGAAAGAGTCTTGTATCTTGGAAAAATAAAAATAGTCTATGCTTGTTATGTCTTCTACAGAGGCGGTGTATAGGGCTATGAATACTGTTACTTGTGAAGTACTCCCTCCATCCTAATTTACTTGTCCACTTTTAACTTTTCAAATCTTTCTTTATCGATTTGACCTTAAATTAAAAAATTTATGTTACGTAATACTTGATGAAAACTATATGAATGAATTGAGTTTAAATGTATTTTTATTATTATTATTTTTATCAAATATTACATAACACAAAATTTTTAATTTATAGTCAAAGTTGAAGAAAAAAGAATTGAAAAATCTAAAGTGGACAAGTAAATTGAGACGGAGGGAGTAATATGGATACATAAAATTTTAGTTAAGTTAAATGTTAATATCTCTCTTCCAGTAGCTTTACATTGTGATAATAGCTCTACAATTCAAGTTGTTGCTAATCTTGTTTTCTATAAGAAAAAAAACATTTTAAAACTGAGTTGTTCTTTTTAAGAGAGAAGGTTGTTGATGGTATTGTTAAAACTGTGAAAATTAAGTCAGAGGATAATGTTGCTGAGATTTTCACTAAAGGATTAAGTATTCAGGATCACAATAAGTTTTGTGATTTTTGGGTTTGTATGACATGTACAAGAGTTAGTCTATGGAGAAATGTTAAAATGAATATATTTTATCTTAACTTTTGTTCAAGGGTTATTCTGTCATTTATGAAACTTGAAGGGTAAGTAAGGTACGTTTATTTTTTTTAATTATATTTTTTTGTTTAAATAAGTGCAGGGGTTGATTTGTTACATTCCAAGTGTTGAAAGACCAGAGTGCAAGCTATTAGTATATATAGTCATTAGGGTTAGGTAGTTGTATTATCATTCACACAGTTATATTTTGTATCTCTCTCTCTCTCTCTCAGTGTTTGATTGTTAGTGTTTTGTACTGATCTTAGTCTTTGAGATCATCTGTTGATCCTTCTAATATTCGTATTGATCACAAACCTAAATATAACATCTGATATTATTCTTAAAGGTTGTTTATAAAATAAAAGAGGAGGTTGGTTCAATATATGATCTTTGTATAAATTTTCACAAATTCCAATAAGTTTTCAGATGTATTATGTTAATGTGTACTATGTTTTAAGTTTGTGCATTATTTTTTTTATGTATTTCATTTCTTATGTATTGTAATGTTGTACTACTATCAAATAAAAGTTAAGGTTTCGAGTAATTGCAGTCTTACTAAATCAGAAAAAATCAATTACATTTCAAACTTTGAAAGTATTTGAAAGTAGACTCGAGTACTTTTTCAATGTTATAAACTACGTCTTCTAACTCTTTACGGTTCATTTTATACAAAATAAACAAGTTTCGATAAAATTTGACACAACCGATGCAGCCGGACGGCTGGATGGTCAAGTCAGGCAGCTGCACAACCATGTCGAGCGGCTGCTATTCTCTGGTCACTCGGAAAAAAACGGCAACCCACTTAACCGGTTACAAACCGAAACCAAACAGGTTACTACAGGTTGGGTTTTTTCCCACACGAGCTGGTTAGTAACCGAATCGATCCAACCGATTTTCTGGTTTGTTGACCAAAATCCGGTTTGGTTTGACAGGCGTTGTGCACCTCTCTAAACAGTAGCATTAGTTTTCAGAAATGACATTAATTTTTGAGAAATTACTTTTTCTTGTCTTTTCCATCAACTTCTCCAAATTGGGTCATTTTATAAATTAAAAAAAAAACTTTAATTAGTTGCATAAGTAAATTTTTTTTTTACGAAACATAAGTAAATGTTAGTAATATAATGATTGATTTAAGTATGGGAGCGGATAATAATGTTCGAGCAGCCTCAACTAAAGTACGGTTTCGTCTTTCAAAAACGCCGTTTTGTTCGGGTGTTCGAGCAATAGATGTTTCATGTTCAATCCCTTCGGCTTCAAAATACTTTCTCAGATTTGAATTCAAAAATTTTGTACCTCTATCAGTACGAACCACTTTAACTTGAGCTTGAAGACCACGTTGTATCAGTTTAAGAAAGCTGATGAGAACTTCTGGTGTTTCATCCTTGGACCTCAAGAAGTGAGTCCATGTGTACCTTTAGTAATCATCGACAATTACCAGAATATATTTCTTTCCATTGATACTATGAACACGCATGGGACCACACAGATCCATGTGAAGAAGATCTAACCGTCCTTTAGAGCTTGGTGTAGTCTTTGTTTTGAAGCTACTTCGTTTAGCTTTACAAAGCTTACAAGAAGAACAAAGATGATATTTGATGAATTTCAAACTTGGAAGGCCTCTCATAATATCTTTCTTGGAAAGCAAGTTGATGGTATCAAAATTAAGATGAGATAGACGTTGATGCCATAACCATGCCTGAGTCATTGAAGCTTTAGCCATGAAGCAAATTGGAGTTGATGAAGTTGTGTCTTGAAGTGAAATTGTGTAAAGATCAGTACCCCGTGTACTGGTAAGTAAGTCATTCCCATCATAATCATGAACAAAACATGTCTTCTTTTTAAAAGCAACCTCCAAATCCGCATCACAAAATTGGCCAACCGAGAAAAGATTGTGATTGAACCCTTCGACGTAGTATACCCTTTTGATTGTAATATTCCCCTGAACCAAATCTCCATATCCTAGGATCGGTGCAAACTGATCATTTCCGAATCCGACCGTACCCAGGAACTTCTCCACGAAGTTAATTAGAAGCTTGAGATTCCCCGTCATGTGCTTCGTGCATCCGGAGTCCAGTATGAAGAGAATTATTTGTATCACATGCAGAAGAGTTAGAACACGATGGAGCATTTGCTAAATTGGATACCACAGTAGTTGTGATAGTAGAATCATTAGTGTCCTTATCAACATTTAAAGGCAAACTAACACTCGTTTTTACATTTTCTGTCCTAGCTTTCGGCATCCATTTATATCCTGGAGGACATTGATTAACAAACCACCATTTCCAAGACTTGCTAGCAGACTCATATAATTCCTTAATTTTGCTTCTAGGGTTCTTAGTGGTGGAGTCCGATGCATTACTTTTCTTAGTGGGGGTTGCACCAGAATGGTTCACTTTGCGTTTGGGTTTACTAGCTCTAATAGGCATTGCAACTTGCTTCTTAGTTCTAGTATCTACGCCTTTAACTTTATTCATAGCACACATAGAATGATTAGCATTAGCACACTTTCCACATTTGACACAAACAAATTTCACATTCATAGCATTCAAATCATTCACATCATTCAAATCGTCATTACATGCGATTACAGACTTTTTATTCTTAAAAACATTCAAATTCCTAGGGTGTTCCTCTACTTCCTACATCTTCCCTTGATTCTTGTGTTTCCAGACCTTATCATTCACTTGAGTGCGCTTAAGCTGAGGCCGGCTAACTAGTAGTGGAAACTATTCCTGTAGTAGAAGACACACGAATATTAGTGTTTCTAGAAGTCTGAGGCGATTGAGTAACTTTTTTTGTAGGCTTAGTGGGCATTCTATACATCCCTGGTTTAATCATATTATTGTGCTTAACGCTTGGTGCTATAGTATTCCTTATGGGTTGATTCTGTGGTAACCTTCCTTTCCATCCATCTTGGGGGCAAACACAGGTTTTGCAAACGAGGAATTTGATAAAGCAGATGGTTTTTCCAAGATAGAGGATCTATTCACTTTAGAGGCATTGGGTTGTCTAACAACAGGTTGCTTAATGCTAGGTTCCACGACTTTCCCACCCATTTTAGCAACGAGTTTCTGAAACTCTGCTATCGCTCTGTCCCTGTCTTGTAACTGAGCTTTCAACCCTTTGATTTCCAAATTCTGTTCATTCATTTCTAGAAACGTTTCAGAAAGTTTTTCTTGCAATTTATTATCATGTGGAAAACTACCAACGTATTTTTGCAAAGCAAGTTCAAGAGAATGACAATGTTTTTGAAGGAAATCAGTTTTGTGTTGAAGTAACTCAAAAGCCTTTTTATCAACATTTTCCTTACGTTTTGAAAGCTCAATTTCAAGACGTTCACATTCTTTGATCTTATCAAGATATTTGCATGCAACATCAGAATATTCATCAATATCAGCACAAGATGTAAAATAAGCACACATAACATCTTTAGAAACGCATTCTTGCAAGAGTAAATCATATTCATCTGAAAAATCAGGCTTCTCCATTTGAAGATCATCAATGTGTTTCTCAAGGGATTCAACATACTTTAAATCATCATACATTTAAGTCTAAATGAACTCCTCAAGTTGAAGAATAGTTTCTTTAATCAACGTCGTGTTTGGAATTAAGAGTTCTTTCACAAGCAAGGTAATATCTTGAGGAATCGGGCGTTGCCACTCAGCATTTTCACGTTTTGCCCAATCTCTTTCAACAATAGATTTAACATTATCTATGTGGTGTTTAAGAATACCTAATGTTTTCCTACTCTTGCTTTTAGATTCATCTAGAGGGAGGTAGTTTATGTATTTGTAAACATTAGATTTCTTAGGGGCAAATGCTTTCTTCCATTGAATTCGCTTTTGTTTGCATTCTAGAAACACTTCCTCACGAGTTTTCTGAGTTTGTTTGTTGAAAAGACCATAAAGACTATTCTCATAAGCATAATTATATGGTTTTACAAACTCCTTATTGACAAGATGTCGACTATCATCATCCCAAAGGGCAGTCTCTTCACTATCGGCACTTACAGGCATGCAATCAAGATCAGTCCTTTCAGTCTCATCAAGATAAAGACACGGGTGTGTACATAAAGCTCAAATGAAAGTTGTAAATATTTTTCAAACATGTCATTTCTATCTTTTCTAAAGGAAATTGTCTCTTTTTTAGACAATATTTCCAACAACGGGTAGAGCAATCTATCTTGGGTTGAGCTTGTCACAAAACATTCAACGTTTTGAGCTCAACACAATGGCTTGTAATCTCTTTCAGATTGCAACCCGAAACTATATTCACGGGGGAGTGTACGATTTCATGCCCTTACCCTTAGCAAAAGAAATTAAATCTTCTTACACTTGAGTGGATTCGTCAAGACATTCAAAGTCTATGAACTTAAGTTTATGCTTTAGAAAAACCTTTTCGACAAAAAGAATTGATTTTTCAAAAAGCGTTGAACACAATTTTTCAAGAATTTCTCAATGATATTCAAAATCTTTCAAAAATTGTGTGTTCAACAACTCCTATCCTCAAAAGTTTAATGTGGATCAAATCCTCGTAATGACAATTCCATTGGATCAATTTTTGAGGGGGAGCTTTCCAAATTTCATGCTATGTTTGACACATTTTTATCCCGAAAAGTTTCAAGACTATTTTTTCAAAATATATTTTAATCAAATTTGGTATCTCTAATATCAAACGATTTTATATATTAGAGATAGGGGAGAAAATGTGATTAAAATGTGATCCAAAGACTCAAGCACTCATGGTTTCGATCAAATACCCACAAAATCTTTAATTCACGACGTTATTGGTGTCAAAAGGGTGGTTAGGTTTAAGTCCTATGATCCAACCAGAACCAGAGGGATCTTCCCAGGGACAATCCAATAGATTATTATAAGTCCTTAGGAAAGATGGAGTAGAATGTGAACGTAGCTGAATGCCGACTAAGTACTGATGCTAGCACTGAAACAATCACAACAAGGTGCTAGTAATGATGTCTTGGTAAGCATTGAAGGGGTTGAAGAATGAAAAAGAAATGTAAGGATAAAGGGTGTAAAGAAAGAAGCCCTCCATACAACTTAGGCAGAAACCGGGTCAACTCATCATGAAGACAAACTCATCATGGACCCAGTGATGTTTGCACAACCCTTTCCTAGCTACTCAGGCTTCTCTCAAAAGAAGTTTGTTTTATTGTCACGGAGAACAACATGACTTCTATTGACTTTCTCACTTCGAGATAGTTGATATTGACCACTAAAAGTGCACAAATCGAGTCTAGAGCTAAGAGATCAATCAAATCTCGTTAGGACACACGGATGAAGATAAAGAGAGTCCTACGCTATATCCTTGCGATATTGCTAGAACACTCAGAGTGATACTACTTAGTATTCACAATGATGAGTGGATATCCTTCCAGTGTTAACATCAAACAGCACTGCGGTAGGTCATATGCAAGATTCTTTATGAATTGAACATATGTAAAACTGAAAAGCAACAGTGGTTTGATTCTGAATTGATTCAAACTCGTTTCAGGTTTCTACGCAATATCTTTATGGTCTTGCCAGAACATTCAGAGTGATATTCATTAATATTCACAATGACAAATGGAAATCCTTCTAGCGTCAACATCAAACAGCGCTACGGTAGGTGACTTGTGAGATTCTTATGAATCAAACTTGTGTCAACTGGAAAGCAACAATGGTAAGATTCTTAATGAATCAAACTTGTTCCAGGAATTTGAATTGACGACTTTAATCAAGCGGATATTTATCCAATTGATTCACTCTTTATGTTCGCAGTCTTGCTTTGAGACGGTCGAGTAAACAGAACGGCTAGTACAGCCGCGAAACCCTGTCAAGGAGATTCTTAATTGAATCTACCTAATCACAGGTACGGTATTTAATATCGTATAACGGTCTTCACCGACCGGAGGTAAAACGCTACCGATTTAGGACGAATGTCAAAGCCATTCAGTCCGTGTCTATGTTTTGTCTCGAGAAGGTGGCGTCACGGTGTACTCAACAAAGTCAAAGATTCAAAATCACATATTCATGCCCAAAGACTTATTCAACAATTAATGGTGTGAGCATGTGGATAAAGACACAAGATCGCAAGATGGCAAAGAGAAGTCAAGGATAATTTGAAGATCTCAAGATAAAAGACAAAGTCAAAAGACAACGACAAAGGATCAAAGATCACAGCATGAAGGAACAACACTACTATTACGCGTTCATGACTCATTTACGACGAAATTCATAATCTCCATTTGAATCCAAATATCAAAGAGGAATGACCTCACATTGGGGGAGATTGTTAGCCTCAAAATATTGAGTCAAACAAGAATATTCGGTCATAGGTTTATATTGTAATATTTATTAGAACGTTGTAATAGATAGTTAAATAGTCGTGGTTCACGGGCTTGGATTTAAGCTACTTAAAGCCTAAAAGATAAGCCCGGTCCAAACAATATAGCCCAATATAGTTACATGTAAGCCCGGCTATATAAGGCCCTTCCTAGCATGTTAGGAAGGGTGGAAGATCATTAGTACTCTCATTATTCTAATCTAATATTCACAAAGTTAATCATCTCTTCTCTCTACTTTCTCTCTCTAGAATTCATCTTCTTCATCTATTTTTTTTCTTAAATTCGTGTTATATCATCTAAATATATGGGACAACAATTAAATTCATGATTGATTTAAGTATGGGATGATCTTTCTAAAAGGTAAGATTCCCAGGCAATATTTGTATAATGGCTATTAATTTAACGATCTTCTAAAAGGCAGGTTGCAAATATATGATATGGTTGAACTTTTGCATGATTCTCATATTACCCCCTTAATACAATAAGGGGAATTGGAAATACAATATTAAAAAACAATATAATAGCTGTGAGGGGAGGACTTTTTGAGTATATATCTCCCGTTAGATTTGAGGGGAGGACTTTTTGGAGTATATATCTCCCGTTGGATTTTATAAAAGGCTGTTCATCGGTATGGGTTTGAGTACAAAATCAAGATCTCAACCGTCTGTTGGTATTAATCGCTGTTCACTGGTATGGCTTCCTTGGTAAACCACTTTTACAACCGTTGATTTACATCTATAATTTCTTGGTATATACATATGGTTGATTGCCGTTCATGGGTCTTCAACAATCCACAACCTTATACATGCATCTCTCTCTTTGGATCTGGGTTTTCACTGTAGAAACACAGATCACACCATATTTGGATGTGGGTTATAATCAAATAACACCTTTTCTTGCCCCGATCTCTTCATTGCCACCGTTTGGTAGGCGGTGTTGTTGATCGGATGGTGATGATCGGTATTTGTGAAGGGTGTTGGAATATGATTACCTATTGTTGATTGTGGTTGGTGCTATCAAAACAGTTGGTTGAAAGCACTAATTTCTTGGGTTTGCTGGAAACGCTGATTTTTTGGGATTTGATTCTTCAATGGTGTTCTTTACTTATGTGTTGGTAAGTTTGGAGTTGAGGTTGAAGATGAATGATTATAGATTAATGATGGTTAGTTTTTTTTTCTTTTGTTTGTGCTAATTTGATTTTTTTAATTGAACTGTAAAATGGTTTTTGGTAGGTTTTCAGTTTCTTAATGGGTTTGTGACATTTGTAATGTGTGTTAGAGGTTTGCTTAAATGTTCTTTTTCCACTAATTATGGCTTTCAAAGAGGGGTTTAGTGGTGTTTAGAGTTGTTGATCGAAACATCCTTAACGTGTTTGCTTACATTCTGTATGTGGTTATTTGAAGGCTACTTCGAGGCACTATAAAAGTTACACACATATGGTCTAATTTTTTTAATCAATGTATCAATTTTATAAAAGTGTGACACTGAAATTTGTGAGAAATGCACGTGAAGTATTGTTATGGTGAGGCATGGGTATTTGTGGAACAGTTACCCACTAAATTTTTTACAATATACTGCCTCTATGAGATAAGGCTTGATTTATTTGTCCTGATATCTGTTATGTGAGACTGATATTTGGCTATGATGATTTTAAATGGGGTCGGTAAAGCTGTGATTGTCTGTACTTTGGCGTGGTAGCCTTATGGTTGCAGCCATATCGGATGTATCCCCTTTACTCGATCATCCATTTGCACAATGCCTATATTTATAACATTGTCGCTTTTATTTAGCTTCAATATAATTGAGACAACCCATACCTTGGCGGGGCAACCCACCAGAGATGCAGCCATGGTGGGTGTGTCCTTTTTTGATACGTGCTAACCAATCTGAGCCTTATAAAGAAAAATATGAGGTTGCCTGAATGTTCATCGAAAGTACTACTGTTTCAAGGGATCAAGACACACAGATCGTTACCTAAGGTCATTTATACATTATTTTCTTATGCTTAGGGTGTGTAAATATAAAAGCTAAGTAGTCTAAAACGCGGTCATGATAATATTTGTGCATCTCTGAACAAGTTCGGTTACAGTTTGGATTATGTCATCTTGGCGTGGCAAGCTTTATATGTTTGCAGCCGGCCGTATCCTCATATATGATTGCTTACTTATCTAAGCCTCGAGTTGATAAAATTACCCCTTTATGCATTCTCTCTGCGCATTTCGAAAGGCGATGTTCCGAGAGGCGATGTTCCGAAAGGTGATGTTCTGAAAGGTAAATGAATCTGAAAGGTAAAACAATTTTTCCGAATAGTCTGTGTCTAAAACAATCTACGGAACAACTACTGACTACGTCTTCACATATGTAGTTGTCGATGCTCATTTAGAAGGTGATTGGCCTCTGGCAATTCTTCAGCCTCAAGCGGTCGGACACATGATTCGGATAATTATATTTTTAGATTTTCAGACCTTACAAAACTAATGGCTAATGGTTTTCTGTGAGTTTGGTTGAATAGAGATTAAAATACTCGGGCCATTAAAATTGTGTGGTTTTTGTTTTCTAACAGGTTGTAGTTCTTCTCATAACAAAGGTAAACCTCCTACTTTGACGTTTTAATTGTTATATTATTTTACTCAAAATTAGGGGTGTTCTCGGTTCACATTGTCGGGTTGATGGGTTTATCGGGTCGGTTTGATTCAAGTGTTTTGCTAGAAAAAAGAATATGCTACAAAAAATAGCGTTTGGTATCGTTATCATAAATATGGAGTTTATTGTGTCTTATGGTTTTAGTAATTTTGGAAAAAATTATTTGTTGCATAACCATTTATATACGGAGTTTTTTTTATTGCGGAAAAATGGTTCGATTTACAGTTGGTGTGATCGATACTCCCGCAATATAAACCGAGACAAACAACCGCTTATTTTTCACCTTCCGTATGTACTAGAGTTAACACTGTCACTATGTGCCTTATACGGTATTCAACTTGGTTCATTGTATCAAGATACTTAGTATCAATTATTCTCTAAGTAAGTGTGTCGTTTTTATGTGTAGATTACTACCACTGTAAAAGACAAGCAAAAGAATGATCATGTTAAACTGATCAAGCTAATATGATATGCAAAGGTTTGGTTTTTCAATGGTCTCATGCTAGAATGGTAGAAGTTAATTGTTCACGGATGATGATATTTTTATGTCAACTTTACACAGAGGTTGCTGAGGAGCGGGAAACAGAAGTGGAGATCAGCGTCAAGATCAATAAACCAACCTTTAAAGGATCATCTGTTATTGTTGTTGTAGAAAGATGCTGAATGGTCTCACGACTTTACTGCCAATACAAGAGCCTTATTCTCACAATGGATCATTGCACGCTCAGGTTAGTATTTGAGATTTTTCCCAATATATATTAAACAGTTGTGAAACGCTGTGGTAGTACAAATATTGAGAAAATAGCTGAATTTTTGATTGGGGTGTTTGGACTTTAAAATCGACGCATTCTGAAACTGGTGATGTAATATTAAATAACTAGACTAAGATAATTAGCTAATGTCTGCATCGGCTTAGACTGCTTTAAGTTATGAAAGTTAGTTAATGGCTTTTAATGGTTTTAAAGTATTCGGACCATACCATCTGTATGTGACTAGACAATCTGTCGTAGTCCCCCATTCCGTAATCGATAGAAATCAAACATGTAGCATAGATGTATTACGCGCAGGACCATAATCCAATGCGTATTTGTGATGACAAAACTGTTAGACCATTGCGAACTGGGAGGCCATGCAGAGACCAAAATGTGAGGCATTTTCTTTGCTTTCTTCTATTTTGGTCTGCTCTTGATTAATGGCTTTAGACATTACTGATGTCTTAAGCTTATTATGTTTACAACTGTCACCCCAAGGTCTAGAAAAATGCATACGAAATGACAAAGAATGAATTTAGTTGCTTCTATAACGAGTCTAAATTGATTCAAAAAAGTACTCCTCCCCTTTTCTAGATCCCATTTAACTTTTAGAAATAGGACTACGCATTGCTATAAGATTTTATTAATCTTGAACGAAAGATAATCCTCAATTCCTTTTTTAAGGCTCTAATACATCTTTCTTTATTTAATCAACTATTAAATTACTTCATGATATGAACATATGATGATGGGTTTCTTTCTACAAAAGAAAAAAGGTAGGTTGGTTAATGAATTTAAGTGTCATTGTGTATGATGGGATAATAATGTGCATATTGACAGAAAGTGCAGAATGAAACACTGTGGTTTGTTATTTATGTGTTGTATTGGTTTCAGGGCGGTACCAGACTCACGGGGGAACCAAAGGATAGAAGCACAAAAGACGGAAAGGTCAATATATAGGAAGTGAAGTGAAGGGATTGGGACACTCGCTGTTTTCTTTTGGTAATGACATTGTTTTCCATTTGCTGTAGACACATTTTGTATCAACCCCGCGGCGGAGCGCGGACATTAAACCTAGTTATCAAAAGAGACAAAAGTGTCTCCCATTGCCTTCCGTGTCATTCTAATCCAATGTCAACAGCACATTCAGAATTTGTGACCATTGTGTTACTTTTTAGAATTTTATTAACTGGTGTCACCAACTTCGTAACTACATGCACCTTTAAATCCCAAACAGAAGATCCAGTAGTGACATCATGTTCCTATGCGCACCGAAAATTTGGTTATGCCCACATCAAAAAGACGAATAATGGAATGTTTATCAACGAAAATTGACCAAAGTCCTTTAGCCAAGCATCCATTGTCTAGGAATAACGAGGAGATCTCGTTTGAACACTAACGAGTCCACACCACCTTGACCATGCGTCACTTAGGATCAAAGCAAAAGATCTATGACAAAGACCACTCTTACAATCAAAGAAAAATATCATAACCCGCCTTAATATTAAAGCAAACGATCAGTGTGTAACTATACATATCAAAAATACGAAGACACCAGATGTTGGTTGATCTCAACAAACTACATTTCTGGGAAATATCAAATATATAAACGATAAAGTATCAGCTAGAATCATGAATCAAAAAGAAAAACAAAGACATTAACAAATGCAGAGCATATGACAGATGAAAATGGAAGCAAACAGCAGATTTTTTCTAATAGATGGCAATGCCTCCAAATACGATCAACACATAGGCCCTTCCTAACTTCCACTCTTCCCTTTTAGATTTTTAAGAAAACATCACTAAACAAATCATTTGTAAATTACAAAAGAAAAAACACAAACAAACACATATTATCATAATTTAAGCCAACTGGCATATGGTTTTGGTTATACTATGATTATTAGTAGTAGAGCTGCAAAAGAGTCCAGCGCTTATTATGCCTTCTCCCACTTGAGTTCCTTGATCACCTCCCATGTGAAATCGGGGTCGGTCCTACCAAAATGTCCGTATGCGGCGGTCTTCAAGAACCTCTTGTTTCCACCTCTCTTAAGATCAAGGTTGATGGAGATCATTCCGGGCCTGAAATCAAAGTTCTCCTTCACAATCTTGAGAATCTCCCTGTCATGAATCTTCCCAGTTCCATAAGTGTCAACAAAGACGGATAATGGCTCAGGGACACCGATAGCATAAGACACCTGGACAATGGCTCTCCTGGCTAACCCACAAGCCACAATGCTCTTAGCAGCTTGTCTCACAATGTAAGCACCACTCCTGTCCACCTTGGTGGGGTCTTTTCCTGAGAAAGCACCACCTCCGTGAGCACCCCAACCACCATAAGTATCAATAATGATCTTACGTCCAGTAAGACCAGCATCACCATGAGGTCCACCAATGACGAAACGGCCAGATGGGTTAAGATGGAAGATGGTCTTCTCATCAAGGTAATTAGCCGGAACAACAGGCTTGATCACATGCTCCTTAAGATCAGCTGCAATCTCATCATTAGTAACAGTCTCATCATGCTGAGTCGAAATAAGAATAGTATGAACCCTAAGAGGAACCATAGCACCATTATCATTATGATACTCAACCGTCACTTGAGTCTTTCCATCAGGCCTCAACCAAGCACAAGTACCATCTTTACGCACCTCGGTCAAACGAGCACCAAGCTTGGTAGCAAGGACATGACTAAGAGGCATAAGCTCAGGTGTTTCATCAGTAGCATAACCAAACATATGACCTTGATCACCAGCACCTATATCCTCAGGCTTCTTGGTCAAATGACCATGAACACCCTGAGCAATATCAGGACTCTGTTGCTCAATGTTAACCAACACCTTGCAGTTATCAGCATCCAAACCAACATCATCAGAAACAAATCCAATTTCACGACAAGTATCCCTAACAATCTTTTCATAGTCAACATTAGCTTTGGTAGTGATTTCACCAAAAACCATAACCATGTTGGTTTTGGTACAGGTTTCACAAGCAACCTTGCTGTCGGGGTCTTGTGCTAAACAGGCGTCAAGGACTGCGTCAGAGATCTGATCACAGAGCTTGTCGGGGTGTCCCTCGTTGACAGATTCAGAAGTGAACAAGAAGGTCTCCATTATTATAAACCTGAACAATCCATTAAAACAACAAAAGTTACAACATGCAATTTATAAACCATAATATCCAATGAACTAACATATAGAAAGATAAAACTAAGTAAGAAATGAGTAACTACGGCCGTAAATGTTTGGCTAACAATAGGAACCAAAAGCATTAATGGTTCATTTTCTATATAAAACCTTTTCATATATAATGCTAAACTTAAACGAACAAACACGAACAATCTAGTTTCGAGCCCCTATCTAGTTACTACTGTAAAAAGGATCAAGCTATTATCAAACAAACTTATAACATGCAAACTAAGTTGAAGATGACATCAGCACAACAAATCCATAACCAAACAATCAATTCAATAATTAATTCTAGATCTGACAAAATTCATGCTTAATCAAACTTAAACATTCAACTAACATTAATTTCAAACCTAATTCAACTTAATATCAACAAAACAAGCCGCAACTACACTAACATACCCGTAACCATAACCTAGGGTTTCATAACCGCCACGCCGCCATAACAACTTTTAAACTTTGTGCTGGTGGTTATAAAACTATAGGTGATAGTTACGATGTGTTATTGTAATTGTGGCTTAATTGGTTGATATGTAATTAAACGAGGTCTAAAATTAAGTTGATATGAAGATTTTGTTAGACATAGGTAGGAAAAAGTTAAAAGGTTGTTAGTTGTAATGAATTTACCTTGGGGAAAAAAGTAGAAGAAGGAGTGTTTGGAAACAAGGATAAGAAAACAAACACTCTTCTTTTGATGTTAAAGGGTTTGGGCGAGGAATGAAGGAAATGGGGGAGGTGTTTATATAGGAGTTGAGGAGAGTGTAACTAGATGCAACGTACGTGCCAGATTCATTTTTGTGTATGTGTTGCTAGAATCTTAGAATGTGTATTCGTTAGATTAGATCCTGGCCGTTGGTTTTCTTGTGTATATACTCCGTGTTTTTTTATTTTTTTATTTTTTTATGTGATTCTCTCTTCTGTTGAATTCTTGTGTGATGAGTTGGTGAAAGAAATGATTTTTTTTTATTGTAAGGAAAATATCTATACGAATCTATGATATCAAGTATAGTATGTTTTTTTGATTGATTTTTTTGGAAAGTGAATTTTCTGTACTTTTTACTTTTAAGTAATTTTGTTGTTATTTTAAGTATTTTGTTGTTATATCTCATGGTAGAACAAATTTTTAAAAGAATTCTTGTTATTGATAACATAATAACAATTTATTTTACATTTTTATTTTTTATCACGATTAATATTTTATTGTTTTATCACGATTGGTTTACTGTTGTATAACTAGTGAAATATCACTAATGTATTACTAGTATTAGTATTTCGTCATATATACAATTTTAGGCTCTCTGTCTTTTTTTTAAAACTTTCGAACATTTATCAAAAACGATCATTTCATGCTTTTTAAAATTTTAAGTAAATCTTTATCATAAAATATAAAACAAAATAAAACGTCAAAATTATTTTTATAATAGGTAGTAAAAACAAAAATACAAAATAACTCTTCTCATACCATAACATTCTTTTTAGTCTATAAGAATCAAAATAAGTATTGTGGTTAAAGATCTAAATTAAGTAATATTTTAAAACTTTTATTTTTGGTTCATTTTAGTGTTATTTTAAGCAAAATAAAAATTTTGAGATCGGTCATACCCATCACAACACAAATTAAAAAAAAAAACTCAATTAAAAAAATAAAAAATCGTAAAATAACACACGTCAAAAATTAACTTGGGGCAGCAGTGTTAAATTGCATTGAGGGCTCGTGTAGTAACATCGTAATGAGGAATGGTGCGGTGCTCGTGCAACTTAGGATTAACGTCACCCTGCTATCGTTTAAAGAAAACAATTACTATATGATTTTTATCCCTTCTAAATGTGTTACTCATGAAAAATAGTACAGTATTACTCTTGATTACGCTAAAGCAATATGATAAGTGCCACTTGTAATTATTATACTTGAGATTGAGATGAAATGATATTACTAATTATTTTATTTGTAATAAAACAAAATACCGTTTATAGTTAAGTATATACACTATTGTTCTACTTTTTTTTATTTTTCTTTTTTAACTAAAGTCTAGTTGAGAATTATTATTTGAAGAAAAAAAAAACTTATCTAAGTGCGTTATGACTAAATAAGTTAAAGCCCACTTAATTGTTGCATATAAAATGTGTAGACTTCACATGCATATGATTAATATATGGTCACTAACAAAAATGTAGACGTGCGTCACATAATAAAATTACCAAATATCTAACGTACAGTGGTAGTCGGTCATCATGATTGTTTTTTGAGTTTTTTTGGCGAGCATAGACTAGAGGTTTAATCGAGTTAAATTGAGCTTGAGTTTAATAAAATTTGAGATTCACTTGATAATAAATTTGTATATTTATGTTCAATTTAATTGTTTGAGTTTGTTTTAAAAAGTTAAATGTGTATAAAATAAATATATTTTATAGCAAAATTCATCAGTGGAAATATATATAAAGTAAAATAAATAAAAAATAATAAGTCAAACTAAAATTCGATCCATTTAAAATTAATTAAACTAACAATAAGATATTCGTATTAAAACTTAACATTAAAATAAATTATAAGTCAAAATAATTTATAATATTTTAACAAAATTAAATATATATTTAACAAATAAAATAGTAATTGAATCTTTATATTTACATTCAAATAATGTATGAAATAATAAATGACAAAAACAAAAAAAATATTTAAAATAAAAAAATTTAAAATATAAATTTAATTATAGTTAAAACCCCTTAAAATATATTATTTATTTATTTATAAAGTAAGCTCTTATAATTACATTAATACTCAAATTAACTGTTAGATACTTATTTATAAAATATATTATTTATTTATTTATAAAGTAAGCTCTTATAATTACATTAATACTCAAATTAGTCACTAGATACTTACGAGTATTAATCATGAAAACATATTTTTGTTAAAGCTTGATAAGAGCTCGAGTCGAGCTCTCAAAAGCTTAAGCTTTAGCTTGATATGTTTCGAACTATTTTTTAAGCTGCAATTTGAGCTTAATAAAAGTTTATGTTGTCCCATATAATATGTGATGATTAAACAGGAAAAATAGATAAAAGATAGATGAATTCTAGAGAGAGAAAGTAGAGAGAGAAAAGAGAGAGAATGGTTGGAAACTTGGTGAATATTAGATTAGAGAGAGGATGAAAAATGAGGCAACCTCCTCCTAACATGCTAGGAGGAGGGTATATATAGTTCACCCATATGCGGGCTTGTATGGGCTATATATTAATGGGTCGGGCTTTCCTTTTAGGCTTTAGTTACTTATGAATGAACTTTAGCTTAAAGTTAAGCCCGTAAAACACGACTAATCTACTACTTATTACAACGTTCTAAAAATACGATACATAATAAATATATGACCGAACATTCTTGTTTGACTCAATATTTTGAGGCTAACAATCTCCCCCAATGAGAGGTCATTACCATTTGTCATTTGGAGATTTGTAGAGATAACTAATCTCGCAATAAATGAGTCTTGAACATGTAATAGTAGTCTTGTTCCTTCATGTTGTGATCTTTGAGCCTTTGTCGTTGTCTTTCGACTTTGTCTTTAATCTTGAGATCTTCAAATCATCCTTGACTTGTCTTTGCCATCTTGTGATCTTGTGTCTTCATCCACATGCTCACGCTATTAATTGTTGAATATGTCTTTAGGCATGAGTATGTGGTTTTTGAATCTTTGACTTTGCTTAATACACTGTAACGTCACCTTCTTGAGACAAAACATAGACACGGACTAAATGGCTTTGACATTCGTCCTAAATCGGTAGCGTTTTACCTCCGGTCGGTGAAGACCGTTACCCGGTATTAAATACCGTACCTATAATTAGGTAGATTCAATTAAGAATCTTCTTGACAGGGTTTCGCGGTTGTGCTAGCCGTTCTCTTTACTCGACCGTCTCAAAGCAAGACTACGAACATAAAGAGTGAATCAATTGGATAAATATCCGCTTGATTAAAGTCGTCAATTCAAATTCTTGGAACAAGTGTGATTCATATAGAATCTTACCATTGTTGCTTTCCAATTGACACAAGCTTGATTCATAAGAATCTCGCAAGTCACCTACCGTAGCGCTGTTTGAGGTCGACGCTAGAAGGATTTTCATTCGTCACTGTGAATATTAATGAATATCACTGTGAATATTCTGGCAAGATCATAAAGATATTGCGTAGAAACCTGAAACGAGTTTGAATCAATTCAGAATCAAACCACTGTTGCTTTTCAGTTTTACATATGTTTAATTCATAAAGAATTATACACATGACCTACCACAGTGCTGTTTGATGTTAACACTGGAAGAATTTCCACTCATCATTGTGAATACTAGGTAGTATCACTCTGAGTAATCTAGCAATATCGCAAGGATATGGCGTAGGACTCTCTTGTTTATCATCCGTGTGTCCTAACGAGATTTGATTTATCTCTTGGCTCTAGACTCGATTTGTGCACTTTTAGTGGTCGGAGGCTGGAGCAGATGCCACCTATTCAATATCAACAATCTCGGAGTGAGAAAGTCAATAGAAGTCGTGTTGATCTCCGTGACAATAAAACAAACTTCTTTTGAGAGAATCCTGAGTAGCTAGGAAAGGGTTGTGCTTCACATCCCTGGGTCCATGATGAGTTTGTCTTCATGATGAGTTGACCCGGTTTCTGCCTAAGTTGTATGGAGGGCTTCTTTCTTTAGACCATTTATCCTTACATTTCTTTTTCATTCTTCAACCCCTTCAATGCTTACCAAGACATCATTACTAGCACCTTGTTGTGATTGTTCCAGTGCTAGCATCAGTACTTAGTCGGCATTCAACTACGTTTACATTCTACTCCATCTTTCCTAAGGACTTCTAATAATCAATTGGATTGTCCCTGGGAAGATCCCTCCGGTTCTGGTTGGATCATAGGACATAAACCTAACCACCCTTTTGACACCAATAACGTCGTGAATTAAAGATGTTGAGGGTATGAGATCGTAACCATAAAACCATAAAACTTCAAGTGGTTTCAAGAAATGATCCCCCTTCACATGTGCATCGATAATCGAAAGTGTTTCGCACATGTAGGTAAGAGTTAAAGTGCTTGAGTCTTGCAAAATAGATCACATTTTAATCATATTTTCTCCCCCTATCTTTAATATATAAATCTTTTGATATTAGAGATACCAAATTTGATTAAAATATATTTTAAAAAATAGTCTTGAAAATCTTTGGGAGAAAGATGTGTCAAACTCTACATTTCACTTTTTGAGGATAGGAGTTGTTGAACACATAATTTTTGAAAGATTTTGAATAATCATTGAAAATTTCTTGAAAAAATTGTGTTCAACGCTTTTTGAAAAACTCTATTTCTTTTTGGAGAAGAGGTTTTTCTTAAGCATAAACTTGAGTTCATAGACTTTGAATCTCTTGATAAATCCACTCAAGTGTAAGAAGATTTCTTTTCTTTTGCTGAGGGTAAGCACACTAAATCGTACACTCCCCCGTGAATATCGACCCGGGTTGCAATCTGAAAGTTATTACAAGCCATTGTGTTGAGCTCAAAACGTTGAATGTTTTGTGACATGTTGCTCTACCTGTTGTTGGAAAAAATCCAAAAATAGAAATTTTCCTTTATTAAAAATAGAAATAACATGTTTTGAAAAATATTTACAACTTTCATTCGAGCTTTATGTACACAACCGTGTCGCTATTGAGCGACATTTCTAGGCATGTCCATATTATCGATACTGAAAGACATGTCGAGAAGAATATTTTTGGATTTTCAAAGATTTTAAATTTTGTGTTTTGCTTTTATAGGTTTTATATTTTTGTATTTGCTTTTTCAATGATATTTACAAGTAGATGTTTTATAGACGAATCAAGCAGGCACCTTTGCCAGAATCTCCAGGTCTGCTGGAGTCAAACATCTCATACCTATTTGCCTAACGAGGTACTCAAACCTATCTTTCGACAGAGCTTTCGTAAACAAGTCGGCTAATTGGTAATTAGTTCCAACAAAGTATAACTCAACGATACCTCTTTCAGCTTGTTCCTTTATGAAGTGGTATCTGACATCAATGTGCTTCGTGCGGGAATGTTGTACCGGATTGTAGGAGATGGTTATGGCCGACTTTGAGTCACAGTACATAGGTACTTTATCAAAGTGGAAGCCATAATCCGTGAGTTGTGTTCTCATCCAGAGAACTTGAGCACAACACGCAGATAGAGACACATACTCCGCTTCGGCTGATGACAGTGACGTGCAATAATGCTTCTTGGAAGACCATCCCACGAGCTTATCTTGTCCTAGAATTTTTGCACCACCAGAAGTACTTTTTCGTGTATCAAGACACCCTGCATGATCAGAATCTGAATAGGCCGTTAGAAACAAACCGGTTTCCCTCGGATACCAGAGTCCCAAATAAATGGTATTCTTGAGGTACCGAAAGATCCGTTTAACCTCCTTGAGGTGCTTTTCAGTGGGTCGTGCTTGATATCGTGCACAATAACACGTATCATGTGATATATCTGGTCGGCTTGCTGTTAAGTACATGAGGGACCGGATCATTGAACGATATCTCGTTTGATCAATGGCATTTCCCTCCAAGTCAGCATCTAGCGATGTGGTTGATAATGGTGTCCCAACGGGGTCACATGAAGTCATACCATGCTTTTTGATTATCTCTTGACAATACTTAGCTTGGTTAATAAATATACCACTTGGGGATTGGTGAACTTGAATTCCTAGAAAGAATTTTAGTTCGCCCATCATTGACATTTCAAATTTGTTGTGCATTACTTTTTCAAACCATTTTGAAAGTTTTGGGTTTGTAGACCCGAAAATAATGTCATCAACATAAATTTGCACAAGCAAAATGTCATCCCCATATTTATAAGTGAACAAAGTTAGATCAATGGAACCTTTTGAGAAACCTTTGGATACCAGAAATTTCGAGAGCTCGTCGTACCACGCCCTTGGAGCTTGCTTGAGTCCATAAAGTGCTTTGTGGAGACGATACACCTTGTCAGGATAATGAGGATTAATGAATCCTTCCGGATGCGTGACATAGACTTCTTCCTTCAAAGGACCGTTAAGAAACGTCGTCTTTACGTCCATTTGATAAACGATGAATCCCTTATGTGCAACATAAACAAGGAAAATCATGACCGCTTCCATACGAGCTACTGGTGCAAATGATTCTTCAAAATCAATACCCTCTTTCTGGCCATACCCCTTAGCCACTAGCCTAGATTTATTCTTGATGATCGTGTTTTCTTCATCCATCTTGTTTTTCCAGATCCATCGAAGATTTAGCGGTATTACATCGAATGGTCTGTCTACAAGTTCCCATACCTTAAGTCTTTCAAATTGTTGAAGTTCATCCGTCATCGATTCAATGCAAGCATTATCAACCATGACTTCTTTGATATTTTTCGGTTCAGCTGTACTCACGGCGAGTGCGAAAATACAAACATCGCCATCGGTTTCTAATTGTCGTCTTGTACGAACAGGCTGTGAAGGGTTTCCAATTACTTGAACCAAAGGATGATCTTGGGTCCAATGATGTGTTGACGGATGTCGTTGATAGAACGTATGCATATTTGAGGGATCAACATGGAGATTAAAAGACTCTCCAGTTTCGTGTACCGATGTACCGAATGGGTTGTGAAAATCGTCATCGTCAAATAATGCATCGTCTGCTTGATTTGTGTTCTCTGGAGCAATGACAGTAGTTGTGGATGTTGTAGGATCGATTGTTGAAGTGATATTCTGAGGAGGTAAATCTGCAGCAACCCGTGTTGAAGTAGATGAAGTTGTATCCTTTTGTTGACGATGATCGGTATCATCATTCTTATCATGAGTGACAGCGGAAGACTTTGATACAACATGTTTCTCCCCCGTGAAATATTCATCAAAAATAGGTCCATATAACATTTCCAACTCTTCAAGTGTCGTGTCCACTGTCATATCTGCTCTTGGAACATGTTTAGGAACTAGCTTTGAACTTGATGGTTCATTGTTGTGGTCTTGAGTTTCGAGTTCCGTGCGGTTGTGCACAGAAGTCTTTTGTCATTGTGGATCGGGACTTAAATTGCTTTGTTCAAGTGCCATTTCTTTCAATTCATCGAATCGGACATGAATAGTCTCAACTATCAATTTTGTTCTCTTGTTGTACACTCTATATCCCTTAGACTGAGTTGCATATCCCACAAGAATGCATGCATCACCTTTCTCTTTCATCTTGTCCAAATTTTCACCATCTCGAATTATGTAACACGTACATCCAAAAACATGAAGGTGTTTGAGTGAAGGTTTGCGATCATGAATTATGTGATATGGTGTCTTTTCGTGTCTTGGGATAATTAAGGAACGGTTTTGTGTGTAACATGCGGTTGACACGGCTTCGGCCCAAAAGAATAGTGGTAGTTTTGAAGCGGATAATAATGTTCGAGTAGCCTCAATCAAAGTACGGTTTCGTCTTTCAACAACGCCGTTTTGTTCAGGTGTTCTAGCAATAGATGTTTCGTGTTCAATCCCTTCAGCTTCAAAATAATTCTTCGGAGTTGAACTCAAGAATTATGTGCCTCTGTCAGTACGTACTACTTTTACTTGAGCTTGAAGACCACGTTGTTTCAGCTTAAGAAAGTTACTGAGAACCTCAGGTGTT
The DNA here is from genome assembly GCA_025667525.1 of Glebionis coronaria. Lineage (NCBI taxonomy): Eukaryota > Viridiplantae > Streptophyta > Magnoliopsida > Asterales > Asteraceae > Glebionis > Glebionis coronaria. Next base: position 165,730,372 of record CM046879.1, read on the forward strand.
TCATCCTTGGACCTCAAGAAGCGAGTCCACGTGTAACTTGAGTAATCATCGACAATTACCATAACATATTTCTTCTCATTGATGCTTTAAACACGCATGGGGCTACATAAATCTATATGAAGAAGATCTAACCGTCCTTTAGAGCTTGGTGTAGTCTGTGTCTTGAAACTACTCCGTTTAGCTTTACAAAGCTCACAAGAAGAACAAATATGATCTTTGATGAATTTTAAGTTTGGAAGGCCTCTCACAATATCTTTCTTGGAAAGCGAGTTGATGGTATCAAAGTTAAGATGAGATAATCGTTGATGCCATAACCAAGCTTGAGTCGTTGAAGCTTAGCCATGAAACAGATTGGAGTTGAAGAAGTGGAGTCTTGAAGTGAAATAGTGTAGATATCAGTACCCCGTGAACCGGTAAGTAAGTCATTCCCATCATAATTACGAACAAAACATGTCTTCTTTCTAAAAGCAACCTCTAAATCCGCATCACATAATTGACCAACTGAGAAAAGATTATGATTGAGCCCTTCGATGTAGTAAACCCTTTTGATTGTGCTATTCCCCTGAACCAAATATCCATATCCTAGGATCGGTGCAAATTGATCATTTCCGAATCGGACCGTACCCAGGAACTTCTCCACGAAGTTAATTAGAAGCTTGAGATTCCCCGTCATGTGCTTCGTACATCCGGAGTCCAGTATGAAGAGAATTATTTTGATCACCTGTAGAAGAATTAGAACACGATAGAGCATTTTCTAATTTGGATCATGTTAGTTGTGATATCCGAATCATTAGTGTCCCTAGTTTCAACACTTAAAGGCATGCTAACACTCGTAGTCACCTTTTCTGTCCTAACCTTAGGCATCCATTTATATCCTGGAGGACACTGATTAACAAACCACCATTTCCAAGACTTGCTAGCAGACTCATATAATTCCCTAATTCTGCTTCTAGGGTTCTTAGTGGTGGATTCTGATGCAATACTTTTCTTAGGGGGGGTTGCACCTAAATGGTTCACTTTGCGTTTGGGTTTTCTAGCACTAATAGGCATCGCAATTTGCTTCTTAGTTCTAGTATCTACGCCTTTGACATTATTCGAAACACACATAGCATGATTAACATTGGCACATTTTCCACATTTCACACAAACAAACTTAACATTCAATGCATTCAAAGTCGAATCATTCAAATCGTCATTACACGCGATTACAGACGTTTTATTCTTAGAAACTTTAAATTCCTAGAGTGGTCTTGTACTTCCATCATCTTCCCTTGAATTTTGTTTTGCCAAACCTTTTCATTCATTCGAGTGCTCTTATGCTGAGGTCGGCTAACACTAGAAGTGGGGACTACTCACGTAGTAAAAGACACACGTCTATTAGTGTTTCTAGAAGTTTGAGGTGATTGACTTTCTTTGTTGTGTGTGGGTTTAGTGGCCAATCTATACATTCCTGGTTTAATCACATTTGTGTTCTTAATGCTTTGTGATCGAATATGTGTTTTGGGAGTAATCTGTGGTAACCTATCCTTCCCATCCGTCTTGGGGCAAACCCAGGTTTTGCAAATGCAGAATTGGAGAAAACAGATGGTTTTCCCAAGACAGAGGGTTTAGTCACTTTGTACGCATTGGGTTGTCTTACAACAGGTTTTTTAACACTAGGTTCCACAATTTTCCCGCCCATCTTAGCAACGAGTTTCTTCAACTCTGCTATCGCTATGTCCCTGTCTTGTAACTGAGCTTTCAAGTCTTTAATTTCCAAACTCTTTTCATTTATTTCTTGACACATTTGGGAAAGTTTTTCTTACAATTTATTATCATGTGGAAAACTTCCGATGTCTTTTTGCAAAACAAGTTCAAGAGAATGACAATGTTTTTGAAGGAAATCAGTTTTGTGTTGAAGTAACTCAAAAGCCTTTTTATCAACATTTTCTTTACGTTTCGAAAGCTCAGTTTCAAGCCGTTCACACTCTTTGATCTTATTCGTTTGAAAACTCTGATTTGTCATTTTGAAGTTCCTCAATTTCTTTTTCAAGAGACTCAACATATTTCAAATCATCAAACATTTCAGACCGAATTAATTTTTCAAACTCAAGAGCATTTTCTTTTATTATCTTCATATTTGGTATTAAAAGTTCTTTCACAAGTACAGTTATATCGTAAGGAATCTCTGTTTTCCACTTATCATTTTGATGTTTTTGCCAATCGCTTTCAACAATTGATTGAACATTATTAATGTGATGTTTAAGAATACCAAGTGTTTTTCTACTTTTGCTTTTAGAAACATCAAGAGGCAAATAGTTAATATATTTAGAAACATTTGATTTCTTAATGGCAAAAATTTTCTTCCATTGAATTCTTCGTTGTTTGCTTTCAAGAAACAATTCCTCACGAGACTTCTGTTTTTGTGGATTGAGAAGACCATAAAGACTGTTTTCATAAGCATAATTATATGGTTTCACAAAATCTTTATTGACCGGTGATCTACTCTCCTCATCCCAAAGGGATGTCTCTTCACTATCGAGCCTAACTACTGGGCAATCATGATCGATCCATTCGGACTCATCAAGATATAAGTGAGGGTTCGTAGCTTGAGCTTGTTCGAGGTACTTGGGACTTTCAAAACCAGCTTGACCCTTGAAAAACGACCGAGGTGCTATCATTCTTACGGATTGAATAGAGTCATGCGTTTTATAAACAACTTTTTTCAAAATATCGACTTGTTCTTCGAGTTCTGTTACTTTTTCAGTACCTTTCCCTTGTCTATTTTTGAAATCTTGTTTTAATTTTTCAACCTCTTGTTTCTTTTCGTCAAGAATTTTAGCAGAATCGTTAGTATTCATAAAAAGCCTTTGTTCAAGTTCGTTAACTTTTGTTGTGGCAAGGTACGTTTTTTGACGTTCATCACTTAATAAAACATTAAATTGACGTTTCTCTTTAGTTAACAAGGCAATAGCTTCGTTGTATTTATTTGCAAAATCGTCCTTTTTAACGTTAATTAAACGAATTTTGTACCCTCAAGCTCTTTGTCTCTATGAAGAATCTGAGCCCTATAACTATCAATGGTCGCACTAGATTTTATAAGAGCGGCTTTGCTTTCTTCAAAGTTTTGAGTGAGCGTTGCGTTTGCCTTCTTTAATTGCTTTTGACTCTTTCTATTTTCATTGACCTCTTTTTGTAAACTAGCAATTTAATTAGCAAGCGCGACACGCTCCTCGTCATCATACTCATTTGCATGTTGATCATCCTCAAGCTCATTATTGCACATGTCTGATGAAACGGGTGTGGTATTGCTATCAACCGTTTCCATCATACATGTGTGATATGAGCTTAAATACTCATATCATTTATATTAATAAACAATGAGTAAGTGCATAAAATGTATCAATATTGCCTTGTATTTGCATGTTTCTTGTTTTAATGTGTGTAGGTACCAAGATCGCGAAAATCGACAAAAACCGGCACGAGTTTGAAGAAAAAGATTGACAAAGCCAAATACGAGCTCGTTTTAGCGGATTTCATCATTTATGGAGTTTATGGGCCTAGTGGGTCCCGTATTGGAGAAAATGGGCTTAAAAGCCCATTTAGAAAGATGTAAAATTTGTTTAAGTGGATCAAGGCCCAATTGAGCATTAGTTATACGGCTGGAATGTAAATTAGATCCACAAGGCCCAAATTTGGGAAGTTTATAAGACGAATGAAGTTATTTATGGGCTTCAAGCCCAAAGTTTTCACAAGTGAATGAAATTGGGACGAATTATGGACCTTAGGGCTTGGCAAGTGTAAAAACAAACGACTTGTGAGTATTATTTAACTCACATACAGTCAACTCTCCCATAACCAAACGCACTCACACACATTTATTAAAAATACTTTCGATACACTCTATGTATCCTTTTCTCTCACCTTTTCTTCCCCAAAGTAAAAAATGAAACCAGTAACTCCATTGTTTACTGTTCCAAACCCTAATCCAATAAATCATCACAAAAATTGGTGCTTTCACTTACACGTGTAATTCACACGAGGGGATAATAAATCCCCAAGTTTTAAGGAAGAGAAGAATGGAAGAGCGTGGCTACGTGGCATCTGATTACTGGCGGAAACAACACATCCTACTCAATCCTCCAATAAACAAGAGCCACATCAGCTTTGTAGAAGCACAACTAGCACAAGGATTGCCACGTTGGCGATCCGTGTGCTAATTGGCAATTATCAGCCCTTAGATCAGGCCTTGGAAGAGAGAGAATAAGTAGATGCTTTTTGGATGGCTGAGATGAAGATTTCCCCTCAACAAACTCATCACCCAAGCACCTTGGATTCGGCTATAAATACCCTTGGTATTTTCAGTAGAACTCATCCCATTTTTACTAGTCGTTATTATGTTAAAATATATTTAGGAAGTAATTTTGTAATTTCTTTTCATGAGTATTGTAATCTTTTGATTAGTAATAAAAAGTTGATTTTGTTTGATTTAAATCTCATTCAATTTACTATTTAAGTTTAATATTACAATTTATTCTTATAAACTATTTTGATATGATAATGTTAAGTATTATTCGATTTAAGTTGTTTTATAGCTTTAGTCAATTAATCTAGTAATAAATTTGGGAATAAGCTTTCCCTACTGGAAAGTCTTTAAGAATCAGTCCGAATATTATTGGTATGTTTGGTTCGAGTGATTCAATGGTGAATGGTGGTTGATTTCGTTTCGGTTCAAAGGTAGCAAAGCGCTAACCTTCTTCACAATGGCTATCTTCAAAAGGTTTTAAAACCTTTTACTTATTTTCGAGTTTATTTTTTAGTTATAAATCTGTTTAGCTGAGTTAGATTTAATAGAATAATCTGCTTGTTAATTTGATTGTATCTACTAGATTAATTAGTTTAAATGATTTATTGATTCTGTTTTAGATAATTGGGTCCGTTGTAATTTGGTACTGGTTGACTGAGATTGTGTTAATTTGTTTAACTTTGCTTTCATATATCTCGTGTCTGAATATTTAACTTAATTAGTTCAGATTTTCTGTAATTCCCTTTTGCTGCTTTAATTGATATAACTGCTTATGAAGGTTGCTTAATATGATGCTGAAATTTCATCTAGTTGTGAATCTGGTAGTGTATGTTGCTATGTTAAAGCTGTGTTGGTATGTGGAATTGTGAATCTGCCAGTTGCGTTAGTTTAAACTGCTGAATATAATTGTTGTTCTTTCTCATTACTGAATCTGCTTATATGCAACTTGTTAGATGAGATTTGTACATGTTTTAGTCTGCTTGTTTACTGAGTTCATAGGCTATAGCTGCAATTGTGGTTTGTCAGAATTAGGATTTGCGTTTGGTTATTAACTTAACGTTTTATTGCCCAGTTTATAGGTTGTATTATTTCGAGTTGTGATTTCTTGTTTGCCTGCTATCATTTACTTGTTTTTAGGAGTGAAAATTGATGCCATATGCTAAGATCTTGATTGTTGTTTACTTGTAATTTCTGTATTTAAGCATATGATATTAGTATGTTCTGCTTTCTTAATTTGGAGTGATTTTGTGAAAGTGTCTGAGATTTATCAGTATACCATACGTTTTGAATGGTACTAATTTTATTATTTGCTATTACAAATTCATTTAACCAAAAAGGTCATTCCTATGATCAGCTTCATTTAATTTCAATAGTCTAAAAAATAATTACAAAATTATGTCCTTCCTTGGACTCGAACTCGAGACCTCTCGGTTCAACACCCAACATGTTATCCACTGAGCTAACTGGCTCATTTGATTTTACTTTCTTTCAGTTTAATTAATATTGTGTGTTTGTTCTTGGCAGTTTGTTTAATTAAGTTAGATACATAGTTCAAATTAGTTTTTCATATTTAATTTTATTAAATAGTCAATTAAAATAAAATAAAGATAAAAATAAAAATGTTTTATTAATTTTAAAAGTTTAAGTAGTTTTTAAATAATAAGATTTTTATTGTTTTAGATTTAAATTAAAAAAATAGTTCTAAAAAATTAGATTTGGTTTAAGTAAATTTTAATAAATTTAATTAGTTTAAAAAGTTTTATTAGATTTTTAAATAGAGTTAAAGTTATTTTAATAGAATAATTTTTATAGATTTTTAAATAGTTTAAAATTTAAAACTATTTAAAAATCTATAAAAATTATTCTATTAAAATAACTTTAACTCTATTTAAAAATCTAATAAAACTTTTTAAACTAATTAAATTTATTAAAATTTACTTAAACCAAATATAATTTTTTAGAACTATTTTTTTTAATTTAAATCTAAAACAATAAAAAACTTATTATTTAAAAACTACTTAAACTTTTAAAATTAATAAAACATTTTTATTTTTATCTTTATTTTATTTTAATTGACTATTTAATAAAATTAAATATGAAAAACTAATTTGAACTATGTATCTAACTTAATTAAACAAACTGCCAACAACAAAGATACAATATTAATTAAACTGAAAGAAAGTAAAATCAAATGAGCCAGTTAGCTCAGTGGATAACACGTTGGGTGTTGAACCGAGAGGTCTCGAGTTCGAAGGACATAATTTTGTAATTATTTTTTAGACTGTTGAAATTAAATGAAGCTGATCATAGGAATGACCATTTTGGTTAAATGAATTTGTAATAGCAAATAATAAAATCAGTACCATTCAAAACGTATGGTATACTGCTAAATATCAGACACTTTTACAAAATCACTCCAAATTAAGAAAGCAGAACATACTAATATCAGATGCTTAAATACAGAAATTACAAGTAAACAACAATCAAGATCTAAGCATATGGCAGCAATTTTCACTCCTAAAAACAAGTAAATGATAGCAGGCAAACAAGAAATCACAACTCGAAATAATACAACCTATAAACTGGGCAATAAAACGTTAAGTTAATAACCAAACGCAAATCCTAATTCTGACAAACCATAATTGCAGCTATAGCCTATGAACTCAATAAACAAGCAGACTAAAACAAGTACAAATCTCATCTAACAAGTTGCATATAAGCAGATTCAGTAATGAGAAAGAACAACAATTATATTCAGCAATTTGAACTAACGCAACTGGCAGATTCACAATTCCACATACCAACACAGCTTTAACATAGCAACATACACTACCAGATTCACAACTAAATGAAATTTCAGCATCATATTAAGCAACCTTCATAAGCAGTTATATCAATTAAAGCAGCAAAAGGGAATTACAGAAAATCTGAACTAATTAAGTTAAATATTCAGACACGAGATATATGAAAGCAAAGTTAAACAAATTAACACAATCTCAGTCAACCAGTACCAAATTACGACGGACCCAATTATCTAAAACAGAATCAATAAATCATTTAAACTAATTAATCTAGCAGATACAATCAAATTAACAAGCAGATTATTCTATTAAATCTAACTCAGCTAAACAGATTTATAACTAAAAAAAACTCGAAAATAAGTAAAAGGATTTAAAACCTTTTGAAGATAGCCATTGTGAAGAAGGTTAGCGCTGTGCTACCTTTGAACCGAAACGAAATTAACCACTACTCACCATTGAATCACTCGAACCAAACATACCAATAATATTCTGACTGATTTTTAAAGACTTTCCAGTAGGGAAAGCTTATTCCCAAATTTATTACTAGATTAATTGACTAAAGCTATAAAACAGCTTAAATCAAGTAATACTTAACATTATCATATCAAAATAGTTTATAAGAATAAATTGTAATATTAAACTTAAACAGTAAATTGAATGAGATTTAAATCAAAACAAAATCAACTTTTTATTATTAATCAAAAGATTACAATACTCATGAAAGGAAATTACAAAATTACTTCCTAAATCTATTTTAACATAATAGTGACTAGTAAAAATGGGATGATTTCTACTGAAAATACCAAGGGTATTTATAGCCGAATCCAAGGTGCTTGGGTGATGAGTTTGTTGAGGGGAAATCTTCATCTCAGCCATCCAAAAAGCATCTACTTATTCTCTCTCTTCCAAGGCCTGATCTAAGGGCTGATAATTGCCAATTAGCACACGGATCGCCAACATGGCAATCCTTGTGCTAGTTGTGCTTCTACAAAGCTGATGTGGCTCTCTTTTATTGGAGGATTGAGGAGGATGTGTTGTTTCCGCCAGTAATTAGATGCCACGTAGCCACGCTCTTCCATTCTTCTCTTCCTTAAAACTTGGGGATTTATTATCCCCTCGTGTGAATTACACGTGCACGTGAAAGCACCAATTTTTGTGATGATTTATTGGATTAGGGTTTGGAACAGTAAACAATGGAGTTACTGGTTTCATTTTTTACTTTGGGGAAGAAAAGGTGAGAGAAAAGGATACATAGAGTGTATCGAAAGTATTTTTAATAAATGTGTGTGAGTGCGTTTGGTTATGGGAGAGTTGACTGTATGTGAGTTAAATAATACTCACAAGTCGTTTGTTTACACTTGCCAAACCCCAAGGCCAATAATTCATCCCAATTTCATTCACTTGTGAAAACCTTGGGCTTGAAGCCCATAAATAACTTCATCCGTCTTATAAACTTCCCAAATTTGGGCCTTGTGGATCTAATTCACATTCCAGCCGTATAACTAATGCTCAATTGGGCCTTGATCCACTTAAACAAATTTTACATCTTTCTAAATGGGCTTTTAAGCCCATTTGCTCCAATACGGGACCCACTAGGCCCATAAACTCCATAAATGATGAAATCCGCTAAAACGAGCTCGTATTTGGCTTTGTCAATCTTTTTCTTCAAACTCGTGCCGGTTTTTGTAGATTTTCGCGATCTTGGTACCTACACACATTAAAACAAGAAACATGCAAATACAAGGCAATATTGATACATTTTATGCACTTACTCATTGTTTATTAATATAAATGATATGAGTATTTAAGCTCATATCAAACTCCCCCTTGCTAAGCAATCACCGTGTCCTCACGCAATGATAAAATAAAATTCTAGCTACACCATTATTCAACTTTTAACTTTTTATATTGCAAAGACATAATGTATTGCTTTCATTATTAGAAAAATAACTTTAAGGATCATAAAACTCAAATAGATTCATCGTCCCCGACTTTTCATTTTTCTATGCCAAGTGCAAAAACAAGATCATTGTCAATCATAAGCTCCAAAATTAAACCAACTCATACAAGTAATTTGTGTTAAACTCAATCTCCTATTATTCCTAATTGTATCTCTAGATTTTATTTGTCATTCACCCAAAGGCTCATTTGACTTTATTTGATATTTATTAATCCAAAAATGAAGGCAAGAACGGTGTAAACTCAACACTCAAAACCTAACCTCGACTTCAAAAACCGTTGTCACTAAAGAAAGCCCACATCAAGGATAACTTAACACGATTTGAGGGATAAATCCCCGGACCCGAAATTTGGCTAATATGGCTACTTAAAATCAAAAATAAAAACCTCCAAAGTCAATTATGACCTTATTAATGGAGTTAGCAACAACTACATCATAACACCTTGTGGCTCTTTAAGATGCAATTGTGCTCCTTATTTAAAATCACACCCGAAGGCTCCTTGAACAAAAATAAGGGAATTGACATTCACCATCTCACCTTATGGCTCATGATGATGAAACAATTTTTATTCAACACGTCCCCTTGCCATACACCCTAAGGCTCTAATGACAAAGTTAGTGCTACATGACTCTCACCCGAAGGCTCCTAGAGAACATGTCTTTATTTATTCTTCTTTATTAATATGATATTTATAGTAAGCCAAATTTCCGCAATCCCATGATCAAAAGTCCATGACGCTGACACCCTTAATGTGTTCTCACTTTAATTACAAGGGAAGAAAAAGAAGGAGTTACGAGTTAAGATATCAAGCCTAAACCGCTAAAAACTTCATTTATTAAGCAATTATTATTCAAGTGTGGAAAGTAAATACGAGGAGATTAAATCAAACAAAAAAATACTTGCACAAAGAAGAGTTAATTTTAGAAACTTATGATTGAACTCTATCATCTCTTGTTCTCCATATTGTAAAATTCCAAAAATGTGAAATCAATGGATACTTAGCCTATTAAATCAAAGTTTTGAGTTTTCAAGTAATTTATAGGATCTTGCGTCTTCTTATACTTTTTCAAGTTTTAGAATTTGCGTTTTAAAGTTCCCTTGATAAACGACTTTCTAGGATCAATTATAGGAACTTGCGAAAAGTTCTTGTTCTTAACCCGTATGAGTTAAGACTTTCGCGTTTTAAAGCTCCCTATATAAAAGCCTAGCAAAACTTAGTTTAAACACGTTAAGGAAAAGCTAAGGTAAAAACCGAGTCAAGTCAAAAACTATTTTTATTTTCACCAACGGAAAGCCTACATTTGTGTCAAAAGCACTTATTTTATTTATTAAAACTTAAAAATAACACTAAAAATTTAAATTTTTTATGAAAAATGAGAAAAACAATTACGTTTGGACACGACAAAAGCAATAGCAAGCGATTATATCGATTGACTCCCCCATGCTAAAACCAAACATTGTCCTCAATGTTTCTTAGCTCAAGAGTAACACCCCCTTGCTAAAACACGAAGAGTCTAATGCAAAATCCTAACATCGAAAGAGCACGCAAATCTATAAGCCGTTTATTAATTATGCCTCAAGATAAAACGTTAGTCGATAAAAATCAAAGGATAAAGAGTGTGCCCCTTTTTGGCATTCAAAGAATGGAAGATCAAGTGGACCGGCAAAAACCGAACACGAGAGTCTTCAATGATTAGGGTCATACCTAAGATTCACAACACAACAAAACACGAGAACGAGCTTGAAAGATCAAGCCTTATTAGTTGTAAGAAAATAGATAGAAGATAGAATATATGGGACTCCCCCACAAGACACCTCGTTTTTGTTAACTGAGTCATGAGCTCGACTCGATCCCCGCATTCATTGGTCCTTAGGGAAAGTTTGAAGATCCGGGACAACCTCCGTAGGTATGTCCCCTCCAAAGTAGTGTTTCACACGATGACCATTCACCTTAAAGTTAGGCCCGTCTTTTTGAGCTAGCTCAACGGTGCCATAAGTGCAATGGTGAATGGTCCAGACCAACGGGATTTAAGCTTGCCCGAGAAAATCTTAAGTCTAGAGTTGAATAAGAGGACTTGATCACCAACATTGAAAATGCGGTTTTTGATCGAGAGTCATGAATCCTCTTAGTATTCTCTTTATAGATCAAAGAATTTTCATAAGCTTGATCCCTTAATTCACTTAGTTCATTCAATGTGTCAGTAATTATTGTTGGTAGATCACTATGCTCATGTGTATCACCAAACAGATTATATTCATCATCATGTTGTACCTTATCAATTGACTCGGTATCAAAGATAGGACCATTGTCATCTTCAGTGACGTTAAGGACCTCATGAATCTTTGCCATGTATGAATAATGTGCCTCGAGTTCTTGGTCGGAGATTTCATCGTCTGTGTCATCAAGCATTTCTCCTTCCTCAGCTGATAACTTGATCCCAACTTCCATCTACTTGCATAGGAGCATTTTTTCCTTATGATAACTGTTGTCCCATGTTATTTAGATGATTAGTGATAGAAAATAGATGAGAAGAGATGGATTCCTAGAGAGAGGAAGCAGTGAGAGAAAGTAGAGAGAGAGGTATGATTAACTTAGTGAATATTAGATTAGAAGAAGATTTGTTACAAATGACCATCCACCCTCCCAACATGCTAGGAGGGTAGTATATATAGTCCACCCACATGCGGGCTTTAATGGGCTATGTATTGGGTCGGGCTTGTGTTTTGGACTTTAACTAGTTTAAATCCAAGCCCGTGAACCATGACTAATTAACTACCTATTACAACGTTCTAATAAATATTACAATAGAAACCTATGACCGAACATTCTTGTTTGACTCAATATTTTGAGGCTAACAATCTCCCCCAATGTGAGGTTATTCCTCTTCGATATTTGGAGTCCAATGGAGATTTATGAATTTCGTCATAAATGAGTCTTGAACGTGTAATAGTAGTGTTGTTCCTTCATGCTGTGATCTTTGAGCCTTTGCCGTTGTCTTTCGACTTTGTCTTTTATCTTGAGATCTTCAAATCATTCTTGACTTGTCTTTGCCATCTTGCGATCTTGTGTCTTTATCCACATGCTCACACTATTAGTTGTTGAATAAGTCTTTGGGTATGAATATGTGGTTGTGAATCTTTGACTTTGCTGAGTACACCGTGACGTCACCTTCTCGAGACAAAACATAGACACGGACTGAATGGCTTTGACATTCGTCCTAAATCGGTAGCGTTTTACCTCCGGTCGGTGAAGACCGTTATACGATATTAAATATCGTACCTGTGATCAGGTAGATTCAATTAAGAATCTCCTTGACAGGGTTTCGCGGCTGTACTAGCCGTTCTCTTTACTTGACCGTCTCAAAGCAAGACTGCGAACATAAAGAGTGAATCAGTTGGATAAATATCCGCTTGATTAAAGTCGTCAATTCAAATTCCTGGAACAAGTTTGATTCATTAAGAATCTTACCATTGTTGCTTTCCAGTTGACACAAGTTTGATTCATAAGAATCTCACAAGTTACCTACCGTAGCGCTGTTTGATGTTGACGCTAGAAGGATTTCCATTCGTCACTGTGAATATTAATAAATATCACTCTGAATGTTCTGGCAAGACCATAAAGATATTGCGTAGAAACCTGAAACGAGTTTGAATCAATTCAGAATCAAACCACTGTTGCTTTTCAGTTTTACATATGTTCAATTCATAAAGAATCTTGCATATGACCTACCGCAGTGTTGTTTGATGTTAACACTGGAAGGATTTCCACTCATCATTGTGAATACTAAGTAGTATCACTCTAAGTGTTCTAGAAATATCGCAAGGATATAGCGTAGGACTCTCTTGATCTTCATCCGTGTGTCCTAACGAGATTTGATTGATCTCTTGGCTCTAGACTCGATTTGTGCACTTTTAGTGGTTGGAGGCTGGAGCAGATGCCACCTATTCAATATCAACAATCTCGGAGTGAGAAAGTCAATAGAAGTCGTGTTGATCTCCGTGACAATAAAACAAACTTCTTTTGAGAGAATCCTGAGTAGCTAGGAAAGGGTTGTGCTTCACATCACTGGGTCCATGATGAGTTTGTCTTCATGATGAGTTGACCCGGTTTCTGCCTAAGTTGTATGGAGGGCTTCTTTCTTTAGACCCTTTATCCTTACATTTCTTTTTCATTCTTCAACCCCTTCAATGCTTACCAAGACATCATTACTAGCACATTGTTGTGATTGTTCCAGTGCTAGCATCAGTACTTAGTCGGCATTCAGCTACGTTTACATTCTACTCCATCTTTCCTAAGGACTTCTAATAATCTATTGGATTGTCCCTGGGAAGATCCCTCCGGTTCTGGTTGGATCATAGGACTTAAACCTAACCATCCTTTTGACACCAATAACGTCATGAATTAAAGATGTTGTGGGTATTTGATCGTAACCATGAGTGCTTGAGTCTTTAGATCACATTTTAATCACATTTTCTCCCCTATCTCTAATATATAAAATCTTTTGATATTAGAGATACCAAATTTGATTAAAATATATTTTGAAAAATAGTCTTGAAAATCTTCGGGAGAAAAATGTGTCAAACTTAGCATGAATTTTGGAACGCTCCCTCTCAAAAATTGATCCAATTGAATTGACATTTCGAGGATTTGATCCACATTAAACTATTGAGGATAGGAGTTGTTGAACACGCAATTTTTGAAAGATTTTGAATATCATTGAGAAATTCTTGAAAAAATTGTGTTCAACGCTTTTTGAAAAATCAATTCTTTTTGACGAAAAGGTTTTTCTAAAGCATAAACTTGAGTTCATAGACTTTGAATGTCTTGACGAATCCACTCAAGTGTAAGAAGATTTAACTTCTTTTGCTAAGGGTAAGGGCACAAAATCGTACACTCCCCCGTGAATATTGATCCGGGTTGCAATCTGAAAGTGATTACAAGCCATTGTGTTGAGCTCAAAAGGTTGAATGTTTTGTGACAAGCTCAACCCAAGATAGATTGCTCTACCCGTTTGTTAGGATAAGTTATCTTTAAAGATACACTTTCCTTTATTTGAAGTTCGAGTTACAGTCTGACATTTAACTGTAAGTCGTTTACATGAGCTTAAAAACTTTGAATGTTTTTATCGATAGTTCATGGCCGAGAAATTTAAGGTTCCCGTTGTTGAGGATAAGTAATCATCGTGATCAACTTTCCTTTCTTTGAAGTACGAGTCACAATCTGAGGTAATTATAAATCACTGAAATGACATGTTTTGAAAAATATTTACAACTTTCATTCGAGCTTTATGTACACACCCGTGTCGTTATTGAGCGACATTTCTAGGTACGTCCTTATTATCGATACTGAAAGACATGTCGAAAAGAATATTTTTGGTATTTTGAAATTTTTCCATTTTTTATTTTGTTTTTCTATGGATATTTACATTTTATTATATTTTTGTGTTTTATCAAGTTTTTCGAAAATAATCCAAAATAGACTTTTGTACAACAGAAGAAGGTGATATCGAATATACAGAATTGGAACCCTTTGAAGAAGGAGAAGTGGGTTCAGAATCCGCTGTTGTACCTGCAATCACAGAAGAAGAGTTTGCACAAATACTAGAATTAGGAGTAACGAATTCCTTTTCAGCGTGTAGAACAGTAGCATTAGTGCTGGTGCAGGTGTCATCACTCTTCTCTATTGGAATCCACTTAAGACCAACTTCCGTGAAGATCCGACCCGTTGGTTTCCACTGAAGACTAGATTTAGGAGTAGCTTTCTCTTGCACCACGGAAGACTTCTTTGGAGAGAAACCATGTCCTTTTTAATCCATGTTTCAGATTTGTTGTTATTGCTTTTCTTTGCGACGGGTTTGTATCTCCTTGTTGTCTTATGGGATTCTGTATTCGATCTCCGTTCAAAGGAACGAGATTTGACCTCATAAAGGTATTTCAGAATGCAATGGTCATGATTTCCATTGTAAGTGCCCTTTTTACAAGTGGGACATACAGGGAATTTGGGATTCACGAAAGTACTTGTATTCCTTTGTTTTCCAAATCGTTCAGGCATAGTGTTTAAAACACGACTATTCATGGATGGTTTCCAATTCCTAGATTGTTGAAGAGGGATCCGAGGTTTTGGTTGACTACCATTAGGAGTGTGTGGAACTCTAACGGGATTAGGTGAACTAGGTTTTTCATACACAGGTTTGTCTTTCTGAATCTTCCCTTTTTGTTTCGCATCCTCAAGGTTGTGGGTATGAACAAGGTCATTTGAACCTACATATTCCTTTGTGGACGTGAATGTCACACGTTTTGGAGGATTGCTAGAGGTGCTAGGTGCATTCACATGGTTGGGTTTAGCAACAGTGTGCTTTATAAATGGAGGAACATAGGGTGATATGGATGGTTTTGGAACACTTGGTTGCACATCAATCTTAGGGGGTAACCTAGATTTCATATGAGAAGAATTGGAGAACGGAGTCGGTTTTCCTAAGATAGACGGCTTTGGATCCTTGTAGGAATTGGGTTGTCGAACAACAGGTTTCACAACTTTAGGTTCCACAACTTTCCCACCCATCTTAGCAACGAGTTTCTGCAACTCTGCTATCGCTCTGTCCCTGTCTTGTAACTGAGCTTTCAACCCTTTAACTTCCAAATTCTGTTCATTCATTTCTCGAAATGTTTGGGAAAGTTTTTCTTGCAATTTATTATCATGTGGAAAACTACCAACGTCTTTTTGCAAAGCAAGTTCAAGAGAATGACAATGTTTTTGAAGGAAATCAGTTTTGTGTTGAAGTAACTCAAAAGCCTTTTTGTCAACATTTTCTTTACGTTTCGAAAGCTCAATTTCAAGACGTTCACATTCTTTGCTTTTATCAAGATATTGGCATGCAACTTCAGAATATTCATCAATATCAGCACAAGATGTAAAATAAGCACACATAACATCTTTAGAAACGCATTCTTGCAAGAGTAAATCATATTCATCTGAAAAATCAGACTTCTCCATTTGAAGATCTTCAATGTGTTTCTCAAGAGATTCAACATATTTTAAATCATCATACATTTCAGTCCGAATGAACTCCTCAAGTTGAAGAACAGTTTGTTTAATCAATGCCGTGTTAGGAATTAAGAGTTCTTTTACAAGCAAGGTAATATCTTGAGGAATCGGACGTGTCCACTCAGCATTTTCACGTTTTGCCCAATCTCTTTCAACAATAGATTTAACATTATCTATGTGGTGTTTAAGATTACCTAATGTTTTCCTACTCTTGCTTTTAGATTCATCTAGAGGGAGGTAGTTTATGTATTTGTAAACATTAGATTTCTTAGGGGCAAATGCTTTCTTCCATTGAATTCTCTTTTGTTTGCATTCTAGGAACACTTCCTCACGAGTTTTCTGAGTTTGTTTGTTGAAAAGGCCATAAAGACTATTCTCATAAGCATAATTATATGGTTTCACAAAATTCTTATTGACAAGAGGTTGACCATCATCATCCCAAAGGGCAGTCTCTTCACTATCGGCACTTACAGGCATGCAATCAAGATCGGTCCTTTCAGTCTCATCAAGATAGAGACACGGGTTCGCATATTGAGCTTTGGCAAGGTACTCAGGACTTGCAAAGCTAGCTTGACCCTTAAACATCGATGGAGGTGCTAGCATTCTTACGGATTGAATAGAATCATGTGTTTTATAAACAACGTTCTTCAAAAATTCGACTTGTGCTTCTAGTTTCGTTACTTTTTCAGTTTCTTTATCATATCTACTTTTGAAGTCTTGTTTTAACGCATCTACCTCTTGTTTCTTATCCTCAAGAATTTTAGCAGAATCAGTAGTGGTCATAGAGAGCTTTTGTTCAAGTTCATTAACTTTGGTATTGGCAAGGTACGTTTTTTGACGTTCATCCATTAAGAAAACATTATATTGACGCTTATCTTTAGCTAATAACTCAAGAGTTGTATTATAATTGTTTTCAAAATCGTCCTTTTGACTTTTTAACGCACTTCCCTTGTACCCCTCAAGCTCTTTGGTTTTCTGAAGAAGCTCATCTCTATAGCTTTCAGTCATCTCAGTCGATTTGATAAGAGCAGCTTTGCACTCTTCAAAATTTTGAGTGAGCGCAGCGTTTGCCTTCTTTAATTGCTTTTGACTCTTTTTATTTTCAGTGACATCTTTTTGTAAAGTAGCAATTAAATTAGCAAGCGCAATACGTTCCTCTTCATCATATTCATTTGCATGTTGATCATCCTTAGACTCATTATTGCACATGTCTGATGAAGCGGGTGTGGTATTGCTATCAACCGTTTCCATCATACACGTGTCACTAATGGCATTGGGTAGATCACTATGCTCAGGAATATCACCAAACACATTATATTCATCAGTAGTGTGTACCTTATCGATTGGCTCAGTGTCAAAGATAGGGCCATTGTCATCTTTAGTGACTTTGAGAACTTCTTCAACCTTTGCCATGTACGAGTAATGTGCATCGAGCTCTTGATCAGAATCTTCATCATTAGTATCATCAAGCATTGCTCCTTCCTTAGTTGATAATTTAACCCCTGCTTCCATTTTCTTGCATAGCAACATCTTTTCCTTGTGATAGCTGGAGTCTCTAACCCTTTTCGGCTTCCTGCATTCCTTTGCCATATGCCCATAACCTTGGCAATTAAAACATTGAATCCCACTCTGCTGAACCACTTGAATTCCAATAGTTTCCCTATTCCCAGTAGCAGCAGCAATCCTCTGAGTATCATACTTGGCAGTTTGTCGATCATACCTTGCAGAACCCTCAACATGTGTTGGATTATGTCAATCATACCTAGAAGGACTTTCACCACGTCGACGTGTGTCATACCTTGGAGGACCCTCAACATATCGGTTCTTTGTGTTAGATGATGTACGAAGATTGTTGTTGGTGGGTTTGTAGATTTTCTTGTAAGTCTTCATTATGAAAGCAATTTGTTGTTTCATCTCTCGATTCTTTTGAGCTTGGTCTTCATCACTATCTTCTTCAGATGATGATTCAGATGGTGGTGATGGTGCTCTTGGCACTTTACCGCGAGATTTTGTGGAAGATGAAGACTTAGATGATGTGGAATATCGTGGTGAAGATGATGTAGTGGAATATCGTGGTGAAGATGATGTAGTGGAGTATGGCTTAGGAGCACGAGAGTGAGGATCTTGAACATGTTGAGTGGTAGTCACTAAAGCAAGTGGATTAGTCGTCTTGGCAACACGTTCAGCTCGAATCTCATTTGCTTCATTCTGAAATTGCTTTAAGATATCAAAGAGTCGATGATATGAGACCTCGTCTAACTTTTCTTGTTGTTTTACCAAAGTGACGAACCGTGTCCACTCGGGTTGAAGTTGTTGAAGAAATTGAACATTGACTTGCATGGTGGAGACTTGTAGGTTATTTCTTGTCATGTCATTCATCATCTTGTAAAACCTGGAGTAGTAAGAGTCGATTTATTCTCCATCCCTTGAAGTAAACTTGCCAAAATTCCAAAACAAGTTTGTTTTGACATCTTGTTTGTTGAGTGATTCTCCTTGTTGCAAGCGTTCAATAGCAGTCCACATTTCATGTGCTGTAGGGCATGCATCAACCGTGGAATAAATATCATCTCCAATCCCACTTAGAACCATATAGATGGCTTCCTTCTCCGCATCATGCCAAGCACAATCTTCAGGTGTGAGATCAGCTCTTGTTTCATCACGTTCACTTGCAGGAATTGGATCAGTAGTATCTGTGGCTGCTCTTGGAGGACTTGAGATTTTCTTGAATACATATGGTCCATGAGTAATACATTTCCTCAAGGCATCACCATTTGGTCTTGTGTCAAGGTATCGTATGAAACGAGATTGCCATTGAGCATACCGACCAGACACAAGCATTGGTGGTATCTCTTTATTACCCGCCACCATGATATTGTTGTTTGTGACAAGATACTCTTGAGTAGAATCCATATCTAGAAACTTGAAATCGATGAAGTGTAAATGGATCTTAAGTAGATGTGTGTTGATTGTTGTTGTCGATGAAAAATGTTAAAATCCCCTAAAAATTGTCTTCACAAGAAACCAAAAAATCGAAGGCGAAAAATTGAGTATTTCGGAATAACAAGTTTTTCAGAGAAATGCCTTTCTTCGGAATATTAATGTTTTCAGAAAAAGCAATTTCTTCGGAATAATGGTGTTTTCAGAAAAACATGGATCTTCGGAAAACTGATGTTTTCAGGATAAACACTTTCTTCGGAAATTCAGAAAAAACGTGGATCTTCGGAATAAATGTTTTTTTAGAAAATGAGACTTTTTGAAATAATCTTCGGTATAATCTTCGGAATAATCTTCGGAATAATCTTCGGAATAATCTTCGGAATAATACCAAATTCAGAGAAAAAGAAAAATTCAGAAAAACTTACCTTCTTCAGAATAAACGTTTCTTCGGAATAAGTAGATTTTCAGAGAAACACTTCTTCGGAATACTGAGATCTTCGGAATCTTTTTCGGAATAATGATAATTTCAGAAAAAATTCCGGAAAAAACCACTTTTTCAGAAAAAACCCTTTTTCAGAATATTCACTTCTTCGCAATAGAAAACCCTTTTCCGAAAAACTGTTTTTTTCGGAATAATAAACCCTTTTCTGAAAATTTTCTTTTCGGAATGTTCTTGAGGTAAAGAAACCGTAACTTAAAAAACAATCCAAATACCTCAAAATCTTGCAATTTTGACCACGAAAACCAAACCAAATCCCTACCAAATCGATATAAATGATTTATATCAAGATTTCTAGCCCGAAAATACTAACCAAAATTTAATTCGGGATGATTTATGTGGAAAAATCAACCGAATCAAATTCAAACCAAACAACCAAACACAATCTACCCCGTGGTGATTGATACCAAATGTTGTCCCATGTTATTTAGATGATTAGTGATAGAAAATAGATGAGAAGAGATGGATTCCTAGAGAGAGGAAGTAGTGAGAGAAAGTAGAGAGAGAGGTATGATTAACTTAGTGAATATTAGATTAGAAGAAGATTTGTTACAAATGACCATCCACCCTCCTAACATGCTAGGAGGGTAGTATATATAGTCCACCCACATGCGGGCTTTAATGGGCTATATATTGGGTCGGGCTTGTCTTTTGGACTTTAACTAGTTTAAATCCAAGCCCGTGAACCACGACTAATTAACTACCTATTACAACGTTCTAATAAATATTACAATAGAAACCTATGATCGAACATTCTTGTTTGACTCAATATTTTGAGGCTAACAATAACCATAATCTTTAACCCTCTTTGGCTGCTTGCATTCCCTAGCCAAATGCCCAAAACCTCTACAGTTAAAACACTAAATCCCACTTTGTTGCACGACTTGAGTACCAATAGTTTCCCTATTTCCAACAACAGTAGCAACCCTCTGATTATCATACTTCGTAGGTTGTCGATCATACTTTGGAGGACTCTCAGCACGCCTTCGTGTGTCATTCCTTGGAGGACTCTGAGCATAGTTGTTCCTCGTGTTAGATGATGTTCTGAGGTTGTTTTTGGTGGGTTTGTGGATTTTCATGTATTGCTTCATAATGAAAGTCATTTGTTGCTTGAATTCCCTATCCTTTTGAGCTAGTTCTTCATCACTGTCTTCTTTAGATGATTGCTCAGGTGTGGGTGATGGCGCTCTTGTAACTTCTTTTCCTCAGGATCTTATTGGAGTATGTGACTTAGAGACAGTGGATGATCGTGGTGATGATGATTGAGTAGAGTAGGTCTTTGGAGCACGAGAACGACAATCTGGGTAATGTTGAGTGGTAGACACCAAAGCAAGTGGATTTGAAACCTTTGCAACTTATTCAGCTCGAAGTTTGTTTGCCTCATTCTGAAATTGTTTCAAAATGTCAAAGAGCGTGTGATATGAAACTTCGTCTAACTTTTGTTGTTGTTTCACCAAGGTGACAAAACGTGTCCACTCTGGTTGAAGTTGCTGTAGAAATTGGACATTGACTTGCATGGTGGAAACTTGCATGTTGTTTCAGGTCATGTCATTCATCATTTTGTAGAATCGGGAGTAATAAGAATCAATTGATTCCCCATCCTTTGAAGTAAACTTGCCAAAGTTCCAAAACATCTTAGTTTTCATATCTTGTTTGTTAAGTGATTCACCTTGTTGCAATCTTTCAATAGCCGTCCACATTTCTTTAGCAGTAGGGCATGCATCAACCGTGGAATAAATATCATCTCCAATGCCACTGAGAATTAAGTAAATTGCTTCCTTCTCTGCATCAAGCCAAGCACGGTTCTCTGGTGTGAGGTCATTTCTCTTTTCATCACGTTCATATGTGGGTTGTTCGTCAGTTGTGTCTGTGGCTGGTACTGCAGGAACTTGTACCCTTGAGAATTTATAGGGTCCATCAAAAATGCATTTCCTTAAAGCATCACCGTTAGGTTTTGTGTCAAGATAACGTAGAAAACGGGATTAACATTGATCATATCGACCCGACACAAGCATTGGTGGTCTCTCTTTGTTACCCGCCACCATGATGTTGTTGTTTGTCACACGATACTCTGCAGTAGAATCCATCTCAATATTCTCTGAAATGATGAAGTGAATACGGATCTTAAGTAGATGTTATAGTGATTGTTGTTGAGGAGAAAAAGTGTTGAAATCCCTTAAAAAATATTCTCGAAAAACCAAAAATTCTCCAAGACCAAAAAACACACGAAAGTGTATTTTCGGTATATTCAAAAAAATCCTCCAATCTGTCGCAATGTCAAAAATTGCTACTTGTCGCAATGTTCACAAAGGAAGTCGTCGCAATGTTGGAAAATGCTACTTATCGCAATGTTCACAAAGGAAGTCGTCGCAATGCAGAAATGAAACTTGTCGCAATAGTAACACTTGTCGCAATACCTGTCTGTCGCAATACCTATCTGTCACAATAACCAAATAAGTATTTTGTCGCAATACCACAAACAAGTCTGTCGCAATACCTATGCAAGATTCTGTCGCAATACCACAAACAAGAGTCTGTCGCAATATGTATCGCAAAGGTAAACCCTATCGCAATATTGGTCGCAATAATGTTACTGTTCCGAAACTTGAAGGAAAAAATTGATATTATTGCCTAGAAATCCATGATTTTAACCAATCCAAAGCACCCAAATCCCTACCACAACTATGTAGAAGATTTATATCAAGATTTAGAGCACGGAAAACACATAAAAAAATTGAATCCGAGATGATTTATGGATTAAATCATACGAATCAAATGAGATAACAACAACCAATCACAAATCTACCCCATGGCGATTGATACCAATTGTTGTCCTATAATATTTGTGATGATCAAACAAGAAAAATAGATAGAAGATAGATGAATTCTAGAGAGAGAAAAGAGAGAGAATGATTGGAAACTTGGTGAATATTAGACTGAGAGTGAGAATACAAATGAGCCAACCTCTTCCTAACATGCTAGGAGGAGGGTATATATAGTCTACCCACATGCGGGCTTGAATAGGCTATATATTAATGGGTCGGGCTTTCCTTTTAGGTTTTAGTTACTTATGAATGAACTTTAGCTTAAAGTTAAGCCCGTAAAACACGACTAACCTACTACCTATTACAACGTTCTTAAATACGATACATAATAAACATATGACCGAACATTCTTGTTTGACTCAATATTTTGAGGCTAACAATTTAGCTTAATCGAGTCACGCTCAGCTCAAATTATTTGATAAAAGATTAGTTTGATTACGATTCTAGCATAAAATATTTTAAAAAATTATCTACCAAAGTATGTATGTTTGAAAGTATTTAACATAATAATTACAGTAGTTATATCTTTTTTCTTTGACAGAAAATCATACAATAGTAATCAATAGTTACTCAAACTTTACATCTTTACTACATTATAAAGGGTGTATCATTTTGGTTGAAAGTTGAAATGTTGAAAGTTGAAAGTTGAAATGTGGGTCCTACTAAAATGTTGAAAAATATTAATTATTTCTTGTGGTCAGCCCTAATACACAAACATAATTAATTCACACACACACACACACAAACTTTAATCTCTCTCTAAACCCTAATACCCACCATCCAAACCAAAATTTACACACACCAAATCAAAATTCAAAACCTAAAAAAAATTCCATACCAAAATACTACAAAATCACACCGTACAAATAAATACCCATAACATTTACTTCTACTTCACCACGATATATCGTATCGTTAATTTTCTGCCGCCAGGCAATTCCGCCGCTATGCGCGAGTAATCGTCTAGTTTTACAATAAGCCTTGAAATCATTAAAGTTTAAACTTTTTTTAAGTAAATCAGTAGTTACACATCTTATTTTTAAATATAACTATTTCCAACTAACTTTATATACAATCAGTTAATGTCTTTAATAAAAATTGATATAAAATACTTTTAGTGTCCTTTTATTACTTATTCTTTTCATATTTAATTGAGTAAGCAAATGTTATAAATTTTGTACCCTTAACTGAATTAGTTAAAACTAAATTAATATACAATCAGTTAATGTCTCTTCTATGTGAAGAAAAGGAGGAAGTATTCTTCTATTTGTGCAGAACACGGTTATTCGTTCATCCTTTTTGCCTTCTCTACTTTTAGGGAGCTTGATGAGGAAGCTGGTTACTCTTTCGCGTCTCAAATGCTTATCTGTTTGTCATTCCAATGATGTTAGGAGTGACTTTTTTCTATTTTCTAGACCTGTTTTCTTTCTGTATTCAAAAGGGGGTGGGAGCGCAGCTTGTTTCGCGACTTCCTTTTAATTTTGTGTGATTAATAAATATAAGATTTACTACTTAAAAAAAATATATATATAAGTAAATACCAATTATTTCCTTCTATAAACACTAGTGGGGCAACCAAAAAACAAAACAACTATTGATTAGAGCCATGTGTAACTTTATTAGAGCCATGTATAAACATTACTGGGAGCAAACGAAAGTATACCCAAAAAAAACCCGAAGAACCATGTCTAACTCTATTATGACTGTTGCAACTCCTTTCGTATCTCTTTTGTGAAGAACAGAAGGAATACAATTAGGCAACAATAAACATATACGTATCGCACTTTGGCAACTGTCTACATACAATTAAGATAGCCGTGTATGTAGATTGGTTGATGTCGACTGTAAGGCCAGGCGTAACAATGATACCACTATGTTTAGTGTAACTACGTCTCTTTTTTATGAGATTGCTTCTTTAACGAGGAGTGATATTATGTAATTCTCCGACATTTGGACTTTCCAGTTCAAAGAAAAAACAGAACAAAAAGGATATATATTATTGCATGACAGTTTGACTTACTCAAACGAGGCCAATTACATGCCCATTAAACCTTTGACCGTAAATTTTGACTTTCAAAGATGCTTTATTGATAACATAAAATTATATTATACGTAGTTTTTTTTTAACATCATTATACGTAGTATCACAATCTAATAACAATATATCATTATAGTATATTTTTTTTATTACAAACACTTTGAACTTGCATCATACAGTCTTCTTATGCAATTTACCTTACCGTTTTCAGTTTATGAATTTACACCTTGTCGATTGTTGCTAATAATCATCTTTAACTGTGATGTCAATGTCACATAAAACACAAAAATACATTAGCAAAGATTAAATAAACAAAATCTATAAGAATCAACAACAAACTTTGAGGTAACCATCTTCTGTTCCTACTAGAAAAAGTCGTGAGAACGGAAGAATTGTTATATTAGATAACACCGACATGTTCCTTGATTCACGATCTGCCATGTACAGGTGTTGGGGTGTGATCCGATGTTGCCCATCCTGTGCACATGACAGTTCCATTAAATACATCAACAGATCACAGAAGCAAGACTGCATAATTATTATGAAAATAAAGGTAGTACAACTCGTGTACACCATAGAATGAAGACAACAGAACAATCCCCAAAATATACACATACTCATCACCACCAGCATATTAAAATCTTTTGAGAAATTAATTTTCAAGAATTTATCCAACAAACGACAGATTTGATAATATAATGCATGCACTTAAGGTGCAAGTCGCACATGATGAAAAGTAATGCTAACGTGAAGCATACTTGTGGCACGTAGATATCACTTACCTGTTGCGATAATGAAGAAAGTCCAATTTTACTCCTGGATATTGAAATAACATCCTGTCCCCACACAGAAAAACCGGAGACACCATCACTGTGACCTCTGAATAGGATTAATGGTGATACCGAATTCCTGCAAAAAACATTCCTAGAAATAAGTAAACACAATTTTTTTGAAAAACTATAGTAAATGTTTTATTTTTTAAAGAGAATGGAATTATATATGGATTTGAAGCACCCTTCAGAGTAAACAAGATTACTTTCTTAGGTCCCAAACTCGCAGAGTCTTGTCTAGTGAGCTAGAAACAAGCAAGTGGTCCTCCGGAGCAGCTACCTGCAGGCAATGAAAGATGAGTCAGTCTCGGCAAGATAGATGGAGCAGGTGGGGTGGATAACAGGTCAAAACATTTCGGGTTGAAATGTGTGTGTACTCTTTGTGCATGTTGGGTGGTGTTGGCCCCTTAAAACTTGTCGTTAAATAGTGAATGTGCATTATGATTAAAAAACAATATTAGTATTAGTTTATTAGTACAATTTAAAATCGGATCTTTGGATATAGCAGATATAGGAGGTTGGCTGCATCAAAAAATATACTTTGGCAACCGTTCCCTTTTGACTAACCATTTTTTATTTGACCTATTAGAGATAAAGCACAGCCTAGAACGGCAAATTCGTAAACAAATGGGTCAACAATTGCCACTTCTAATCTTAAGCAATTAAAAGACTGGTTAAACTGAGAAAGAAAACAACTTACATACCTTTGTCACATATCCCTCATGAGCTTGCCATGAGGTGATTATATTTCCACTCCTCATGTCAAGCAACCTGCAGTGGCCAGAACTTAGTCCAGCTGCAATCCAAGATGGAGATGCCACACCTTCGTTAGCTTGCATCTTAGTAGAACCACACGAGCATATGGAGGAGATTAAAGAAGGAAAACTGGTTTCAACTGGATCACTTCTCCATAAATGAAGCTTTTGACCTTGATCGATGTCAATGAATCTGCATAGCACAAAAAGGAGATTCTTATTTCTATTTCTTTTATTTGCCCCATGTTGATGTTGTTAAATTAACTCGTCAATCACTAATTTACCTAAGAGAACCATTTCCAGTACCCGCTACAAGCCGGTTTACAGTTTCCAGATGATGCATACAAGTATACAAACTTCCATCATATGTGCTACTCAAAATTCCACTACCAAGTGAGCTAAAGTCAAGCATATTAGCCTGTTCAGAATGTATCCTTGATACAGAAGTCGACGAGCTCCCATATTGTCTAGAATTTTCTGCGTGTTCAGTAATGACAGAGATATTTTTTCCTGATTGGCTATTCCAAACATGAATTGTTCCATCACAAGAAGCAGTTCTTTCAGTGGAAGCTAGTACACAAATATCATTCACCACCTGACCAAGGTATACAAAGTAACATTAACATTAATCAATAGTAGTTGACTTTATAAGCATTCACATAATTACAAACCTCTTCATGGCCATCATATCCAGATGAAGAAGCTATTCTTGATAAATCCCATTTCTGGACAGATCCCTTAAATCCTGGACCAACTCCAGCTGTAAAAAATGTACATTCATCTTGGCAAACAGCAAATGATCTGAGTGCTCCATAGTGGCCCCGAACAGAGTGTAACACAGATGCACTGATTTTCCATGGAATTTCATTACTTGATGCTCCGACTCGACCAAGAAAATCAGGTCCATCCCAGCTAGATGCGGGGCTAGGGAACCAATGCCAAGGTTCAAGCTGTTTAGAATTATTATGTTGATGTGGTCGCTTATGTTGCATTGACCTTTTGGATCCTTTATCTACTTGTGATTGTGTTGCTGACCGCCCAACTCCGTGAAGCAAGGTATTACCAGAATAGTCAGATGTTGATTTCTTGCTGTGACTTGCCCTTCTGGCATTAATACTGTCCACTCCTCCACGAGAAGATCTCTCGGTGTACTCCCACTAAAGCATCACAGATATAAGGAACCACACTAGCATGTTAGGGGGATCAGGGTGTTTGACTGTGCATTTCAAAAGTTATATGGGAGTAATAAATAATCACAATTAGATATCCGATGTTATAAAACGAGATCTAAGATAGTGTCTGCTAATTCTTAAAATTAGATAATCAGAAGTTAAGATTGTTCAATAATTTCTGATTTTAATGGGAATAAAATGAAAACAAAACGGACACCTTTTGTGAAAAAGGAAGATGTTTGTGAGTAAAAGTCTCTTAAATTAAGTTAAATGAAAAGGTAGAGGTAACTTTAGTTCCAATATAATCAGTTTCATGTAGTTGGACAAAAACCAAACATAAAAATGGATCATTTGACTAATAAATAACCAGAGAGGCATGATATGATCGCTAAAACACTAAAAAAACTGATTAATGCGACTACAAGTCATAATAACCATATAATTAGTTTTAAAACGCAAGTAGTTTGACAAATTCACCAATCTATACTCATAATATTTATATCTCAGGGAGAATGAAAATTGTCCCACCTTCCAATTATGATGCCATAGAAGATATTTTTCAAGGATCAACCATGTGGTACAACACTGACGAAGTGTCTCTATTCCAAGAAGAGATGCAAAAGGTGGATAAAGAAGCAACCTGTACATATCTCTTAACACGTAAACATTGTGACATCATAATTGCAGGAATTCAAGGATTTATATTTATAAAAAGACCTACACAAGATCCATCCTGTTTTCCATTTGCTCGTCCTCAACTTTATTTTTAGGAACTTTCAGACTTCCATAACCATGACCACTGCGGTTTTCTTCAGAAAATGCAAGTTTTTCAAAGAGTTCTTTAAGTTTAGGCATGACATGCAGTGACGTTAATTCTGATCCAATCTGCTGGGCAAGGGCAACAAGACTTGTAGCAGCAACCTGGCAGACAAAAAGCCATATTTTTACGGTTCACTCACGATAAAGTAAATATTTAATTGCTGCAAAAGTTACCTGAAGTGACGGAATCCCCAAATTGGGAATCATGAGAAGCTGAATATAAAGGCAACCTCCATCCTGGCAAGTTTCAGTCAGTCATTAATGCACTATCACATGAGTTCCTGGATCAGGAGTATATATTGCAAAAAAAAATATATATATATATACCTCAATCAGCTCTTTGACAACCACCTCATTTGGTAACAATTCCACTATCCCATCTAATGTCATTAGACAATCCATAAGAGCCAAGCCACTCCAACTCTGTACAGGCTCAGGCCTACTCGCATTGGAGACATCAATGCAAGAGCGCACTACATTTTTTAGTAATGGAAGAATCTGTTTAACGATAAAAGTCTCTCCAAAAAGACCACCTGAACATTAAGAATCATTAGCTTAAAAATTTAAGAATACTTTACCATACAAAGTTGTCGTTTCTTTGCATATTAAAATTGTGACATACCGATTCTAATAATGACATCAATTCCATCACTGCAAATCCCCTTCCCAAAAAATTGAATCAGAGGTAATATTGTCTGGGAAAAGAGAGGATAGTTAGCCAAGTAATACCAGCTTTATGAGTTATAAATTATAATTCAACGACCTCATTTCTCGAATCAGAATATTAAGAAGTATATATAACTTATAGCTTATCAAACCTGATAAACTGTAACGGGAACGCCAAGCTCATCACTTGAGCCAATCAATAGCACAGAGGCAGCTCCAGATGAACTCTTATGAGGAGAAACATATAAATTCGAGAGAACTATAGAATGTATATTCTCTAGATATATTTGTTTACCAATCTTGCTCCATAACTCACGTACAAATGACTCTTGAAGAAGTGATACCTTCATATGCGAATAACCTGTCGTCTGCAAACGAAGTCTCATGTTAAGTCTATAAAAATGTAAAACGCATTTAAGCCACAAAATAAAGACAAGAGTTTGCAACCAGCCTGCAGAATTTTCTGAATCACGGGCAAGATAAGTGTCTTCACAGCTTGCAGGTTCAGACACTTCAAGAATTCTTTGAGCATTATATATGCCGATTCTGCTTCTGTGTCAGACAAAGGTGTGAGCAAAAGTGGTAGACAGTGGGGTGCACACATTTCAACTGCAAAACTTCCCATTGATTTCAATGCTCCAGAATTGGCATAACTTGACACATAATGGAGCCGAGATCCATCTTTTGATAAAAGCTGAAGTGGGGCTAGAAACAGGTATGATGACCTCACTGTTGCAGGGAAGTAAGGAGATTCCAAAAGAGACTTGATAGACGGTCTCCTGGTTAAATTAGGTACAACATTACTAGCAATGTAGACAAATGTAAGAAAACCAAACACCTAATAAAAAGAATACCTTTTCCATTCCTTCTGGATACATGCTTCAACAAGAACATTGACTTGAGGGGGAAGTTGGTGCATCATTTTGGGAAGAACACCCCTCTGTGAGTACTCGGCTAAGGATGCTGGATTAAAAAGTGGTTTCTTTAAATGTAGTTCTGCTAAGATGCAACCAATTGAAAATACATCATTTGCATCATCTACAGAAGAATTTGTTGAACGGGACGCTTCTTGCCTCCATAGAAGGAAATCTTGATACCCTGAAGTACTACTATCATCTGATTCGATACTCTGAAGAAGGAAATTTACATCAATAATTGATGGAAACTTGGAGTCTCTGCCATATTCAAATGTGTCCGGTTCAGTTTCTCCATGACTTAGGCCTCCTTCTAAACAAGAGTTATCCTTTGCAAGATCATTTCTATACAGAGGACTTAAATGGGAAGCATGCTCAATGAAGGCAGCTGCTTCCTCTAGAGATCGTAAGTTAGACGTATCAGCAAGCAGCTGCTTCTCACCAGACATAGCTGATATAGCATTATCTTGACGAGCCTTCTTTACAACACCCCAACGAGCAGGATGCGGTAGATTGAAAAGCTGACGCCTCCCCGTTGATCTGGCATTTGTAGGCTCTGAAGGGGGTAACATGACATTTTTTGCAGAAATGGCTGCTGGTCCTGACATTTTATACCCGAATATAATATCAATCCAATGATTAATCTGACATGATACACGATTGCTTTCCAAAGCTTCTCGATGCAATCTAATGAACTCCTCAGGGCTACCTGCCCATGAAGGTACTGCTAAATTAGACATCCCAGAATGCTGAGAATGGAATATATGTGAATCAAAATAAAATTCCGGGATGCATTCATCTGGGGTCCACTGATACAATCTGTGCATCGTGGAAGGATATTCGTTTGGTTCATAAACTGAACGGACGGCTGAACGTAGAACACTTAAAGGCAATCTTCTTGCTTTGTAACTACAGACAGCCAGTTCTGAAAGACATTCATCTGAAACGTGATGTGGGGTTTCTGATGTAGAATACGTGAAGTCCAGTTGTTCATCTCCTTTAGCCAAACGCCACTTACTTTTACTCAAATTTCGCCAACCTATGTCATTATTCTCATCAGGTTTTACACTAAAATCAATGACCCATGGCATAACAGTGTGAAAAGTGTGATCTCCCCATCTCCTACCAGCTATTCTGTTCAACAGGAGTAGATATTCGAAGTTACTCATATCTCCACTCCACCAACGAATAAACCCTGTATGCCAATCAATAGGATGAGATAGCTTCAAATCAGCATATAGTTCACCTGAGTGACAGCCCTCCGTGCTACAGTTAATCTTTCTAGAGGAAGCAGTGTTGCACGTATTGCTTCCCAATAAGTTGGACTTTGATTGTAGTGTATCACCAATATGTAGCCAACACCAGAATGAATCCGTTAATAATATATTAGATGGGCATATTCTACCATGAGTGATCCCTAAACCATGCATGTATCTCAAGGGAGACAGCAGCTGATACATTAAGAACTTAATATGCCAGTTTGATTTTAAGGCGTCAGGGCTATAGTGAAGAATGTTTTCTAAGGTGTAAGGAGTTTTCGGTACTATTATATTTATATGTGTGGCTGATTTCATCATGCCCAAAATCGGTACTATGTTTGGATGTCTTATGCAACCAGGAAAACTAGTGTCAGAAAATGACGGTACCCCAATCAGATCTAGAAAATTTATGCTATCTCTTCCAGTTGCTTTTCCTCGCATCAAAAGACTGAGCGAATGCAACACGTGATCTTCCATAGTCCCTGACATGAAACTTGAAGCCAGCTCCTCAAAAGCAGGAAATGACACAGGGGCAATCTGAGCAACCGGAGCCAAAGCAGTAAGAGTCCTTAAGCAGGAAAACCTTGTAGAAAAGTTACAGGTTGAACTATTGCACCGTAATCCAGGTAAGGATGTTGTTTTCCCCTCACCATTTGACAGAAACTGAGGTTCATTTGGTTTAACTTCTAATGCAGTAGGTTTATCAGGAAGCATCCCAGTACTCACCTCCTGCTCGCCTGGTTTTAGTAGTGATAAAGGGGCGTCATCCTTTGTCTCATAGTTACTGCCACTCAGCTCTTCTGGACAATGCTCATTGCTGGATAAATAAATGCAGGTCCAGTTGCAGTATAATATAGTTAACTCTATAAGATGTAAATAGAATACCTAACAAAATATCAATAACTCATGTTTCCATGTGAATAACTTCAAAGCATCAAAAAAATAATAGCTCAAGACCCACCTTTACAAATTTCAGATATCCAGCCACTTTAAGTTTCAACACCTATGATTATTAATATGGGGAATAAGCATACTTCGGTTGATTCAAGATGGAAAACTATTTTGAGGTGCTCAATCGCTTGGGATTCAGAACTAGCATAACATATAGCTAGGTTAATTTCCTAAAAAATAGTTTTAATGCTACCCTAAGTTATATCAGTCAAAGCACGTGGCTCGCTTACGCACTTTATAATACTTCAAATAACTTCACGTGATTGGGTAGAATATAAAAAGGTCACCTACAGATTAAGCATGCTGTTTATGATGGTTAAAGTGTGATTGTGAAACTACTCAACATATCTATGATCATGCACTGGACGCTGGCACAGATGACATAAGTAACAATTTTAGTTCGAGTGAACACATTTGTTACTAAACCAATATTGTCCACTTAGTTTTTTTGAGAGCACTGATGACTGAACTATATGAGCAGTACATTTAGTATTCATGTAATTCGATCGAGAAACTTTCTTGACCTAAAACTAAAGCTGCACCAGCGAAGCCTACTTGTTTCAAATATCAGTGTTTACGGTTTACAGCCGGCCTAGGTGTGAGCAAACTCAGGTGACCATTGCAGCGGTGGTTAGTTCTGCCTTGTGTCAACCTCTAGAATTATGGTGCACTGATCTTGTGTGAGTAGTGTAATCAGACTCCACACTAAACATACACCCGTTTTATTTTACGAACATTCACCCCTTTTCTTTGAACATTGAAACCACTGACAAAAATTTAGTAATTTCATTTATCCTTACTGCAGAGCTAAAATAGGCCGAACCCTTGGGTGGCATTTACTAGTTATTTAGGTGGCACAAAATCAATGGTAATCTCAAAATCATATCCTATTGTAAACTTTTTTGAAACTTAAATGAGAATTTCCATACTCCATTTCATCCAAATATCATACCACACCTTTTTTTTTGTTCCAATTGCTAGTGAAAAGATATCATCTACTCATAAAGGTAGCAAAGAGATTCGTAAATAAAAATACAACCTATGCATACAATTGATCTTAATTACCGCAAATCACCTTGTCTTGTTAAACACATACGGTAAATCTACATAAATATAATAAGTATGTTCATCTCGTTAATATTCATGTTCATCTCCTTAATCTACTTGATTGAGGAGTTGGGATGCCATTGTGCTGTAACTTTAGCTTGTTGTCGTTATAAAATTCTTGTTGCCTTTCAAAAAAAAAAAGTATGTTAACCGTATCCTTTATTTGTGAAGAAGTATTTTGGTCTAATATCAAAATCCTAGATGAGTACACATGTTGTTAGAAATTGGGTGTGTGTAAGAGTGGTGATAATACAATTGTCCTGAAACATTCCCCAAATCGTGTATAGATCACTTTGGGATTAAAGTATTTCGACCCTATATGTCTAGGAAATCCTGAATTGGATAATTCAGAGAATTGCGGTCCGCAGGCAGCATCAAGCTAGCTAGTGTACGAGTGTGCACTCTGCACCTACCGACTCGACTATAATTAAGCCCAATTACTTAACATATAAGTGATGACACTAAAATCACCAACACATATAACAATAATACAGTAATAAGTGAAGCAACCATACATGTAATTGGCAAAGCAATCGTGCTGTTGAGGAATGGGCAAATACGAGAGTACGAATTGAGGGGAAACATCCCCAACAACCTGCATTTAAATCAAATCAAAGCATTACATTCATTTAATTAATCAACCAAATGGTTCAGCAGATGATAATAATACGGAGTAGTAAGTAAGTAAGAAATAGACCTGAAGGACGGCGTTTGATGAGAAAGGGAGTGGAGAATGAGGAAGGCCATAACTGAAACTGATTGTATCTGTATAATCGGTTTTTATTTGGCGTTCAAGACACTCCAAACATAACTCAACTTCCATTTTTATGTTTCTTATAACAGCTTTTTTATCATCATTTGGTGGTTGATCCAGTAACTCAATTTGCACTCGTTGGTTTCATGGAGCTGTGTTATGAATTTTTTTTACTTTAGGGGCTGTTTAAGCCATTTTATGGCTTATATATTTAGTGTGTTTGGTTTAGCTCATCAAAATTAATAAGACAAAAAAGTTCATGAGTATTAAATGAGGTAGTTATTAAATGTGGGGTATAAAAGTCTTTTTATATGTTATTGTTATGTAAGTCCACCTTTTGTTATAAAAGTCTTACTTTTATGGCTTAACAAAACACCCACATATAAGCTTATAAACCCACTTATATAAGCTTAACCAAATACTTGGTTTCGACTTATAAGCTTATATAAGCTAATAAACTTATAAGCCCACTATATAAGCTAAAACAAACACCCTCTTAAATTAGCTGCACTTTTTTCCCTCAGATTTTATTTTATCAGCCATCATAATCTTTAATACGTCAAGCAAAACCAAGAGTGGTATTTAAAAAAATATATATATATTCAACATTCTCTTACTTTAGTTATTATTTTTTATTTTTTTTAAATAAATTCTTTTTTATCAATTTTTTTTTATTAAAAAAATTAGTGAAGAAATTTGATAAAGAAAAGAAACACTAATTTTATTTGTTAAATTTGTAAAAAATAAAAGTTTGAAAAAGTTAAGATAAGTAACCAATTTTAATATATTCAATGGAGTTAAATAAAATTTATAATTTTATATTTTTTTTCAAAACTTTGTTAAATATATAAAATTCCTAATATTTAAACTTTATTTACACCATGATATTGATAAATAATAAAAGTATTATGTAAAAATATGTGCATGATTATTAATTGTACTAATATCATAATTACAAAATATTAAATATAAAAAAATTTCATAGATCCTTGTTTTGAATTAAAATACTAAAATAAATTTTACATATATGTAATCATTCGTTTTATACGTTTTTATAATACTTTTGGTATTATTATACTTTTTTGTTTATTTTTACGATTTCATATGTGAGTCTTTTTACGTTTTCGTTTACTTTTTTATGTTTATGTCAGTTTTTCTTTTACGTTTTTTACTGTTTCGTAAGTTTCTTTTACGCTTTCGTCCGTTTACAATTTTTTGTCACTATTTTCTTTATATATGCTAGCAACAAGTCATGGACGGTGTATTATTTTGTTTATATATGCTAGCAATTTTTTACGATATTAAATTATCAACATCCCAAGACTTTTTGATACCTTTTTAAAAGGCTAGGTATAGTTGAGTCGTCGGATTTGTGTCATAAAAAAAAAGTTATGTCACGTTACTATTTTTTCTCATAATACAAAAAATAGTTTTTTAGTTAACATCACATTTCTTGATGACCCAGTCCCTAACAATTTATTTTAAACTAAAAACATAAAATTTCATTAATAAAAACTAACTTAAGAAATATTTAGAAAAAAACTTTAAAACCCCACCAAAATTTAATACATCTATTATTCAAACCCAACCCATCAATGTTTAACTCATAAATCAAGCCTAAACCCACCAAAATTTAACACTAAATCCATCAAATCCCTAATTCCTTTTCCTTTCCTCAACCATCCTTCCCAGAACAAAAAAACACAGGATGAGAAAATATATATATATATATATATATATATATATATATATATATATATATATATATATATATATATATATACTAGTGGTAAAACCCGTCCGATGGACGGGTATGACTTATAATTGTCGTTTAGTTTTTTATATTTGATAAATATTTGTTTGTAATGTTTTATTGACGTGAACTAATTCAAAATAGAACATAAAAATGGTAACTTCATTGAAATTGGTAAACGAAAAACCATTAAAAGACTTTTACTTTTAGTAATAAAAACTTAGAAGATTCATTTTTAAAATCTTGTTGTAAATTGTAATGTTCTTTTTAATAAAAAAGTTAAGAAAAACTTTTACAAAAGAAAATAAAAAATAAGTCATTAATAAATCTTAAACATTGTTATTGTATAATTGTATGATTTCTTAAAGGGTAAAAGTTATAAAATACCATCGTACTTATTCATTTGTGCCGTAAATACTTACTAATTAATCTCGTGACTTTACCATTCTACTTTCAAATTTAATCTGACTATACCAATAATAGTGTGAAATGACTATATTACCCTTTTAAATGACTAATATACCCTTCATCTTCTTTACCTATTATGTTGTCTTTATTCCTAAACCACCAATCCTCCCCCTATGCTCGAACAAATGACCTAAAGATTGTAGAGCTTTATGATATTGTTAAGTTTCCATAACAAAACTGATAGCTGAGATAAATGGCATCATCCTTCACTGTTGGCATCGCCTTTACTGTATGTCAGATCTATAATCTTTCGTTCTTCAACTACTAAACTTAACCTTCTTTTGCTCAAGTCTATGGTGTCCTCTGTTTTTCGTGTTTCCATCACCGCAAGAATACTTGTCGCTAGTAATGTTGTTGGTTCCACCAACACCCAAGAAAACAATATGTGTCCTTTCTTCACGTGTGCCTCATTATTACTGTACTTCATGAGCCCCTACAAAGATTTCTTTTTCATTTTCCAGTCTTCTCAGGTTGTAGGTCAAGTGACCAGGATGTTGCGATTGGCCAAATCTGTGATTAGAAGGTGTTTGATTTAATACTTAAAGTAACATCTATTATATATGAAAGTGGCGATTGGCCAAATCTGTGATAAGATCTGGGAAAATAAAATAAATGTAAAGATCTGGGAAAATAAAATAAATGTAATAAAGTGGAAGGAGATAAGGGCAATATAGTCATTTTACACTAATATTGGTATAGTCGGAACAAATTCGAAAGTAGAATGGTAAAGTCACGAGATTAATTAGTAAGTGTTTAAAGTCGGCACAAATGAATAAGTACGATGGTATTTTATAGCTTTTACCCTTTCTTAAAAATGTCACATCTATACAAATAGTAGTCTGTTAGGTGTACTAATAGATACGCTTGAGGTATGTATAACCCTTTTATATTACAATATGAAAGATGTACTATCGAATACAAAATATGCTTTTCTCATTATATACGAAAACAGTGTAAGAAAATCGTCTTATTTGTAAATTAAAAAAAAAACAAATATTATTTCCTCTCTTTACGTTCCATTTGCATACTTAACCAACATTAACAATGTTTTGAAAACCGGTTAAAATCAATTCGGTTGAGTCATTGGTTAAAAAAAATATTTTCAATAACTAACAAATTACATATAAAAATTATGAAATCTTTTATATACTGAATATATAAACTCTTAACCAAAAATTATAATAGGTAAAAATAAAATTATTTCGCAAATACACATAATTTATAGTTTCTTTTTTTAAAACATGAAAAAATGATTTTCGTCCGCGTCTCGAGAACACGTTGACCTGGATCACCTCAAACCCGGAGAGTAATCGGTTTCGAAAATATAAAACTCAATTTAATGACTTATTTTTCGACCGGAACTGAGTCGACGCGGTTGACCCGGCTTGATCAAAACATTGCTTAACCATTACTAATCGTATTAACGTGTATTTATCTTAACATACAACTACGAATAATTGAAGAAAATTCAAATTCTTTTTCTTCGTAGCATTTACGTAATGAAGGTTTTGGTTTCTTGCAAAAATACACCGTTCCTACAGATGTTTCCAGAATTGAATCCACCTTCCATGTCTAGAGGTTCCAAAAGCTCAACATCAGCTATAAACCACAAATGAGGAACAATGTCAAACATGAATAGTGTACATAAGGCATTTGCACATTCATAGAATGTAACCTAAGTAGTTACTACAAAATGAATACTAATTCATTTTATTCTTTTCAGCCCCCGTTTCAACGTCGTATCTTTCAAGGAAGAGATTTTCTGTTATTAAGAAAAAAACTTTCATAAAGAAATAAATCAAAATGTTAACTGTTCGGGTCGATGTTTTATACATGCTCCAACTACTGTCTTAAATCTTAGAAGCCGAAGCATTGGTCTCTTCCTTTTGTTCAATTCGGTTTTCAACCAAGATTCTTTGAAACCCCGATCTTCCTTGCTGAGATCAAGCGTTTCATAGCGTCAAATGTAGCGAGATTAACGCTGCAACAACACAAAAAAGTAAGAAAGCGCATTTGTTTTTGCAAATAATTAAACCAATAGGTTGTAAGGAGACCTGATGCTTGGTATGGTTTTTAAAGCGTTAGGTTCAAAACCCCTGTACAATCCAGCTACAACATCACGAGCAGCAATAGCTGCAGACGATCATCCATAAAAAGCAGCTTACCAATTACCTGGAAATGCATCCAAAATAGTATTGTAAGGTGTACCTATCATTTGATGAAAATATAATTCGTATATGTTTTTCTCTGAACCTTCTTGTTTATCCCTAAAACTGCAAGTCTACAGCAAGCTTTTAGGAATCTTTGACTCTGTTGTAGTAAAGAGATGTTGGAATCAGAAGGTAGTGAGGAAGAGAGATTGAGCTTCTTAACCTAACAACATTCAAAAGCAAACCTTGTTTTTGCTTTTAAAATCAAGTTCATATACAACCATCCATTTCTCTGCATCTGTAGTCTGCTCCATGAGTTATAATTGATAGACACCGTCAAAATAAGTTAAGCATATTATGGAAATTTCTTACATCGAATACAAAAAGTAGTAATATAAAGAGAGATATCGATGGTTGACCTTGTCTTCTTAATATAGCTGCTTGCAACTTTCTTCATCAATTTTTTGGATTTATAAAGAGACATAAGAAGAGATCCCACATAATCAACAGCAAAATGTTTGATATTGTCTACTCCTTGGTTGGTTACCTGCCAGCTCCCTGTTCACAGTAACTTGAGATGTCGGGCTCTCATTTTCTACACCACCATGCCGGCGAATTGACTGTTTAAAATGAATATTTGAATCCGCTTCATCCATTACATTCAACCTATAAAAGAACAACCGTTTGAGACTACCATCAATCAATGGCGCTATCTGTCTTTTAACCCTTCACTACCAGCAATATCAACCCGTGCTTTTGTAAATATGATGCTATCTAGACCAACACTTTCCCTGGATTGCTCTCTGTATTTCAACTTGCCATCATTTTCATTCAAGTGGATTGGTTGTGATTGGTTATCCACCAGCATCTTTAAGCTCTAAAGGTTGACTCCAGCAGCAGAGAAGTCAACAGATCAATCCCTCTCTACATTTTCTTAAATCTATATCATATATGTAATCTTACCACCTCGTAACGCCACCATACCAATTCTTTTAGAAAGAATCATCCATTTGTGCATATTGCTTCTGTCTAGCGAATTTAGGAAAAGATGGTATCTTCGAAAGCTGAAGATTCGTACGCTTGAAAAAAATTTAAACAAAGTATTGAACCAAACGTTATAAACTCATTTATATCAATTATAGCCATTTACGATGAGTCATACTAACAATTCCCATGATACCCTATGTTTAATTCCACTTTTTATCACACGAAGTATCTTTCAAATAGGTGTTTGAAAAGGCTAGAAGCCATTATATTCAGCTTGTGAGCTTACTGACATAAGACGAATTCAAATAAGTCATACGCTCGTAAGTTAAACAAAATAGATTGATACAAACACCAGCTGAAATTGAACAACCTGCGTAACCCATCCATTTTATTTGATTTCAAGATGATATAAAACAACATACTTGGAATTACCATAAGGTGTGGAGAGTAAATGATTCAGCTACACGTCTAACATGAGTACTCTCATTTTCTGAACGTTCAGCTCGCATAGGTGTGTCTGTTGGACATGGATACTAAATGTCTAAATAATTGAAGATTTTTCTTCAGTTAAACTAAAAACATCCATTAGCCGTGTATGACAACTATAAATGGTCTAGCAACATTTTTTAAATCTAGAAACATTTTTTTTACAAGTTGTAAGTGTAAGTAAAATCTAAAGGCACAACAAATGTTAATGCCTGGAGGACTCCACTATCAGTTAACAAATTAAGCACAAGCATGCCATGGTTACAGGTTATATACTACTGAAATTATATTCAATTAAGCAGGAATGAAAATACAGGGTTTTTAAATTATGATATAAATTGCAGTACAATTGAAAAGTCCATAGAAGAAAAAATAAATATGTACAAAAAAACACACCTTTGACTCACTATAGCTATCATCCAAAATGGTATACAAAACCTATTCAATTTTATTTGTCTTACAATGATCATCGAAGAACACCTCCTAGAAACTGGCCACCAAATGAATCTTTAAGAAGCATCGTTAACTTCGAATCTCTAACAGGTAACATAAGGGCTATTATCCATGAAACTTAAGCATTTCCTTAATCAGTTAATGACCACTACAAACAGTCGATTCGCCCAGACCTACATGCATAACATCCTACTGCCTTTGGCTCTCCACATATCATTAACGTGATTCAACATGATTGTGTGTTCTTCAAAAAGAATATTGTAAAATGTCATTATGGTTTTGATATTGATGTGTTACGAATGAATGTTATTGGGGTTTCGTTACTTCATATCAACATTAAACGCTTGAATCTAGCTAATTGAAAAACGACATCACTTATAATCAGATTAACATTAATACACAAAGAAAAACCAATACGATCAGGTCAGAATGGCGGTTGCATGAAGATGACTATGACAATGACAAGCACCAAGCTTCTTTTAGCAGACTGCTTACAGAATAGAGGATAGTAAACCAATTTATTTAACATAGAGTCGAACATGATTAAACTCAACTGACATGAACAGATACTATACCTAGCAGTTTCGACCAAATAACTTACGAAGAGATCGATTTGGGTTACACTTTAATGCTAGCAGAAGCCATAACTATTTATTTAAGAAAAAAGAGCAGATAACTGACTCGTAAAGTTCCGTAATCATACTTTTAAACATTAATTTATCGAGTCACGTACCAAAGGATATTTATTAATGCAAGTAAACACATACCAAAGGTTATTTAAAACGGCTTCAAGCCTCAACATATGGCCAATCCTCAGGTATTTGATCTCTGCAACGAAAGTAAGTAATAACTTGATCATAAACTCATTGTAGGAAATGATAAATATATTATAACAAAATGGCTTAACACCTTCTGGTGTTAAGCTTGCTACATAAGAAACCGCATTGTTTAGGAAAACCAACCTTAAATGAAAGATCCGAGAACTTTTTCTTGAAATACTGGAGTCACGTCCCACCTCTTATAACTGCATGTATAACCACAAACTTGTTATCTATCATGATATATCTCAAATTTGGTAATTAAGTTGCTACTAAGAGTGTGACCAATAATATACTTTCAAGATGCCAAAATAGCAATGAGTACAAAACTTGACAACAATAAACTTTTACCTTGGATAACATGATGACGCTATAACTATTTTTCGCAAGTCTTTTCTGTCATCTTTTGACACTTTACCTTGATGAATAAGCATCTGATGTGCTTGGATAATCATATGTTCTTGAACAGTTTTTATGTTTTTCTTCACATCAGCAACCTACACGACATATAGGTAACACGATTAGATAATTTAATACACAGTTTGCTACAAAAAAAGAGTAATTTATTATTACACATGTACATCCTTATACACAAAGTCCACATGTAAACACTCTAGGTAGTAAAAAAAAATCGTTGTTTAGAAGCAATCCTTATACACACAGTCCACAGGTCACTGCATACAACTAATTGAACTGAAAGACCTTCGAACCTTTGTCAGGAATAAAGCGCTCTGTTATGTATCTATCGGCAAGTATATCTGCATAAACTAAAGTCTAAAGCACCATCAGATATTTTGACCACGTGATGAAGTTCATATCGCTCACGTAGTCCACGAAGAATGGAAATCGTGTATTCAACATCCGGTTTGTTGAAACCTACACTCAAGGGCTGCGTGCTTTCCCATATACTTTTTGTACTCATCCAATGTGGTTGCTCCAATACATCGAAGTCTACCTCAACAGAGCATTGGTTTCAACAAATTAACAGCCTCAAGTTCTCTACTAATAGCTCCTATACACGGATGTCACATTAAGACAATCATAGACTTAGGCATAATCTATACAAATTGAGCAGGTGGTGTAACAGACTGAATTGCTGACCTGCACCGACTACTGTGTGAATCTCATCAATGAATTGCTGACCTGCACCGACTACTGTGTGAATCTCATCAACGAATTGAACAATTTGTCCATTAGAAGCAGTGACCTCTTTAAGAAAATCTTTAAGTAGCTCTTCAAAATATCCTCTAAATTTAGCACCAGCGACCAATGAAGCCATATCCAGTGACATAAGCTGCATAGTGAAGGATCAAACTTTATCAACACACAAACCAAGAATCAAAGCGAAAATAATAAGAATCAGAGTTAGACCACATTGGGAGACCGATTGATGTTGATGATGGGGTAAGTAGTTTCTATCTCATTATAATTCATTCGATAGGAATACCATTTCTTGATCTTTTTAGTGTCTCGTCTTTATTGACTACAACGAAAGTTGTGGCAACATAAAAATGAGACTAAAAGTAAAGAGAGGATGTATATGATTATGTTGATTTGTTTCAAAAATCGAGAAAGCCAACATAAGTGCAACAACAAAGGCAATTCCGGGAAAGCAATCATATATTAACGTACCTCCTTTATGATTATCAGATAAGATCACTTATCTAGGATTCTTTTGCTACAGCTGTCTGTATGAAACAATGATAAATAAGGCTCAGGTTGTGTATACTAAAGTGTTGCCAAACACCAGCCTTGGCTGTGACCACAATCTGGATGGGGTCTCCTTGCTAAGATGTGGGGCTCGGTATACCGCGTGCAAGATTCATATATAAGTTATTCAATGAAACTGGTCATGTGTTTCAGGTTTCAGCTAAACCAATCGATCAAAGAGCTGATTAGCTTTACTCTATAATGAATCCTACACACCGAATTTTGATTTATGCTGGCTTGCCCTTTTATCTACTTGTCCGGCCTTCTCGTTACACTTCCTTCCCTGCATCAATATTTATATGTTTCAATTATATAGTTCTTCACAATCTTACACAATATGAATACTTTTATACAGCGTTTTTTTTAATCATAACTAAACCGGATCAGAGAGATAAAGCGAAAGTAGAAATAAACTTAAGAAAGCAAACCTGTATCGTTTCACAAGTCTTGCCGCTGAATTTGGAATTAGAAATATAGAATTATGAGTGCAATTAGGTCATTATCGACAACATGCCTGTGACAACATTGCATACTATTAGCAACCAAATCACTGCAATCCAAGTGTTGTTTGAGTAAACATATAAACATGTAAAAACTTGCAATAACTACATTTCCTGAAAGGTCATTGGCATGTGAAATTAGTAAAAATGATGTTATTATAAATAAAAAAACTATTACTATCAGAAAAAACCGGCTGACTAAGATCCACAAGGCATAGTCCATCGCAATTGGGGTCAGCATTCATGGTGTGGGCCGAGTAAGCAATAAGACGTTGAACGTACTAAATATTTTTGAACATTTAATTTTTCCCAGATACCTCTGAAACCAAATGTGAGTGCAACACGTGTCTATTGTCGTTTTCATATCAATGCACACAACGTTAACCAACTCTTGAATTCTCTTAACTTGACCCTCTAACCTACAAAAACATGCTAGCTAAGTTGATATGCAAAACATGAATAACAAATATGTCATTATCTATAATCATATCATGTAGATTGGGCTTCTGGTCAACAATCAAGCTGATTGCTTTAAGTGAACGGTTACCTAAACATGCTTCATGAAAGTTGGTGTATTAACAATGGGTTAGCATATCAATCGACATATACTAAGGGCTCAATATGCAATCAAAAGGATATGAGAATTCAGCCTTTTCATTGCAGACAAGTTTGCTAAACCATCTTTGGTACGTATTGTCTCTAATAGAAAATGACCAAGACCTATTTAGTTATTCTTTAAACAACATCACGTTATCATCCGTGTCCATTAGGACCTGAAGAAACACAATTTTCTAGACTCAGAATATAACGGCCATATATGCATAAGATTGGTTTATATATGATATGTGTCGTCAATGGCTGACTGAGGTTATCGCAGTCACAGCAACCCATATAATCTAATGCATCAGTCTTCCTCTTTTTAACCTACATTATCATGTGTTCATGTCCATGAGTGTCGTTGTTCTATAATCAACATATCTAATTTTATTATTATCATTAAAAACCAAATAAAAATAATTTACCTTTAGTGTAAAAGTACGCCCGTGCTTATATCAGCACGTCTTTAGAATTGGGATTAACAGCTGCACGTGAGACCTTAGACGTATTTGTGTCATCCAGCATTAGTGTGCCACTTGATGGACCTTCCTAGAACACATAACAGAGAAAAACTCAAATCATGTCTTATTACCTTCAGATTTAACAGCATCGTCATCTCCTGAAAATGGTTGATGGGCTAGAAACCCATTATAACTTTTTATTGCAGATCCGTTAATTCCTGTTCATATTATCTATTAAAAATTCTTTACTCTTTGCATCTAGGCCTGTCAATGGCGGGTCTTGATCTCGATCAATATATGTGATCAGATAGCTCAAATACATCGGTACATTGTTCCTATACATCAACTCATTTAATTGGATCAATATTCGGATTAATCTATGATCAGTCTGGATCGTGGGACAGAGGTGGGGCAAATCAGATCAGTAGCCGATCCTATCCAGTTATGTTTTATTTGCATGCCTAGCTGCAGCATGCCGTGCA
Source organism: Glebionis coronaria (assembly GCA_025667525.1). Classification (NCBI taxonomy): domain Eukaryota; kingdom Viridiplantae; phylum Streptophyta; class Magnoliopsida; order Asterales; family Asteraceae; genus Glebionis; species Glebionis coronaria. The sequence goes on from CM046879.1 coordinate 165,774,855, forward strand.
AGCTTTGATCTGACCCACGATAGCCGTAGCAATATATTTTAGAAAGTGGTCTTAAAAGCAATAAGCACACAACTATAACATTAGATAGATGATCGACTTTTCTTAATAAATCAGTCTGAATGAAGGAAAAAGTATAAAACCCAATCCGACTGTTTAACTGGGCCAGAATAGTATCCTCTACAAAACTATATCCTAATAAAAAACACATAAATAAGATAAAATGTATAGTAAGAGTTTTTACCCTCTCTCTGTCCCATTGTGATGTTCATATTGTCGACGTTGAAGTTCTCCATCCTCACCATCTCCATTTGCAGAAGAAACACGACGATCACCCACGAGGACCACCATAGCCACCACATCTCCAAAAAGACCTACCATTAGACTCCTGATTACCACCAGAGGATCCACGGTTACCAAATGAACCCTCGTTGTTGGTCGAATCCCTATTGAATCCACCACTACCACGCCCACGGCCATACCCACGGCCACAACATCTCTGGTTTCTCTCACTGCTCAAAGAAAAACAACAGAGAGTTGATTATATACTTTTAAATTGAAAATTCAAAATGATAATCCCCTCCTTACGTTTAATTGACGGCCTTTCTATTCACAATTACTCGGTCGAATCCTCGCAATACAATTAGCAAATCGAACTTAATAAAAAAATTATTTTTAAACATGTATGCATCGAATAAAAAAATGGTGCTGGGTATATGGGTGTTGAGTTTCAGGATTGACAGTCTTTGACTATAGTTACAATGTGCCTAAACCGATCTGATAAACGTGATTCTATTTCCTTCCTTGCAACTTTCGGTTCTCCCACTCCAAAAAATTTCTACATATCAAGTCTATCCTAATAGAAAAAAAAAATTGATTCTACAAACCAATAAGAAACAAAAAATTTGAGTGTAACTAAAAGTAATCCAGGTATAGATCAAGTATATACAGCTGGAGAAGGGGATTGCTTAAGTAATTCAAGTATACCTAGTCTAAAAATTGTATACATAAGCATAGATCATGGCTAGCCTAAGTAACACCAGCTGGGTGTTACTTGTAGACTTGTTTGATGATATAGTGGTTTCAAAAAAAGGAAATTTACCTTAGTTAATGTTTGAAAGCACGACTCTGATATATATCTAGCGCACATCGAGTTCCGACATTTTTGTCTATCAACACTATTGTACCACGGACTTGTCTATCAACACTACTGTACCACGGACTTGATACATAGCAGAACTTCCTGCACGAGAAAAAAATAAATAAGTGGTATGTATCTGATACGGACAGTGTTCAAGTATCAGATAATAATGTAGTCTTTCAAGATATTGGTATCCATGTGCAAGCTGCTTACCCAGTTTTTCTTTATGATCTATGGTAGATACGTTTTCACCCGATATATATACCACACAAATGACATAGATGCTTAGCAACAGCAGTACCCATGACCCCAAGAACAAATCTTCCATTATGTGATACCTTCATCCAAAGAAAAAACAAAAAAAGGTCAATCAATAATAAAAGAAACGAAACCAATTAAATATTGAATACCTTATATTTTATGTACAATAAAGCTCGATAGCATTAACTTGATCCATAAACCTTCGTGATTTAATGGTTTTCATTGAGTCTGGAAAAAAATTAGTTCCAACAGAATATAGTAAGGTTTAATTAACAAAAAGAAAAGTCGATTAACAATACCTGGGCGTTTTCAGTGGTGTGCGTTCGTATGTGTTTAATATGCGACTTTTTTATGAACATTAGATATGGATCGATTACTTTGTGGGGGTTCAGTTTAGGGTTTGGAAAACAACAGAAGACGGGGAAGTGTTTTGGAAGGATAGATATAACAAAACATAAGCCCATAACGTGACACCTTAAGCCCAGAACGTAGCCCATGTGCTGACTGGGATTAGTTCCCTGATTGATGACGTGGCAAATCCCTCCTCTTATATATAATGTAGAGATATATATATATATACACACATGAAAACGCAAAAGGTGGTACAGTTGCCGCGCCATGAGCTCATTTTTTCGTCCACGACGTCGGTTGGCAATCTCGGCCCAACTCTCCAAATCACAAGCCACGGTGTGAGGCTTGGCGTCGTCATCTCGCGCCGTGAGGAAAACACCTCCCACGAAGCATTGTACCCAGACCTCTTAGAAGCATCGTACTATCATCAACATCTTTCTTCGCTTGATCCATTTTGCTACCATTAGATTAACCAGAGACGTAACTAGTGATAATGACTTGAAAAGTATTAATGATGAAAGATATTATGTAGTTTGTCACTAAAGTGATATACGAGTACATGATATAAGGCTGGGGAATGGTAGAAAAACCCCACGAGTGGGGTACATGTGGCAAAAACCTACGCGTGGGGTACCAGTCCCCCAGCTAAAACCCACGCGTGGGTTAAGGTTTCTAGAAAGAAAAAACCTACAAACGGTGAGAAAGTCACCACTCGGTTCTCACAAAACTGCGGGGCCCATCTGTTTTTATTAATCTAAAATTTATTTTTTATCCCCCTTTTTTCCTATATAATCTCTATTTTACTTCCTATTTTTTCACATCTCATACCATCTTCTTCCTCAAACCCCAAAAATCATCTTCTTCCATCACATACCAACAATGTCCGATCACCAAACCCCACAATCCGGCAAACACCGCCAACGAAGAAATACCACTGCCTCTCCACCGACACCTACCGAAACCTTTGATCTTAACAACCTGTCACCATATCGACAACCAAACCCATATCATAACCAACGATATCCAAACCAGCCTTACTGTAACCTGATTCGGCACCGATTTCGGACTCATACTAAAATCAACCTTATCCAAAGGGAAATGATTTGCACACTCCTCGTATTGATTGACACACTCTAAAATATGGTGTTTCGACATATATACCCCTATACCACTTTCATTCAAATCTATTCTTACAAGGGTATAAATGTTAAAATATAATATTTTGGAGTGTCCAAATCAATCTAAGAAGTGTGCAAATCACCTCTCTTATCCAAACTCTAATAATTTTACTCAATACTCACAAACACCAGGCTTTCAAGACTTTTATTCACAAACATGTACCCTTTTAATAACTATGTTGGTGGTTCGTCATCACAACACCATGCCAACGTAACCACCTCTCCCATACCCTCCTTCCCAACTGACGATGTATACAGGCCTTCTTTTCGGGGTCATTTCAGGGGACTCAAGATGATACGGACTACACGGTTGAAGTTTCAGCCCCAGCCCCACCAACATCGAGGGCGTCTAGAGGACGACAAGCTCCACAGGCTCCGAACGCAGCTCGTTAGATTGCATGGACACACTTTGAAGGATTGGAGTTGTGTAAAGGATGGGTTTCCGTTTCTAAAAATAGCGTGAAGGGTAACGCTAGGAATACCGAAGGTTTTTGGACAGAGGTTTTGCGGTACATGGAGAACAAAACAGGGGATATCAGTAAAAGAACATATGATAGCGTGAATGGAAAATAGAAGCTGATCCGGCCTTAAGTGTCTAAGTTTGTTGGAGTGTACAACGACATGATTCGAATGGGAGTAGTGAGTGGAGCCAACGATGAGTCGTACGCTAACAGAGCATGTGATGACTATCAAGCTGAGTACGGGTCGAAGTTAAGGTATCGTCATTGTTGGGAAGTTTTGTGTTGGGTTAGTATTTACTGACCCTGAAGCAACTCTAGGATTTGAATATAAAATCCCCCTAAGTGTTTCATGCTCAGCAGTAAGGCCAGTCTGCTGAAGGATGACCAGAAGAACAAAGTTTATACTAAAGACTTTAAAGCTGAAGAAAGTTCAGCGCTCCCCTTCCAGTGAACTTAGAAGACAAAGGAGTTTTGGCTTCAAATACTAGGCGGTCTAGTTGCTGAAGAACAAGGAATCAAGAAGGGCTTTCAGTTCAGTTTGGTTTGACAATACCAAACTGAATGATGTCGATCTCCTCTAGGATACTAAAGACTCTTCAATATTCTGATGGTTTGCATTAGGCGGGAAAAGATAACTTTAAGTCAAAGTAGGTTGCTTGTATACTTAGATATAAGTACAACCTTTATCTTTTCTAGAATAGTTTAATATGTACTTTGTACTGTTTATCCAGCATGGGCATCAACCACCCACTGAATAAACCCATGCATTGAAACATGCAAAATGCAAACCCTAATTACACTGCCTGTATAAGGAGTGTACATTGGGAGAGAAAGGTTAACCAATACAAGAGCTAAAACTCTAGAAAACCTTTCTCTCTCGATACCAACTAAACCATATAGCCAAGATGCATATGAACGTTTAGATTGGAGCTTAGACTTTAACTTTGGTTAGACGTTTAAGTAGAGGAGATCAAAACCTATTGTCATTCAACCACTTTGTTATTCCACAAACAAAGTGGGTTATAGATTCTTTATTTGATTCTAATAAAAGTCTATACGTTGAAAATTATATTGGTATTGTTGTTCTAATCTTTCATAGTTCTTATCTATTGTTAAAACAACACACTTGAGTCTAAGTAAGAGTTATTACTTAAGATAATAAGTAATAACGAATTACTAGGGACCAACAAGTGGTATCAGAGCAGTTTGATTAGTTAAACTCTTATTTTATTAAACTGCTCATTTAAAAGTTTTCAAATCAAGATCCAAAATTGCTCAAGTTATACCACAAACCCTAGAATATAGGGGTGGCTAACTCAATGTTGCTCCTGTACTAGAGGTAGCCAACTTTACAAATTGGAAGAAGAGGTTTCTTTTCCACATGGTTGGAATTGAACCTCAATTCTTTGGAATCTATTGAAAATGGTCCTTTTGTTCCCATGGTTGGGGACAATAAAAAACCTGAAGCACAATGGACTGCTGATGAGAGAAAATGCGCTAACCTAGATCAGTGTCTCAAAAGTCTCATCATGTCTGTGCTCCCAGATGACCAAATGAATTCTGTTGTAAATTGTAAAATAGCCAAAGCAACATGGGAGGACCTTATTGTTTACCATGAGGGACCCTCTGATGTAAAAGAAATCAGAATCATGGATTTAAAGCTTCAATACAACACCTTCAAGCACAAAGAAGGGGAAACCCTCACACAGACATTCACAAGATACAAAGCACTGATGAATGAACTTGTGAATGATGGTGTTGAGCTTTCAAAACTTGAAATCAACACAATTTTTGTTAATGCATTTCCAAAAAAGTGGCTTAGTTTCTGCCAAAGCTTGAGAAATGTTAATCACATTAAAGATTGTGATCTAGTCTCTCTTTTTGGGAAACTTAAATATGAAGAAAACCTAGTTGATAGGATCTATGAAGGCTCAAGCAAGAGTAAAGCATTAAACATTGCTACACCCTTGTCCACAGCCTTCTTCAGTGAGGCTGTCATTCAATACTACCAAGATAGTCCTGATGATGAGGAAGATACTAGATCTAGTGAGGAATATCTGAATGACCTCAAAGAGGAATTTCATGAAAGAGCACTTCTAGCTAAGTCTAGAAGGTTCTTTAAGAAAGGAGGCAAGTTCTCCAGCTCCACAAAAGCTTCAATTGACATTGAATGCTACAAATGTGGGAAGACTGGTCACTATGCTAAAGATTGTTATTCAAAAACATCTCTCCCTTCATATTCATCACCATCTCAATCAAGACCATCTGGTCAATCATCATTTCAACCAAAACAAATTGCTTCTACTCCATTTCAGCAAAACAGGGTTGAACTCAGACCAATAAAAGACTTTGAGGCCAAATACAGAGAAATCAAGGCAAGATTGGCCTTAATGAGTACTGAAAGCTCCTCATCCAAGACTCCCAAGCAAGACAAGAACAAAGGGCTTGTTGCTGAAGCCTATGAATGGGATGAAGAAGATGTTTCTTTATATGATGATCAAATGGTGAATGTGAAAGTGTTGATTGCACTTGCTGATGATGAAGGGGCTAATTCAAATGTTGTGACCAGAGAAAGTGCCAGAAATGGTGAATAGGTCAATGTCACAATCAAAAAGGTACAAACTCTTCTTGAATTAGAAGATAAAGATGACATTAAATTTGTCTTTGATTATTTGTGCATTGATCTAAAATTTGTTGATGAGCAAAGAAACAATTTGCTTAAAAAATTTCATAAACTTGTTCTACAAGATTTTGAAAGTAAGCAAATAGAGCTAAAAGAAGCTAAACTTGATATTCTTACTTTTCAACAATTAAACAAAGAAATTTTGGAGGAAAATAACTCCCTTAGAGTGGAACTAAAAGAAGCAAAAGATATTGTTAAATCTTGGCTTAGAAACTCTGATAGGGTAAATCAATGCATAAGTGAACAAATACCTGCTCAAAAGAGGAAAATGCTTGGTGCTGAAGGATCCTCCAGCACCAAATCTATTGTATTTTTCAAAGCCTCAAATGAGGATGGTATCTCGATCCCTGGCATTGAAAGGTCAGGTGAAGAGAATTTACCCAATCATGACACTGGACAAATCCTTCTTCCTGAGTTTCAAGCAAGTGTTGACACTTCAGCACCAGTTGAGTCCACAGTTACCGAGGATGACTCAGATGATGATATAGAGAATGAAGTAAGTACCCCACTTTCTCCTTTAGAGAAGTTGGCTGGTGCTGAACCCTCTACTGGACCCAATACTATCCAGTCTATCATCAAGTCTCACACCACACACAAAGGTAGTTCTTCCAAACATGTCAAAATTGACACTTCAAAGAACTCTTCAGCTCCTGCTGAAGGTTCATATATGAGAACTACCTCTTCAGTTTCAACAAATAAACTGAAGAATACTAGATCTGAGGAAGATGAGAGAATGTATCTTGTCATGCAAGAGATCAATGATCTTAAATTGCAACTCAGGCAGCAACAAACACCAACATGATTAAGAGATGAACCTTCAGATTCTCCTCATTTCAAGTACAAGACACAATTTAAAAAGGCTTGTAATTTATGAACAACCATCTCACTGAAACTTGCCTAAGAGTGATTTATTGTACTAAATGTGAAAGAACTGATCATCGCACTTGTGAACACACTCAGTATATGCTAGCCAAAACAAGTGTTGATGCTCACAAAACTGAAGCATCTCATTCCAGGCGAAATATGCCTTTCCCACCATGCATTCATTGTGGTACGGGCAATCATCACTCAGATGACTGCCACTATTACCCTGTTTGTAATATTTGTGGAAGTTATGACCATGACACTCATGGACATAATCGAATCATCTCACTCAGAAGAGGTATTAAACCAAGAAACCCAAACTCTATTACCAAATGTTGTGAGACTTATGGAAGTGATGTCCACACTACATCTAATCACAACCATATAGAGTGGTTTAGAAGAGGTGAAGTCCTCCAGGCTAAGAAATCAAAAGCTGTTCAGACCTTTTCTTCTTCTGAGCAATCACACATACCCTCTACAAGAGGACCCTTCAGATCTAGAACACCTTCTAGATCTAAAACCCCCACCCAACAAAGTTTGGTTTTAAAACAAAACTGACCATTTCCTTAACTTGTGTAGTGTGATCTTAGGAAGCCTATTTGGTACCTATATAGTGGTTGTTCAAGGCATATGACTGGCACCAAAAGTTATCTGCATAAGTATAAGGAGGAACAAGGTCCTAAAGTTGTTTTTGGTGATAACTCATCAACTACTACTAAAGGATTTGGTTCAGTAAAATGCAATGGTATTGTTTTCTCAAGGGTAGCATATGTAAATGGATTGAAGCACAACCTCATCAGCATAAGTCAGCTTTATGATGCAAAGTATCTTGTGTTGTTTGATGACAAAAAAGGTACAATCTTCAACTCCAATCATGAAATTGTGATGCTTGCTCCCAGAGACAAAGATGTTTATGTCATGAACATGAACTCTACTCAGGAAACGTGCTTCTTTGCTAAAGCTTCCAATATTACCAATTGGCTTTGGCATAAGAGACTCTCACATCTTAATTTCAAAACAATAACTCCGTTGGCAAAACGAAATCTTGTTATTGGTCTTCCTTTACTTGTCTACTCCAAGGACAAACCATGCTCAGCATGTGAAAAAAGGGAAGCACCATAGGGCCAGTTTCAAAACAAAGCAAACTTTCTCAATAAAAGAAAGTCTTCATTTGATCCACATGGACTTATTTGGCCCAGTATCACCTAGGGTCATTTGTCATGAAAAATATACACTTGTCATTGTTGATGAGTACTCTAGGTACACCTGGGTATATTTTCTGACAAAGAAAAGCCATGCACCAGATGCCATCATGTCATTCATCAAAAGAGTTGAAAATTAAAATGACACTCATGTCAAACAACTCAGAACTGACAATGGCACTGAATTCAGAAATCAGACACTGATCAAATTCTGTGATGTCAAAGGAATTTCTCAAAATTTATCATCTCCTTACACACCTGAACAAAATGGTGTGGCTGAAAGAAGGAACATAACTTTGATTGAAGCAGCAAAGACAATGCTTGTTGGATCTGCTCTCTCTAAGCATTTTTGGACTGATGATGTAGCCACTGCTTTCTACACTCAAAATAGATCCATCATTATGAAGAGACACATGAAGACTCCCTATAAAGTCTTCAGGGGGAGAATTCCAAACATCTCATTCTTACATGTGTTTGGGTGTCCAGTATTCATTCACAATCACAAGGATCACTTTGGAAAGTTTGATGAAAAATTTGATGATGGTTACTTTTTTGGATACTCTCTAGTATCTAAAGCATATAGAGTCTTCAACACAAGAAGACAATGTATTGAAGAAACCTAACACATCACATTCAATGAAAGTTCTGAAGCTCTCACTTTTACAAATCCATCAGATGATGAACTTCATATACATGAATCTCACAATTATCCATCTGATGAATTTCATCACTATGAGCCTTTTCAAAAATATCAAACAAGCAACTCAGTCCCTCATATTGATCCATTTGAAGATATGACAAGTCCTACAAAAGGAAATCCTTTAGTATCACATACTGATGGTTGTGAATCAAATAATGATTAATCTCAAAATGATCAGCAAGGAAACACAAATGACCAAAATGGTCAGTCTCAAAACAATCAGCATGCTGACACACATGATCAAAATGATCAATCATATGCAGCTGCTGAGGAACAATCTGGGCCCCTTGCTCAAAGCTCTCCTATCATCTCTAGGGAATTAAGTCTTGGATATGTTGCTTCTGACCAAGAAGGAAGCCCTCCAATGATTGAACCTTTGTCTACTGAATATCCTTTAGTAGACACTAGATACATTCCAAGTCCAAGTCCATGTCATGGACTTCCAAGCTCTAGCTCTAATCATGATACCAATACCTATTCTCCAGCTCCACAAAAATCTTGGACTAAAAAAATAGTCACATACAGCTAGTAAACATAATAGGTAATCCTGGTGAAGGTAGAGTTACTAGATCTATGGCAAAGAAACTGAGTGCTGCTTCATCTAGAGAATGCCTCTATGCAACTTTTCTCTCAGAAATTGAACCTACTAAGGTTTCTGAAGCACTCACACACCCTGGATGGGTAGATGTCATGCAAGAGGAACTCAATCAATTTGAAAGAAACAAAGTCTGGAAATTGGTTCCTCTTCTATATGGTAAATCAACCACTGCCACCAAATGGGTTTACAAGCTCAAAAGAGATGAAACCAATGCAATGACCAAAAATAAAGCTAGGCTGGTGGCCCAAGGATTCAATCAAGAGCCTGGTGTTGATTTTGATCAAACCTCTGCTCTAGTTTCACGTATGGAAGCCATACGAATCTTCCTTGCATATGCTACTTACATGAACTTCACCATCTACCAAATGGATGTCAAAAGTGCATTCCTAAATGGTGACCTAAAAGAAGAATTTTATGTTACTCATCCTCCTGGCTTTGAGAGTAGTAAATACCCAAATCATGTCTACAAGCTTTACAAAGCTTTATATGGACTGAAGCAAGCTCCAAGAGCATGGTATGAAACTCTCTCAACATTTCTCATTGAACATAAATTTGTCATAGGAAAAATAGATAGCACCTTGTTTATCTATAAATCTAAAACTGACACCATTTTGGTACAAATTTATGTGGATGACATTATCTTTGGTTCTACAAGCTTGAAACATTGCAAACAATTTGCCAAGCTTATGACCAGCAAGTTTGAGATGAGTATGATGGGAGAACTCACATACTTCCTTGGTCTTCAGATTAAACAATCTGACCAAGGTATCTCCATCAATCAAGAAAAATATATCAAGGATCTACTGAAGAAGTATGATATCAATTGTGCTTCAGTAAAGACTCCAATGGTACCCCCTAACAACTTAGGACCTGATCTCAATGAACAATCAGTCAATGAGACTCAGTATAGAGGTATGATTGGGTCACTCGTGTACTTAACTGCAAGCAGGCATGACATTCAATTCTCTACATGCCTTTGTGCAAGATACCAAGCAGATCCAAAGGAATCACACCTTACTGTTGTAAAGAGAATCTTTAGATACCTAAAAGGTACACCAAGTCTACGTCTTTGGTACCCCAAATCCTCAGGATTTTATCTAAAGGGGTATTTAGGTTCTGACTATGCTGGATGCAATTGGGACAGAAAAAGCACTTCTGGTGCCTGCCAATTGCTAGGTGGCAAACTTGTGTGTTGGAGTGCTAAAAAACAACAAACAGTTTGCCATGTCTTCAGCAGAAGCTGAATATGTGGCAGCTGTTGGATGTTGTGCCAATGTTCTTTGGATGAAAAGCCAACTGGCTGATTATGACATAGAATTTGAAAAGATACCAATCTTTTGTGATAACACTAGTGCTATTGCAATATCCAACAATCCAGTCCTCCACTCAAGAACAAAACACATTGATATCAGATATCACTTTATCAGAGATCACATTGTGAAAGAGGACATTGAATTACATTTCATCCCCACTCAATACCAATTGGCTGATATCTTCACCAAACCACTGGATGAACCAACTTTCAAAAGATTGATAATGGAGCTTGGTATGCTGAACATTGATGATACAAAACCCGAACCCTCAGCATTTACTGAAGAAGCTTGAAGGTTCAGCATTTCATAAAAGATTTTGATTAATGTTAAGTAGCACTGTCTGAGTAAAGGAGTGTGCAATGTCATGTGTCTATTTCACTTTATGTGATTGTGTATATGATGTTTTGTCGCCTTATCTGATTCACTGAAGCTGAACAAATAATTCACCAGTCATCAAAAGGTTCCTTCAGCAATGTTGAATAAATTTTTAATACATTTGAGTAGCTAGGCCTGAATAGAGGAGCGTGCAATGTCATATGTCTTGTTCACTTGTGTGAACATGTATATGGGGTTTTGTCGCCTCATCTGACGCACTGAAGCTCACAAGTATTGCCATCAGCTTCAGCATATCTGAGCAACAGCATTTAAAACCTATTAATCATGTGATTCAAAAGAGTTAATGGCATTAAATTTCTTGTGAATAAAACAAACATTCTTTCAAAAAAGGTGTCATTTGTTAATTAAGGAAATTTCAAACGTCTCCATCCATGGTCAACAACTCCCCGACACATGTTGCGTTTCACTGTTCAAAGCAACAGAAAATCATACCTTTTTGCAGAACATTAATGAGAAAGTTTGTGCCAAATGTTCAAAAGAAACCCTAAAAGATTTATAATTTTTTCAAATGGTTTAAAAAAACTTTTTACAAATCAGTTAAAGTTTTTATATAATCCCTAACAATTGGATTTCATTCCACGCTTACAAATCTTTTCATCCAAAAACACACACAAACTCTCTCTCTCTTTCAAAACACGCACAGAAACATCAATGGTTGAATCATCTTCCACCCCCAAGATTGCCAAAATCACCCTTAAACCATCCACTCATGTTAACTATCCCATTGATGATATCATCTTCAAACCCAACAACATCACATTGCTCAGACCTGAATCCATTAAGTCTGTTCATGGGGAACAAATTTCGACTTATTTATCCAAAAGTGTTTTAAGGTATGCTTTATTTGAGGATCCTGGTATGATGTTTCAAAATGTGCTAAAAGAATTTTGGTTTACAACAGAGGCTTCTAACAACAAGAAGTCCATTGAGTTTGATTCTACCACGATTGGGATCCATGGTAGATTTGGGTTAAAATTATTTAGAAAAGTTTTAGGGTTAGATTATTTGGAAAACCCTAATGAGTATGAAGCAGTACCTGATGATTGTATGGTTGTCAAAAATTTCTTTAAAGAGATTTGGTATACTGAATAAATTACTGAAAAGGGGGGGGGGGGGGGGTTAAAAAGAAGTTCTTTGCCACCAAGATGGAAATTGCTGATGTCCATTCTCATTGAATGTTTGGGGGGAAAACTGGAGGCCTTGACTAGATCAACCAAAAATATGCTATTATTTTATACTGTCTGGCCAAGGGTGTCAAAGCTGATTTTGGGAGGCTTATTTTTTAAGATCTCCATGGGAAGCTGGAGAAAAAGACTAGAGAGAAAAACATTATGTACACAAGATTTCTATCTCTCATCTTTGCTGACCATCTTGGAAATGACTTTTCAAAAATCAATGGAGAGAAACTAATTTTTAAGACCTTTGATCTCACTCGCTGGAACATTCCAGTCAGCACCATTGATCCTCCTCTTACACAACCCATGCTGGACATCTGCTCAGCAGATGGTCCAGTAGTGTACAAAGCTCCCAAAGACACTTCTCCAACTAGAGAAAGGGATCTACAAGGCAAAAAGCCTGGAGCTTCATCTGGACCTCGTTAGAAGCAAACGTCAATTAATACCAAGAAGGTTAGACGTGAGTCCAGAAAAAGGAAAACCCTCACATAATCTTCCTCAAAGAAGATTGATGATGATTCCCAAGGCCATGCTTTGAAGAAGACCAAGTCCCTGGCCAAGGACAAGAACCCCAGCCAGCCATCACCTTCAGTCCCTGCTAGAGGTGATATGCATAAAGAGGCCCAACAAGCAACCCATATCTCAACTTCTTTAGGAGAGAAGGGTGAAGATGGAGCTCACCCTCAGCTCAGTAGTGTGGAGTCAGCATTGGTAAGTACTTTCATTCTGAATACAAGTCATACTTCATCACCAATTTCTATCACTTGTCACTCTGAGTCTGCATCAGGGAATGATGTGTCAGCAAATCCAACAGCTGATGCTGACCCTGGCCTATCTGTTTCTAATGATGTAGCTCCCCTACAACAGGGTTCTACTGAAGGAACCAAAAACGTTATCATTGATCTAAACTTATCAGGGACTCTTTCTCAGGATCCATCAGGTCAAACCAACCCTGGTGGTGAAGGGCTTGAAACTGATCCACACACTCATGATGATGCTCAAAGATTCCCAAGGAAGTGCATCTCACTACTGGAGCCAAGGTGGGACACTTGCCTACGTTTGTTGTCAGCATGTTTGGAGATGATTTAGAGAAAGGACTTGGGTTCAATGAAATAATTCCAGTCAATCTAGATGACAGTGATGAAGAGCCTGCTGGTGCATCACAAAAGCCACCTTCCCCCAGGACTGAGCAGGTAAAAGAATTAACCAATCAAGTGTTGATTCTTCAATCATAGGTGGCCAGACTGAAGGAAGAAAAGGTGCTTGCTGACAATGAAATCTCAACTCTCAAAGCAAGACCACCTCATGCTGAACAAATTAAGGATGTCATCATTGCTGCTTTGAAGCCCTTCATCTAAGATGTGGCCACCACCACTTCCTTAAAGCACGAGATGTCCTCTCTTATGGACTCCATCAACGGTGCTTCCATAGAGTTTCCACCAGAATTCACACCAGTTCCTGGCCAAGTTAATACCTTGTGTGATTCTGTGTCAAAGATCAAAGATAGAGTGGCGTTGCTGGAGAAACAAAAGGTGACCATTTCTGATGAGGTTCAGCATAATCTACATGCCCTCGAAACTGTTCCAGCCATGTTGGCCAAGGTAACTACCACTCTTGATCATCTTTGTGGCCTATTCTCTACTTGTGGGTCATCAGAAGCTGCTCGGCAGTCTTCTGCTAAGGGAGAGAAAAACACAATCCAGCAGCTCTTTCAGAAACATGCCCAAAAGAAGGCTCAGAAACAATCCATTGAGTCACCTATCACTGAAAAGAGCCCAGCAAAGGGTAAGGGGGAGTCATCAGCCAAAGATGACCGTATGCAAGGGCTGACCACGAGTGAGGAAACAACTGATAGTGGTTCACCTCCCTTTATACCCAAGAACAAAAAGAAACTTTACTCTGAATGATCGTTTGATTAAAGCTGGAGTGGCCACTCAGGAAGAACTTGACAAGTTATACAAGCTTCAGCAAGAAGAAAAACTAAGAGATCTGAAGCTAAGCTTGTATGAACAAATTGGAAAAGTTGAAGTAGAAAGTGTCTTAAAGAAGAAAGTGTTGTATGAAAAGTTTTGTATAACAAGGCTTAACAGAAGAAATATCTCACAAATCACCAATGTTGACATGTTGACCAGTAAAGGCGACATCAATCTCAAGTTCTATAGGGGTGATGGAACTGATGAGATACTTGAAAACCTTCAAGGAAAAGAACTTTCTTACACTAAATGGATGGAAGTGAGTGTGATGATCGAGAAAAGAAAATCCAAGAGATGGGATGAAGTTCGCACCAAAATCGAGCACTATATAAGAAATCATGAAAGACTAGGTGAAATTCTGAACATCAACACTCAAGTTTCTCTGGAAGATCAAGATCCAATACTAGAGCTGAACAAAAGAGCAAATCTAATTCAACCTGAAGCTGGTGACATGTTTGTCACTACAAAGAAATACAAAGGCTTTGTTCAGTTTCAAAATCATCTCCCTGGTTATGTACTGGACGAACCAGAACTAGGAATGATTATGTTCAATCATCAAGAACGTCAAGACTTTGTGGGCATAAGTGATCTTGATGAAATGAACAATGAACTTCTCTCGAATGTTCAAAGGATCTTTTACTCTCTTCATGGTGGTCCAGGACTTACTGATGCTGCTAAAACCTTCAGCATGTGCTTGCTTGCTATATTGGACCACAGAAACTCAGATCCATTAACTCAGACTTCCATCATTGAAGAACTTAGGCCTAAGGAGAATTGAATAATCATTTGTATTGATCTTGTTGTAATTTTTAATATTATTGAATAAATGACTATCTGATGTTTATAAGTTATTAATTGTTCAGTGCAAGTAAGAAGAAGTTGTTATGCTCACTTACTACTGACATTAGACTTAGGCTATTTGTATATCCAAATAGGGGGAGACTGTTAGGTCAGTATTTACTGACCCTAAAGAAACTCTAGGATTTGAATATAAAATCCCCCCTAAGTGTTTCATGCTCAGCAGTAAGGCTAGTCTGCTGAAGGATGACCAGAAGAACAAAGTTTCTACTGAAGACTTTAAAGCTGAAGAAAGTTCAGCACTCCCCTTCCAGTGAACTTAGAAGACAAAGGAGTCTTCGCTTCAAATACTAGGCGGTCTAGTTGCTGAAGAACAAGGACTCAAGAAGGGTGATGCGTGGTGTTGGAAACAAGTTTTAAATTTATAAGCACGAATTACCGGATTGACTAAAAACGCACGGGCAAGTATAACCCTTTCGTTTATGTATAGCTTTTATGTGGTAATACCGAGATCGTTCACGGGGATTTGGAAAACCTATGATTATTCTAAAATGAAACTATAATCGTTGATTGTAGCAATTGTTGACAAACAAATAATAAGTAAAAATGATGAGATAAATAATATGATTAAAGGTAATAATTCGTTTTTAAGTCTAGTTGTCTTCTCAGCTCGATTCGAATTGATATAACGTTTTTAAGCTTGACTTGATTGTTTTTGGTGAATAATAGTTGATTTGGAATCTAAGCTACTTTGACAATTTTGACAAGTAAAACTCCTAAAAGTGTAAAATAATAGCTATACTACTTTATATACGTACTACACTAAAAACATTTATCAAAGATCAACATTTATTTGCACAAAATATAAAATGAAAAATACAAATTTACACTACAAATTTAAATTGCAAAATACAAAATATAAAATATAAATCTATTTCTATGAAACTAAAAAAAATGCAAGTTTATAAATTCTACAAACCAATTTTAATCAACCAATTTTATTAAACTATAAAAGAAACTGAAGTGAACAAGCCCAATCTAATAACAAATCTGAACAGCCCCAAATCGATTTTTTTAAGAAACATACAGGCCCAAATGTACACATTAGCCCAGCTGCCTAACTGACTGACTAACCCACTAATTTTCTAACAAATCTAACTGGAAGGACATAAACTACCTAACAGAAAGGACTGTGGACGTAACGCTTATATACAAAGTTAAGGGCCTAATGTGTACATTTATCAAACTTACAAATCAGACTATCAGAATAGATTTAACTGCTTCCTTTTATATGAAAAACTTGAATAAAGCTTTTTAATAAGCTGAAATTTTACTACTTATGCAAGACCAATCTTATCCAAGCACATCTATCCGTAACTCATCCTACTACGCAACAATCTGAACAAAACTACTACTATGAATTCTTATGACTAAAACATTCAGTAGAACGAGCGATATGAATCAATGTAAGCTATCAATTCCTACAGCCAAACACTGGTTATGGTACACTAACCCTACAATCTGAACAAAATAACATCTAATCTTATACTACTGCGCAACTAAAACTATCAATCAAAACTCAACAAGAAATCTATCTAAAGCAGATTACACTATAACTGGCAGAAACTTAATGTGCTTAACCAATCCATCCGAAGTTTAGTCCGCTGAGACGAAAAACGCGGCGCTGAGCCGGTTTAAAGCAAAACACCACCAAACTGAATCCAAAACCTGCAAATCCGTTAACCTGCAAAATCTGAAATAAAGCAAAGAAGAACTTGACAAGATCTATTTCTTTAACTTGGTACAGTACCTGTAAAATTCAAGCCAATATCCTACACCGAACTAATCAGAACTGAACTATACTTAAACCAAAGGCTAATCTCGAAACTGCCAAGCTGAACTTCAATCTATATTATATCAGTAAGAACATATTCGTAACTAACTAAAAATATGATCTAACAATCCCTAAAAACAGAATGATTCAGAAACTCATTGATGATCACTTAAAACTATTAAAAATGAAGTTTATCAAATCCTTACCTTGAACTCAAAATAACAATTTTACTCATCACTTAGAACTATCAAATCCGTATAAACAGTAATTCGAAATCAACTAACTCGACTATTAAAAGAACTGAGGCAAGCGATTTAAGCAGTAAAGATTATAATTGCACAAACTGAATCTGGTAAAGAGTAAAGAAGAGTAAAGGATGAAATCATTACTCGAGTGCAAACTGTAACAGTAACATGAAGTATTTAGAACAGATTAAAGAAGATTTTACCATTGAATCAAAACAGAAACGAAGATATTAAAAGAACTCAAAAGTTTTCATTAATGGAGATGAAAAGAAACGGTTACATTCTTAAACTGATTAACAAATTCTAAACAATATTCTAACTGAAAATCATAAAGCTTTTGAGAGAGAAAAGCTAACTAATTCCTAACTAACTATGTGCTAATCTACTCCTAAGCTAACCGATTTCTAATGAAGTCTTCATCTCCTTTTATAGCCGTCGAGGGAAGACTGATGACGTGTATCCTCCAATCATATATGGACACGTGTAAATACGAGGTTTACACTCTTCGTTCTTCATCTTCATCATAATTTGGGGCTTTCTTCGTCTTTGACTTTGAGTCTAATTAAATAACATCATCTTGTTAAGGAGAATAAAAGGAGTGTTTTTGCTGTTGAACACTTTGGCTGAATCTTTGTTGATCGTCATTGATATTCACTTGCAGGTTTGGAGATAGAAGAGATATGAAGTCGGCTGTAATCCCTTTTCTCTCTCTTCATTTGGGAACGAAGAAACGAGTGTGTGTATTGTGTGGTTTGACCAGCTTGGTCAATTTGACCAAAGTTAATAAACTTTCTCTTGATTGCCTTTTGGTCCTTTTCTTTAAATTTCTTTTCAAAATGGTTATAAGACTTTGAAGTAATATCTTTCCATCCTTTATCATTGTAGTAATTGCACTTTAAGCCCTTGATCTTTGGAAACTTGGCAAATAAAGTCCTTGGAAGCATCTTTCGTCTTTTTCTTCGTCTTTTGATCAAATAAGTCCTTGAAAGCTCGTGTTTGTCTCAAATGTACCTATATTACCTGAAAATACACAAACACCAAATACACGCATAATTCTGATAATTAACAGTCTAATATAATGTATTTGACAGTGTTTTTAGTGGTTTATGGATCATTATTGATGAGTGTTTTCACACTTATCAACTCCCCTCCACTTGACCATTGTCATGTCCTCATGCAATGCAGCATTTTAAAGCACCAAGTTACACTTTTCTCATAATTAACCAACCTTGGCCATTTTATGATTTAATAACTATACTATGCTATATGATGAATGATTTTGAATATTTACAATGCAATGCAAAGAAAACAATTCTATTTATATATTTTTAGATTTTTCATAAATGGTTTTGATGGAAATAACTCATAAAGAAATCAATGACTTAGATTAGGGCTTGGATACCATGGACACTTATCACCCTCAAGTTTCACTTTCCCCATACCAAGCTAGTAAATGGGATCATTGCATTCACAAGTAAAAAGTGTATCAACTTATTCATGACAATTAAATGTGAAACCGGTTATTAATTGAGCAAATTGCTTGTAGGCAAATTTGTCATTATTCAAGCGTGAAATATAAGAAGTGTAAAATCCAAAAATAAGGAAGCACGGTTTTAATCCTAAGTAATCTTCTCATCCATTACTTGAAAAACCGCTCACAATTAATACAAGTCCGTATTAAGAGTAATAAGTCATTCGCCTTATGTGTAAAATCCTCATGTCATGCTTTCATAAGTAACTACACACTCGCTAAGGAAAGAAAAATAAAACTCACGCAATAATTTACATCCGCATCTTTTTGAGATTTTGGATCTTCAACCCCGCAACCCGTCAAGGTAATATTGGATTGGAGCAATCTATTGAATCCCCGCAACCCATCAAGGTAATATTGGAACTCAATAGTCACTATAATTAACACCACACTGCCCCTCTTGGGAGTCTTGCATTATTTTTTTTTCTTCTTCTTTTTTTTTTCTAGCCACTCATTTTTTTTTCATAAGCCGCTCTTATTTTTCTTTATTCCTCACCAAGAAATTTGCAAAGAAGAAAAGGAAAAACACCCGCTAAATATGGAGCATGACACAAGTCTAGTACACATAAAACGTGCTAACTTAGAATCTTAAGACGTACTCATATCAACCATGAATGATTAGCCAAAAATGCATAAGAGATTACGAACCAATTAAAACCGTACTTGATTATTTATTAACAATTATATACATGCGAAGAAATAGAGGTAAAGAAGAGAAGGGTTTAGCCACAAGTAATTGCCATGAAGTCTATCTAGCCC
Source organism: Glebionis coronaria (assembly GCA_025667525.1). NCBI lineage: Eukaryota > Viridiplantae > Streptophyta > Magnoliopsida > Asterales > Asteraceae > Glebionis > Glebionis coronaria. The sequence goes on from CM046879.1 coordinate 165,794,315, forward strand.
TTTTACACTTGCTTCAACTCTATCATTTCCCATTCTCCACAAATTTAAAATTTCAAAGAATGAACTTGGTGGAAGCTTAGCCTAATAGACCAATGAAGGACTACATGGTTAAGGATACTAGCTAGAGAGTGCTAAAATAAGCAAACTCGGGTTGAGTCAAAATATCCATGGCGGGCCTAATATGTCAAGGAAGTCTAAATTTGTTAAAACCATGTTTTATTATATTTTTTTCCTTTTTATATATTTTGATGAAAAATAAAAGAAGAAATATATACAATGCAAATGTGTTATGCAACATGAAAAATGATTGATGCAAAAATTATGAATGCATATTTTTGGTGGCCAAAGTAGATCAAAAATTTGAAAAATGTTTGAAAAATTAATTTTCCCAATTATCATGAAGTTAAGGCAATGGTCTAGGTAAGGTCACTTCGATAGAAGTCTCCCCTACACTTAAGATAAACATTGTCCTCAATGTTTAAGAGTATTGGAGTGAACTCCCCTACACTTATTACATTGATTACTTTGCTTAACCCAAGTTAAGGAAGAGACAACTAAAGGATATTCATTTTAAGCACAAGTGTTAATATCACAATAGCAAAAACTAATCGAAGTGAACCAGATACACGGGCCTCCTCCATAAGCTCCAAGCATGAAATGTGAGAGAGCAACCCTTGAAACAAACACCAAAAGACGAAGAAAGGCACCCCTCCACTTCAACTCTACTATAACATCCTTTTAATTAAACCTAACCTATCGAAAATCTACTCTACGTTTTCTAACCTAGTTATTCATTGCTTGAGTTTTTCTAACCCTAAGTCGCTAGCTCGACTCGGCCCCGAATTAAGTTGTCCTTGGGGAAACCATCATGGAGAATAAAGAATATCCACTTTGAAGCACATCTCACATGATACACTCAAACTTAGCACGTTGCCATTTACTATAAGATTTAACAAATCCGCCTCGATAAATGGAACGGTCCAACGTGTCTCAAGTTTGTCCAACATACGAAATCTCTCAAATATGAAGCACTCCAGGATCAAATACATAATTTCCATCTCGACATTCGAACAACTCCAAAATAGGTAGCATCACCAAAGTAAGCTCATACAAGAAGCGCATATCAATCGAAGGCACACTCTTAAGTCGAGTAGATGAAAACCAATTTTTTCCAAACATATGTATCCCAGGATCAAAAACCTTTCCCTTCATGGGAAAATAAGAAGATGAACTCGTATCAACCATATAAGATTCCCCCTTAGTAATCAAAGCATCATGAGAATATGAAGGTGTAGGTATCAAAACATTCATAACTATTATGTCCATATTGGGCTCCTCATCATTATCAAAAGGTGGGTAATCTTCCATAGAAGGCATAGAAAAAGAAGGATCAAGAGAAATAGTGTCTTGTGGAAGAGGTGTAGGCTCTAGGTTCCCAAAAAGCAAGTTCTCACTAAGACGAATCTCCTCTTCCCAATTAGAATCACTATCATCAACCTCAATATCAATTTTAGCAAGATAAGCCTCTATGGTGTCATCAATATCCATATGAGAATCCATATCAAAGGTTTTGGGTTCTAAAGGTGCCATAGGTGAAAAAGGATCAATCTCTAAGAGTATAGGATCTTCATCAATAACCAACTTCAAGGGTGGGAGGGTGGGAATAGAAGGCTCAAAAGAAGGTGTATTGAGAGAATCACTCAAAGGGATGATATCATCATGAAAATCAATAGGTGCAACCTCAAAAACCGGTGAAGAAATGTCAATGAAAGGTTCTTCTTCTATGGACTCATCATTATGGTTTTCATTCAAAGCTTCAATCGAAGAGATAAGATTATAGACGTTTGATAAAACCTCACGAATATGAACATCTTCCACTTCTTCTATATGATCAACATCATCATCCAAATTAGGAAAGTCATCTTGACATGAAAAGTCATCGGATGATATATCATAAGATGCCTCACTAGAATCACAATCATCATCCTCTATATCTTGCTTAAACTCTTCCTCAATCTCATTATCCCTTTCTTTGAACAATTCATCAAGATCAAAATCACCAAAATCACTAGTAGTAGCATGAAAGTCAACATGTGATGAAATCTCAATGTGATCATGAGGAGAAGTATCAATAGAAAGCTCGTCACATGGTTCGATGGAAACACCCTCAAACTCTATTTGGATTGGGATAAGGTTCTCAACACTAGAAACGGTTAATTCTTCTAAATTGGTGTTTGTATTAGTGCTAAGAGGCTCGTCCCCCATGGTTAAAGAGTCGGTGGGTTCCACGTGAGGTAAAGGTGAGGAAGGTGTGTCATCATTAAGTGTCATACAACTCGAAGGTTCCTCAGCATCTTCATCTAATAATGGATCAGGCCTACGAGTAAAAGTAGTCATGTAATGTCCGTCTTCCTCGATTATAAGAGTCTTAAGGAATAAATCATTTGAATATTTCCTGAGGCGACAAGAAAATTTGTTCAACGATTCACGATACAAATCACCGAATTCCTTGTAATCATATTGCCGAGACTCAATCTCCGTTTCCTCAGTAGAGCTAATTAATTCCTTTAACCATCGATGAGTGTCTTTCATTTCCTTGTAGCTCATGTTTTTCATACCATCAAGCATCTTATAAACGTCATCGTTCGACTTGTTCATTTTCTCAAGTAAAGAATGAAACTTCTTGTCATTATCAAGGACATAGGATGGCGGATCTCTCGGTCTACAATCAGAACCATAATGGGGTGCGTTCCCACAAAGCTCACATGAATAAGTCGAAGAATATGGTGGAGGTGGATTTCCATAATTAGGTGGATTATAGTTTTGAAAAGAGTCATGATGATGAAAGTTCTCATGATTGTAACCTTGAAAATTCCCTTTATCACTAATAGTATCATCCTCAGCATCAACTCTCAAAGACGGCTCAATATCACATGGTAAAGCTCCTTGAGTTAGATAAGATTGTAAACAGAGAAGTTGTCTTTGCCAATTTTCCTCGAAACGTCCAAGTATCCTCTTTTCCATCTCTTGAAGTTTCCTCTCAAAGGATTCATGAAATTGAGAGACATTTTGCATATTCTCTTGGTTAAACCCTTGATTATATCCTTGATTATGAAAAGTTTCTTGATCATAGCCTTGAAAATTATCATTAGTTTGAAAACCTTCATTGTGTGAAAATCCTTGATTATGAAAAGTATCTTGATTATAGCATGGAAAATTTTCATCATTATTTTGAAAGCCTTCATTGTTTGAAAATCCTTGATTATGAAAGGTTTCTTGATTATAGCCTTGAAAATTTCCATTGTTTTGAAAACCTTCATAATTGGAAAATCCTTGATTTTGGTATGGCACATTAAAGGTTTGATCATGAAATGATGGTGGAGGTTGTGATGAAAAACCGGAATATCCCATATAGTCATTACAAGTGTAGTCCATTTGAGTGTTAGGTTGAAAATTAGGGTTCTCGGTTCCATTGTAAGCATATCCCTCCCCATAATAACCATTATTTTGATCACATAAATAAGTATCGTGTGGACCACCACAAGTCGAACAAGACGGATAATTAACGGTGGCGGATCGTTGTTGCAAAATCTCCCACATGGAACGAGTATCCATGTGTAACAAGGTGGCCGAATGTATATACAAGTATAATGACGTTTAAAAGCTTCCTCGGGGAAGGAAGTGATACACCAAAGGTGGTATGTTTACACGTGTGCGAATACACGTGTAAGTAAACACGAGGAATGAGGGAGTAGCCCTCGGTTGACTTTGAAGAGAAAAGGATGATCCTCTTCGAGTTTCGATATGAAATATCCACAAGAAAGTATATATATAATTACTACTTGGGTGCAAGACCTCCAATTAAGCCTTCCTTCTTAGAATACGCACTAGTGAACGGGGGGTTAGGTGGCGCGAAGCACTTAAGTACCTATTGACCCTTAGACGGCATTTTATAGCACGTCGCCTATCTATTCACTTTAGTAGTTTGTATTCTTCGAATTATTGCCAATTGGAAGTATTTATCTATTCTTGCTTAATTTTATTTGATCGATACGCGTGTCAAGGACCGGAACGCCCCTCAACACGGTGTATTGCCTCGGCAATACTTATGGAAGATAGGTATGTTGGTTGTTCGTATATGTATACTTATTTACATATAATAATATATCAAAAATATTTTTGTATTTATTTGATTTTTTAAGAAAAATACTATATCTACGTAAAAACCGATAAAAACGAATAATATATATTTTTTGGGTATAATCTTTTAGGAAAAAGATTACTTTTTGGATTTTTTTATTTTTTTGGTTCAATTCTTTAGGAAAAGAATTGATTTTGTGATTTTTTATTTTTTTTGTATTTTTGTCTTTTTGATTTTTTTATCTTTTTGATTTATAATACGTAAAAATAACGTTCACAAAGTGAACGGATCCCAAAATCCAATCGTCTCACTCGAAATCGTTAATCTTCACGAAAAGAACCGGCAGCGGCGCCATTTAATAATTCGTTTTTAAGTCTAGTTGTCTTCTCAGCTCGATTCGAATTGATATAACGTTTTTAAGCTTGACTTGATTGTTTTTGGTGAATAATAGTTGATTTGGAATCTAAGCTACTTTGACAATTTTGACAAGTAAAACTCCTAAAAGTGTAAAATAATAGCTATACTACTTTATATACGTACTACACTAAAAACATTTATCAAAGATCAACATTTATTTGCACAAAATATAAAATGAAAAATACAAATTTACACTACAAATTTAAATTGCAAAATACAAAATATAAAATATAAATCTATTTCTATGAAACTAAAAAAAATGCAAGTTTATAAATTCTACAAACCAATTTTAATCAACCAATTTTATTAAACTATAAAAGAAACTGAAGTGAACAAGCCCAATCTAATAACAAATCTGAACAGCCCCAAATCGATTTTTTTAAGAAACATACAGGCCCAAATGTACACATTAGCCCAGCTGCCTAACTGACTGACTAACCCACTAATTTTCTAACAAATCTAACTGGAAGAACATAAACTACCTAACAGAAAGGACTGTGGACGTAACGCTTATATACAAAGTTAAGGGCCTAATGTGTACATTTATCAAACTTACAAATCAGACTATCAGAATAGATTTAACTGCTTCCTTTTATATGAAAAACTTGAATAAAGCTTTTTAATAAGCTGAAATTTTACTACTTATGCAAGACCAATCTTATCCAAGCACATCTATCCGTAACTCATCCTACTACGCAACAATCTGAACAAAACTACTACTATGAATTCTTATGACTAAAACATTCAGTAGAACGAGCGATATGAATCAATGTAAGCTATCAATTCCTACAGCCAAACACTGGTTATGGTACACTAACCCTACAATCTGAACAAAATAACATCTAATCTTATACTACTGCGCAACTAAAACTATCAATCAAAACTCAACAAGAAATCTATCTAAAGCAGATTACACTATAACTGGCAGAAACTTAATGTGCTTAACCAATCCATCCGAAGTTTAGTCCGCTGAGACGAAAAACGCGGCGCTGAGCCGGTTTAAAGCAAAACACCACCAAACTGAATCCAAAACCTGCAAATCCGTTAACCTGCAAAATCTGAAATAAAGCAAAGAAGAACTTGACAAGATCTATTTCTTTAACTTGGTACAGTACCTGTAAAATTCAAGCCAATATCCTACACCGAACTAATCAGAACTGAACTATACTTAAACCAAAGGCTAATCTCGAAACTGCCAAGCTGAACTTCAATCTATATTATATCAGTAAGAACATATTCGTAACTAACTAAAAATATGATCTAACAATCCCTAAAAACAGAATGATTCAGAAACTCATTGATGATCACTTAAAACTATTAAAAATGAAGTTTATCAAATCCTTACCTTGAACTCAAAATAACAATTTTACTCATCACTTAGAACTATCAAATCCGTATAAACAGTAATTCGAAATCAACTAACTCGACTATTAAAAGAACTGAGGCAAGCGATTTAAGCAGTAAAGATTATAATTGCACAAACTGAATCTGGTAAAGAGTAAAGAAGAGTAAAGGATGAAATCATTACTCGAGTGCAAACTGTAACAGTAACATGAAGTATTTAGAACAGATTAAAGAAGATTTTACCATTGAATCAAAACAGAAACGAAGATATTAAAAGAACTCAAAAGTTTTCATTAATGGAGATGAAAAGAAACGGTTACATTCTTAAACTGATTAACAAATTCTAAACAATATTCTAACTGAAAATCATAAAGCTTTTGAGAGAGAAAAGCTAACTAATTCCTAACTAACTATGTGCTAATCTACTCCTAAGCTAACCGATTTCTAATGAAGTCTTCATCTCCTTTTATAGCCGTCGAGGGAAGACTGATGACGTGTATCCTCCAATCATATATGGACACGTGTAAATACGAGGTTTACACTCTTCGTTCTTCATCTTCATCATAATTTGGGGCTTTCTTCGTCTTTGACTTTGAGTCTAATTAAATAACATCATCTTGTTAAGGAGAATAAAAGGAGTGTTTTTGCTGTTGAACACTTTGGCTGAATCTTTGTTGATCGTCATTGATATTCACTTGCAGGTTTGGAGATAGAAGAGATATGAAGTCGGCTGTAATCCCTTTTCTCTCTCTTCATTTGGGAACGAAGAAACGAGTGTGTGTATTGTGTGGTTTGACCAGCTTGGTCAATTTGACCAAAGTTAATAAACTTTCTCTTGATTGCCTTTTGGTCCTTTTCTTTAAATTTCTTTTCAAAATGGTTATAAGACTTTGAAGTAATATCTTTCCATCCTTTATCATTGTAGTAATTGCACTTTAAGCCCTTGATCTTTGGAAACTTGGCAAATAAAGTCCTTGGAAGCATCTTTCGTCTTTTTCTTCGTCTTTTGATCAAATAAGTCCTTGAAAGCTCGTGTTTGTCTCAAATGTACCTATATTACCTGAAAATACACAAACACCAAATACACGCATAATTCTGATAATTAACAGTCTAATATAATGTATTTGACAGTGTTTTTAGTGGTTTATGGATCATTATTGATGAGTGTTTTCACACTTATCAAAAGGTACACTTGGTAAAGACTAGTTTGAGCATTCGTGATGGTATGATTGTGATGACACGTTAACATATGATTATAATAATTAGATGGATAATCCAATCTATTGTTTTCAAAAGCTTTAATCTTCGTCAAGACCTTGGTTAAAGAAAACAAGCATTAGACTCAATCACTCAATTCAAGACTTAATCCAATTTCAACACATTCGATCCACGGTCGTTTCACGAATTTACTAACACTTATAATTATGTTTCTTGATAATCAAAACTTCTTAAGAAATGATCAATACAAAAGATAGCCAATCATAGACAAACCGGCTATGACTTGTTGATAGAAAATAACCCCTTCGACCTATGAAATCTTTAATGGTTTTGATAACAATTGTCACATGAAACATGAACATCAATGGATCATAGGAAAGCTACAAACATCATCCTACCAAGTGTAGAATGAAACTTAGCTACTCATAACAAATGATGAAATAAACTTAGAAATAAATGTATTATAAGTCATAATCAAGAGTCTTACAAAGTGGAAAAATGTTACTAATGATTAGGGTAATGATCCCTAAGAGTTTCGTGATGATAACTTTGCTAATCGGACTCAAAAACTGACTTTTATAGCACCACCTTGTTCAAATCCGGGAATGGGAGTTTCGACAAGGATGAGAGAGTTTATTTGATGTAGTAATGAGAAAATGATTGAAAGGTATTAAGAATTCTCTGGTTACATGACCCCAAGGGTCTTATTTATAAGCTAGTTGATGGCATGGAGTGAATGCATGTCTTGGATCCAAATACAAATACTTGGAGCCAAAGCATGTCTAGAAACTTCTTGTGTGGTCTTGCATGAATGTGGACACATTTTTGCCTAGACAATTGTTGGAGGCAACTTCACTCATGATGGAGGCAAATCAACTCCCATTTGATGGTGGAGGCAAACCAACTCCCATGTGATGGTGGCAACTTCACTCTTGCCAGTGGCAAGTAGGATGTATGTTGATGGTGGCAACTTTCATGCTGAATATCTTTATTTGCTCCTTGGAAATACTTGTTCTTGCACCCGAAATTGATCTTCAAAGGCTTGTAACTTGTACACGGGTCTTGAACTTGACTAGGATTCTTCGTACTCGTATAATTCTTCATTTTTATGTTGTTTTATACTTTATTCCTACAATTGGCTACACAAAGACTTGCAAACACAATTGGGCACAAATATGCACAAAATTATCATATAATTAACCAATATACATGTACAAAAGTACGGATAACGCTCCTAAAAACATGTTGGATTTAGGCATTATCAAATCCCCTCACACTTAAGCTTTGCTTGCCCTCAAGCAAGAAGAAAAGAAAATTAAATCCAAAGGTACATGTATCTTTACAAAAATTCGATGCAAGTCTACCAAGTACAAGTACAAGATAAAACTCATCGTCTTAAGTTTTTAAGGTTGAAAATTTTGAGATATAAAGTCAATACCCATAAAAATCTAGAAAGTCTTTTATTTCTAACTATACTAATAACATATGAATTGAAGCAACATGTATCACGACTTAGCACATTGGCCAATCGATACCTTTTATTTCTTCTTCTTCCTTCAACTTCATAACATTATAGCTCATTGGCTATTTATTTGTCTTTTTGTCTTTTTCTTTCTTTTTCTCTTTTTTTTATATATATTTTTTTCTTGGCTAAAAACTCCTAGCTATAAATTAACATACTTACAGAGTTCATGTTGTATTGACAAACATGGAACTTGCAACTTTCTCCTATATATTTGGATTTTTCTTCAATTATTATATGAGACTTTGACTTGGGTAAGTTTGACACAAAAATACATCTCAAATTTTCAAAAATTATCGATTGGATAATTTCTTAATTTATTTATTGCTTGAAACTTTTTATTTACGAGGGCAAAACAAGAACAAAAGTTTTAAAATAACCCATAAATATGGCAACTAAGCATCTTTTTCTCGATTTCCCTACAACCCCCTCAAACTTAAGTTTAGCACTGTCCTCAATGTGATAAAACTGAACAAAAGCAAGGGAATGAGAGAAAAAACAGAATCACGGGCATATCATGCATCATACAAGAGTTTTGTCTTCGCCTTCAACTTGTGGTACCTACAAAAAAGATAAAACACACAAAAATACAGAAAAACACTCCATTTTTGGGTTTTTATAGGTTTTTATAAAAGCGACACATGCTACACCCCCTCACACTTAAGCAAAACATTGGTTAAAAATGTGAGGTGTAAGCATGAATTTATTAAAAAGGAAAATCGCACTTAAAAATTTAAAACACACGGGTTGCCTCCCGAGAAGCGCTTATTTTTATTATTGAGTCATCAGCCTGACTCGTACTTCTTTTTATTTTTCTTTATTTTCTTTGATCGGAAAATGTTCACTCCACTCCTCATGGTATAGTTTAACACGGTGTCCATTAACAATGAAGCTTCCTCCATTCTTGTCATACAATTCAATATAACCGGACGGGTATCCATGTTTTACTATAAAAGGACCGTACCACTTTTGTTTAAGCTTGGGGGCTTTGAATTTATAGCGCATATTAAACAAGAGAACTTTATCTCCTTTCTTGAATTCTTTTCGGATTAGAAGTTTCTTATCGTGATAAGCTTTGGTACGTGCTTTGTACAATTTCAAATTCTCATAAGCTTGGAGTCTTAATTCATCGAGTTCATGCAGTTGCAAGAATCAGTTTTCTCCAGCGATTTTGAGATCGGGATTACAACTTCTCAATGCCCAATAAGCACGGTGCTTGATTTCGAAGGGCAAATGTCACGTTTTACCGTACAATAAACGATAAGTTGTTGTGCCAAGTGGTGTCTTATAAGCTGTTCGGAAAGCCCATAGAGCGTCGTCAAGTTTCCTTGACCAAACGGAAGGATTGTCCTTAACCGTTTTTTTTAGTATTCGTTTTAAGGCTCTATTGGTATTTTCAACTTGTCCACTCGTTTGTGGATGATACGCGGTTGCAAAGCGATGGGTGACTCCATAGCGCTTTAAGATTTTCTCCATTTGTTTGTTGCAAAAATGGGAACCTCGATCACTAATTAAAGCTTTCGGCATTCCATAGCGAGAGAAAAGCTTTTTCAGAAAATTGATTACGGCTCGTGAATCGTTCGTGGGTAAAGCTTCAGCTTCGGCCCATTTGGACACGTAATCGATAGCGACTAAGATATATTCAAACTTATGGGATTTGGGAAAAGGGTCCCATGAAATCAATTCCCCAATGTCAAATATTTCGCAAACTTGGATGCTGTTTTGAGGCATTTCGTCTCTTCGTGAGAGGCTACCGGTACGTTGGCAAGCATCACAATTTTCGACTAGAGTATAGGCCTCTTTAAAAATTTTTGGCCAATAAAAACCAGCATCGAAGACTTTTTTCGCGGTGGTGGAAGGACCATAATGTCCCCCAGTAGGGCCATGATGACATTCATCAAGGATCTTCCTTGTTTCCGTGCCGTAAACACATCTCCTAATCATGCCATCGGTGCATACCTTGAAAAGATAGGGATCTTCCCAGAAATAGTGTTTTAGGTTGGAAAAGAATTTACATCGTTGGTGATAGGTTAAACCTTTTCTTAGAATTCTTCCAACGAGGTAATTTGCAAAATCTGCAAACCACGGATATTCGTCCGTAGAGATTTTCATAAGAGTTTCATCGGGAAAATAATCGTCGATATCTTCGTCCCTTAACTCTTCTATGTTTGGATTTTCAAGTCACGACAAATGATCGGCTGCGACGTTTTCAGCTCCTTTCTTGTTTTGGATTTCGATATCAAATTCTTGGAGTAGTAAAATCTATCTAATAAGACGCGGCTTAGCATCTTGTTTTGAGAATAGATATTTCAACGCGGAATGATCGGTGAATACAATTGTTTTCGACAACACGAGATAGGATCGGAATTTGTCGAAAGCAAAGACTACGACAAGTAGTTTTTTCTCGATGATTGTGTAGTTGAGCTGCGCGCTATTTAGAGTTTTTCTCGCAAAGTGTATAGGACGGAAATGTTTTCCTTCGCGTTGTCCTAATACGGCTCCTACAGCGAAATCGCTTGCATCACACATAAGTTCAAACGGTCGCGACCAATCCGGTGAAACCATGATCGGTGCACTCGTTAATTTGTCTTTAAGCTTGTCAAATGCCTTTATGCATTCTTCATTGAAATCAAAGACTATGTCTTTTTCAAGGAGTTTGGTCATCGGTCTAGCGATTTTGGAAAAATCTTTTATGAATCGGCGGTAGAATCCCGCATGACCTAGAAAACTTCTAACGACTTTAACGTTAGTGGGTGGTGGTAATTTGGATATCACTTCGATCTTGGCTTTGTCTACTTCTAATCCGGCTCCGGAGACTTTGTGTCCAAGCACAATTCCTCCAGTCACCATGAAGTGACATTTCTCCCAATTGAGCACGACATGAGCTTGTTTGCATCGTATGAGCATGCGCTCTAGATTAAAAAGGCAAGACTCGAATGAGTTTCCGAAGACTGAGAAATCATCCATGAAAAATTCCATGGATACTTCGATCATGTCTTGAAAGATTGCAATCATACACCTTTGAAAAGTCGCAAGTGCATTGCAAAGACCAAAAGGCATACGCTTATAAGCGAACGTTCCAAAAGGATCTTAGCTTTGTCAACAATTAAGTTTTGATAACAATTGTCACATGAAACATAAACATCAATGGATCATAGGAAAGCTTGACATTGAATTAAACATAAATCACAATCACAACCATCACTTCATACTACAAACATCATCCTACCAAGTGTAGAATGAAACTTAGCTACTCATAACAAATGATGAAATAAACTCAGAAATAAATGTATTATAAGTCATAATCAAGAGTCTTACAAAGTGGAAAAATGTTACTAATGATTAGGTTAATGATCCCTAAGAGTTTCGTGATGATAACTTTGCTTATCGGACTCAAAAACTAACTTTTCTAGCACCACCTTGTTCAAATCCGGGAATGGGAGTTTGGACAAGGATGGGAGAGTTTATTTGATGTAGTAATGAGAAAATGATTGAAAGGTATTAAGAATTCTATGGTTACATGACCCCAAGGGTCTTATTTATAAGCTAGTTGATGGCATGGAGTGAATGCATGTCTTGGAGCCAAAGACAAATACTTGGAGCCAAAGCATGTCTAGAAACTTCTTGTGTGGTCTTTCATGAATGTGGACACATTTTTGCCTAGACAAATGTTGGAGGCAACTTCACTCATAATGGAGGCAAATCAACTCCCATTTGCTGGTGGAGGCAAATCAACTCCCATGTGATGGTGGCAACTTCACTCTTGCCAGTGGCAAGTTGGATGTATGTTGATGGTGGCGACTTTCATTGTGAATATCATTATTTGCTCCTTGGAAATACTTGTTCTTGCACCCGAAATTGATCTTCAAAGGCTTGTAACTTGTACACGGGTCTTGAACATGACTAGGATTCTTCGTACTCGTACAATTCTTCATTTTTATGTTGTTTTATACTTCATTCCTGCAATTGGCTACACAAAGACTTGCAAACACAATTGGGCACAAATATGCACAAAAGTATCATATAATTAACCAATATACATGTACAAAAGTACGGATAACGCTCCTAAAAACATGTTTGATTTAGGCGTTATCAAATCCCCTCACACTTAAGTTTTGCTTTCCCTCAAGCAATAAGAAAAGAAAATTAAATCCAAAGGTACATGTATCTTTACAAAAATTTGATGCAAGTCTACCAAGTACAAGTACACGATAAAACTTATCGACTTAAGTTTTTAAGGTTGAAAAATTGAGATATAAAGTCAATACCCATAAAAATCTAGAAAGTCTTTTATTTATACTAATAACATATGAATTGAAGCAACATGTATCACGACTTAGCACATTGGCTAATCGATACCTTTTATTTCTTCTTCTTCCTTCAACTTCATAACATTATAGCTCATTGGCTATTTATTTGTCTTTTTGACTTTTTCTTTCTTTTTCTCTTTTTTTTATATATTTTTTTCTTGGCTAAAAACTCCTAGCCATGGATCCACATACTTACAAAGTTCATGTTGTATTGACAAACATGAAACTTGTAACTTTCTCCTATATTTATGGGTTTTTCTTCTATTATTATATGAGACTTTGACTTGGGTAAGTTTGACACAAAATACATCTCAAATTTTCAAAAATTACCGATTGGATAATTTCTTAATTATTTATATACGTTGCTTGAAACTTTTTATTTACGAGGGCAAAACAAGAACAAAAGTTTTAAAATAGCCCAAAAATATGGCAATTAAGCATTTTTTTTCTCGATTTCCCTACAACCCCCTCACACTTAAGTTTAGCATTGTCCTTAATGTGATAAAACTGAACAAAATCAAGGGAATTTAAAAAAAACAGAATCACGGGCATATCATGCATCATACAAGAGTTTTGTCTTCGCCTTCAACTTGCGGTACTTACAAAAAAGATAAAACACACAAAAATACGGAAAAACACTCTATTTTTGGTTTTTTTATAGGTTTTTATAAAAGCGACACATGCTACACCCCCTCACACTTAAGCAAAACATTAGTTAAAAATGTGGGGTGTAAGCATGAATTTATTAAAAAGGAAAATCACACTTAAAAATTTAAAACACACGGGTTGCCTCCCGAGAAGCGCTTATTTTTATTATTGAGTCATCAGCCTGACTCGTACTTCTTTTTATTTTTCTTTATTTTCTTTGAGCGGAAAATGTTCACTCCACTCCTCATGGTATAGTTTAACACGGTGTCCATTAACAATGAAGCTTCCTCCATTCTTGTCATACAATTCAACATAACCGGACGGGTATCCATGTTTTACTATAAAAGGACCGTGCCACTTTTGTTTAAGCTTGGGGGCTTTGAATTTATAGCGCATATTAAACAAGAGAACTTTATCTCCTTTCTTGAATCCTTTTCGTATTCGAAGTTTCTTGTCGTGATAAGCTTTGGTACGTGCTTTGTACAATTTCGAATTCTCAAAAGCTTGGAGTCTTAATTCATCGAGTTCATGCAGTTGCAAGAATCGGTTTTCTCCAGTGATTTTGAGATCGAGATTACAGATTCTCAATGCCCAATAATCACGGTGCTCGATTTCGAAGGGAAAATGGCACGTTTTACCGTACAATAAGCGATATGGTGTTGTGCCAAGTGGTGTCTTATAAGCTGTTCGGAAATCCCATAGAGCGTCGTCAAGTTTCCTTGACCAAACGGAAGGATTGTCCTTAACCGTTTTTTCGAGTATTCGTTATAAGGCTCTGTTGGTATTTTCAACTTGTCCACTCGTTTGTGGATGATACGCGGTTGCAAAGCGTTGGGTGACTCCATAACGCTTTAAGATTTTCTCCATTTGTTTGTTTCAAAAATGGGACCTCGGTCACTAATTAAAGCTTTCGGCGTTCCATAGCGAGAGAAAAGCTTTTTCAGAAAATTGATTACGGCTCGTGAATCGTTCGTGGGTAAAGCTTTGGCTTCGGCCCATTTGGACATGTAATCAATAGCGACTAAAATATATTCGAACTTATGGGATTTGGGAAAGGGTCCCATGAAATCAATTCCCCATACATCAAATATTTCGCAAACTTGGATGCTGTTTTGAGGCATTTCGTCTCTTCGTGAGAGGCTACCAGTACGTTGGCAAGCATCACAATTTTCGACTAGAGTGTAGGCCTCTTTAAAAATTGTTGGCCAATAAAAACCAACATCGAAGACTTTTTTCGCGGTGGTGGAAGGACCATAATGTCCCCCAGTAGGGCCATGATGACATTCATCAAGGATCTTCCTTGTTTCCGTTCCGTAAACACAACTCCTAATCATGCCATCGGGGCATACCTTGAAAAGATAGGGATCTTCCCAGAAATAGTGTTTTAGGTCGGAAAAGAATTTACATCGTTGGTGATAGGTTAAACCTTTTCTTAGAATTCTTCCAACGAGGTAATTTGCAAAATCTGCAAACCACGGAGATTCGTCCGTAGAGATTTTCATAAGAGTTTCATCGGGAAAATAATCGTCGATATCTTCATCCCTTAACTCTTCCATGTTTGGATTTTCAAGTCGCGACAAATGATCGATTGCGACGTTTTCAGCTCCTTTCTTGTTTTGGATTTCGATGTCAAATTCTTGGAGTAGTAAAATCCATCTAATAAGACGCGGCTTAGCATCTTGTTTTGAGAATAGATATTTCAACGCGGAATGATCGGTGAATACAATCGTTTTCGACAACACGAGATAGGATCAGAATTTGTCGAAAGCAAAGACTACGGCAAGTAATTCTTTCTCGGTGATTGTGTAGTTGAGCTGCGCGCTTTTTAGAGTTTTGCTCGCAAAGTGTATAGGACGGAAATGTTTTCCTTCGCGTTGTCCTAATACGGCTCCTACAACGAAATCGCTTGCATCACACATAAGTTCAAACGATCGCGACCAATCCGGTGAAACCATGATCGGTGCATTCGTTAACTTGTCTTTAAGCTTGTCAAATGCCTTTATGCATTCTTCATTGAAATCAAAGACTATGTCCTTTTCAAGGAGTTTGGTCATCGGTCTAGCGATTTTGGAAAAATCTTTTATGAATCGGCGGTAGAATCCCGTATGACCTAGAAAAATTCTAACGGCTTTAACGTTAGTGGGTGGTGGTAATTTAGATATAACTTTGATCTTGGCCTTGTCTACTTCCAATCCGGCTCCAAAGACTTTGTGTCCAAGCACAATTCCATCAGTCACCATGAAGTGACATTTCTCCCAATTGAGCACGAGATGAGCTTCTTTGCATCGGATGAGCATGCGCTCTATATTAAAAAGGCAAGACTCGAATAAGTTTTCGAAGACTGAGAAATCATCCATGAAAACTTCCATGGATACTTCGATCATGTCTTGAAAGATTGCGATCATACACCTTTGAAAAGTCGCAGGTGCATTGCAAAGACCAAAAGGCATACGCTTATAAGCGAACGTTCCAAAAGGACACGTAAAAGTGCTCTTGTCTTGATCGGATGGTTCGATAAGTATTTGAAAATATCCGGAAAAGCCATCGATAAAACAAAAGAATTTGTTCCCCGCTAGTCTTTCCAACATTTGGTCCATGAATGGTAAAGGAAAATGATCTTTTCGTGCGACATTGTTCAATTTGCGGTAATCGATACACACACGCCAACCGGTAATGGTTCTTGTAGGAACATGTTCGTTATTTTCGTTGGTCACAACAGTCATTCCTCCTTTTTTTGGAACGCAATGAATAGGAATAACCCAAGGACTATCCTCTATGGCATAGATGATTCCTGCCTCAAGGAGTTTGATGATTTCGGCTTTTACTATCTCCTTCATGTTTGGGTTAAGTCGACGTTGCCTCTCAATAACGGGTTTGGCATCGTCTTCGAGATTGATCTTGTGTTTGCAAAAATTTGGGCTAATACCAAGTATATCGGATTTTTTCCAAGCAAATGCTTCTTTGTGGTTTTTGAGCATAGAAACGAGACGTTTCTTTTGATCTTCCTCGAGCTTGGCTGAGATAATCACCGAAAGGAGTGAGTCCTTCTCTAGATAAGCGTACTCGAGATGTTCGGGAAGAGGTTTCAACTCAAGATCCGTTGGTGGATCATGAATAGATTTGTGAATTATAAAGTTCGATTTCGAAGGCAAAACCTCAAACGGCTTGTTTTCCTCTTCTTCGAGAGTTACTTCAGAATCAACGGCCATGAATTCTTCGAATTCACGATCACGATTGATATCGCTAATCTTTTCCGAAGTTGTTTGGAATGGTGCGTTGTCATCAAGCGATGCAGCCAACTCTTCTTCCGTTATTTCCTCGATAACATCCACGCGGAAGCATGTGTCATTATTGGAATGGGAGTGTTGCATAGCTTTATCGACTAAGAATGTGACTCAATCGTCACCAACTCTAAGGTTGAGTTCTTTATTCTTCACACGAATGATAACATCGGTAGTGTGCAAGAATGGTCGTCCTAAAATGAGAGGGACTTGATGGTCTTCCTCCATCTCAAGGATTACGAAGTCGGCGGGAAATATGAATTTACCAACTTGAACAAGCATGTTCTCGGATATCCCAATGGGATATTGGTAGGTGTGGTTAGCCAAACGTATACTCATACTCGTAGGTTTCAAAGTATTGTTTGAAAGATTCTTGTATAATGAGTATGGCATAAGATTGATACTTGCGCCTAGATCGGCCAAGGCGTGACATTCGGTATTGTTGTTTAGGGTTCATGGTATGAGAAAGCTTCCCGGATCTCCGAGCTTTGGTGGAAGTTTGCTTTGCAATGCTGCAGAACATTCTTCATTCAAAAACGCAGCAGAGATTTGCTCTGTCTTACTATGATTGCTCACAAGATCTTTGAGGAATTTCCCATAGTTGGGCATGCCGGTTAAGATATCAACAAGTGGAACATTGATCTTAACTTCCTTGATCATCTTAAGGAATTTGGCATTATGAGCCTCCATCTTTTCTTTTCGTAGGCGTTGAGGATACGGAATTTTTGGTTCATACGCCTTTGGTGTTGGTGTTGGAATGGGTGTGGTTTGTTTTGGTTTGGGTTTGGAAGGAGGAACGGTTTCTTCCTTCTCGGGCTCATCGGCCTCGTCTTCACTTTCATCGGCAAAAGTGGGAGCATTGCTGTTCGGGTTTTGTGGTGGATCATAACTCAGCCCACTTCTTGTGAATACGGCATTCACATGTTCATTACGGGCGAGTGGTGGGCGGTATGATTTATCCGTAGATGGTTTTGGGTTTGTTTGAGTGTTGTTTGGTAGCGAACCACTTGGTCGATTGGCTAATTGATCGGTGATTCGACCGAGTTTGGTTTCGAGATCATTAATGGTTGCGGTGTGGTGTCTTTGTCCTCTTTCAACGTTGGCTTTGGGATCGAAGAATTGGTTCTTAATGAACGTGTTTGTCGATTTTTGAGATTCTATGAAAGCTAACAACGTTTTCTCTAGGGTCGACTCTTCGGGTTTCTTTTCGTTTGATGGACCGGAGTTATCGTTCTCACGGGGTTGTGAGCTACGATTTTCGTTTTTGGGATACTCACGCCATATGCCGGGATTTCTACCGTAGTAGTTACCTCGATAACCACTTCCTCGGTATCCTCCTTGGGCGTAGTTTGCTTCTTGTGGCGGTTCTCTTATTGGTGTATCATCACACGCCGTGGATGGGTGTGGTCCTCCGCAAAGAGTACATTCGCCTCGCATCTCCTTCATTTCGTCTTTGATGGTTTTGAATTACGAGTCGAATTTAGATGTGAAAGCGTCCATCTTCTCCATGAGTTTGGAATTTTCGTCACTTTCAACGAAAGCAACAGTTTTCTTGAAAGGTTTGGTTCGGTTATCTTTGGACCAATCGAGTTTTAAGAGAACTCGGTCCTCGAGCAATTGATATGCTTCGTTGGGAGTCTTATAGAGAAAGAGTCCACCGGCGTCAAGGATTGCTTGCGTCGGTTCATTGAGACCATGATAAAAGATTTGGATGATGGTTCCTTTTAGTAAACCATGTCCATGACAACTACGAAGTAGGTCTTTCATTCGGTTCCACGCATCAATGAGTGTTTCTTGTGGAAGTTGGGCGAAACCTCGGATTTCTCCCATGAGTCTTTCGTACATGGGGGGGTGGAAAGAAACGGCTAAAAAAAGCGGTTCTCATTTGTTCCCATGTTTCAATGGTACCAGGCGTCAACTCGTTGTACCAAACTCTTGCATCTCCGGATAGAGATGATGGGAAGAGTTTGAGTTTTATAGCGTCTCCATCGACGTCGGCTCCATAATGGAACATGCCACATATTTCTATGAATTCGGATATGTGCTTATGTGGATCCGCTAGCGTACGGCCGTCAAATTGGCGGTCTTTGATCATTGAAAGGTGATGACCTTTTACGGTAAAGTTTTCTCCAAGCTCAGATTGAACAATAGTAGCCTCGGGGGTAGGTGCTACTACTCGGTTGACTGCCCACATTGATTGATCGCCGGCCATTGGAAATGGTAGATCGTTAAATGGGTTATAGACGACAAAGGCGTCTAAGAGATTATCAAATAGTGGGTTTTTGGTTTTTGAGATTCGGTTTTCAAAAGAAACAAAGGGGTGTTTCTTGTGGGATTTTTTCGAGATTGGTGAATATAACGTTTGGGATCGGTGTATGGACTAAGCAATTCTTGACCGGAAGAACGTGTGTTCATTCAAGTCTTGAACGACTTTTGAAGAGGATTACAAGTAATAAAAACAAAAACAAACAATAACTAATAAGAAAATAAGTAAATAGGAAATTAAATAAACTAAACAAATTAAAAACGAATTTTTTTATTTTTTTTTTAAGTTCTGGGACCTTGCCGGCGGCAAACAGGCCTTGCCGGACGGCAAATGGTCTTCTGTTTGTCGTGTGCCGGCGGCAGGAGCTCCTTGCCGGACGGCAAAGGGGCTTCTGTTTGTTGGTTGCCGACGGCAGGAGAGTGTTGCCGGCGGCAATGCTCTCCTGTCAGATTTTTTTTTTCTTTTTACTTTTTGATTTTGGGTTTGTTTGCAATGAGGACACTACAATGGGTTTGATTATAGGATGATTTTGGAACTAAGAACACAATCAAATCCCCGGCAGCGGCGCCAAAAACTTGATGCGTGGTGTTGGTAATAAGTTTTAAATTTATAGACACGAATTACCGGATTGACTAAAAACGCACGGGCAAGTATAACCCTTTCGTTTGTGTATAGCTTTTATATGGTAATACCGAGATTGTTCACGGGGATTTGGAAAACCTATGATTATTCTAAAATGAAACTATAATCGTTGATTGTAGCAATTGTTGACAAACAAATAATAAGTAAAAATGATGAGATAAATAATATGATTAAATGTACACTTGATAAAGACTAGTTTGAGCATTCGTGATGGTATGATTGTGATGACACGTTAACATATGATTATGATAATTAGATGGATAATCCAATCTATTGTTTTCAAAAGCTTTAATCTTCGTCAAGACCTTGGTTAAAGAAAACAAGCATTAGACTCAATCACTCAATTCAAGACTTAATCCAATTTCAACACATTCGATTCACGGTCGTTTCACGAATTTTCTAACACTTATAATTATGTTTCTTGATAATCAAAACTTCTTAAGAAATGATCAATACAAAAGATAGCCAATCATAGACAAACCGGCTATGACTTGTTGATAGAAAATAACCCTTTCGACCTATGAAATCTTTACCAACAAATTAAGTTTTGATAAAAATTGTCACATGAAACATAAACATCAATGAATCATAGGAAAGCTTGACATTGAATTAAACATAAATCACAATCACAACCATCACTTCATACTACAAACATCATCCTACCAAGTGTAGAATGAAACTTAGCTACTCATAACAAATGATGAAATAAACTCAGAAATAAATGTATTATAAGTCATAATCAAGAGTCTTACAAAGTGGAAAAATGTTACTAATGATTAGGATAATGACCCCTAAGAGTTTCGTGATGATAACTTTGCTAATCGGACTCAAAAACTGACTTTTCTAGCACCACCTTGTTCAAATCCGGGAATGGGAGTTTGGACAAGGATGAGAGAGTTTATTTGATGTAGCAATGAGAAAATGATTGAAAGGTATTAAGAATTCTCTGGTTACATGACCCCAAGGGTCTTATTTATAAGCTAGTTGATGACATGGAGTGAATAAATGTCTTGGAGCCAAAGACAAATACTTGGAGCCAAAGCATGTCTAGAAACTTCTTGTGTGGTCTTGCATGAATGTGGACACATTTTTGCCTAGACAAATGTTGGAGGAAACTTCACTCATGATGGAGGCAAATCAACTCCCATTTGATGGTGGAGGCAAATCAACTCCCATGTGATGGTGGCAACTTCACTCTTGCCAGTGGCAAGTTGGATGTATGTTGATGGTGGTAACTTTCATGCTGAATATCTTTATTTGCTCCTTGGAAATACTTGTTCTTGCACCCGAAATTGATCTTCAAAGGCTTGTAACTTGTACACGGGTCTTGAACTTGACTAGGATTCTTCGTACTCGTACAATTCTTAATTTTTATGTTGTTTTATAGTCCATTCCTGCAATTGGCTATACAAAGACTTGCAAACACAATTAGGCACAAATATGCACAAAAGTATCATATAATTAACCAATATACATGTACAAAAGTACGGATAACGCTCCTAAAAACATGTTGGATTTAGGCGTTATCAAAGGGCTTTCAGTTCTGTTTGGTTTGACAATACCAAACTGAATGATGTCGATCTCCTCTAGGATACTGAAGACTCTTCAGTATTCTGATGGTTTGCATTAGGCGGCAAAAGATAACTTTAAGTCAAAGTAGGTTGCTTATATACTTAGATATATGTATAACCTTTATCTTTTCTAGAATAGTTTAATATGTACTTTGTACTGTTTATCCAGCATGGGCATCAACTACCCACTGGATAAACTCATGCATTGAATCATGCAAAATGCAAACCCTAATTACACTGCCTATATAAGGAGTGTACATTGGAAGAGAAAGGTTAACCAACACAAGAGCTAAAACTCTGGAAAACCTTTCTCTCTTGATACCAACTAAACCATATAGCCAAGATGATGCATATGAACGTTTAGATTGGAGCTTAGACTTTAACTTTGGTTAGACGTTTAAGTATCAAAACCCATTGTCATTCAACCACTTTGTTATTCCGCAAACAAAGTGGGTTATAGATTCTTTATGTAACACCCCATTTTGATAAATGGAATATCACGCGTAATTATGGCGTGTCATCAAAGCATGCAAGGTAAATGTACTAAAACATACATGACCATATGGAAAACCGTAATCAAACATCGGTTCCCAAACATAAGCCCAAAACATAATAAAGCCAAAAGAAATGAATGAAAGACTAAACAAGCATAAGTATATGAAGGCAAAAAGGAAAAGAAGTCTCTAGCAGCTTCCATCCTATGCACGTCCTCCAATTGCTCGAGTCTTTCCTAGGGTACATGCCGTTTTGGGACATGGAAAGGAAAGTAACGGCTGAGCAAAACGCTCAGTGCACGGATATAGACATAGTATGAATGACTAAAACATAATAAAGACTTAATAGCAGCGGAAATGTATAAGTCCTGGAAAACCTGGAACATGTTCATAAAACTGGTTTTATAGTTTGAAAAGCCTTATGTTTATCTTATGAAAACTGTTTAACATATTTTAACATTAGCCAATATAGGTCATGAAAATCCACCGTACATGATTACTTGGAGGGGTGACCTCATCATGAAAATTAGAGGGGCTGCCTCTAATTTAATATACTGGTTCTGGGTAGGAGGGATCAGCTCCTTGTGAAGGATGCAAGGCACACACCACATTCACCATGAAATCCTGACTGAAAACATGTAACTAGGATGCACCCATACGCCCCACATGATAAATATAATATAAATGGCCAAAAGCTGAAGGGACGCCACGAGCAATCACTCCGCCGTGGTGAAGTCATAACATCAGTGCCTCTAATGTTATGGTTATGGTACCTCCATAACTAGCTGAAACTGGTCATGCATGTATATGGCTATAGGTATTCTTAATTAAACATAAGCAGTTCTAAAAACATATAAAACAAATACTGGGAAAACAGTTGGCTGCATACGGGGAATCCTAATAAGGAAAGAATGTCCATACTGAAAGGACGGGAATCCGTACCTTATGTCCAGTGAAGGAAGAAGATGAACTGAGAGGAATCCTACTTCCGTATCACTAGTGCTACATAAATACATACATGAATAAGTATTTGCTTACTAAATACTTAGCTGGTTTTATGTCATGTCTTAGCTTATTTTATATGTTCTTACCATGTTTTACTGTTTTAAGCCTTAAACTATGTTTATCTTATATTTTGTTTAATCTGATTAAGTATTTCTGGTATTTCATGTATTATTATACTTACTGTGTAATAATAAGTAACTTTCCAAAAATAGCAGGTTTCCTAAAATAGAAAGTTATCAAAAATAGAAAGTTTCCAAAAATAGAAAGTTACCAAAAATAGAAAGTTACCAAAAATAGAAAGTTTCCAAAAATAGAAAGTTTCCAAAAATAGAAAGTTTCCAAAAATAGAAAGTTTCCAAAAATAGAAAGTTTCCAAAAATAGAAAGTTTTCAAAAATAGAATTACTGCTTAAAATAAATAAGTTTCTAAAAATAGAAAGTTTCCATAAATAGATCAGCTGCCTTAATTAAATAAGTTTCCATAAATAGATTAGCTGTCTGAAATAAATAAGTTTCTAAAAATAGAAGGTTTCCATAAATAGATTAGCTGTCTCATTTAATTAAGTTTCTAAAAATAGAAAGTTTCCATAATTAGAAATAAGCTAGTTAAATAAGCTAAGTATATAAGCCTAAGTGTTTTCATGATTATTTTCTAAGTCATATGATATAATGTATAGTTTAATAATTATTTCATGTAATTAAATTAACTATAGGTTAAATTATTTAATTAAAGTATAACATGTTTTTAATTAAATAAAATTAAATACTTAGGTTAAAACATGTATTATTATTTATTAATAATATAACCTAAGTCATGTTAAATAAATTAATTATAACCATGGTTTTTAAATAATTAATTAATTTATAAGTCTAAAATATGAAAAATACTTAGGTTAGTAATTTCATGATTATTAATAATTAAAATAACCTAAGTCATGTTATTAAATTAATCATGTCATGTTATTAATTTAAATTTTAACATAAGATCATAAAAATAAAAAAAACTAAACATACACCATGAACCGGATCTTGACTAAGAACCATGAACCGGACATGAAATCGACACCATACCCCGAACCAAGTCGGGGTACCCCTTGTCTTGATGCTGCCGTGGGACCCACACCAACCAACCGGGACCATATGGTCTCGGTGGTGGTCGGATGGCCAAACCGAGACCCTCTCGGGTTCGGTGTAGGCTGCGGCCAAAAACAAAACACCCCTAAACAACCCTTTTGATTTTATTCCAACCCAAATTCATGTTAGATCTATGATTTAATTAGGTTTTATAAATAAACATAACATGTTCTTAATTATTAAAAGATTAAATCAATGAAAAAGGGTTAAATGATTTACTGAATACGTGGATCTAAAGAACGAGGAACAAACACGAACACCAACAACAATTCCAAGATCCAAGATCAACAAACACTCATTTTGGTGTGTTTGAAGGTGGCGGCCATAAGAGAAAAAGAAGGAGGAGGAGGATTTTAGGTTTTCTGTAAAATTCTTCTATAGAAAAAAATGAGTAGTGTAATTTCCTTAACCTCCTTTTAGTGAAAATTGATGGGCTAAGCCCATCCTCCCTCCCTAATTTCGTGGTAATGGGGCCCACAAGGGGTAACCCGAATGTTTTCCGTGTCTAAAATATTGGTGTGTTCTCGTGTGTTCTCGTGTTCGTGTTTTACGTGTTCTCGTTAAATATTAACCGTGACTTAATATATTTATTCGTGTTCGTAACAAATATATATACGTAATTAATATTATCTCGTGATTAAATTACGTTCATGATTTCATGATCGCATGTTCGTGATTAATTATTGTGAAATAATTATTGCGTGCTCATGCGTAGTAAAATACTTATCGTGTTCTAACACGTACGTAATACGTAAAATCCTAACACGAACTCGTAATCATGCTATAATAGGAAAGTTTTAATCTAGTACGTACGATCTTAAGGGTACTATTCATGGTAAAAGCATGCGGGTTTTACAACTCTTCCCCCCTAAAAAGAATAATTCGTCCCCGAATTATAGATAACGTAACTGAAAGAGAAACATACCCGAATCAAACTGAGAGGGTGTGTAAGATTAATGAACGTACAGGTGACATGGTAGAAGGAACGTGGAACGTGACATGTCTTGAAAGGACATGGAATGTGACGTGACTGAAAGGACATATCTAATTGATGAGAGAAAACGGATAAAAGTCCGGATGAACTTGTCCGTTTCTAAGTGGCCTCCCTCTTGGAACGGTTTCTTCAGAAGATCTTGAAACTAATGATAAATCTTGGTCCTCCTGACCTTGACTTGGAATACAAAGAAATTCTTGGCTATCAACGGAAGGTAGATCCCCTAAATTCGATCGAGGAAAATAAGAGTTAACGTGTTAGGGTAACTGAAACGTTACGATGCAAGACAATCTGACTTAACTGATAACTAGAAATGATGCGCGAGACATAAAGAAACGTAGTACGTGAAAATTTTTGAACGTGATACGTGAAAAATTTTGAACGTGCTACGTGGAGATATGGCGAGTGTAGTATGGGTAAACATATCGTGATCCATGATACGTGTAACATATCTTGATCATGGTATGAGGAACGTGGAATGAACATGACATGTGAAACATATCGTGAACATAGAATATAATGGCGGTAACACCAAACGCTACAAGGTGAGACATAGAATATGACGAGAAACGTCTATCTAAGGATAGGGAGTTATACTAAACTTGGGTCTGGTCTCTCAAGTTCCTGCAAAACTACTCAGAATGAGAAAATGAACATAAAATCGTAAGCCGAGATGCCATCATGAACGTGTATAGTATCATGAACGCGAGCGCGAAAGCAAGTCGTGGAATCAGAATGAAGACGTGAAGTAATTTAGGAGTACAATTGCGAATCTTTGTCTGACCCGGTAGCTGAGGGATTACCAATTGGTCAGATGAGCCTTGGCTGGAACATGTCCGATCAATCTGTTGGTTCTGCAATCCTTGCGGATGTAAGGATTCTGCAGACTTGATCAAACTGTTTGCAATAACCCAGATAGCATCATGCTTCTTCTGAGTTTGCGTTAATCTGGTAACCAAAATCCGTGGAGATCTTGTCCCATTTCAATTCACAATTTCCGATGATGAAAACATCCCAGTTTGTTGGTGTCCTATCTTAACCTGTTGGTATGTCAGGTACCTAGATATGAACGTAACTGTATCTTGCTTCGTAGAACTTGTTACATAGGAGTTTGCGAAACTCTGAGTCTTTGAATCTAGACTTCTCCTAGCGTAGGATTTCCTAGAACACCTAATGTAGTGTAGGGTTCTCTCCTTTACGCATAAGGTAAGTCATGGTAAGATTAACCATAGAAACCCATGTGATTCAGTGTGTCACTGTAATCAAACAGAATTGATATTGGAAAAAAAAAATTCCAGGGTAGAATTTCTCTTGTCATAGAATTTGCAACATAGTGCAGATATGGTCTTCCTGTTCTTCTCTAGGCTTAGAGGAAATCAGGTTACCCTCAATGAAAACACTGATGAATTGCTATGAGTTCATGGAAACTCATTCTTATAATGCCGTTGGAGCATTGATGAGACTAATACAAAATCATAAATCTAGCATGACCGAGTCGTGTACGAATAGCAGTCATGGACATGTCCTGCTTTTTCACTCGTCACTGTTGGCAGCATGATCATGAGTTCGATCTTGGAAAAGTGATTAACACTATACGGTTGATTGGACATGTCGTCAATACGTGGAGGAGAATAACGGTCATGAATGGTGATTTGTTTAAGTCGACGGTAGTCGACACATAATCTCATGGTACCATTCTTCTCCTTGTAGGTTCTTCTGGAATGTATAGGAACAATTTTGGAATAATCCGTTGGTTATGCGTAAAAGGACATTAGTAGTCGTGTGTTACTGACAGCTAGAAAATCTTAGCAATCATGGCTAACAAAGCACGTGCTTAGAAAGCATAGATAATTTGTACAGATTTTCCTGATGGAAAAATCAAGCTGAATGTATTCAGGAGCCTGAACATTACTGTACATAATTATGAATCGTAGCATGGTGTGCTGTTCATAGTCCATAATTAGGATGAAATTCATCTCGTGTCTATCCGAGGAAATGCGTTAGCAACTTGGATCTCATCATTAGGCTGAAGGAAAACCTTCGTATACGTGGGAATACGAAAGGCGTCCTTCATGGTCATGAATCTACGAGCTATGGTTACAAGAAATGAAAGTGTCATCGTGAAACTTGATAGTTCCCACTGATGCGCCGGTAATGGTACTGAAATTCTTGTGGTCTGATTAATACATGGCACAACAGAATGGATATACCCTTGGAGGGTACCCTGAGTTTCTTAGAAATGTTCCATAGTTGGACATGAGTCATGTGTCTTGACTCGTGTCTTGGAACTATAAGCATGACATATGTCTTGACTGGTGTCTTGACATGTGTCTTCAGAAAGTATACGTGAGACATGTGCCTTGACTGATGTCTTGACATGTGTCTTCAGAAAGTATAAGTGAGACATGTGTCTTGACTGATGTCTTGACATGTGTCTCGAGATGTAAAACAATAGAATTACAATATTAGGTTATTATGCCAGACTTGGCGGATCGGTTGGACTACTGATCCTTTGTATGTCTGATCACGTCCGCGGCCGGAGCCTCGGTTGCGATTTCTAGGATAGTTTCTGTCATAGTAGTGGTTACTATCGTCCTGTCTGTCAGTTCCATGACGGTCATTCTCATGACCGTGATTCATGTAACTATTCAGCTGAGTGGCCGGCTGGTACCGGTTTGCACTCATATGGCTGAAATGACAGCCGAATGACGTGTGACATGTAACTAAGAATTAGGGACAATGATTGATGGAAATTGTCTGATGGTGAAGCATCTTCTCGTCCAATTGCTTTGCTCCGACGCCTCTGTCTTCGTCTAGTAGGATCTCCAGGTTGTGAACAGCATCCGCATCTCGTAGCGTCTCCGAACGTCAGCAGCATCAACCTTTAGTAACATCTCCAAGTTATGAGCGGCGTCAGCAATCTTGTAGAATATTAGCAATAGAAAATACGCCTGAGGTGATTCAGAATCGACTAGCGAATACTCGTGAAGTATTGCAAGTGGAATATACATGGATTAAGGTACATGTAATACACATGAAATACGGTACGTGGAGTACACGTGGAATGCACATGAAATGATCGGTATGGGGTCGATCATTTGTCATGATTTAAGGAAAGTGTATCGGTTAAATGGTTAGGAAAACCATCATGATAACCTGGCAGTATTAGCATAGACATCATTCTGGTTGTATCGGGAACGTTAAAGTGTGGTTACACAAAATTCAACGATGATTTGCCTAACAGCATGATCAATGAAAACCAACCATGACTATCATGATAGCAGGATTAAATGAAATCTAACAATGTCTTGCAGGACAACGTAAATAACAAAAGAGGCGTAAGACATAATCAACATGAAGACGGAATTATCATGAAGAAACATGAAACCATCTATCATGAAGAAGTGTATAACATAATCAGCATGAAATTGAAGTTAACCATGACAGTATGAAAACATACTTGACATAAAACATAGTAACTTATGAGGGGACATGAAAAAATTTATGCCAATTTAAATCATGAGAAAAATTTTATGCATGAAAAACAGTGCATGAATGCGTAATGTAGTTTATAAAAACCTTTATATGTGCGAGGGGACGCCTATGGGTCGGTCCCAAAACAAAAGACATGGCGAGGGGACGCCTATGGGTCGGTCCCAAAGTTAAAAGTTTCGATAAAAGCACATGCGACTAAATAGGGCCAGTCCTGTACTAACCATTACTTAGTCATAATCCCTGCAACAATGATACATGAAACATAAATAAATGAAACCCATCTGTCAAAACTTATCAGAAAAAAATTTATGTGACTAATTATGAACTACTGGGGTTCAGTCCACATAGCCACAGTTCACGAGGAACATTATGCATGAAACAATGACACATAACTAAATATGAATGACGGTTGTCCATCCATATTAGTAAAACAATATCGATGAAAACATCAAGGTTAAAACCTCAAGGAGCTGAAAACATCATGGTTAAAACAACAATGCGCTGAAAACGTCAATAAGTTGAATGACAAACGTTGGCTTAGGAAGCTCCTGGTGACTACCCACTAGTCACAAGTCGAGTTTTAGAGCCTACAGGTCGAAGCCTTGGCTCTGATACCATAATTGTAACACCCCATTTTGATAAATGGAATGTCACACGTAATTATGGCGTGTCATCAAAGCATGCAAGGTAAATGTACTAAAACATACATGACCATAGGGAAAACGGGAATCAAACATCGGTTCCCAAACATAAGCCCAAAACATAATAAAGCCAAAAGAAATGAATGAAAGACTAAACAAGCATAAGTATATGAAGGCAAAAAGGAAAAGAAATCTCTAGCAGCTTCCATCCTATGCACGTCCTCCAATTGCTTGAGTCTTTCTTAGGGTACCTGCCGTTTTGGGACATGGAAAGGAAAGTAACGGCTGAGCAAAACGCTCAGTGCACGGATATAGACATAGTATGAATGACTAAAACATAATAAAGACTTAATAGCAGCGGAAATGTATAAGTCCTGGAAAACCTGGAACATGTTCATAAAACTGGTTTTATAGTTTGAAAAGCCTTATGTTTATCTTATGAAAACTGTTTAACATATTTTACCATTGGCCAATATAGGTCATGAAAATCCACCGTGCATGAATACTTGGAGGGGTGACCTCATCATGCAAATCAGAGGGGTTGCCTCTAATTTAATATACTGGTTCTGGGTAGGAGGGATCAGCTCCTTGTGAAGGATGCAAGGCACACACCACATTCACCATGAAATCCTGACTGAAAACATGTAAATAGGATGCACCCATACGCCCCACATGATAAATATAATATAAATGGCCAAAAGCTGAAGGGACGCCACGAGCAATCACTCCGCCGTGGTGAAGTCATAACATCAGTGCCTCTAGTGTTATGGTTATGGTACCTCCATAACTAGGTGAAACTGGTCATGCATGTATATGGCTATAGGTATTCTTAATTAAACATAAGTAATTCCAAAAACATATAAAACAAATACTGGGAAAACAGTTGGCTGCATACGGGGAATCCTAATAAGGAAAGAATGTCTATACTTAAAGGACGAGAATCCGTACCTTATGTCCAGTGAACGAAGAAGATGAACTGAGAGGAATCCTACTTCCGTATCACTAGTGCTACATAAATACATAATGAATAAGTATCTGCTTACTAAAAACGTAGCTGGTTTTATGTCATGTCTTAGCTTATTTTATATGTTCTTACCATGTTTTACTGTTTTAAGCCTTAAACTGTGTTTATCTTATATTATGTTTAATCTGATTAAGTATTTCTGGTATTTCATGTATTATTATACTTACTGTGTAATAATAAGTAACTTTCCAAAAATAGCAGGTTTCCTAAAATAGAAAGTTTCCAAAAATAGAAAGTTTCCAAAAATAGAAAGTTACCAAAAATAGAAAGTTTCCAAAAATAGAAAGTTTCCAAAACAGAAAGTTTCTAAAAATAGAAAGTTTCCAGAAATAAAATTACTGCTTAAAATAGATAAGTTTCTAAAAATAGAAAGTTTCCATAAATAGATCAGCTGCCTTAATTAAATAAGTTTCCATAAATAGATTAGCTGCCTAAAATAAATAAGTTTCTAAAAATAGAAGGTTTCCATAAATAGATTAGTTGTCTCATTTAATTAAGTTTCTAAAAATAGAAAGTTTCCATAATTAGAAATAAGCTGGTTAAATAAGCTAAGTATATAAGCCTAAGTGTTTTCATGATTATTTTCTAAGTCATATGATATAATGTATAGTTTAATAATTATTTCATGTAATTAAATTAACTATAGGTTAAATTATTTAATTAAAGTATAACATGTTTTTAATTAAATAAAATTAAATACTTAGGTTAAAACATGTATTAATATTTATTAATAATATAACCTAAGTCATGTTAAATAAATTAATTATAACCATGGTTTTTAAATAATTAATTAATTTATAAGTCTAAAATATGAAAAATACTTAGGTTAATAATTTCATGATTATTAATAATTAAAATAACCTAAGTCATGTTATTAAATTGATCATGTCATGTTATTAATTTAAATTTTAACATAAGATCATAAAAATAAAAAAAACTAAACATACACCATGAACCGGATCTTGACTAAGAACCATGAACCGGACATGAAATCGACACCATACCCCGAACCAAGTCGGGGTACCCCTTGTCTTGATGCTGCCGTGGGACCCACACCAACCAACCGGGACCATATGGTCTCGGTGGTGGTCGGATGGCCAAACCGAGACCCTCTTGGATTCGGTGTAGGCTGCGACCAAAAACAAAACACCCCTAAACAACCCTTTTGATTTTATTACAACCCAAATTCATGTTAGATCTATGATTTAATTAGGTTTTATAAAAAAACATAACATGTTTTAATTATTAAAAGATTAAATCAATGAAAAAGGGTTAAATGATTTACCGAATACGTGGATCTAAAGAACTAGGAACAAACACGAAAACCAACAACAATTCCAAGATCCAAGATCAACAAACACTCCTTTTGGTGTGTTTGAACGTGGCGGCCATAAGAGAAAAAGAAAGAGGAGGAGGATTTTAGGTTTTCTGTAAAATTCTTCTGTAGAAAAAAATGAGTAGTGTAATTTCCTTAACCTCCTTTTAGTGAAAATTGATGGGCTAAGCCCATCCTCCCTCCCTAATTTCGTGGTAATGGGGCCCACAAGGGGTAACCCGAATGTTTACCGTGTCTAAAATATTGGTGTGTTCTCGTGTGTTCTCGTGTTCGTGTTTTACGTGTTCTCGTTAAATATTAACCGTGACTTAATATATTTATTCGTGTTCGTAATAAATATATATACGTAATTAATATTAGCTCGTGATTAAATTACGTTCATGATTTCATGATCGCATGTTCGTGATTAATTATTGTCAAATAATTATTGCGTGCTCATGCGTAGTAAAATACTTATTGTTTTCTTACACGTACGTAATACGTAAAATCCTAACACGAACTCGTAATCATGCTATAATAGGAAAGTTTTAATCTGGTACGTACGATCTTAAGGGTACTATTCATGGTAAAAGCGTGCGGGTTTTACACTTTATTTGATTATAATAAAAGTCTATACGTTGAAAAGTATATTGGTGTTGTTGTTTTAATCTTTCATAGTTCTTATATATTGTTAAAACAACACACTTGAGTAAGAGTTATTACTTAAGAGAATAAGTAATAACGAATTACTAGGGACCAACATTTTGAAAAGTAGTCAGAAATTTATGGGGGGGTGAGATGAACAAGTGGATAGTAAATCAGGAGGAAGAAATCCAAGGCAGCAAGAGGTCTAAGACATCGATGTCAAGGGATGCTTCTTCTTTTCAAAGTGTTGACGATAATCAAAGCAGTGGTGTTCAACGACCAATAGGCAGGCATAAAGCCAAAGCTGTTGCGAGGAAGAAAAGGGTCAATCGTCGCGTTCGTCAACTGCGTCCCAAGAGAAGAGTTTGCTAGGTTGATGGTGACCGAGATGGTCAATGCAGGCAAATCGCCGTAAGTTTTTGGAGATGAAGGATAAAGAGTTGAAGCGTCGGCGTCTCGAGTTGGAAAATCAAGCCAAACAATTGAAACTTGATGCTGAGCGCCAAAGAATGAAAAAAGTTCGAGCAAGACGTGAAAAGGTGGACTCATATATGGCTCCCTATGATCACTTGGATGGGACACAACTCACATACCGTTTGTCACTCCGGGCGGAAATCAAGGAGCGTTATAATTTGATTTGGTAGTTTTTTTGTTTTTTAACGTGTATCGTTTTTAATTTCGTCATTTTAAGTTTTCATTTACTCGTGTATACTATTTTATTTTATGAAATAAAAGTTTTATTAAGCCGTACAATAGCAACGTACTTTCACAAATGTACCATCTTGGTACGTGAACTATTTTTTGTTCCACTCAATGTAACGTACTTTCAAATTTTGTGTCGATTTGCACACTGAAACTTGTTTTACCGGGAACATTACATTTTTTTCTTCTTTTTTTTTTCTTTTTACAAAATTACTTTTTGACTAAAGAAGATTTTTCTTTGAAACATTTTTCTTAAATAAGGTTAAAAATAAGTAAACATTTTTCTTTAAAAAAATAAAAGTTAACACTTTTACACATGTTTATCTTTTCTTTAGATAAAACTAAAGCTTTTTCCAAAAAAAAAAGAGTTTTAAATTTTACTTATATTTTAAGAAAACATAAAATGTTTTAAAATTTTCTAAATTTTTTAATTTTTTTTGAAATTTTTTTTTCTTAACTTTCTAATAGTTCTAAATTTTTTGGGAATATCTTTTTTATAAATATTTTGATTTTTAAAATTTTTTCTAAAATTTTCTTATAGTTCTTTTTTTAAAAATCCATCGCTTATGTATTTAAAGAAATTATAAAAAATTCAACTTTTTAAACTTGTTTTTAATCTTCCCAAATTTTTATGTTAAAAAAACTTTCAAATTATTATAATTTTTAGTAAAAAATATTTTAAGTATAAAAACTTTATAAAGAAAATTTGTAATTTAAAATTTTTGGTTTATATATTAAAAATAAGTTTTTCTTTTAAATTTGTAGTTTTAACCAAGGAATTTTTATTCTCTTTCTCGTGATTAAAAAACATTTATAATTTTTTTGTAATTTTAAATCTTTTTAAATTTTTTCGTAATTTTTCGTAATTAAAAAAAAAGTTCACGTACCAAATCGGTATATTTGAAAAAGTTCATTGCTATGGAATCTTTTTCCGATTTCCAAACTTTTTAACCAATAGCGTGTAAAACTTGGTGCAAATCGACACAAAAGATGAAAGTACGTTACATTATATGGAACAAAAAATAGTTCACGTACCAAGATGATACATTTGCGAAGGTACGTTGCTATTGTACGGGTGAATCCCTAAATTAAATAAAGTGACACTGGAAAGGTGAGATGGAGGTGGGTTTTTTTTTTCGTTAATACCTTTGAAATGTGGGTTTTTGTTGAATTAGTGAGAGTAGTGCGAAAGCTGAGATGACGCTGAGATGAATGTGAGTTTTTATGGTGCTACACCTTAAACGCATGCACACCTAACCGGGATGTCAACTTGGCCCTTCCGTAAGAACCTGGCCTCAAGCAATGCTCATCTGTTCTTGTGACCTAATTAAAACTATAATCAACGTTGTTTTAGCTATGTTTATTCGATTCTTCTATTTTTGTTTTGCAAAATGTTGATAATCGGCAATATTAACTTGTAGTTCCCCATAATATGTAGAGGGTAGTCTCCCTAGCCTAAAAGTAATAAAGTTTAGTGACTCATTTTTGAATAAATACGACTATCATCAAAAATGAAAATGAGGAAAATAGCATGTGACTTGACTCTTGTCTCTAAATTGTAATTTCAGAATTGGTTATAACTCTTATTTCAGTGACTCACTTGTGAATAAATATTTTGTAATAACAGAATTAGAGGTGGTAAATTTTGCTCATTTTTATATATATGAGTATTTTTTGTATGAAACTAAATGGTTTAACGGGCGCACTTGTAAAATACAAATTAGTATACTTGACGAATATTTTTTATTAAATTTTTTATCCCGACTTTCAAACAAGTAACCCTTTTATTTTTTATTTGTTTTTATATGTTTTTTTTCCTTTTTTAGCTTGCACCCGTTTAGCCCGCCCGTTTAGTCCGCCCATTTCGCCCGTGCCCGTTTAGCCCGCGCCCGTTTAACCCGTTGACCGTTTAGCCCGCCACCCGTGCCCGCCCATTTTGCCACCTCTAGACAGAATTATAACTGAACCGTATCTTGCAACAATGATCTTTCATTCCAAACACTATACAACCCTTTGATATGAATTTATTGTATGCTTGTATCTTTGAGCAGCAACGTAGATACAAGCCTACAATCCGCATTCCTTAGAATTGTATCACAAATAACTCACATTCCACTCAGGCCATATAACACAAATATTGACACAGCTCCCACTACAAAACAAACACTCCCCAATCAACTATTAATCAAACCAATCCAAAACTCGCCAGTTTAAGCAGGGGTACAAACTAAATCACCTTATATACCACATATTTAAGCCTCTTTTCGGTATGTTCTATGTTGCAACCGAGGGCTATCCGGTCTACGTTCGTTATTTACACGTACAAGCAGCTTATCTGAGGTGGCCAGCCTCTTACCAAACTCGCTGCTAGAGGCTTTTGATATTTGATTCACTTGCTGACTTGGTGGTTGTGTTTCCAGAAGCTTCTTGACCATGTCGTCTAGTTCTGCGGTGCGTCTTTGTAAATTGGTTTTGTCTGCCTGCATGAAGACATAAACAATGAGATGTAAGACTGGTGTATATAGCTATCATTATGAATTTATGAGTATTATTTAAATAAAAGGATAACCTTACCTTCAGCATTTCGTTTTGTGCTGTCAGCATCTGGTCACGCCCTTGTAACTGCACAAACTTCATTTTACTGTCAAGTATATCTGCTTCTATCGAATGTATTTCCGAAATGAATCTGTTACAGATATTAACATGTCCGTTACATTTCAAACTTTTCAGATGTCTTGATGTAAAATCTATCTTGGAAGAGTAAGAAATCTAAGTCACCTGTCTCTTTCTTCAAGTACATCACTGAGTTGCCGCTTTAGTTTGCGAATCTCTTGTTCCTGATTCAGTTATAACACATTTAATATATACAAGTCTAAATTAAGGCAAAATGGTAACTTGTTAATTATTGACTGACCATAGCTACAAACTCCTGTGTTTGCTGAGCAGCGTCCTCAATGAATCTTTGGAGCTGGTTCTGGTTTATTAAGTTCTACATTTCACCAAGAGTTATATTGGTTATGATTTAAGTAACTAAGCTTCTAAGTTGATACTGTTTAGGTGTAAATGCAAAACTTACAGCATAATTAGTCATGTCTAATTTCACGCCAAGTAGATCCCGGATTACATCATGCGTCATACTCTCTGCTGCCGCCAGTTTAGTGTTTAGCATGCATATCTATAAACAAGTGTTGCACATTAGATTTCAATACACATGTGCGTGAAAATGAGGTACAGTGTTTTGCATAAGAGAAAGTATGCAATCATAATCACCTCTTTCTGCCGGCTAGATGCTAATGTTTGTAGGTCTTCTAACCGAAGCTTGGCCAACGATAGTTCCTGATCCTTCTCTGTATTCACTTGCTGGACTAAATTCCCGATACATCTGAATGGTGAGCTAGAACCCCTTGGTCTCGCTAAGCTTTTTTCTTTCTTGTCTGATAATGGTGCTTCGGATCCAGACTTTGATGCATCTAACTTGATTACATTAACCATTGCTTCCAAGGACTTATACTGTACAAATGGATTGTATCAGCTATAATGCATATGACTACATCTAAAAGTAAAAGTCTGTTCAAAGAGTGAACATATAAATACCTAGAAGTATCTAATATACTCATTGCAAATTTGCAATTAAGACCAATTTTAGATTGTGGTTGCATTTCACTTGGTAATCCTAAACACAAAATTTCAGATAAGAAGATTTTAAGCCCTATGTTTTCATGGTCCTGTATGGACTGTTCATTTTTGGTATATACTATATAGCCATAAAGACTAAGGTGGGTTAAGCAGTAATCTGTCACATATATTCTGTATATAGACCAGTTGTTCCTATTTATAATCCAGAGACTGAGATAAGTACTACGAGAAAATCAGTCGCTTATGTACCTTCTGTTGATACTGAGCAGCTTGAGCTTCTGCATGGATTACAAGTTCAGAAATGTACTCTTTACACTGTTTGATCTGCAAGAATGTTCCAATAACTGTGTTATGCGAGATAAGAAATAAATCTTGCTAGTAAATTTCTGATAATTGTCAGAATTTTTACCTCATTAGCTTGTTCTGCTATTTCATCTTCAAGATCTTTTATCCGTGCATGCGCCTCCTGAAGTTCCAGGTACCTGCTATGCAGTTTCCTGAGATGCAATATACCATTAGTATTGATTTTTAACAGATGCAGCAGGAACCTTGACATTTTGGAATAAGCTATGATTGCTCAGACCTGGAAATTTGATCCCCGGGTTGATCAAATATATTGTTGTCAGAGTCAGTGTCATTTCTAAAGCTTTCAACAGTCAACAGCCTTTGACTCACTGATTGCAGTTCCACTTCCAGCGAATCCCTTGTCCTGCGATATCTCTCTAGCTCTTCTTCCATCTCATTCACCTAAGGAAAATACAAGTTCTTTTAAAACGAAAAACCAACAATTTCCTGAATATTTGAAACTACATATTCAAAAACTAACCCTTTTCTCCAAAACATTTATGGTAGAGTCAAGCTCCTCAACAGAATTTTCTAGAATCTTAACCTCCTCTTCCTTTTGTTCAGCATATATTTTGCTTGCCTGTGACTCCTGAAATTGGTAAAAAGAGGCGTAAGCAAACCAGAAATCTCAGAAAATTAAATAACATGAAGAATCTTTGTAGTTGTTACCTGACGTGCTTCCACGGCAATTGCTTCATTTTCATCAGCTATGGCATAGGCCATCTCAAGCCTATCTTGCAGAGAATTAATTTGTTCATATAACTCATCTCTCTCATTGGAAACCCTCTTCAGATCATCAGTAATTCCTTCTAAAGAAAAGAGAAACTGTTCTTGATTTGAAGAAGCTATACAATGAATTTCATTTTCCAAAGCTTTGACCTTTTCCTTCTGCTCTTCGAGTTGCTTTTCTGTTTCTGACTTTTTAAGGTATAGATCCTCTAAAAGACTTCTCAATTCAGCATTTTGGTATGACAGTGCTTCGACAGTTTCTTCTGAATTCTGTAAACAAGATTTTGTGGACGAAAGAGCTGCTTCGGTATCAGATAAACAGCATTCAAGTTTTCCATATCCAATCACCATATCCTCAAGTTGATCCGTTTTCATCTTTAGCTCATGCTGTACTTGGCTTAAAGCTGTGGTTAACTTTTCAGCTTCATCTTTAATGTCTTTTCTTGTAGAGGCTGATTCCTGTAACAAGCTAAAATCAAATTGTAGACCATTCAGCAAAGTATCTTTTCGTTCTAGCTCTTTCTTTAGTTTCAAGTTTTCTTCAATCAGATTGCCTGGTTCTTTTCTTGCCATCAATGCAGTGTAATTTTCCTCTTCATCACACGCATCATTAGTCATCAATTCGTTTTGGCGAAACCGATGAGTGTCAACATTTTCCATAATCTCTTCATGATGTTCAAATTTGTTGATATATTCTCCAATACGGCATTGTTGTACTACAAGAGATGCAAAACTTTTTTTCATTGTTTCAGCACATATATCTTGTAATGAAGATCTTGATTGACAAATGTTGTGGCTGATGTCTTGGATCATTGCCAACGAATCAGAATACATTAAGTGGCACATATCCTCAGCCTCCTTTTGTAGCTGGCAGAAAGAGCCTTCGAGCATAGACACCGAATTTGCAAGTTCTACCTTCAGGATAGCATGCTCTTCATCCTTTGACTGTAATTTATATTTGAGTTGGTCAATTTCTTCTATTAAGCTTGCCTTATCCACCATTACCTCCTCCGCAGCTTTTTTCCAGCTGCCACTTAACATTTGCGCTTCTTCATTTGCTTTCAAAAGTGCATTCAATACATTATCAGCATCATTCATTGTTGCACGGGCCTCTTCAACCTTGCCAAAGAAGCTACTCGCTTTACAACCATTTTCTTCCACAAACTGCAAAAAAAGAAGAAAGTAAAATCAATATTGTCAGCTATTCAAATTTTAACAATCAAAAGTTACAAAACTACCTTTTTCGCTGTAAAGCAGTCTGCTGCTGCATTTTCCTGCATCTCTTTTACATCTTTAGAAAGAGATTCATATTCTTTGTCCTTGAAGACAGCAGCCAGCTGAACATCTATATTGATGAAAGCTTTATAAGCCGTAATGAATTGCTTCTTCAAAAATAAACGTGCCTTCAGAGATTCTTGATTACTTAAAGAACGTTTTGAGCCTTCTTCCGACATGAGTGATGAAGTTGGTTTTACTGATATGTCTTGCAGCAAATCTTCATCATCAGAAAGTGTATAGCTAGAGGCAGAAGAATCCGTTGTAGTGCATTCATACAGATCTTCAAACACGACTTGATCATGTATAGAACTAAAATATTCCTTCATGCTATCAAGTCTGTTATTTATTGCAACAAGTTCATCAATTATCTGTTGCACCATTACCCGCTGGTTTCCCTCTTCAAATAAAGTGTCACCTTTAGGCACTTCAACCATTTTATTAGTTTCTGTATACTGCATTTCAGTCAAAGCTATTGTTGCAGACCTCAAAGAATTCAGTTTCTCCTGCATTTGTTGCATTGTACTTTGAGCATCCACCAGGTTCTTTTCCAGTTGTAGAATTGTTTGTTCCTTCTCAATAAAAACTGTTGCAACCTTCTTAACATTTTCACCAACCCAAACATTGTGACGGGGATATGAACACGCAATACTTTCAATTTGGTTAGATGCGTCTTTCAGAGATCGAGAACCATCCAATAGAAAGCTTGTCAGCTCCAAACTTGCTTTCTCCCAATCACTGTGCAATGTGTACACCTCGTCCTCTTTGTCTGCTACCATTCTTTTTAATTTATTGTTTTCTTCAGACATTGTACATAATCGTTTGTGATATTTCACCTGTAAAGAAGCCAATTCTTCCTGTAACTGAAGAATTGCTTTAGTTGCTTCATTCTCAATTTCCTCATGAACTAAATCAACTTGGTCCTTGAGAGGATCATTAAGTAATCTCAAACCCTCGAGGTCTTTAGTCATCTTGTCCAACCGAGCTTGTAAATCCAGGGTGGTTTTGTCTATGCTTGGGTTTTGTGATGAGCCATTTTCTGAAATATGGCTTTCATGATTAAGCATTGGATGTAAATGTGGGTTGTTGATGTTGGTTAGGGTTTCCACAAGCCTATCATTCTCTTGGCGCATATATTCCAGCTCTTCGACCAATCTGTCCTGCCGAGATTGCATGGTGTCTAACAAGGTCCTTGCATCCATAAGTTCTTCTATAACGCTGGAATGCAAAACATTGCTCCTTTCAAGACCGTTATTGTCAAGTAAACTTCCACCTTCCACTTTATTACAGGCTCCTATCGCGTTGTTTAAATCGGTGCTACCCAACACAGTTTCAACCTGAAAAAAGTAAGTTTCTAGTTATTGAAGCTACAAAAAACTTAATTGAAAGAGTTCATCCATAACATTAATGGTTCGTATGCGAGTCATATATGATAATAATGTAGTCCTTGGGACTTCTGAATATGGAAACCTTAGAGACCGCTTAATATTTTCAAAAAAGTAAAACCAAGTTACATTTATATATAAATACATAAATCTATCCTTATTAATTAGGGGTTTTTAAAAGATGGTATCTAGAAGAATATCTAGGCTAAATACAAAAGAAGTATAAATTTAAGGACATTGACGAAATACTACAAAGTTTGGCAAGCTTTCAGAATCTAATGCAGCTGTAAAATCTGACTGATACTGAAACGAAAGATTTTTTTTTGGGTAAAAGGGACTATCCCCGGTAAAATGAAATGAACGAATTGCAGGATATGTTCAATAGAAAGACCAGCATAAGAAATTTAGACATGAAAACAAACGGTCAGTCAGTCACAATTCAGTGAACTTTATGACCTGTAAAACTTACCTATAGTTGGAGTATCAAGAAATGTTCAGAATATTTGATCGTTTGCCTTCTTAAAGGGAAGCATGATCCACAAAATTTATCTTAACGATTTCACTTAAGATGAAAGTTAATATATATTTCACTTACAGGACATACTGCTGTTTGGCTATAGCTCATGTATTTGCTCAGTTCACTCTTCAGTTCATCAACTTTCCTGCAATCATACAATATAAATTTTAAGATTAACCACAAATACAATTAACAAAACTATGTTTCTACCAGGCCACTGATCTTGAAGGGAAAAGTAATATATATCACAAAAGTTTGTATATTATATAAGGTTCAGCTAGTTTAGCCTATGCAGATGCATTTAGTAAAGACAAAGTACGATGCACAACTTGTTGACATGTTTTTAGATAAACTGATGCGTTCATAGTGGAAATGGTTGAGGAGAAAATAGATTACCTAATCAAACTGGAGTTGGCGCACTTATATTCTTCTACCTCCTTTGTGGATTTGTGATCCTGCATTAAGAGAACCTTAGCATTCAGCTTTGAGTGCCCCAAACTAATCTAAACAATTAAATGATGCAACACAGACCTCATTTTCTCTTGGTGAAAATTTTGTATCTATATAGCTTTCTTCAATCTCAAGTGTCTCTAGAAGCTTTGGATAAAAACAGAAAAAAGTCAGAGTTCTTTCTCAGGTATAGGATGATTTACAGATTTGTGGGGTACCTGATTATGCAACGCTACGACCTCAGCAAGCAATGCTTCACGTTCACCATGTTCATAACAGCCCTGGAACCTAAAGGTGATCAGAAATGATAGTTAGAAGCTTTTAAAAAAAATTATAGGCAATTTGAGAAGCTGTTATAACAAGAGTAGATTTTATATGTCACAAACCTAGTTACTTCTGGATTTCGGTCAATTTTAGCTTGCAACTGCTGAATTTCTTCCTTTAAAGCATTATTTTCATCCATGAGATAATTGTCGGTAGAGATTATGTCATTTGCAAGCAATTCCAAGCGTTTAATTTTTTCCTCTCGGAATTTTAGCAACATTTTAGTACATTGAACATCTTCTATTGATAGAGCCTGCAGTTAGAATAGACGTTACATAAATTTGTCTCTGTACATTCAGATGACATCAAAAATTTAATGATACAATGCTCATTTATAGAATAAACAAAATGCAAAAATCGGAGGCACCATACACGTCGGTTTCCTTGTTTGAACTGGGACTCTTGAAACGGTGGTTTTGAAGTATTTTGATGCTTTATTAATATGGATATTTGCTCCTGTAATAGGAATAGTATACATCATGTCGAATGCCTATAAATATCAAAAGATCAAACAAACTTGGTTCTGCATGTTAATTATACCTTCAACATTTGAATTTGTCTCTGAAGTGCCATGACATCACCAGATGCGTCTTCATTTACTTTTGCCTGAGAAAACAGAGTCAGGCAACAGTATTGATGATTGGTATGAAATCAAAAGCGACAAAGACCTCAGTGTGCCTACATTGTTCTGAATTAGCTTGGCTCGCTGAGCAAATTTTAGTGTACTCAATGTCTCATTCGCAGCACTGCATATAAATATTTAAAAGTTACACAAACAAGATTGTGCAATACAAATTAGTGAGACATTAACACAAAATAAACAAACCAAATACCAACCACATTGAGGGGCTGACGTTTGCTATAATTGTCGTTTTTGAATTCCCACCGAGAGAATCCTGCAACCAGGTAGAAAAAATATTGCAACTATACATGTAAGAGACCCCACTGAAACAGGAAATATTATATTAATTATGCAATGACAATGTGCATTTGTGTTTAAGCTGCTGACCTGAAGGAGAAATGTAAGTCTTGAGTCCCTGTATGGTACATGTCTATGTTTCCCGTGTGCAACATCAACCAGAGACATTATTACCAGACTGCAACCAGAATACCAGTGTTAACCTTGTCGCAAGCCCATGAACATGTATTCTGCCTCCAAAATACGTACATATACGCGCGTGCGCAGTTGCGCACACACACACACACACACACATTTCGTAGGACGCCGCAGAAAGATTATGTCGAAACCAGCAAAAACAATAGAAAATCGACTGTATGAACACTTTAGAGAGTTCGATGGCTGACCCTGAGATGCCTACCTGATTTCTAAATTTTAAGTTAGAACTGGGCTTGATCTATATCTATTACTCCTCACCCTATTTATAATGCCATAATAAGCTGATATATTATAAATACCTAAACTAACTGCATGTTAATATGTGGAAACTTCCTAAATAGAATAACACATTCCTTATCAGTTATTATTGTCATGATGCATGTTTTCGTGCTTCTTCCTTTATGTGTATGCCTAAAATAAACCGAATAAGCCTAACCCGCGTTCAGTCTACTGTAAATGATTTATATCTGCAGCATAAAATAATATCCTGAGGGCAGAGGCAGACCGCAGACGTCAGGTATTCTGTTTTCAAAATTTCATGGAAAGCTTCATTTATGCTAAGCATTAACTTCAGTATTCCTCAAGTTAACGACACACTCCGAATTTTAAATTGTCAAGAACTAGATTCAGTTCATTTATAGACAGAATTTACAACACAAAAGAGATCAAGCAGTGTCACCGCGAAAGATCATCAGTTTTTAAATAAGGATATAAAATTTATGCAAATTGCTACCAGAAGCTGTACAAGTAGATTGATAACTGAAGAAGAATCTGAGGCACCTACCCAAGAGTTGATAACGATTTGTTTATATAGGATGCCTCCTTCACACGTTCTCCTGCTGCTGAACTTCTCTGCCTAAATGACAGCAATTTTGGAAAGTCAAAAGCATGAAAGAAGATTCAAATACTTGATAGTAACTTGGAATGGTTTGATTTTATAAACATCTATTGGGACTAGGGTAATCTCTGGGTGAAAAGCTCAAGTAATGCCAGTTTAAATGTGTGTGCAAAACATATATTTTCTACCCCAATACTTCACTCTCTTGAGTAATCTAAAATTCCAAATAATACGACATTCTCTTTAAGATTGATAATTACCTTTCAGAACCAGCCAAATCTACCAAATTTAACCTTCCAAACCTAAGGTGCGTCACAGAATCCTTTTCCCAACGACTTTCAACAATGCATGTGAAAACGCTGTGTGATCGGCTGCTCGCACTATTCATATCTGTTCCTGCGACTTTCCTATTTGCAGAACCCTGTACAAAACAAATTTAATAACAGTCTATCTA
This sequence comes from Glebionis coronaria, assembly GCA_025667525.1. Classification (NCBI taxonomy): domain Eukaryota; kingdom Viridiplantae; phylum Streptophyta; class Magnoliopsida; order Asterales; family Asteraceae; genus Glebionis; species Glebionis coronaria. Next base: position 165,838,193 of record CM046879.1, read on the forward strand.
TCTACAGAAGTGATAGGAAAGTGTAAAGTTTCATTATATTGACGAACCTGCAACAAAAGCTGGAGGACTTCGTCGACAGTATTAACATTATATTCCGTAAGATTTTCAACATACACTCCTTCCTTTAGACCTTCTCTGAGCTATAAATGTAAGCAGATATCATAAGTCTAACGTCCAATAAGACGATTGGCAAGAAAATTTTGCCTTAAAGCGATTAAATGAAATTATACTCACTTGGAGATTAGTGGATGAAGGCTCCAGGAGATCGGTGATCTGCTCATTGTATATCTCCAAAAAGGAACATTTGCAGCTATATTTTAGTCTTTCATCCTTTCTGTTCTCCTCCTCCTACAAACAATAAATACCCAGTGCCGTTATGGCATTAAAACTAGAGAGGGTCTTACAGAATTTAGTTATATATGGTACAATAATATAATCCATCTCTTACCACTTTAATCCTCGTGAATAAATACTCAAAAATGCGCGGAGTTATCCCACAACCATCAACAAGCTTTCCGTTCTGTTGACTTATCTCACCCATCATTGTATATGTTTTACCGCTACCTGTCTAAAGTCATGAAAATGCAAAAAGTAAAAATCAAATCCAAACTCATAGGACATTAAAACAATACAAAAGCAGATTTCTTTTGAGCAATACTTGACCATAAGCGAACATGCAACTATTATAACCAGACATGCAGTTATCGACCATAGGCAGTCCAGCAACCCTGAAGAGCTTTTCCTGGAAAATATCTCAACACGTGATATAGTATTAGATTACAAAAAAATCATTACTCGCTTACATCAAACACATAATATTGTTCATTTGATAAGTGTAATAAGTCAAATGTGCAAAAAGTATAAAATCCTGGTACCTGTGAAATTGTCTCACAAACTATGTGATCAAAAGTGAATCTGATTTCTGGGTGGCCGAGCCATGCTAAGGTTCGCAAACTCTCCTGCTTCAAGCACCGACCATAACCTTGTGCTATCTTCTCCATATTGTTTAACGGTCTCATCCGTATTAACACCTGTACATTCAACGTTCACCTCATTATCTCATGGAACCCTCATTATATTTCAGAAAAATCTCTACTAATAATCCTAGGGTCAAACACTTTCCAATCGATATAACCATAAGTCAATTTGCATAACAGATATCAAATTCACAACAAAACTTGTCTATTCCTAATTACTCGTTTGTAGTAACACCAAAACATTGGTCAATGCTGAGTTTACTGTATTCCCAAAAATGGTAAGTATTCCGGCAACCCGAAGCCAAAATTTAGCAAGTTATTGCTCGTTATACCCTAATAAAACATAAAAAAACACTCTTTAACTAGATAAACTATTATCTTAGCACAGTTATCAAATTCGCTAACTTAAATTTAGCGCAATTCACCAGCCTTACACACCAAGCGCGTATACAATAAACGCCAAACTGGCCAAATCTAAAACAATTTTATACATTTTCAACATAAAGCTTAATTTCGCGTAAAGTACAACGCAATCAACCTGAACATTATGATCATTCCAAAACACCAGATCCTCCACAATCTCAAAATGCGGAACATCAACCGGCTTACTCACACCCTCACATTCCAATCTCTTTCTCGAAACCCTAGAACTCCCCCCTCCACCCACCACCACTTCCCCAACGCTCGAACTAACCTTCGCCCCACTAAACCCCCCAAAACTACTCCTGGAAACCCCACTTCTCGCCGGTGTACCATACACCAACTCACTCCGCCTCCGATTCGATCCTGGACCACTTTCAACACCCTTATCCTTAAATCCAGTAACCACCAGGTCATCAACACACTCCTTAAACAACTGAGACGGATCCGTTATCGCGTTTAACGGAGCGCGAGACGCATCGAGTTGATTAGTTACTGGTTTCTCACGATTCGAAGGGAAAAGATTCTCGCACGAGGTGTTTTTCGACATTTCGGAAGCGGAAAACGTGGATTTGATTAAGATGTGATGGAATTAAAGGGTTTTTAAAACGGAATCTGAAATTGAATGATAATTCGTCATTAAAAAGGTGTTCTGACAAATGAATTAAAAGTTAAAAAGTTTGAGATGAAAATGTGAAGCGGGATTAATGATGGTATGAATTTTTGAATTGATATTCAATTGTGGAGTGGAGTGTGTTTTCTTTTATGGTCCTTTGAGTTTCATTTAGTGCAAAGTACCACCCTTTTATGATTTTTTATTAGTGAGGTTCTTTTTTATTTTTTATTTTTTATTATTGATTTTCAAATTTGGTGTTTTGAGTGAGTGCTCGACATCATTATGTTTAAAGTGGTTTTCATTTTGTGTTTGGACCTTAGAGTGAATTGTAAGGTTTGTCTTTTTAGATTTTTAGAGTGAATGATGTGGTGGCGAGCGAGGGTTTGTCGTGTTTAAGTGGAACTTTCGTCAGCTTTCGTCGGTTTATTTTATCATAGTTTTTTTTTTCGTCGAATTACGATGAGCGAACGGTGAGAGAGATACAAACTAGCCGTTGTAACGGCTAGTTTTTTAAAAAAGAAAAAATAATAATTTATAACTTTTTATTATTATATATATCCTTCATTTTTACACTTTTAACACACACATCTCTTCCTAATCTTTCTATCAAACAACAAAAAAAAAATCTCAAAGTTCTTAAATGACCAATTCCCATATCTTAACTTCACCGGGCTTCGTAACACATCGAAACTGAATCCTTCGTCATCATCAACCCCCTCGACGCCATCGTCGCAATACTATTTCATCTTCTTCCCAATTTACATCGGGCTCCCAATTCCCGTACCCTTCTTTTGCTCAAACCTATTGTCCCCAAATGACACCCGAACAAATTTTCCAACAAGAACAACTCGCGTTTCAAAACACACAATTTAACAACCAATTCCAAAATCTCCAAAGTCAACAAGTGTCGGAAACAAAATTCAAAGTACCTGAATCACAACCACCATCAAAAGAAATCCGTCGAAACAAAAAAAAAGAATGTCAAAAAAATCAAAAGCAATTGATTTGTCTGCAGACGATGACGAAGATGACGTACAATTTGTGGAAGCTCTGAATCAATCTCAGATTGTCGTACGCTGGAATGAGGATGAAGAGATACAATTGTGCAAGTGTTAGGTTAGAGTGTCGGAGAACACCGACATTGGAAATGATCAAAACCTTGATTGTTTGGGGGCAGATTCTTGCAGATTTCAACGAGTCTACAACCGGCATGCCTCGTACTAAGAAAATGATTACGGGAAAATAGAGTCAGTTGCACCCTGAATCTCAAAAATTTAACGCGAATTACAAATGAGTAAATCGTAAAAGTAGTATGAATGACGAGGATGTTTTAAAAGCTGTGAAGGACGAATATAGTTCTTTATATAGGGGAAAAAGTTTGCTTACGAACCCGCGTGGAGGATCCTCAGATAACAACCAAGATAGGACGGGGCGGAAAGCGTTGATGTGGATGATCAAACAAAAGTATTCGGTCCCGATGCTTGTCCTCGACCCGCCAAGAAAACTGTTGGAAATACGTTTTTACGTATTTAGGAATGATCAGTCACTCCAACGATATATTCAAGTATTGGGCTCGTGATCCAATATATAAACATATAGCCCACATGTAGGGTGGGCTATATATACCCCCTCCTAGCATGTTATTCATTCAATATTTCATCTTTCTCTCTATTCTCTTCTTTCTCTCTCTAGTTCTTCCTTCTCCTTCCCTTCTATTTAGATAAATCAAACACTTGCACAATCCTAAGAAACTAAGGACCTACAATTGGTATCAAAAGCTATGGTTGATTCTTCGGATTCACGTGTTTTTATCAATTGATTTGGTGGTAAAAATTTTCTTCGTTCATAATTTTCTCTTGATAGCTTTATAACTTTTGTCTCGAATCTAAACAAACTTTTGGTGTTGTGTGTTTCTATCAACTTTTTTCACATTCCATATCATTTTCATATCAACTTTAAATATATATATATATATATATATATATATATATATATATATATATATATATATATATATATATATATATATATATATATATATAGAGGAAGGTTATCGTAAGCACAAATTTAAAGTTATAAAAATAAGAACTGATTATAGCCATTGGATTAATTAGTTAATTTTTAATGAGATTAATAAATGATCATTGACATTATAATAAATAAATGTAGTTAGAAGAGTATTTTAGGGAGTTAATTTAAAATTATTTTATATGCTTTTTTTCTAAATCTTTTCAAAAGAAGTTTGATACAAGTCACCGTAGTTTATAATTTCTATTTAAACATCTGAAAATAATATTACAAAATTGTTGATACATTTAAATTAATAAAGGATATACATACTTTATAAAATATGAAAGATTATACATAACCAATAAAAATGAAAAAAAAATCAAATTGTACTATTGACGACACACATGGACAAATGACTCAAACTGATACAACGCAAGTGGTATAAAAATATCTCAAACTTCTTTGGACGTATAAAGTTGATAAAATGCTACAATGAATCTTTAGAATAAAACAAATCTCATATAATAATAGTACTAATTTTTTAAAACAAAATATCCAAAAAAACTCTTGTATACAACCAGCAAGTAGATACAACATCGGATTCTGATACATTGTCGTTCACGCATCAACCTCCACCATCAAAATTACTGTCGGTACATCAGCGCACCACCATCAAACTCTGGTACATCGACATATCAGCCCACCACCATAAGAGTCCTGTACACCGGTTCATCAGCGCACCAAACCACCACCATCAGATCCGATACACCGGTATATCAGCGCACCAAACCACCACCATCAGATTACGGTACACCGGTACATCAGCGCACCAAACCACCACCATCAGATTACGGTACACCAGTACAACAGTGGACCAGCCAAACCATCAGTAGGGTCCGGTACACCAGTGCACTAGCCACTTACCATCACAGTCCGGTATATCGATACATACCACGATGTGTCAACTGGTACATTAAATAACAAAAATACAACTGGTACATAACTGATCTAAATAATGATACGAGTAGTACTTAACTGGTACAACCGGTACCACTAATACAACTGGTATACACTGATATAATTTGTGCAACTGGTACAGTTGGTACTTAACTGATACTTAACAACTGCTGCAACTGGTACAGTTGGTACTTAACAACCGCCAGTGGGAACACACAATGAGAGGATGATGGAGCAAAATCAAATCAATTGTGGAGGATTTCTTGTACGAAAGATTTTTTGCTGTTTTAAATCGGTGGGAATTTTATAGAAACGAATCTATGCTTTTTTATTTTTTGTGGATTCGCATCTTGAGTTTTATTTTTCGGTCATGGATTGGTATATAAAAAGGAAAAAGATGGGGCTGACTTTCAGGATATAATTATTAGGGAGGAGAAGATGTGGGTGGTAATGACTTAATAAAAGTGAGATTGCAAAATTACTATAATAACCTTTTTAGTCATAACTTTTATTTTTAGTTCTTTAATGTATTTAATTTTACTTAATTAAGATTGCTTGAATCCTATTGGTTGTTTAATAGTTCTTATTTTTATTATTTTAAAAAGTTCTCATTTGATCCTAAATCTATATATATATATATATATATATATATATATATATATATATATATATATATATATATATATATATATATATATATATATATATACTTTTGGTGTTGCTTTATATGGGTATGTGATAGGCTGTTATTTAGTTTTTGTCTTTATCAATTTTATAATTTTTTTTTGTCATCAATGTTACAGTCTTTGTCTCGAATTGAGTTTTGTCCAAACAGTCATATCATCTTTATCGTCTCAAAAGAAATATGAAGGCTTATCATATCGTCTTTATCAGTGTATCAATTTTGTCCAAACGGGTATAATTGTTTGTGATTCCGATCAGTACTCCAATCGTAAGTTTTCAAGGTTTATCATATTTCGATTGGAATATTGCGATCGCAAAACCTTAGGGTTTCTACATTGCGATCGAATATTCCGATAACCAAGTTACGATCTAAAGTTACCATCTAAGTTACGATCTAAAGTTACGATCTAAGTTACGATCTAAGTTACGATCCGACTTGCGATCGTGACTTGCGATCGTGACATTGCGATTGTGACATTGCGATCGTGACATTGCGATCGTGACATTCTGACTGTTATTGCGATAGGATTGCGATGGGAGTATTTTGATATTACGATGGATAAGTTAGATATTGTGATGGATATGTAATATATTGCGACACAAAACAGACTCAACCATCACAACTTATCAGACACAGCCTCTCGTCTCATCGACTCGACTCAACCAACTGACCAAACCAACCTTGACTCGATCTCAAAACAGACTAAGACTCGAACTCCCACGAACACAAACTCGACAGCACCCACACGATTCACAAAATAGACTCGACCACACCCATCGACACAACCAAGACTCCAAACAAACACTGACTCTCCATCCTAATCCCTTCGTCACATTTAACAACACAACACACTCATAACCATATCCACTCGGATTATATATATAAAATCATTTTTCTTTTCAAAATCGTCTCACATGATTTCTTTCGACTTGACACAAAGAAATTAAACAATACAAACTCTTACCCGAGACCTCATTTATAGATCTTGAAGATTTATCGAATTGTGAGGAGCAAAATATATGAATATTGTTTGATTATTTCACTTGGTGGCCGAATATAGAGAAGAAAGTCACGAATTTACGGTTGGTGAAATGTGTGATAATATGTGATTAGGTTTAAGTTGTGAAGGGTATTAGATTTTTATATAGTACATAGTGGGATCGGGTTTCTAAACAAGTCTGCCACGTTTTGTTTTTTTGTTCTTATAACTGTAAGTAGGCCACGTGGGTTTGACTAGGTCAAGTGAGTTTGCTATCAAAGTTAGTATTAAGTTTTTGTGAGGGGGCGGGGTAAATTGATAATGTGTTGACAATGTAACGAAGTTTCATTGGGCCGAAGTTTCATCAATATAGTGAAATAGCTGTTCGTTTATTGGGCCGAAGTTTTATCATTTGCTAAAGGTTGTTGCAACGTAACGAAGTTTCATCAATATAGTGAAATAGATGTTTGTTTATTGGGTCGTGTATATGTGATGTATTTCACTTTGGAATCCAAGCCGGTTATTATTGGATTTATGGGTTGATATTCTACTAAATTGGTCATTGGTGTTAAAGATTTGTTCGGGTATTAATATTTAGTCTCGGGTTTGTTTTATCAACGTTTGAGCCGACAAAAATTATTGAGCCAAGAAAAGAGTTATATCATCAATCGAGGATTTTTAAGAGTTATTTATGGATCTTTCGTTGGTTTTGTCATATCCCATGAATTTCAATTTCTAAGTTTCTTCACGAATTGTTAAATTCCGAAAACAACCACAACCACAATTATTTTTTCATCAAAATTCAATAGATTCATTGAATTCGACTCTTCACGAGGAAGAACTGCAACACATGCAACTTAAAGAGATCAAATTGAGTCAAAAAAACATTGGAAATCTTTCACGAACTCAAGACACATCTTGCAATTCTCTATCCGCACAACATCACCGAACTTCCACCCTTAGTTCAAATGTTATTTGGCAAAGTGGACAACTTCAAAGAGAAGATTTTCAATAATTTGGATGAGTTACGGTTGCAGTTTGAAAGGGAGAATCTTCATGAGGTTAAAGCAAAGATGTGTCTAGAAGTCCTTCGCACACAGTTTAAGGTTTTCTTTGCCTCAACAATGGAATCTCCTTCTGATCATTCGAATCCATTCTTTCACCAGATTTTCACCTTGCATACGGGTTGCCAGACTGAAACCTTTAGAAGTGGTTTACTTAATCACATCAATATCCTTGAGAAATGTATTGAGGTCGGGTTATTTACTTACAACGAGATACGGTTGAAAATGGGTCAGATTCAAAGAATTAATGAGTCGTCTAAACCATTGCATGCAACAATACCTCATGAACATGAGAGAGAGACATGCTTCAAGTTGTCGTCAAAAGATGATCAGATAAGCCCGATGCAAGAAATAGGTGCCAATTTGGTCGTCACGGGAAGCAATGGCAAGGAATCAAGAGGAAAGCATGAACCGAGCAACAAGTCAAAAGCACCAACTGTTCAGGTGCCAAGTTTCAACAATATGTAGCATGTTGAGCATTCTAAACCTAATTATACCAAACATGGGATGGAAAAGAGTGATAGCGATACCACTTCTGATTCATCCGATGTGAGTCATAATGGGGGAGAAAGTGTTCAAAATGCTAAACATCATGATAAGTGCCTTATGACTGCCTCGTTAACTGATTCCGATTCCAAGATTAAAGAGCTCGAAACGATCGTAGTTCAGCAATCAGAAGATCTTGAGGATGTCAAACTTGAATTTTTGAAGAAAACGAACAAGTTTGAAACATACTTTGAAAAACTTGAAAAGTCAAACGTTGTTCTTGAACGAAATTTGGATCAAAAAGTTCTAGATTCTAAAGTTGAAAAGGATAATCTTTTGTAACAAATTAAGTTGCTAGAATCTAAGTTGGCATCCCAAGATGAATTTCTCAAAGAAAATGAGACCTTAAAGGCTCAAGTACAGGAAAAGGTTTTTGGTATAGCTGCGTTGAAAAACGAATTGAGGAAAACTAAAGGAACTAGTGTGGACACTAAGCTTGAAAAACCATCAATCTTGGGGAAACCGCCCACAAATCAGTCCATTAGACAACTGACTGCATTTAGATCCGAGCGACCTCAATCCTCGAGACCGCGGTTTGCCTCCCAAGTTGATATGGTTCATCTTTCTAGACCAGTCATTCCACCAACTAGGGCCAATGTGACTAAAACAGCTTTTGTAAGACCTGATCACATGATTGCATCTAGTCTTCCTAGACATAGTCCAAAGAACACGTCTCGAACTAGTTCAAATGATGTTCATCATAAATTTGGTCTAAGGGAAGCTATTCAAAAGACACAAGTAAGAGATAGGAATTTTAAACCTAGTCATATGCCTTCTAGATTACCCAACACTGCTAACCGTAGCATGTCATATCCTAGGAGCATCAATCAATCATCTAGGAATTCTAGATCTTACTCGGACATTAAATATGCTACTTGTAAAACATGTAGGAAATGTGTCTTTAAAGCCAATCGTGATTCTTGTGTCAAGAAGTTACTTAATGAGGTGAATTCCTGTGCTAGACTTAAATCCTAGTGGGTAGCTAAAATCAAACCCATTGGTTATATGTGGCGCCCCACTGGTAGAACTTTCACTCTTGTAGGAAACGAGTGCCCTTTAACTAGGACAGTCTCTGATTCTACTAAGACTACTAGGGAGGAAATTGAAAAGGATGATACATCACTTAAGCCTGAACTTAAGGTTTTCTATAAAAGGAAACGTTTGCCAGCTAAGACAAGTGAATCATCTCCTCAGGTCACCTCTGGCACAAGAAAAAAACTATGAATCCCCGCATGGTTCTAAGATAGATGTCGTTAACTCACATAAAAGCATACAAACTCCTAATGAGAATGCAGGTACCAAAGTTAATGTTCAACACGAACACAACGTTCCAATCGTTGTATACCATTCAATTAAGGACAGTCTCAGAGTCTGGTTGCTGAAGAAGTTGATATCTAAGAAACAAGTGTCTCAAGGGATTTGCAGTTAAGCTCGTGTAAATGGCTCACATTCAAATCGCAGTTTGTGACCCGTTCATCAAAGAAAGAAAAGTTTATCGCCGATGATAAACTTATCCTCACAAATGAGAAATTAATTTTTCTCGGACACGAGCTAAAATTAAAACTATTCAAAGGTTTTAAGCTCGTGTACATGGCTCATAGACAAATCATAGTCTGTGACCGCTCTTCAAAGAAAGGGAAGTTTATCTCGTCAACGATAACTTACCCTCAAAACGAGAAATTAAGTTTTCTCGGACACGAGCTTACATTAAAACTATTCAATGGTTTTAAGCTCGTGTAAAATGGTTCATTGTTAAATATCAGATGATGACCCGATCTTCAAATAAAGGAAAGTTTATCGTCTATGATAAACTTATCCTCAGTAACGAGAAATTAATTTTTCTCGGGCATGAGCTTATATTAAAAAAATTCCAAGTTTTTAAGCTCATGCACAACGGCTTGCAGTCACATGACAGATTGTAACCCGCGATTCAAAGAAAGGAAAGTTTATCGCCGATGATAAACTTATCCTCGTTAACTAGGAATTAAATTTTCTCATACACGAGCTTATATTTAAACTATTCAGAGGTTTTAAGCTCGTGTAAATGGTTCATTGTTAAATTTCAGACAATGACCCGGACTTCAAATAAAGGGAAGTTTATCTTGTCAACGATAACTTACCCTCACAACGAGAAATTAATTTTTCTCGGTCATGAGCTTATATTTAAAACATTCAAAGTTTTTAAGCTCATGCACAACGGTTTGCAGTCACATGTCAGATTGTAACCCGCGCTTCTAAGAAAGGAAAGTTTATCTGATGATAAACTTATCCTCATTAACGAGAAATAAATTTTCTCGGACACGAGCTTACATTAAAACTATTCAAAAGTTTTAAGCTCGTGTAAATGGCGTATAATCACATTTCAGATTATGCCCCGGACTTCAAAGAAAGGAAAGTTTATCGCCGATGATAAACTTATCCTTACAACAAGGAATTAATTTTTCTCGGGCATGAGCTAATATTAAAAACATTCGAAGTTTGTAAGCTCATGCACAAAGACTTACAGTTAAATATCAGACTGTAACTCGGACCTTAATTTTAGGAAAGCTTATCTTTCATGATAACTTTTCCTCGTAACGAGAAATTAATTTTTCTCGGTCATGAGCTTGTATTAAAACATTCCAAGTTTTAAGCTCATAAAGGAAAGTGTATCTTTTAAATAAGAGAACTCTTCCTCATAACGAGAAATTCATCTTTCTCGGTCATGAGCTTTCCGTTAAAACATTCAAAAGTTTTCAAGCTCATGTAAACGAATTCTAAGTAAATGTCAACTTAGGACTCGTTCTTCAGTTAAAAGGAAATTTTATCGCCGATGATAAACTTATCCTCACAACGGGAAGTTTACAACTTCTCGGACTTGAGCTCGTTTTGTAAGATATTCAACATCTTAAGCTCAAGTAATTGTTTTTCAAAACATTGAACACAATTTTTTGAGAATTTCTCAAAAGGTTTTTTCTAAATCTTTCAAAATTGTGTGTTCAAAAATGTTTTTGATTAAAAGAGCATGTCTTCTGGAATCGATAATATTTACGATACTAGAAATGTCATTCAATAATGACACGGAGTTGTAAATAAAGTTCGAGCAGAAGTTTAAATGTTTTAAAACATGCTAAAAATGGCTTGCTATTATTTCCGATAGTAACCCGCTTTTCATATTAAAGTCAAGCATTTCACCGGAAAGTTTTGACTCAACAACGGGAATTAACTTTCTCGGGCATGGTTTACTTTATAACCAGGTAAGGGATTGTGTTTACGCAATAACACAATCTAACACGAATATATGTACGCTTCAATGCATTTATTTGTTAAAACAAGAGAAATCTTGTTTTGATGAAGTTATCATCTCCACCAATCATAGCAATTTACAATTGATATCTACATTCTCGACGATGCGACTACTCAAACGGCGACTACAGCTCTTTCAATAGAACACGGGTCAACAATTGAGGGGGAGCAATTGTCCAGCATTCAGAATCTTTGATGCCGAAAGTGCCAAGTTCACATATTGGTGTCAAGACAACGATATCAATCGCACACATGGAGTCAAGAGATAACTTCAGACGTGACGAGGCGACCAACATTCGTGAACAAGAATCATGTGATTCTATCATATGATGTTCTCCATCATTCAGGTCCAACCTCGTAAATAGCTAATTTTGCGAATACATTATCATATATGATATTTGCACGTGATAAATACCTTACACTTGTGTTTAAAAGGTATTTAATTTACGTTTCAAGTACACCCTCATTAATTTGAGGGGGAGCTTGTGTAAAGCATGAAGATAATTGGATTTGCATTTTTCTTCCCAAATTTCTTAAAATATTATTAAATCAGTTGATGTTAAAACATCGATTGGGTTAATATTTTTAATATGGGGGAGAAATGTGATTTAATATGGGAAATGATTAATCAAAAATGGTTTGACTTAACGAGATGGCTCATCCCGACATGTGCGAAATGTTTTCGAATATCGTGGCATATGTTAAGGGGGAGCAAAATAGATTTTCACTTCAAAATGGATTTCATGGTGATTTATACTTATCCACAACCCATTTATTTCACGACGATTAAGATTGTGGTGACATAATGATGGTAGGATAGGTTAAGTCCAATGATTCTTCCAAAATCAGAGGAATCTTCCCAAGGACATTCCATAGCTAGAAATAGTAGTCCTTAGGAAAGATGGAGAAAGATTGTGAACGTAGCTGAATGCCGACCAAGTACTTAAGTTAGTATTGGAACAATCACAACAAGGTGTTAGTTATGACGTATTGGTAAGCATTGAAGGGGTTGAAGAATGAAAAAGAATTGTAAAGATAAAGGGTCTAAAGAAAGAAACCCTCCTTACAACCTTAGGCAGAAACCGGGTCAATACATATGCTATTGTGATCATTTTTAAATGATGCTTGATATTGAAGATAAGACATCATGTACCCAGTGATGCAATGCACAACCCATCCCATCTAACTCAAATATCTCTCAAAAGATATTTGTTTTAATTACACAGAGACAACGCATTATCTATTGATTTATTCACTCCAAATAAATTGGTATTGAAATGGTGGCACTCCTCTCCAGCCTCCGATCACTAAAATAAAAAATGCACGATCGAGTCTAGAGCCATTTGAGATCATCAAATATCTCATTAGGACACACTTTCATAATTACTTGCTTTTTCACACACTATGAAAAGTAAGAAAGATCTTAAGAGTCCTACACAAAATCTTCATGATCTTGCCTGAACATCCGAGTAATACGCAAGTATTTACAATGAAGATGGAAATCCTTCTTGAGTGAATATCAAAAGCTCATGTAGGTGACTTGTGCGATTCTTTATGAATCAAACTTGTGATAACTGGAAAGCAACAGTGGTTTAATTCTTAACTGAACTTAAACACGTTCCAGGCCTTTACGCAATATCTTAGTGATCTTGCCAGAACACTCAGAGTGACACTCTATAGTGTTCACAATGATGAGTGGAAATCCTTCTAGTGTTAACATCAAACAGCACTTGGTAGGTAACTTGCAAGATTCTGTATGAATCAAGCTTGTGACAACTGGAAAGCAACGATGGTGCGATTCATTAATGAATCAAACTTGTTCCAGGAATCGAATTTCACGGCTTCAAATCATGCGGATAATATTATCCAAATGATTCACTCTTTATGTTCGCAGTTAGCTTTGGACGGTCGAATAAAGAGAACGGGTTTACCCGCGAAATCTTGTCAAGGAGGTTCTTAATTGAAACTACCGGCCACAAGTACAATATGTTATATCGTCCAACGGTCTTCACCGACCGGAGGTAAAATGCAACCAAATTAGAATGAAATGTTCAAGGCCATTTCATCCGTGTATATGTTTTGTTGCTAACTGTCTTATGCAGCATAACAAGAAGGTGGCATTACGGTGTACAATCCAGAAGAAGTCGTCAACACATGCTTATGCTTTCTGCACTTAATACTTCAACAAATTCAAAAAAGCCTAAAAGTCAAGTCTTCCGCTGTATCAAACTCTAAAGCTTTCAAGAATTTATAAAGGTATAAGTATGTGGAACATGAAGTCACGATGAGGCAAATTTCACAAGTGATGAATGCACAAGGTCAAGGCAAGGAAACATGCTCAAGACTAAAGCCAAAGATGACTTCAGCATATTCACAAGAACAAGATCGAAGACTCAAGCATAGTATGCTAGGTTTAAGATTTTGTAAAATGGTGTGACCTCCCTTAGGGGGAGATTGTTGGAAATACGTTTTTCTGAAGAAAGTCTCGGTCACATCATTGTTAGCATAGATCACGAGCTATAGACTATTTAGGACATTGTAACTTGGAGTGACCTCCCTTAGGGGGAGATTGTTGGAAATACGTTTTTACGTATTTAGGAAGGATCGGTCACTCCAACGATATATTCAAGTATTAGGCTCGTGATCCAATATATAAACATATAGCCCATATAGCCCACATGTAGGATGGGCTATATATACCCCCTCCTAGCATGTTAGGAGGGGTTGAGAACTTAGTTATTCATTCAATATTTCATCTTTCTCTCCATTCTCTCCTTTCTCTCTAGCTTTCTCTCTCTAGTTCTTCCTTCTCCCTCCCTTCTATTTAGATAAATCAAACACTTGCACAATCCTAAGAAACTAAGGACCTACAAAAACAAAATCTAAAACAACTAAGAGCATCGGAGGTAGTAGCTCGGGGTGTATGAAGGACGTGTTAAACGATGCATTGTATCAAAAATGGGTCGCTAGTAAATCCGCGTATGAGGCAAAAAAGGCAAAGGAATTGAAGATGATGGAGATATCCGAGTTTTAGTTTCTCACGGTTGATCCCGTGTCAATGCCCGAACCAAAGAGGTCGTTTGTCCGAAAGAAGCAAGAAGAAATACTGGCAAAATATTCAGGCAAAATTAAATTGTCGTCTTTTTTTCGTATTGTTTAGGTTTCGTATCGTATTTTTAATTCCGTATTGTATTTTTATTTCTGCATTTGTAATTTTTATTTGAATGAAATAAATTTTAATTTATGTGAAAAAAATGAAAAAAATAAAGATAGTGAGTGATGCTGAATTGGAGAGGAGGGAGAAATATCATGAGAGAGAGGGTTTTGTTAGTTGTTTTGGTGTGATGTGGCGCTGATGTAGCAGCACTAGGGCCAAAATGGAAAGGGTTTCTTTTCCACTATACTTTTTACTCTAGAAATAGTAGTTAGGTGTTGTATGATGCGGCAACAGGTAATTTAGGTGAGAGATGTTTGAGTTGATAAGTTAACAATTAATTTTTAACTTAGGGAAAAAAATTAAGCGTGCTGAAGAGATGGCATTTATACATGATCTCATCGTTCTTTTCGGGCTTTAAATGCATAAAATTTCATAAAAATACCATATATATGCTTGTGTTTGTTTACTTGTGTATTTTAGGTATGGATGTCGTGAAAAAGACAAAAGATCACAAGAAACAAGGAAAAACGAACACGAGAAACGAAGCCGCACAATGAACCGGGCCCTGGTTATGGATTTCTCAAAGAATAACCCTTAAAGACTTGAAGATGTACAAGAATGATCCCTTATTTATGAAGAATTGACATTTAATACCCTTGTATATTCATAATTACAAGTTTGGTCCTTTAAGTTTGTCAAAATGACAAAAAGGTCCTTCAACTTTGAAGATTTGGCAAGTTTAGTCCCTCAACAAATCTAAATTGTCAACAATGGTCCCTCATGAAGTCAAACTTACAATTAAGACCCTTGAAGATCAAGAATGTTACACATTTGGTCCTTGGTTTATGATTTAAAACACAAAAGGACTGATGTTGTAATTATGCCAAAGTTGAATAAGCCCTAAATCCCTTTTTCTAAAGTTTTTGTGGCCAAACTATGAAGAATGAAACTTATTTAACAAAGGATTCGGCTGAAATACTTGATATACCACTTTTGCCAAAACACAAGGGCCACTATTGCCATTCTGAAAGTTTAAATATCAATAACACGCGCCAAACACCTTTTCTCCACTAAACTTGGATCAAACGAGTTACTATTCACCATTCATCCACCCAGAAATTACTTCCACTAAACAAAGGGTAAAACAAAATTACCCTTACCCACTTTTGATTAAACATCACACGAACACATCCCACGCTTAAAACTTCACACCCACTCACTCAAGGACCCCACCCAAGCCTGCCCTGCACCAATCATGTGACAACTTCCTCTCCAAGGAATCATATGTGGCAAAATCAACAAACCACAACTACTACTTGGTCCCCAAGCACAATATGAATGACCAAGATCAAAAGGGACAACTCATCAACTCAAAATGTCCAAGGGCATTCTAGGGATTTTCTAGCTAGGGTTTTCATGTATTTTTCATCTAGAATCGTCTATTGTACTTTATAAAAGGAGCCTCAACTTGTGAGTAGCCCTTTGTTCCAAATTTTAGCTAAAATCTTTGTAATCCCTTTTTATAAATATAAAGTTGGTATTTTCTGTACTTTTATGTTTTTATAAAAGTTTGGTGTTTGATTAGCTAAATTCTGAGTTCTATTAATCTGTTTGTTGAGTTTTGAGAAAAGGTTTTATGGTTTAAAATCCTTGTTTTCAAAAATCAGTCATTATTTGGTTCACCCTTGTGTTTGTTGATCTTAGCAGGTACAAGAAAGCTAGTGGTTGTTCTGCTACCACTTAAGCTCAAACAATCCCAAGCATGGATGTATGTTTTGGAGATGCACATCTCTAAACCTTTATACTTTTTCTGAATATTTGCATGCTATGTGATTGAATCCGAGTTTTTGTTTGTGAATATATGTTTTTATGGTTGAAACCTGTTAGTTGGTTGTTACTTGTTGTTACTGAGTTGTTTTGATCTTGATTTGTGGTTTGAATCATACATATCCTTTGAAAAATTGTGAAATCAGTTTAATAAGGGGTGTTTGGGTTAACTGCATAATCTGGGTTTGGGTTGATTTGAGTAGGTGTTACTTGGTGTTTATTGTTTGTTCTTGTTTTCATTGAGCTTTTAGGTGTTTATCTGCAAGTTTTGAAGGTTGTATCACATAAATCCAACAATTGGCCATAAAATCTGTTTTACTTGTTGTTTTGAACTGAAATTTTGGGGACACCTAGATCTAAGGGTAGACTAGGGTTAACAAGTGCTAAATCTAAGTTTATGCAACCTGGGTAGTAGATTTGTGGTGTTGAAATTGGATTTGTGGTCATTTAGTTCAGCAAAAGGTTTTGTGTTCTTCATTTTGTTCATCAGTAATCTACATAAGCTTAAATATGTCTCAAATCTTTGAATCAGTGTATGAAACAAGTTTATTTATGCTTATTGGAGTTTATTTT
Source organism: Glebionis coronaria (assembly GCA_025667525.1). Lineage (NCBI taxonomy): Eukaryota > Viridiplantae > Streptophyta > Magnoliopsida > Asterales > Asteraceae > Glebionis > Glebionis coronaria. Next base: position 165,855,289 of record CM046879.1, read on the forward strand.
AGCTTGTGTATGCATATGGTTCAATTTGGTTGGCTTATTATTGCTTAATCTGCTTATTTCTTCATAACTGCTTATTTTTCATGTCTGTATCATATCTGGTGACTGTTTGATTAATCTGTATCATTTGGCTGGATCATTTTGTGTTTTCTTGATTGATTGTGACTCCTTACAACCCACTGGTTGTAAGGGTGCCCTTTTTGTCCATTAAAACCAAGTGAATCTCTCTAAAATCATCAAGTCAAATAACTTATGAACAGTACACGTGAACAGTAACTTACGAAAACACGGTAAAATTTAAACTTTCCATTTATAATATTAATACACGTGTCACGACAATAAATAACGAACAATCATGAATATTATAAATGTGACACGATCACGAATAATAAATCACGAACACACACGTTAACAATTAGACTCGAGAAAAGCTACGGGTTACCCCATGTGGGCCCCATAGCCTCGGCAAGACAAGAGGAAGGACCAAGATGGGCCTTTTGGCCCATAACCAAAATTAATTAAAACACCTGGAGAGTTATTTTCTCTCATAATTTAGGTTACAGAAAAACTTTGTCCTCTCCTCATTGTTCTCCTTAGCCGCCGGCCTACACAACAAAACAAGGCAAACCGGACGATATTTGGTGTTGATTAATTATCTGTGATCATCTCGTGATTCTACGCATAGTGGTATATTCAAAAACCTTTTCTTTTATTTTATTTTTCTTATGATTCCATGTTTAAAAATTAATTAATCACATGAACATGTACACTATCAACACGGATTAATTAATTTTGGGTCAAGGGTACGTTTGGTTCGTGTTTGTGGTTCAGCCGAGGCACCGAAACCCCCAAAGGGGGTGTTCGGTTTGTTTTAATCACCACCACCGAGACCATACAAGGTCTCGGCTTGGTTGGTTTTTGGCTCGACAAGGCAAGGGAACCCCGACCTTGGGTTGGGGTGTGTTTGTTTTCGGTTTAGGGTGGAGTCGAGACACCACCGAGACCCCGAGGGGTGCTCGGTTGGTTTTGTTTATTCGGACCCGAGAAAAAGGGACCCCGACTTCGAGTCGGGGTATATTTTACATGTTAGTTGTTTAAGTAGTGTCAACCGAGGTTCTTTCCAAGGACTCAGTCGGACTTGTTTATAGCTTATTCGATTCGGTTATGTTAAAACACGGGCTCGGGATTCGGATTTTTATAAAACTATTTTATAAAACAGGTTATATTAAACTTTAGGTTAATTAATTTATTTAATTAATTCATGTATAACCTAAGGTATTTATACTTAGTTAATTTAATTAAACATGTATTTTAATTAAAATCGTGTAACATATAGTTTAACTAAATTAACCAGTTATTTAATTAACTAACTATAATCATGACTTGTATTGTACTAATTTAACTTTACTTATTATTTATAATCCAAATTAATTCTAATTATGGAAACTTACTATTTTTTGAAACTTCCTGTTTTTGGAAACTTTCTATTTTTGGAAACTTACTATTTATGGAAACCTGCTGTTTTTAGAAAGTTACTTAGTATTACAATACAAGTATTATAATACACTAATACATGAATAATACACAACAAAATATCAGAATAACTACAGAATACACGATAAACAGTATAACATGACAGAATACGTATAACAAGCTAATAATACACGGAACCAGTAAAACACATGTAATTCAGACAACTCATACGCGTCCATATTTCTTATGTAGTGTTATCTGTCAAGGCGGATTAGTCTTCATCGTGTTCGTTAGCTTCTATTGGACATAAGGTACGGATTTCCCGTCCTTTAGTAAGGACAATCTCTTCCTTCAATAGGATTTCTCGTATGCAGCCAACTGTTTTCCCCAGTAGTTACAGATTTAAATGCTTATGTTTCATTAGTTACCTTAGCCATATACATGCATGACCAGTTTCACCTAGTTATGGAGGTACCATAATCATAACACTAGAGGCACTAGTGTTATGACTTCACCACGGCGGAGTGATAGCTCGTGGCGTCCCTTTTCAGTTATTTGGCCATTATATTAGTATATTATCATGTGGGGCGTATGGGTGCATCCTAGTTACATGTTTTAGTCAGGATTTTCATGGTGAATGTGGTGTGTGCCTTGCATCCTTCACAAGGAGCTGATCCCTCCTACCATTGACTAGTTAATTAGAGGCAACCCCTATAATTGCATGATGAGGTCTCCCCTCCAAGTATTCATGCACGTTGTTGACCTCATGACCTATATTGGCTAATTTGGTACATAAATTAATACAGATTTTCATAAGTAACATAAGCTATGTTTTCAGCACTAAAACCAGTTAACATGACAGACAACTAGGTTTTCCAGGACTTATTCATTTCCGCTGCCATTCATGATTTATATTCTTTATATGCTTCCATACCCTATGTTTTTCCATGCTTTTATTGTATATCCGTGCACTGAGCGTTATGCTCAGCCGTCTACTTTTCCATGTTTCCAAACGGCAGGTTCCCAAGGACGCAAGTAGGAACTTCAGAGTATGTGCATTCGGATTGGAAGCTATCCGACCTCTTTTACCTTATTCATTTATTTCCTACTTTATCATACTTTACATCTTTTGGACATTGTTTAGTCCTTTCCATTTACAATACTTATATTGCTTGTTTGTGAGTTACTAGACTACCGATGTTTGATTCCAGTATTTCTATTTATGGTCATGAATGTTTAGACATTTACCTTGCATGCTTTGATGATACGCCATAATTTACAGTAGCACTCTATCCTATTAAATGGTGTGTTACAATTATGGTATCTGAGCCAAGGTTTCGACCTGTAGCTCTATAAAAATGACCTGTGACTTACGGGTAGTCACCGGTGTCTTCCTAGAACTGACGGTTGGTTTTCATGCATTCATTCATTTTCATTTTTATTTCATGCATTCATATTATTGTAGCAGGTTTATGACTAAGTAATGGTTGGTACATGACTGGCCCTATTTAGTCGCATGTGCTTTTATCGAAACTCTTAACTTTGGGACCGACCCATTGGCGTCCCCGCGCCATGTCTTTTGTTTTGCGTGCATCATTAATAACTAGGATTTTCCTCGTATAAAATTTTATCGTCCGACCTCTTCGAATTGATTTCCGGTTAAAAGTGTGACTCAGTCGTCTTTTGGTGGAAAACAATATAGATTGGTCGTTGTTGTAAAATAAAATTGCAAAACTGTAAAGTAAAAGGCAAGGTAATTAAAGCTATAAATAATTAAAAAGTAAATGACGAGAAATTAAAACAAATAACTAATAATAAAGGAGCGAAACAAATAATAAACGTAAATTAAAGCGAAACAATTAATAAAAATAAAACTAAAAGACGAAATTAACTATCGACTCGAAAATAAAGTTTACTTAATGAAAAAGGAGAGAATAAAACTAAAATGGTACTTTAAATCTAAACAAGGCAAAACCTAAAGCGAGTACTAAATAAAAGATAAAACTTGAACTTTACGAAAAAATATTAATTTTAAAAATAGACGAAAAATTCAACTAAAAATACGTAACTTTCAGAAATAAAATCGGAACAACTTTCAGATAAAACTAAACAATTACGGAACAATACTAATAAATAAACAAGCTAGCAGGCAAGCAGCTGGAAGCTAGGCTCTTCAATTTAGCGGGAAATTAATGGAACCAGGCAGACAGGTAGCTCAACTTTTTCGCAATATGCACAGTAAATTTTGGAACTTTGAATTTTTTCGCAATATTCGTCTTTTTAGAAGATTCTTCGCAATATTGTTTTTTTCGGAAAAAATGATTTAAGAAAATTGCTTCTTCGGAATAATTCATTTTCAGAGATTTCTTCGGAATAATACTTTTTCATAACTTTCTTCGGAATAAATCTTTTCAGATTTTTCTTCGGAATATTGATTTTTTCGGAATATCAAACTTTTTCAGAGAAACTTTCAGAGAAAACAAATTCAGAGAAATGAACAATTTCAGGAATAATAATTTCAGAAAAAGGAAGATCTTCGGAATAATAAACCCTAATCCGAAATTATGAAAACAGATACAGTAAAAACCAAAAAATCAAAAAATAAGCTACAAATAAGCAAATATCAAATAAGCAAATAACCAAAACTTAATCTAAAACACTTTTAAGAAAAATTAATTAAACCACAAATTAAAAACTTGAAAAACACTAATAAAACTAAAAATTAAAAATCAACTTTTAATAAAATAAACTAATAAAAACACTTAACTAAAATCAAATCAAACACATAATAAGCTATAAAATCAATAAGCTAACACAATCAAACACATAAAAACATAACAATTAATCAAATAAGCATGACAATAAGATAATAAGCATAAAGATTAACAAAAATAATAAAGGTAGAAGGAGAGATTAATATAAAACTTGATTAAAATTAAAGATTCAACAATAAAAGTAAAAGCAAGAATTAAAGAAACTTACAAATTTAAGGTGCAAGACAAGGTAATTAAATGACAATTAAGTAAATGACAATATGAAGGTGCTTGGAAAATAAAATGGAAAGACTAATGTTTCAAATTAGCTAACACCTCCTAATGACACATTAGGAGGGTATTTATAGGGAGATTAGCAAGTGCTGATCTTTCTTCTTCTTCACGTCTTTTCGTCTTCTAAATTCTTCGACTTTTTCGACTTTGTCTCGGGATAAATTGAACTCGTCTTAGAATTTCTTCATTAATTAGACTTGAGTTCTTCGACTTCATTAAACTTCCTTCTTTAGACTTTTTCTTTGATAAATCTTTAGAATAGGCCTTGGACTTCTGTTCTTTTTGCACTCTTGATCTTTTGACTTCGTCTTTTGTCTTTTTCTTCGATAAAAGCCCGTGAAAGCCCGTGTTTTCTTCCCCTTTCATATTTTGGTCCTAAATCACAATAAAAACACAAACCACGCATAATTTCGACATTTACGACATAAAATACACGTTTTGGCTTGGTTATTATTATAATTAAGTGGTAAAAGGATAAGTGTTTTCACACTTATTAAATCCCATACACTTGACCATTGCAATGTCCTCATGCAATGCATTAATTACAAAGCAAGATTTACATTTTTCATCATTATCAATCCACGTTGGCCTTTATTAAAGAGACAAAATATTTAAAGAAAGAAAACAAGTAAAAAGATCAAAAACTTACCTTAGGGTTATGGAATGTCATGAATGATTATCACCCTCAAGTTTCACGTTCCCCATACCAAGCTTAAAAACGAGATCATTGTTATTATAAGTTAGCAAACTAACGCAAACTCATGTGGACCAATTATTTACTTAGACTCCCTTATTCCTAGGTGTATCTCTTATATTTTATTGTTGTCTTGAATGATCACGAGGATGCATTGTTGACTTATTTCGATAATTATTTAGGCTGAAAATAAAGTAGGACGATTTAATCAATAGTTAGCTAAAGGAAAAAATCTTTTAAAACTGCTTCTCGGGACCTCATAAAGTTCATATCTTGGCATAACTCGCTTCACGATTTGAGACCTTTCTCGGACCGATATTTGGCAGCGACTTCATACTTCAAATCTTGAGAGACGTTCATGAAATAATGGTCTTCTCTTCATAATAGGAATTTCTTCACTTGAACTTTTTGAGAGATTCTTCATATTTGGACCACGACTTGTTCATTTTTCTCCAATCTTTATTTGGGATTTTGATATAAAACGATCCGCCTCCTTTTAGGACTTGGATCTATTTATCCTCATACCTTGCTAGGGTCTTTTCGGATAGACTTCTCCATGATCTTTAGGGGAGTATTTGCTTTTCGTCGTGTGTCTCGATCCTTCATATTGATTTTTGATAAATGATTCTTCACATCACTTGGGATCTTTAGCAACAAAATGTAGTCCTCATGCCTTGTTAGGACCTTTTCGGACTCGCCAATATTCGCATCCCGATTCAATAAGTTATGCCTTGGCTATGAACTCTAATTAATACCGAGCAACTTTTAAACGATTTTGGGCTAGAAGCTAAGTAACTTTTCAAATCGTACAACCTTACTTATTGCAAATATATTTATTAGCAAGCGATGGGAGATAAGCTCATAATTAACTCACATAAATTCATGAAAGAATACCAAACTTATAATTGACTCTATCATCTCTCGTTCTCCACAATTTAAAATCTCAAGGAATGAGACTCGTGGATGCTTAGCCTATTAAATCAAAGTTTTGGGTTTTCAAGTCATCTATAGGATCTTGCAAATTCTTAGACTTTTTCAAGTCTAGAATTCGCATATTAAAGTTCCCTTGATAAACGACTTTCTAGGATCAATTATAGGAACTTGCGAAAAGTTCTTGTTCTTAACCCGTAAGAGTTAAGACTTTCGCGTTTTAAAGTTCCCTATATAAAAGCCTAGCAAAACTTGACTTAAACACGTTAAGGATACTAGCTAGAGTAAACTTGGATAAGTAAACTCGGGTTGAGTCAAAAGATTCACAACGTTTAAAAATTAAAACCACTTTTTTTAAAATTTATTCTAGCAAAGAAAGAAAATAACTACAACAAAGGTAAATACAACTAGGCCAAAATAGATCAAAATTTTTGAAAAATGTTGAAAAATCAATTTTTCGGTTAAAATGAGGACAAATGCATGGAAAAGCCCACTTAAATTCGATAGAAGTCCCCCTACACTTAATATAAACATTGTCCTCAATGTTTAAGCATGTGGAAGTAAAGTCCCCTACACTTAGGACATTATGCACTTTGTTTAAATCTTGCTAAGGAAAGGACAAGTAAAGTGATTCCTATTTTAATATTAATATAAAATAGAGAATCAAAAGAGTTTAGGATAGAACCGGGAAGACGGGAACATGGAATCACGGGTCGTCAAAAGTCATCAAGAATAGATCTTTGATAGCTCGAATCCCTGCTCATGATAAGAAAGAAAACAACAAACACATACTAGGGTCTCCCCTACACTTATTATAAAAACAGAGAAAAAGGATAGATACTGCGGGTTGCCTCCCGAGAAGCGCTTGTTTTTGTTAACCGAGTTGTGAGCCTGTCTCGACCTTGATTAGCATGGGAAGAAATTTGAAACACATCTACCGGGATCAAATACATGGTTTTCGTCCAACAAATAGCACAAGATTAAGGCGAACAAGGCAAGCCAAAGAAGAGTAGGCAAGGTTCCCTTAAGCAGTTGTTGAGCACGGTGGTAGAAAGTAGGATGAAGTGCAAGCATATCTCCACAAGTTCCAAAAATCTTTCCTTTTATTTCATTAGATGGATACTGAGATGGCTAAAAAATTGCAATTCGAACACCTTTTCCTTTAGGGGAAAATAACACTCAGGCTTAGTAGACCTTGAAGAGGATCCGCTCATAAATCGCACAATCTCACCCTCAAAAGGTGGATAGAGAGGTGTCAAGACACAGGTATTGCAGATATCGGTGTCGTCCGGCTTCTTCTCCTTTGAAAAGGGGTTTCTTCATATACAAAGGAGGATAAATACCATAATCATCAAAGTCCAAAGGAGGAGAATCACTCTCATTTGGGAAGTAAGTGTTGAGAAAAGTAGCAAAGTCTTCCTTGAATGAGTAGTCATCCAAAGTAGGATCAAGCATTGTTGGTGGAGGATCTTCATCAAAATTAGGAGTAAGATCATCATGAGAAGAATCACTCGAGAGAGTATCAACATCATCAAAATCATCATAAGTTGGCATGTGTGGATACTCTGAAACAAAATTATCATAGTCATCCCCATCGGAACTAGAATCATCATCATAGTCATCATAAATTGGTGGAGACTCATGAATTGGTGGAGGATCTAAATTGGAGAGACAATCATCCACATCATCTTGGAACAGTGGATTATCATAGCAAGAATCGAAAAGAGGATTGTTGTAGACGACAAAATCATCAAGCACATTAATCATATTCGTTGATTCTCTTCCATTGGGTTTGGTTGTAATCTTCCCCATTTTAAATACTTGTGCATCATTCCCGACTCTTAAAATGAGCTCACCTTTGGAAACATCAACTAGAGCTTTTCCGGTTCTCAAGAATGGTCGACCAAGTATTAACGGAATACGAGGGTCCATTTCATAATCAACAACAACAAAATTAACCGAAAAAGTGAAGGTGCCAACTTTAATGAATACATCTTCGGCAATACCAACGGGGTAAGCGAGAGTGCGATTTGCTAGCTCAAGAGTCATCTTTGTTGGAGTAAGATCGGGTAATGATAAATTTTTCCAAACACTTAAAGGCATCAAATTTATACTTTCCCCGAGATCGGCTAAGGCAGTAAATTCTTCGGTTTGGTTAAAAGTACATGGTAGCACAAAACGACCGGGATCTCCAAGTTTCTCCAGAAGTTCTTTAAGAAGGACGGCAGAACAATTTTCATTCAATCGAGTATTAACAAACTCGGACATCTTCTCCTTCTTATTAAGCAATTCCTTAAACATCTTAACAAATTTAGTCATTTGGGCTAAAGCTTCAACAAGGCTAAAGGTGATGGTCAGTCCTGAAATCTTCTTCAAATAATTCGACACTTGAATGTCATCCTTGGTTTGCAGTTTGGCCTTGTCTAAGCGAGAAGGATAAGGGATATTGGGTTTATATGTGGAAGGTGGGGTTGGTGAAGGGTTCTTCTTGGGTGCGTCTTCATGCATAGGTGGAGACGGTAATGGAGAATTAATACTAGGTGTGGGAGTAGGAGGGATAAATGGTGGTGGAGGAGGTGTGGATGGAGTAACTGGGGGAGGGATAGATGGTCCTACTAAGGTTGCTCCACTGCGTGTAGTAATAGCACTCACATTCGCTCTCGGATTGGTGACGGTATTTGAAGGAAGAGAGCCCGAAGTAGAGGGTTGAGTAGTTGGTAAGAAACTAGCCAGCATATTCTTCAAATCATTTGTTTGAGTGCTAAAAGAGGTTTGTATATCATGTCGAAGCTCGGATCGAATATCATTACCTTGCTTAGTGATATCTCCTTTCAAGTTGATAATTTGGCTTTGCAGATTCTTGATTTGCTCTCCTTGGGTTCTCATAAAAGCTTCAACATCATGATTAATGGGTGGTGTTTGTTGAGTGGGTGGGTAATAAGGATTAGAAGCTCGAGGTGGGTTTAGGTTGCTTCTATTGTAGTTGTTGGGGTTGTGGTTTTGAGGAGAAAAACCGGGTGAAAGAAAGTTGTTAGAACGGTAACTTAGCAAGTTACGATCACTTGGAGGTCGGGCTTGATGGCTTTCCGTTGAATAGTTACCATAAGCCGCATACACGTTTTCTGGATTGTCATGAGTAGAAGGACAATCAGTGTATGAATGAGGACTGCCGCAAGTCTCACAAGAAAGTGCAACAGCTTTAACTTGTTGTTGTTGATTTGTAGCCAAAAGTTGCATATTCTTGCTCATTCCGACCATTGCGCGGGTCAATTCGGTGATATCAGGGTTTGAAGAAGTAGAAGAAACATTGACTCTCGGGTTTGATCTTGAGGATGCAGATGAATCCCAATTTTTGTGATGAGTAGTCATGCTCTTGATAAGCTCTCTACACTCCTCAGGTCTTCTTTTCATAAATGTGCCACCGGCGACTGCATTAATCGTATCACGATCACGAAAAGTTAAACCGTTGTAGTATGTATAAATTAAGGTAACGGGGAGCATGTTGTGGTTTGGACATCGATCGGTCAAAACATTATATCGTTCCCAAGCATCAAAAAGTGATTCATCGGGTTCTTGAGTAAATCCACTAATTTGATTTCGAAGGCCCGTGACCATGGATGGTGGAAAGTAGCGCGACAAAAATCGTTGAGTCATCTCGTCTCAAGTATGAATTGAATTCTTCGGAAGACGATCAAACCATTTTTCGGCATGGTGGGATAAGATGTGTGGAAATAGGTGAAGGCGAAGAAAATCCATGGTAACCCCGTGTAACTTCATGCTTTGAGTAACGGTAATGAACTTGTCGAGGTGTTTGTTGGCATCATCATCCGGTAATCCGCGAAATGGACAAGTGTTTTGAACTTGTTGGTCATGTGATGCTTCAACGAAAACTCCGGAGCCGTGATTTGCATCGGCGCAATCGATCCTCCTCGTCCATTCATCGTGGGTTGACAAAGCTCCTCCATCGTTCTAAGATCGGGTGGTGGAAGAACATTGTTGTTGTTATTATTGTTGAGGTGCGGTGGGTTATTGTTGTTGTTCACACCAGCCATATCTAAATCTTCACGAGTCTCGGGCTCTGAATAAGTTGAAGATCTAGTACGCATACACCTGAAAAAGCAAAAGAGAAAGATACCGAAGAAATAGAGAATATATATGTACGTGTAAAGATAAAAATAAAAATCTTTTTGGATTTTTGAATTTTTTGAATTGTTATGGATTTTTGAAAATTTTTGAGCAAGGAAAATAACGTTCATGAGTGAACGGATCCCAAAATTCAACGCGTCTCTCACAGAAAACCGTTAATCTTTACGAAAAGAGCCGGCATCGGTGCCATTTAATAACTAGGTTTTTGCCCAGTATAAAAATATCGTTGTTCCAGTCTCTTCGAATTGATTTCCGGTTAAAAGTGTGACTCAGTCGTCTTTTGGTGGAAAACAATATATATTGGTCGTTGTTGTAAACAAAAATTGCAAAACTGTAAAGTAAAACGCAAGGTAATTAAAGCTATAAATAATTTAAAAGTAAATGACGAGAAATTAAAACAAATAACTAATAATAAAGGAGCGAAACAAATAATAAACGTAAATTAAAGCGAAACAATTAATAAAAATAAAACTAAAAGACGAAATTAACTATCGACTCGAAAATAAAGTTTACTTAATGAAAAAGGAGAGAATAAAACTAAAATGGTACTTTAAAGCTAAACAAGGCAAAACCTAAAGCGAGTACTAAATAAAAGATAAAACTTGAACTTCACGAAAAAATATTAATTTTAAAAATAGACGAAAAACTCAACTAAAAATACGTAACTTTTAGAAATAAAATCGGAACAACTTTAAGATAAAACTAAACAATTAGAAAACAATACTAATAAATAAACAAGCTAGCAGGCAAGCAGCTGGAAGCCAACCGGGCTCCTCAATTTGGCGGGAAATTAATGGAACCAGGTAGGCAGGTAGCTCAACTTTTTCGCAATATGCACAGTAAATTTCAGAACTTTGAATTTTTTTCGCAATATTCGTTTTTTCAGAAGATTCTTCGCAATATTTTTTTTTCGGAAAAAATGATTTCAGAAAATTGCTTTTTCGGAATAATTCATTTTCAGAGATTTCTTCGGAATAATACTTTTTCACAACTTTCTTCGGAATAAATCTTTTCAGAACTTTCTTTGGAATATTGATTTTTTCGGAATATCAAACTTTTTCAGAGAAATTTTCAGAGAAAACAAATTCAGAGAAATGAATAATTTTAGGAAAAATAATTTCAGAAAAAGGAAGATCTTCGGAATAATAAACCCTAATCCGAATTTATGAAAACAGATACAGTAAAAACTAAAAAATCAGAAAATAAGCTACAAATAAGCAAATAACCAAAACTTAATCTAAAACACTTTTAAGAAAAACTAATTAAACCACAAATTAAAAACTTGAAAAACACTAATAAAACTAAAAATTAAAAATCAACTTTTTATAAAATAAACTAATAAAAACACTTAACTAAAATCAAATCAAACACACAATAAGCTATACAATCAATAAGCTAACACAATCAAACACATAAAAACATAACAATTAATCAAATAAGCATGACAATAAGATAATAAGCATAAAGATTAACAAAAATAAGAAAGGTAGAAGGAGAGATTAATATTAAACTTGATTAAAATTAAAGATTCAACAATAAAAGTAAAAACAAGAATTAAAGAAACTTACAAATTTAAGGTGCAAGACAAGGTAATTAAATGACAATTAAGTAAATGACAATATGAAGGTGCTTGGAAAATAAAATGGAAAGACTAATGTGTCAAATTAGCTAACACCTCCTAATGACACATTAGGAGGGTATTTATAGGGAGATTAGCAAGTGTTGATCTTTCTTCTTCTTCACGTCTTTTCGTCTTCTAAATTCTTCGACTTTTTCGACTTTGTCTCGGGATAAATTAAACTCGTCTTATAATTTCTTCATTAATTAGACTTGAGTTCTTCGACTTCATTAAACTTCCGTCTTTAGACTTTTTCTTCGATAAATCTTCAGAATAGGCCTTGGACTTCCGTTCTTTTTGCACTCTTGATCTTTTGACTTTGTCTTTTGTCTTTTTCTTTGATAAAAGGCCGTGAAAGCCCGTGTTTTCTTCCCTTTTCATATTTTGGTCCTAAATCACAATAAAAACACAAACCACGCATAATTCCGACATTTACGACATAAAATACACGTTTTGGCTTGGTTATTATTATAATTAAGTGGTAAAAGGATAAGTGTTTCCGCACTTATTAATCATGCATTTTTATACATTGTTTCATGCATTATAAACTGCTTCTTTGATTTATACATTGTTCATGCATTCTTGTGTTACCACTGTATGATATTGTAAATCTTGCTTATGTTTAGAGAGAGAAAGAGATAGAAAGATGGTAGATTTCACACACACTTCTAGAGAGAGAAAGTAAGAATACACCTTTTACTATGTGTAAAGTATGAGAAAAACCACACCCTCTCCAACTAAGGAGAGGGTTTATATACCAAGCCCATAAGATGGGCTTGGGCTTACAATATTGGCCCGGCCATACAAGCATGGACCAGGCTTTTCCTTGTTTGATAAATGTAAAAATATCTAGACTACGAGCTACTACTTAATATATTGTCGGAGTGACCGAATCTTCCTAAATACGTAAAAACGTATTTCCAACAATCTCCCCCTAATGGAGGTCACTCCAAACAAGGGCGTTACCCAAGTTACAATAATAAAATAAAACTAGCATACTATGCTTATCTTGAGCTCGTAGTCTTCGTCTTTCTTTTCTTTTTCTTTTCTGGTGAACATGCTGATGTGATCTTTGATATCAATCTTGAGCATTAATCTTTTGCCTTGATCTTGTGCATCCATCACTTGTGATCTTCGCCTCTTCTTGAATTCACGTCCCACATACTTATACCTTTCTAATTCTTGAAAGCTTTAGAGTTTGATACAGCGGAAGACTTGACTTTTAGGCTTCCTAGAATTAAATAAAGTATAAGCATACGGTGACGACTTCTTCTCGGATTCCGCAATGCCACCGTCTTCAAATGCCGCAACATAAATAGACACGAACGAAATGGATTTGAACATTTCATTCTAATTCGGTAGCATTTTACCTCCGGTCGGTGAAGACCGTTGGACGATATAAAATATCGTACTTGTGGCAGGTAGATTTAATTAAAAATCTCCTTGACAAAATTTCGCGGGTAAACCCGTTCTCTTTACTCGACCGTCCGAAGCTGACTGCGAACATAGAGAGTGAATCATTTGGATAAAATTATCCGCATGATTGAAGCCGTCAATTTCGATTCCTAGAACAAGTTTGATTCATTAAAGAATCACACCATGGTTGCTTTCCAATTGTCACGAGCTTGATTCATATAGAATCTTGCAAGTTACCTACCAAGTGATGTTTGAGGACAACACTAGAAGGATTTCCACTTATCACTGTGAACTCTAAGGTGTCACTCTGAGTGTTCTGGCAAGATCACTAAGATATTGCGTAGAGGCCTGGAACGTGTTTAAGTTCAGTTAAGAATTAAACCACTGTTGCTTTCCAGTTATCACAAGTTTGATTCATAAAGAATCGCACAAGTCACCTACCATGAGCTTTTTGATATTCGCTCAAGAAGGATTTCCATCTTCATTGTAAATACTTTCGTATTACTCGGATGTTAAGGCAAGATCATGAAGATCTTGTGTAGGACTCTTAAGATCTTTCTTACTTTTCACAGTGTGTAAAGAAGCAAGGAAATATGAAAGTGTGCCCTAATGAGATATTTGATGATCTCAAATGGCTCTAGACTCGGTCGTGCATTTTGGATTTTTAGTGATCGGAGGCTGGAGAGGAGTGCCACCTTTTCAATATCAATATATTCGGAATGAATAAATCGATAGATAATGCGTTGTCTCCGTGTGAATAAAACAAATATATTTTAAGAGATATCTGAGTTAGCTGGGATGGGTTGTGCATTGCATCACTGGGTCCATGCTGTCTATCTTCAATATCAAGAATCATTAAAAATGATCTCAATGGCATATGTATTGACCCGGTTTCTGCCTAAGGTTGTAAGGAGGGTTTCTTTCTTTACATCCTTTATTTTTATAATTCTTTTTCATTATTCAACCCCTTCAATGCTTACCAATATGTCATAACTAGCACCTTGTTGTGATTTTTCCAGTGCTAACTTAAGTACTTGGTCGGCATTCAGCTACGTTCACAATCTTTCTCCATCTATCCTAAGGACTACTATTTATAGCTATGAAATGTCCTTGGGAAGGTTCCTCTGGTTTTGGAAGAATCATTGGACTTAACCTATCCTACCATCCTTATGTCACCACAATCTTCATCGTTGTGAAATAAATGGGTTTAGGGTAAGTATATGTCACCATGAAATCCATTTTGATATAGCAAATCCATTTTGCTCCCCTTAACATATGCCACGATATTCGAAAACATTTCGCATAAGTCGGGGTGAGCCATCACGTTAAGTCAAACCGTTTGTGATAATTTCCCATATTAAATCACATTTTCTCCCCCATATTAAAAATATTAACCCAACCGACATTTTTGATATCAATTGATTTAATGAAGTTTAAAAGGTTTTTGGGAAGAAAAATGCAAGTCCGTTTTATCTTCATGAGACCAATTTGTGAGATATGATACCGATTTGTAACATGATCACATATTCACCATATTAGAAGAAATTGACAAGGTTAGACCTGATTGATGAGAACATCATATGATAAGATCAAATGGTTCTTGTCGGCAAATGTTGGTCGCCTCGTCACGTCTGAAGTCATCTCTTGACACCACATGTACGATTGGTATTGTTGTCTTGACACCAATTAGTGAACTTGGCACTTTCGGCATTGAAGATTCTGAACGCTTGACAATTGCTCCCCCTCAATTGTTGACCCGTGTTCTATTGAAAGAGCTGTAGTCATCGTTTGAGTAGTCGTATCGTCGAGTATGTAGATACCAATTGTAGATAGCTATGGTTGTAGGGATGATAGCTTCATAAAAACAAGATTTCTCTTGTTTTAACAAATAAATGCACTGATGCGTACATAGATTTGTGTTACACCAAGTTATAAAGTAAACTTGATCCCTTACAAGGTTTTAAAGTAAACCTTGTCTGAGAAAATTAATTCCCGTTGGGAGCCAAAGCTTTCATAAGAAATACTTGACTTTAATGTGAAAACCGGGTTGAAGTCAGAAATAACTACAAGCCATAAAGGCATGTTTTATGAAATATTTACAACTTTTGTACGAACTCTATTTATAGCGCCATCTCAATATTAATCGACATTTCTAAGACCGTAAATATTATCGTACCAAAAGACACGCCTTTTGAAAAATAAAGTAAAAATATTTTTGGATTTTTCTAAATTTTTCAATTTTTATGGTTTTTATATGGTTTTATATTTTTGTATTTTGCTTTTGTAGATAAAAATATAAACAATTTATATAGATGATCACCAAGGATACGGAGAATAGTTTACCACCATTATTCTTTCGCTTCATCTGCCAGTTCCTTTAGAGTCTCGGGCGAGAATGTTCTAAAACCTAGCTTGTCGGCCAAAAATTCCATTCGAGCGCGATCTAAAGCCTTCGTGAAAATATCCACCAATTGATACTCAGATAGGACAAAGTAAAGCTCGATCACTCCATTTTCCACTTGCTCCTTGATAAAGTGGTAGCGAATGTCAATATGCTTCGACTGGGAGAATTGAACGTTGTTACAGCATAAGGCAATTGCACTCTTGTTGTCACAGTACATCGGAATTTCGTTGAAACCTAGACCATAGTCGGTTAATTGCGATCTCATCCAAAGAATTTGAGCACAGCAACCGGACATAGCTATGTATTCTGCTTCCGTACTTAATATTGCAGCGCTTTTATGCCTTTTAGATGCCCAACTGATTAGTCGATCTCCTAGTAGTTGCAAAGTTCCACTCGTGCTACGCCTTGTATCTTGACAACCCACGCGATCCGCATCTGTATATGCCATTAATGCAATTGAAGAGTCCTTCGAATACCAAAGTCCCCGATTAATGGTTCCTTTAAGATACCGAAAGATCCGTTTAACCGTTGCTAAGTGTAACTCAGTAGGCCGAGTTTGATACCGAGCACACATACATATAGCAAACTAAAGATCAGGTCGACTAGTTGTGACATTTTTTATACCATTAAGAAATGTCTTCTTCACATCTATCTGATAGACGATCATATTCATGTGAGCTGCATAAGCAAGGAATAGTCTAATAGCTTCCAAACGGGTAACAGGTGCAAAGGATTCCATAAAGTCGATGCCTAATAATTGCTTGTATCCACGAGCTACTAGTCGAGCTTTGTTCTTCAGTATGCCGCCTAACTCATCGAGTTTCACCTTATAAACCCATTTCAAAGTGAGTAATTGCACTTGATCCAGGCATGGGACAAGTTCCCATACTTCAAGACGTATAAATTCATTAAGTTCTTCTTGCATAGCTTCTATCCAACAGGATTGAGTAAAAGCTTATTGCCATGTCTTAGGTTCAACTTCAGTGAGAAAAGCATCAAAATCACAAAACATTGCACTTTCTTATAACTGACTTCTTGTGGATACCGGACGACTAGGGTCACCAATAATAGAATCTATAGGATGATCCTTTGTTCACTTGTTGTTATGTTCACGAATCCGTGGATTGGAGTAGACCGTAGTAGGAGCTTCCTCTAAGGTGGAAGACCCGGCTTGATTAGGGTCGGGAATTGGTACACCAAAGAATGGAAGTTCACGCATTTGAGCGAATTCCAAATCATGATCATCATCATCCTCTTCATCATCAATAGGCATGACATGGGTAGTTGAAACATGTGTTGGTTGAGAATTACTCGTTGAAGGTATATCTTGACCAATTGTAGGTGTAGACGTATCAGATTGTGCTTCGGTTGCTGGAGGGACAACTTCGGTAACCGGAGCTATTACCTCAGGTTCTGGAGCAACAATACTTGGAGGAGTAAAGAATTCATCAAAGAACGGTTGAAACAACGTATCCCATTCATTCCTAGAAGGTGGTGTAAATGATGTTGAAGTAGGGTTATTTGGGACAAGACCAGAGCTAATGTTACTGGGTCCCATTTCATGAAGTGCGGGTTCAGAGCTGCTTTGCTCAGAAGCCATTGCCGTCAGCTCATCAAAATCAACATTCATAGTTTTGAGGATTTTACGAGAATTACGATTGTAGATTCGGTATGCCTTTTTGTGGGTGCATAACCAATGAAAATACTAATATCGGCCTTTGGTTGAAGTTTCCCAAATTGTCACCATCATTATTTGGATAGCAAAGAGAACCAAATACATGAAGATATGATAAATTAGGTACTTTTCCATGGAGAAGCTCATAAGGTGTTTTACCATGGCGTTTACGAATTAGTGACCGGTTTTGGGTGAAAACTGTTGTAGATGCTGCTTCTGCCCATAAAAACAATGGAGTCTTTGCGTAAATTAACATCGTTCGAGCAGCTTCCATAAATGTGCGATTTCACCCTTCAACGACACCGTTTTGTTGTGGAGTGCGAGCAACGGATGTTTCATGATATATGCCAACGTCTTCATAATAATCACGCAAGATTTGATTCACAAATTCGGTTCCATTATCTGTACAAATGCGTCGGACAGTAGTGTTGAGACGCACTTGAATCATCTTGAGAAATCCGATGATGAATTTAGGTGCCTCATTTTTTGTTGTAAGAAATTTCACCCATGTAAACCGAGAGTAATCATCGACTATGATGAGGATGTACTTTTTACCACTAAGACTTTTGACACGCATTGGCCCACAAAGATCCATTGCAACAAATAAAGTTTCTCTTGGTTGGTGTCTTCAGTCTTGGGTTTGTATGATTTCTTAGTTCTCTTCCCCATTGTACACGCGGAACACAAATGGTCCTTGTGAAATGTAAGTTTGGGAAGACCACGAACAAGTTCGTTTTTTGCCAAATGATTAATAGCGTCAAAGTTAAGATGAGATAACCGTCGATGCCATAACCATGACTTAGTCTTCGATGCTTTGGAGAAAAGACACACGGGAGAAGCGGCCATCATATCTTGTAGAGACAAAGTGTACTAATTATTCCCTCGAGTACCTTTCAATAAATCAACCCCTTCTAAATTACGAATGAAGCAGGTATGCTCTCGAAAAGCAACTTCTAGGTTTGCATCACAAAATTGTCCCACAGAAAATAAGTTGTGACCAAGACCTTCCACATAATACACTCTTGAAATTATAACATTCCCAATATGATATTCACCGTAACCCATTATCTTTGCAATAAGATCATTTCCATATCGAACCATACCAAGAAACTTGCTGACGAAATTTCTGAGCTGAGAGCGATCTCTGGTCATATGTTTAGAGCAACCAGAGTCCAAATACCAGAGAACAATTTGGACCACCTGTTTTCAACAACAACAGTAGACAATGCATTGGAAACTATTCGTTCCGGAGTGTTAGCAGATACAGATATAATATTTTCAGAATTGCTAACATTTGTGTTGCCCTTAGATTTCTTGCGTTTTCTATTGTGAGTTTTACCACTAACAGGTTTTATTGTTCCAACTTTCTGAGGTTTTGGAGTATTAGCGGGCACTACAGTGGGAGTAGACCTATTTAAAGGGCACTTGTTTCCTACAGTAGTGTTGGTGTTCCTAGTTAAAGGACACGCTTGTGTTTTGGTAGCCTTGGTACTCCTAGTTAAAGGGCACGCTTTCTTCGCTGTATTGGGAGTAATCCTAGTTAAAGGGCACGCATTTTCTACTATAGTGAAACTTCTACCAATGGGACGCCACATCCAACCAACTTGGGTTAACACTTTCCCAGTCGATTTCCATTCTAAACCATTTTTACGGGCATTCATCTCATTCACATGGTCAATAAGGCAAGAATCATGACGACTAGAAAACATACATTCATTGTAACTCCAACATTTCAAATTAGAATTCACAGTAGGCTTAGAACGCTGCACAATCGCAGAGCCTTTAGGTTTAGCTACATGATTCTTTTTATGTAAAACATAAATAACATTCCTAGGATGGGCTTCTACTTTCTTCTTCACTTGACTACTAGATGGGGGCAAGATCCTATCATTCTTCTTGTTTCTTTTAAGCTTAGATCTTTGAGCCTTAGTAGTGGTGATTACTCCTATAGAAGGCAACACGGGAATATTAGAAGCTAGTTTTGATTTTGCCTTATCTTTAGTGACCAATGTTTGAGATGGTTTAGTCCTAGGGCCCTTGTTAAGTGGTGTGACGATAATGAGGTTTGTTTTTATTGCACTAGAGGACGATGCTGAGACAGTGGCTGCGTTATCCACAACATTCTTACCTTTTAGGGTACGAAGTGTTTCCTTTAACTCAGTCAAAGCCAGATTTTTATCAAAAATTTGTTCCCTCAAATCAGATATTTCCACCGACTTTCGATTCAATTGTTCAATCAATGATTGATTCTGTGCAGTGGTATTAGCACGTGCGGGCTTTAGTGAATCAAAGAGTCGTGTATTTTTCTGTTTTAAGTTATCAACTTTAGACAAAATCTTGGAAACTCGATTATCTATATCAAGTTTAAAGTTCTCAGCGGCCTCAAGTACGTTTACAGAGTTAATCTCCTTAGAATTCTCTATGTCTATCGGCAATGATTTAGCAACCTTGTCACTTGGCTGACGCTGTTTTGATTGTAAATTCAATTGAAAATTCTTTTGAAAATTTGCATCATTGATATTAACACTTTCGAATGACGTTTCAAAGATTTCTTGAATAAATTGTTGCTTGCATTCAAGGGAAATACAATGTGTTTGAATCTCATCAAAACGTTTTGAAAGCGAAGAATATGAATCTTGAAGCTTTAAAAATTCAGCGTCTGATTCGTGACAAGTACTATCTACCACATTATCCACAGATTCAATATTATGCACAATAGAATCATTATCAACACTTTTATTCACACAGACGGAAACTATATCATGAGACATCACTTGCTTCAGAAGCTGATCATTTTGGCGTGAAACTCGTTCTATTTCAAGTAAACTGTTTTCATAAGCGTCATCCATTTCATTGAAAACACGTCTAACTTCTTCTATTTCCAAAAGCAAATCTTGATCAATATTACTAAGACAAGCTTTAACATTGTTTACATATGGAACAATTTCGTATCGAAATGCAGCTCTTGTGTGCTCAAAATTCCATTCACCTTCTGTTATGGCCGAAGCCGTCGTACGTTCCACAATGACCTTGTCAAAATCGGCTAAGTGTTGGTGCACCGCATTTAAGCTAACGGACACCTTACTTACCGGTGGAATTAACTTAGTTAAATCCTTTTTGACAAGTGTAGGAGACGTACTAGGAAGATTTTCCGTTGACAAACTTTGGGACACAAAAGCTAATAATTGAGCTAATTCCTTTTGTAAGCGAATGCGGGTCTTTTTAGAAAATTGATCTTTATTATGCTTATCATAATCAAGCTTATGGAATTTTGAAAGCATTTTAGATTGAGTTTCTTCCGCAAGTGACTGTGTCTCCTCAGTACTACGAACATAAGGTGCTTCTTTTGATTTGCCAATTATGGTCACATCATATAGACAAGGAATATATTCCTGAGCTTGTTTTGCATAACCAGGATTAGGTGGTAAATCTTGAAGACGCTTAAGTTCTAGTTCTTTGAACGATTTAGTTAAAAGATGAACCTTTTCTGTGGAGGCGTATTGTTTTAAAAGCTGTTGTTCCTTGAATTTAAGAAGTTTGGTAGCATTAATTTCTGATTCAAACTTTTTAGACTCGAGAGTTTCGAAATCCAATTTAAGTTTCTGAAAATCATTTACAATCGACTCTTTTTCTCTTAATTCAATGGAAAGATTAGCTTTTAATGATTCTATTTCTTTTAAGTGTTCAATCTTTTCAAAACGAAATTGGTCAAATTCAGAACACGTTATTTTCTCTGCTTGAGGGACCATTTCAAATGTTTTGACCTTTTCCTTATACAGCGCAAGCTCAGGGGTTAGGTTGGCATTCATATCTATGGTTTTTCGAACAGCCACATTCATGTTATCAATAATATGTTTAGGCACCATTACCAAATCACGTTGATCATAAGATTCCATACCCGTCGTAGCATTTGGTTGAGGTTCACTCAAATGTGTTGGATTGGATACCACATAATTTTGAGTTACTAGTTCCCGAATGCTGTTCGAGGTTGTCATCGTCATGCTCAACATGGTTTGGATTATCATGAATATTATTAGATGTGGTTGGTATCTCACTAACGACATCAGAATCGTAGTGAGAGAGATTAGCAACGAGAGCAGCTTGGGCAGAGTGAATGTCATCATAATCCAAATCATATGCGTCAAGATCATCTGCTTGATATGCGGCATTAGAAGTAGAGACGACTGCAATGCCTTCATTATCTGATGCCCCTGGGTCTACAATAAATTCTAACTCCTATGAATCCAAGATATTTCCTTTAGATTGAGCATAGACCAAATACATCTTCTCGCGAAACCATGTTGCATCCCTTCTCCTTTTCGTCTGAGTGCATTCCCTAGCCATATGACCTTGTCCTCGACAATTGTAGCAAGTCACAACCTTTTGAGGACCAATAGGGCTTCCATTTCCAGTAGCATGAGAAGTCACAGCTTGAGCGTTCACGGTCCTTGTAGGAGGTCCATATGAATTTTGCCTACCCTGAATGGATTGCACCGTCACTTGACCATCTTGAATAGTGGCTTGTTGTCGAGGATTTGAAGAGGTGCAGAGCTGATTGTTTGTTGGTGGAAATCCTCTAGTTGCAACAAGTTTTGACAAATAGGCAGTGAGATGGTTTAGAACATCAGTTGGCGTATCATTTGGAGTAAAGACCGGTGCTTCAATTGGTGGAAGTTCATTAGAGTAAAGGGCTTGTGCTTGTGGTGCTTCAATTGGAAAGTATCCTTGCTGAGGAGTATAGCCAATTGGAGAAATGATAGCTTGTGATGGAGATGCCTGATGTGTTGGTTGTTGTGGAAAAGACTGCTGATGAACACTTTGTTGAAATGCTTGCTGTGGCATCATTAGTGGTTGATAAAATGGTTGCTGTGGTTGCTGATAGTTGTGTTGTTGTGGCTGCTGCAAGTATGATGGTTGTTGATAAGTGTAAGCCATGTTTTGTTGGGGGGTCATTTATTGAGAAGCATACATGGCAAGTGGATCACGAACTTGTGGTGTAGAAAACCGAGCCTCGAACACGTGACATTCATGTTGTTGAAGAAAAGCTTGAAGTTGATCCACGTTTGTTTGATGCAAATCCTTAGCCAATTTAACAGCTGTCACGTCCTTGCTCCATTCAGAAGGAAGAGTGTTCAAATACTTGGTGTTTAATTGAAACGTAGGAATTGCCAGACCATAGATGTTGAGCTCATTCATCAAAAGAGTGAATCTCAAATAGTAATCATTGAGAGTCTCCCCGGGAACATAGGCAAACTTATCAAACGTATCATATAGCTTACACTCTCGTTCTTGTTTAGTTAACGAGGTGCCTTGAATTAGAACACGAATTCTATCCCATAACTCTTTGGCAACTTTATGTTTGCTGACGAGTTTATAGACATCTGGAGGAAGGGATTGGAGAATGATGTTTGTGGCATACTTATCACATTTGTCTTGAATCTTCATATCTCCGGTCAATTCACCTGTTGTGCGAGGACGAGTAACTGCACCTTCCGTCACAGTACCATATACCAATGGTCCATTGAGCACCGATGCCCAAATGAGATGTCCGTTCTCTTTATTTAACATATAAAGTTCCATGCGGGAAGCCCAATCCTCGTACATAGTTTTCACCAACATTGGTGGACGATTATCCGTACCCGAGAGGATGGACTTATCCGTAAGAGATGTGTACTCCATTTCGATAAGTTAAGATTTACAATCGTTAATCGAACAATGAGAGAAAGCAAATGTGCTTGTTGTTGTGATTACAAGTTGAGAAATAATGTTGAAATCCCCTAAAATATGTTCTCGATGATCAAAAAATTCCAAGACGAACAAAACACACACGAATCGTCGGAATATTGATCGGAATATTTGATCGGAAAACCCTGTCGGAATAATCTATCGGAATACCCCCTGTCGGAATAAAATGTCGGAAAACTCGGTCGGAATAATCTATCGGAATACCCCTGTCGGAATCAACTGTCGGAATAATCTATCGGAATAACCAATCGGAAAAACTGTCGGAATGAGCTGTCAGAATCACCATCGGAATCACTATCGGAATATCACTATCGGAATCACTATCAGAATACTGATCGGAATAAGTAAACCGTTTTCCGAAGGAAGATATCGGAAAGTAAAACCCTTTTCCGATGGATTCTGTCGGAATAGTACCCACTTTTCTCGGACAAAACTCAACCAATTCGAGATTTTAAGCCAAAAAATGATCAAAACTTTAACACCCCCAAATTTACACGCAACGGAATACATCTTTGGGTGCTAAACAATGATACAACAACACATAATTTATAAAGAACGACCCGAAAAGAGACGTTTTAGATTTATCGTTCCTAAAACATTGATCAGAGTAGCGTAGTCCCAAGTAATCGTTACCAAAAGATAAGTTAAAACAACATATTAGTTTGTTTTAAAAAATGGAACGATAAATGAATCAAAGAGTTTGAACAACAAAAGCAGTGCACAACTTCATTCCCGTGACCTCCAAGCTTCCACTTCATGATTACCTGAAATACATGTGAGTAAAACAATCAGCAAAAATGCCGAGTGAATCTATAGGTTTATGAAATCAATTTGAACACAAGCAAAGATTATAAGTTTGTGGCATGCTTATAAGCATCAAATAATAATTTGCATCAACAATGATAATTGTATATAGCATAAATTGCAATAAGCTCATGGAACCGAGCCCTTAGACACTCCCATATCAGTCTAATAAGACGAGAGATTTATTAATTGTCGGTTACCTCCATATTATTGGTACATTGCCGTATACCTGACTTCTCAATACAATATGCTCAAACAGTGTGGAGGTCGGGCCTAAGCTTCTATGACAAGTCCACAAAAACTGAACCGGGGCGACTTCCCCCATAGATCTATTAATTGTACTAGCGGTTAACCCATCATAGGTTAATTAACGGTCCATAATTGAGGTTTTAACAAAGGCAACCACTTAATGCAATTTAAAGGCAACCACGGGTCCATTCATAGAGGGACAAAGCATACCATAAAAATCTTGTGTTCTAAGTTTATAAAATATGTATTCCCCCTCGCGGGTTTAAAATCATTTAATAACTAGTATAAAGCGAGGCTATAGACTCACCTTAGCCAATAGTGGTAATGAGACGATCGCCGATGATAGATGATGCCTTTCAAACACGAGAACCGCAACCTATCAAATGAGGTGCGTTCATTAACAATAGACTCGAGAAATAACCCATACATAAGAATATAAAACTCGACTCATAAAATCACGACAAAATCGAGAGAAAACGATACAAGTGATACTATTACACTCTCCTATATATTAATTTTATTATTCTACGCCTTTAATAAAAATCTGCCGGAACATACCGAATGTCCAAGCCGTTTTCCCATACTTAAACATATCAAAACTTCATGATACTACTCAGAGAACTTACTTACTATATATATAAAGTCCTCTCAAAAGCCCATTAAAAGATTTTACTTCTAAAGTTCCCTGCCCGACTCATCTTTGAATCACAAAATCCGGACAGTTTAGCGACCTTGACTTACGAAACCATTTTTACCATTCTAAACAACTCCGTTTGTAAAACCGCCACTTGATTCTAAAAATAGACTCAAAATGCTAAACTTGGAGCCTGAGAACGGCCCTTGAATCATTTTGAAACTCATTTTATAGTCCCCGAGATTCGATCCAAATATCGACAACAATTTTCGGATTGTGTCGACACTCGTCTCCCGGTAAACGAAAATCAAACTAGTGTAACTTCCACCTCGTTTGGAGTTGGAAGGACTACTTTATACCAAATCGAAGCTAACGAAATTCTCTACAACATAATCCCATCATATCATCCTATATTCAAACTTAAGACCCTCGAAAATGGCCTCAAACCTACTGCCCAAAATCACCTTTCAAAATCTCCCACAAAATCATGTTTTTGATTAAAACCAACAACTTTTATCATCATTCTAACATCCTAATATCATCATAAACAAATCCTAACACTTGTATCATCATCAAAATCAAAACACAAAAATTAAAAATATATTTTCTTTACAAAAATAACATGATCTACACATGATTATCACTAGATAATCACATGCAACATCATCTAACAACTTTACTCACCAAGATTCTTGATCAAAATTTCAAAGTTCATGCATGTTGATGAAAATGGTATCAAAATGTAGCCCTTTAAAAATCTAGGATGGGACTTTGATTGGTTTTTGAAGATTCAAACAAGAAATTAAGAAGATTGAAGGTTTTGGTGATGGGGTTCTTGGTGTTGTATGGCAAAGAAAGAGAGAAAGGAAGGAGAAAGAGTTGGTGTTTTTGTTTTAAATGAATTTTTAAACAAAATGTGTTAGTGGAATTTATATATATAGTGTAAGGTTGGGGTAGTTTTTGCCAATTTGTGATAGTTTTGGTCCAAAATGAAATAAAATAGTTTAAAAGGGTGGAAATTGTAAATTGTAAATTTTGAAATATTTACGAGACTCGGGTTTCGTAAAAATACTAAAAAGTTTAAACGCACACGAAAAATAATAATATAACGACTCGATACGTAATTAAAACGATATCGTCGAGAGTATTAAATATCGAAACGATCGATAATAAAATATAAAATTTTTGGCATCCGTCGGTATCGCGATCACTAGTAGTCCTCGTTACTCGTCAAAATATTAAAATATAATATTTAATATCGGTTTCAACTTAAACCGTTAAACATAATAATATTTAACGTTATAAAATACTTCAAAATAATTGAAAATAGAATTAAATTATGACCTTATTTTTACGGGTTTTACATCCTCACCACCTTAAGGGAGCGACGTCCCGGCGCTCAACTCGTCTCATACACGAGTTGTTCACTACCCGGAAGGATGAGGGCATTCCTTATAAAGAAGTCTTCACGTTCCTACGTGAATCTTGATCCACGATCTCCACTGGTTCTTTTACAAAACGCAACTTGTCGTCAAGTGGTATCTCACCAAAAGGAATTAATAAATCCTTATCCACCAGTCACCCGTCAAGTTCGACACATGAAATTTTTATGAATCACACGAAGCTCATTCGACGACAAGAATAGGTGACAGGATTTTCGGGTAAGTCCAGTTAAAAAGAATGTTGCAATTTAAAGGATAGCCACTGGCCGGATAGCCATGAACACACATCAAAAGAATTAACAAGAAAAACATTTTCGTCATCGGAGGGTGCTTACACGCGGGTCCTCACTCAAAAGATAATACAAAGACACCATCTCACTTTCGCCAACGCGCATTAAAGTCTCAATAAACATCGTCGTTGAAAGTCAAAAGATATTACATAATATATGTTCTACATGATCGGACGTCATCGGATGATGTCGTCTCAAGTTCTTACAACTTACGATCATTTGACTAGATCACATACCACATAAGTACATAAAAATAAAAGGTCGAACAATAACATCAAGTATAGATTTCCATCGTTAATCATCGAGAAAACCTTGAACGAACCCTTGATAATAACCACTTGATCTCAAGAGTCTTTGCACTTGCGGTGTCGGCATCAACATACTCCTCGAGGTTGTAACGAATTTATTAACTCCATTCATTAAGATATTCAGTCCTCAATCATTCCACAAGTACACGCATAAATCCTGGTGACACTTATCGTTTCTTCTTATACACTGCTTCTCAAGATTCATTCTAGACTCAAAATAAAATAGTGATCTTCAATAAGAGGAACATAACTGATAGGTGTGTAAACACCCATCCTTTTACCACTTAATTCGGGCTAAAACGAGACCAAAACACGTATTTAATATCATTTGTTTGGAATTATGCGTGGTTTTTGTGTTTGTTGTGTTTTTAGAGCCAACCAGATAAATATTGAAGAAAACATGGGATTGCACGGGTTTTACTGAAGAAAAAGACTCAAGATAAAGTCTATTGTCCAAGAGATGCAAAAGATTTGAAGTCGCTGGGCCTATTCGAAGATTTATCGAAGAAAAGGACCAAAGATGGAAGATTTATATAAGTCGAAGAAACTCCAGTCTATTAAACGAAGAAATTAAAAGACGAGTTGAATTTAATCGACAACAAATCCCGAATCAGAATCGAAAACGGAAACTTTTCTGAAAAGACGAAAAGACAAGAAGAACGGGAGAAAGCCCACTCACCAACCAAAGGACAAGGCTATAAATAGCCTTCCCCTCACACATTTTAGACTAGTTTTTATTCTTTCTTCCTCCCCACTTTTCTTCCTGGTTCGTAGCTCCACCATCACCACTAGGGTGATTGGTGATTTTCATCTTTAATTCTTTAATCTTGTAATCTTAATCTTTGTTTTATCTTGTCAAAACATTAATCATCCAATACAAGTTCTTGTTTAATCTTTCATTTCATCTTGTTCATCATTATCTTTATCTTCAAGTTTTCAAGTTTTTATTTTCTTGATTTGATCTTCAAAAGTTGTTTGAATTTGTGTTTTTATTAGTGGGATTCGTTGCTTATGGTGTCTAAGTGATTCGTGTTTAAATTGGTAAAACCTTTTTAAGTATTTGGTTTGATTTTGATTAAAATCCTTGTTCCGTGTTCTTCGTTAACTGCTACTGTAACTGGGTATTCAAAACTTCCGAACCAACAAAAAAGTTCCGAATGAAGTCTTCATTCGGAAACTTCCGAACCAAGCACTAAGTTCCGGATCAGTGACTTCCGAGCCAGTAAGTTCCGAATCAAGTAAATCTTCCGAATCAAGCAAGAAGTTCCGAACCAGTTATTTCCGAACCAGCAGGTTCCGAACCAGTCCTTCATTCGGAAGATTCAAAACTTCCGAATCAACAGCCTTCAGCCGGAAGGTTCCGAATCAACCCTTCATCCGGAAGGTTCCGAATCAGTAAGTTCCGCATGAGGATGTTCCGGATGAGTTGTCTTTGAAAAGTTCCGAACCAAGGTTAAAATTCCGGATTAATTTTCCTTTTAAGTTACTGTTTATCTGTCTCACTGTTTCTTTATGTTATTGAACTTTAATTTCAAATTTTAATTTTAATCTTAATTTTAATCTTAAGTTTAATACAAGTCCTTGCTAATTATAATTAAAGTAATTGTCCTTGATTTAAATTTTCATTTCCACTTTTTATTAGATTAGAAAACCAAACCTCTTTATTTAGTAACCAAGAACAATCATTCCACTTAAGACCTAGATCAATTCGAGAAGATTTCGAGAGTAAAATTGAACCTAGCAAAACCCTTGTATCAAATGGCGCCGCTGCCGGCTCTTCTCGTTAAGATCAAAAGTTTTTTGTGAGAACTTGGATTTTGGGATCCGTTCCCCGTGAACGTTACTTTTTCATAAAAATTTTCAAAAACAACTAAAAAATATAAAATTTTCAAAAATCCTAAAAATTAAAAAACAATAAAAACCAAAAATATTTTTGCTTTGTTTTTCTTTGTTCGTTCTTTTGCAGGTGTATGCGCACTCGATCCACGTCTTATCAAGAGCCCGAGCCTCTCGATAACTTAGACATGGCTGGTGTACAAAACAACAATAACATACCACCTCCGAACAACAATAATAACAACAACAATCCACCTTTCAACAACATGAACAATAACAACAACAATGAGCACCTTCCGGATAATCGGCCAATGATTGAATTGCTGCAAGCTCATGTTGATGGAAATACGGATCCAATTGTTATACCACCAATTGCCGCCAACAATTTCGAGCTAAAGTCAGGCTTTATCCAGATGGTCTCCGCTCAACCGTTCTTGGGACGAACCATTGATGATCCACACGACCACATCAAGAGATTTCTACAACTCACTAACACGGTCAAATTCAATGGAGTTTCCCAAGAAGTGATAAGGTTACAACTTTTTCCCTTTTCTCTAGAGGGACAAGCCCGGCATTGGCTTGCTAAAGAACCGCCACAGAGTATTCTCTCGTGGACGGATTTGGAAACAAAGTTTATCAACTACTTTTTTCCACCCTCTCGTACTACCGCTTTGCGGAATGAGATTATAAACTTTGAACAAAAGTACGATGAGTCATTCAGTGAATCTTGGGATCGCTTTAAAGATCTTTTAAGAAAATGCCCACAACATGGTTTTACCAAAGTACATCAAATCAATACTTTTTACAATGGTTTAAGCATGAGTGACCAAGATTCACTGAATAGTGCCTCGG
Organism: Glebionis coronaria; assembly: GCA_025667525.1. Taxonomy (NCBI): domain Eukaryota; kingdom Viridiplantae; phylum Streptophyta; class Magnoliopsida; order Asterales; family Asteraceae; genus Glebionis; species Glebionis coronaria. The sequence goes on from CM046879.1 coordinate 165,884,849, forward strand.
GGGGTAATTTATTGGCTAAGACTTCCAATGCTGCTTGGGATATCATTGAGAACAAATCTCGTGTGCAAACCAAGAGTGTTAGGACCAATGTTGCTAGTGCTAGCACTAATGACAGCGACAAGCGATTAGACAAAATCACCACGCTTCTTGAATCGCTTGTCACCCACACCGTCAGCAACAACAACAGCAACAACGCCAAAAATGCACAAGTGAACGCTGTCAGCCAACCTTGTGAGATATGCGGTGGTCCCCACTCTTACACAACTTGTACCGCCACCCAAGATTACCCTGCTGAGAATGTGAATGCGGCATATGGCACCTACCAACAACCTGCTTATCAAGCTAAACCTCAAGGTGACCGTAACTTGCTTAGCTACCGCAACAACAACTATCTTTCACCACCTGGTTTTCCTCCCACCAACCCAAACCAACAACAAAACCTTAACCGTCCTCCTCAACAACAACAACAACCTCGACAACCTTACATCCCTCCTCACAAGCAACAACAACCGCCTCCACGTAACAATCAAGTCTACCAACAACCTGCTTACCAACCACCTGCATACAGTGCTCCTCCCAACCAAGCCACCACTGCATTACACCAAGAGGTTGCAACCTACATGAGAACCAATGATGTGATAGTGGGAAATCTCCAAGAGGAAGTACGCAATTTGAAGGCTGATTTGGTAAAGCAAGGAAATGATTTGAGAGCTGATATGAGAAATACGTTGGATACCCAAACTAATGATCTGAGGAACATGATGGCTAGTTTCTTCAATGGTAATCAACCCTCTTCTTTGGGTACTCTTCCGAGTAACACCGTTGCGAACCCAAGAGGGGAGATGAAAGCAATCACCACTCGAAGTGGTAAAGGTACCAAGGAACCCGAGCTTCCTATACCTCCACCGGTGGTTGTGACTAAGGAGAACGAGTCACCTGCTCCTATTCCTCATCCTTCTCCTTCCCCAATTTCTCCACCTCTTCTTTCTACCCCTCCTCCACCCATGGTTGTGAGTGATCCTATTCCTCTAAAGCCTTCCTCTTCTTCCAATATACCTTATCCTTCAAGGTTGAGGAAAGAGAAGCAAAACAGCAAGGATGATATTCAAGTTTCGAATTTCCTTAAAATGTTCAAAAAACTGAATTTCAATATCTCCTTCGCTGAGGCTCTCGCTCACATGCCCAAGTATGCCAAAATGTTTAAAGATCTTCTGAGCGACAAGGAAAAGCTCCTCGATATTGCCAACACCCAACTTAATGAGAATTGCTCTGCAGTGCTCTTAAGGAAATTGCCAATCAAGCTTGGTGATCCGAGTCGTTTTCTTATCCCTTGCAATTTCCCGGGAGTAGAGAATTGCATGGCCCTAGCCGATCTAGGTGCCAGTATTAATCTTATGCCTCTAAGTGTTTGGAAGCAATTATCTCTCCCAGAGCTAGTCCCCACCAAAATGACTTTGGAATTGGCCAACCGTACGGTTGCTTATCCAGTGGGGATAGCCGAAGACGTCATTGTAGGAGTCGACAAATTCACCTTCCCTGCTGATTTTGTTGTCGTCGACTACGAGATGGACCCACGTGTGCCACTCATTGTTGGTCGCCCATTCTTGAGGACCGGTCGCACTCTCATTGATGTTGAAGCCGGTGAGCTTATCATGAGAGTGGGTGACGATAAAGTAGTCTTCAACATGGGAAAGTTATCTAAACAGCCTTCTTCTTACGAGAACGTTAATTGTATTGACGTTCTTGATGAGGCTTGTGAAGAACACTTCAAGGATGCTTGTAAAAACATTTCTACCTCTCTTCCCAATGTTGAGACCGTTTCCTCTATCGACTCATCACTATCTCTATTTGGAGAAAGTGATTTCCTTTGGAAAGATTTGGAAGCCACCTTGGGAGATGTGAAGCAAAACAATGACGATTCTACTGCCACTTGGGATGAAGACCTCAGTTTCATTGCAAACCTCCTCAAAGAAGACAACCCTTCCCCTCCATCTCCCACTATTATTGCTATCGAGACTCCGACTTCGAATACGCCTCCCGTCGAAAATCCTCCGGATTTAGAACTTAAGGAGTTGCCGCCCCATCTTGAGTATGTATTCCTCGAAGAAGAAAAGAAGTCGCCAGTCATCATTGCTAAGGATTTGAAGGATGAAGAGAAAGCCCGACTTGTCGCTGTGTTGAAAGATCATAAGAAGGCTATCGCTTGGAAAATCTCGGATATTCGTGGAATTGATCCTCACTTCTGCACACACAAAATTCTCATGGAGGACGACTATAAGCCCACTATTCAAAGCCAACGAAGGGTGAATCCAAAAATACATGAAGTCATCAAAACAGAGGTTCTCAAACTTCTTGATGCGGGTATGATTTACCCTATTTCGGATTCACCATGGGTTAGTCCAATCCATTGTGTGCCCAAGAAGGGCGGAATAACCGTTGTTCCCAATGAACACAACGAGCTGATTCCCACTCGTCTTCTTACTGGGTGGAGAGTTTGTATAGACTACCGCAAACTCAATGATGCCACGAGGAAGGATCATTTCCCTCTACCTTTCATGGACCAAATGCTTGAACGATTAGCCGGTAATGAATATTACTGCTTTCTTGATGGTTTCTCGGGTTATTTTCAAATACCCATCGATCCCCAAGATCAAGAGAAGACTACATTCACTTGTCCCTATGGCACTTTCGCTTACAAAAGAATGCCTTTTGGCTTATGTAATGCGCCCGGGACTTTCCAAAGGTGCATGTTAGCTATCTTCCATGACATGGTTGAACAAACCATGGAAGTCTTCATGGATGATTTCTCGGTCTTCGGGGATTCGTTCTCTGCTTGCCTTGCCAATTTAGAACGTATGCTAAAGCGGTGCGAAGACACTCGCCTTGTTCTAAATTGGGAAAAATGCCATTTTATGGTAAAAGAAGGCGTCGTGCTTGGACATAAGATCTCGAAAGCCGGTCTTGAAGTAGACCGTGCTAAAGTCGATGTTATTGCAAAGTTACCTCCACCTTCAACCGTGAAGGGTGTGAGAAGTTTCTTGGGTCATGCGGGCTTCTACCGTCGATTCATCAAAGATTTTTCTCAAATCGCTCGCCCGATGACCCACCTCTTGGAAAAAGATACTCCTTTTATCTTCTCCAAAGAGTGCCTTGAAGCCTTCAACTCGCTTAAGGATAAGCTTACTAAGGCACCCGTCTTGGTTACCCCTAATTGGGAGCTGCCCTTTGAGTTGATGTGCGATGCTAGTGATTTTGCTATTGGAGCGGTTCTTGGACAAAGAGTGAACAAACACTTCCAACCGATCCATTACGCTAGCAAGACAATGACGGGGGCACAATTGCATTATACGACAACCGAAAAAGAGCTTTTAGCTGTTGTCTATGCTTTTGAGAAATTCCGCCCCTATCTTGTCCTTTCTACCACCATTGTGTACACCGATCATTCCGCGCTGAAGTACTTGTTGACAAAGCAAGATTCCAAACCAAGACTTCTTCGCTGGGTTTTGCTGCTCCAGGAATTTAAAATCGAAATCCGCGATAAAAAAGGAGCAGAAAACTTAGCCGCGGACCATCTTAGCAGACTTGAGGATCCATACCAAGGGGATCATCCGACCAAAGAAATCAATGATTCTTTTCCCTTGGAGACCTTAATGTCTATAAACTCGAAGCCGAATGAAACCCCGTGGTTTGCGGACTTTGCAAACTACTTGGCGGGTGGAATTCTCAAGGAAGGGTTGACGTCCCAGCAAAAGAAGAAGTTCTTTACCGACATCAAGACTTACTTTTGGGACGACCCTTACCTATTCAAACAATGTGCTGATCTGATAATTCGCCGATGTGTTGATGGACCGGCAGCGTCGGACATCCTTGATGCTTGCCACAAAGGATCCACCGGTGGTCACTTTGGTCCCAACTACACCGCTAAAAAAGTGTTTGATTCGGGATTTTATTGGCCCTCCATATACCGTTACGCTCACGATATGGTCAAACGATGTGATGTTTGCCAAAAGCAAGGCAAAATCACACATAAAGACGAGATGCCTCAGAATTTTATTCAAGAGTGTGAAATTTTTGACGTATGGGGTATCGACTTTATGGGGCCATTCCCTTCGTCTAAAGGAAACAAATACATCCTTGTAGCCGTTGACTACGTTTCAAAGTGGGTTGAGGCCAAAGCTTTGCCTACTAATGACGCAAGGGTGGTTTGTAACTTTTTGAAGGCTCTATTCGCTAGATTCGGTGTGCCTCGCGCCATTATTAGTGATCGTGGGACTCATTTCTGCAATGACCAATTTGCTCGAGTCATGGCTAAGTACGGTGTAAATCATCGTCTTTCCACAGCCTACCACCCACAAACTAATGGCCAGGCTGAAATATCCAACCGAGGGCTGAAGCGAATTCTTGAAAGGACCGTGGGAGAGCATCGTGCTTCATGGGCTGATAAATTGGATGATGCTTTGTGGGCTTTCCGTACTGCTTACAAGACCCCGATCGGCTGTACGCCTTATCGTCTTGTGTACGGGAAAGCGTGCCACCTCCCCATTGAGTTGGAGCACAAGGCTTATTGGGCCTTGAAGTGGGCTAATTTTGATATTAACAAAGCCGGTGACCTACGCAAGATCCAACTCAATGAGCTGAATGAACTCCGTAATGAGGCTTATGAAAATTCTTTGATCTATAAGGAAAGAACTAAGCTCATTCACGATTCTAAGATTAAAAACCGAGAGTTCCATGTTGGAGACAAAGTCTTACTTTTTAACTCTCGGTTGAAAATCTTTTCGGGCAAGCTCAAATCTCGTTGGTCCGGCCCATTCACCATTGCCCAAATTTTTCCATATGGTACTCTCGAGCTCACTCAACCTAATGGACCAAATTTTAAAGTGAATGGCCAACGAGTGAAGTTGTACTTTGGTGAGGACACCTCTAAGGAGGTGATTCCATCCCTCACCACGTTCCCCATGAACTAATTTTGGGTCGAGTCAGGCTCGTGACTCGGTTATCAAAAACAAGCGCCCCTTGGGAGGCAGCCCGAGTATCTATCCTTGTATGTTTTAATCCCCTAAGTGTAGGGGGGGAGTTCTATATGTCTCTGTCTTTGTATGGTGTGATTACAGGGATAAGTGCACTCTTGGAATCTTTGAAGAACCGTGCTCCCGTGTTTATCCGAAATCCGGTTCTATCTCTCAACTATCGTGATTCAATTTTCTTCATACTCACATTTGAAATTGATCACGTTAGTCGTCTCTTCCTTAACTTGAGTTAACCAACGTGCACAATGTCATAAGTGTAGGGGAAACTTTTCCCACATGCTTAAACATTGAGGACAATGTTTATCTTAAGTGTAGGGGGGACTTCTATCGAAGTTTTAAGTGGACTTTTCCATGAAAATGCCTTCAATTAACCGGAAAATCCTATTTTTCAACATTTTTCAAATTTTTTATTAACTTTGGCCATTTAATTGAAATTTCTAAATTTTTATCATTGCTTTCATATGTATATATTCCACAATAAAGTCAAAAATGTTAATAAAGTGGTTTAGCTAGTTTAGAAGTCTTTTGACATATTAGGCCCGTTGCGTTTATTTTGACTCAACCCGAATAGACTTATCCAAGTTTATTCTAGCTAGTATCCTTAACCATGTAGACCTTAATTGGTTTATTAGGCTAAGTATCCACGAGTCTCATTACTTGAGATTTTAAATTGTGGAGGACGAGAAATGATAGAGTTAATTATAAGTCGGTATTCTTGCACAAGCTCACTTGGTGTAATTATTTGCCTATTCTCCCATCACTTGCTAATAATTTATCTGCAATAAGTAAGGTCTTACGATTTGAAAAGTTACTTAGCTTCTAGCCCAAGATCGTTTAAAAGTTGCTCGGTAATGATAAGAGTTCATAGCCAAGGCATAACTTATGAAGCGGGGCGCGAAGATTGGCGAGTCCGAAAAGGCCCTAACAAGGCATGAGGATTCAATTCTATTGCTGAAGATCCAAAGTGATGTGAAAAGCATTATTCCTAAAGTCAATATGAAGGATCAAGACTCACGACGAAAAGCAATCAACTCCCATAAAGATCATGGAGAAGTCTATCCGAAAAGACCCTAACAAGGTATGAGGATAAATAGATCCAAGTCCGAAAAGGAGGCGGATCGTTGTATCTCAAAATCCCAATTAGAGATTGAAGAAATAATCATGAAGTCGTGGTCAACAAAGTTGGAGAACCCCTCAAAAGTCTCCAAGTGAAGAAACTCTATTATGATGAGAAGACCATTATCTCAAGAACGTCTCTCGAAGATATGAAGTATGAAGTACATGCCAAATATCGGCCCGAGAAAGGTCTCAAATCGTGAACCAAGTTATGCCAAGATATGAACTTTTTGATATCCCGAGAAGCAGTTTTAAGAGATTTTGTCCTTTAGCTAACTATTGATCAAATCGTCCTACTTTGCTTTCTGCCCTAATAAACTATCGAAATAAGTCCAAAAATGCATCTTCATGATCATTCTAAGACAAAAATAAAATATAAGAGATACACCTAGGAATAAGGGAGTTTAAGCATTTAATTAAGCCATGTGTGTAAGTGTTTGAATTGCTAACTTATAATAACAATGATCTCGTTTCTAAGCTTAGTTTGGGGAACGTAAAACTTGAGGGTGATAAATCTTCGCAGCACCAAAGCCCTAATGTAAGTCATCGATTTCTTTGCAAGTTATTTCCATATAGCTATTTTCAAGTGAAAATGGTTTTCTATCCTTTTGTTTCCTTCAACGTCTTAATTTCCTTTAGTAATTTAATTTTTGTTTAGTAGTATTTTAAATAAGGCCAAGGTTGATTAATTATGAGAAAAGTGTAAACTTGCTTTATCACTAAGCATTGCATGAGGGCATGGCAATGGTTAAGTGTAGGGGATTTGATAGGTGTGTAAACACCCATCCTTTTACCACTTAATTCGGGCTAAAACGAGACCAAAACACGTATTTAATATCATTTGTTTGGAATTATGCGTGGTTTTTGTGTTTGTTGTGTTTTCAGAGCCAACCAGATAAATATTGAAGAAAACATGGGATTGCACGGGTTTTACTGAAGAAAAAGACTCAAGATAAAGTCTATTGTCCAAGAGATGCAAAAGATTTGAAGTCGCTGGGCCTATTCGAAGATTTATCGAAGAAAAGGACCAAAGATGGAAGATTTATATAAGTCGAAGAAACTCCAGTCTATTAAACGAAGAAATTAAAAGACGAGTTGAATTTAATCGACAACAAATCCCGAATCAGAATCGAAAACGGAAACTTTTCTGAAAAGACGAAAAGACAAGAAGAACGGGAGAAAGCCCACTCACCAACCAAAGGACAAGGCTATAAATAGCCTTCCCCTCACACATTTTAGACTAGTTTTTATTCTTTCTTCCTCCCCACTTTTCTTCCTGGTTCGTAGCTCCACCATCACCACTAGGGTGATTGGTGATTTTCATCTTTAATTCTTTAATCTTGTAATCTTAATCTTTGTTTTATCTTGTCAAAACATTAATCATCCAATACAAGTTCTTGTTTAATCTTTCATTTCATCTTGTTCATCATTATCTTTATCTTCAAGTTTTCAAGTTTTTATTTTCTTGATTTGATCTTCAAAAGTTGTTTGAATTTGTGTTTTTATTAGTGGGATTCGTTGCTTATGGTGTCTAAGTGATTCGTGTTTAAATTGGTAAAACCTTTTTAAGTATTTGGTTTGATTTTGATTAAAATCCTTGTTCCGTGTTCTTCGTTAACTGCTACTGTAACTGGGTATTCAAAACTTCCGAACCAACAAAAAAGTTCCGAATGAAGTCTTCATTCGGAAACTTCCGAACCAAGCACTAAGTTCTGGATCAGTGACTTCCGAGCCAGTAAGTTCCGAATCAAGTAAATCTTCCGAATCAAGCAAGAAGTTCCGAACCAGTTATTTCCGAACCAGCAGGTTCCGAACCAGTCCTTCATTCGGAAGATTCAAAACTTCCGAATCAACAGCCTTCAGCCGGAAGGTTCCGAATCAACCCTTCATCCGGAAGGTTCCGAATCAGTAAGTTCCGCATGAGGATGTTCCGGATGAGTTGTCTTTGAAAAGTTCCGAACCAAGGTTAAAATTCCGGATTAATTTTCCTTTTAAGTTACTGTTTATCTGTCTCACTGTTTCTTTATGTTATTGAACTTTAATTTCAAATTTTAATTTTAATCTTAATTTTAATCTTAAGTTTAATACAAGTCCTTGCTAATTATAATTAAAGTAATTGTCCTTGATTTAAATTTTCATTTCCACTTTTTATTAGATTAGAAAACCAAACCTCTTTATTTAGTAACCAAGAACAATCATTCCACTTAAGACCTAGATCAATTCGAGAAGATTTCGAGAGTAAAATTGAACCTAGCAAAACCCTTGTATCAATAACGAGATAAAAATGACTTCAATAAACGCATAAACGAACAAGATGCGGTAAAATGATTTAAGATTAACGATCGACGAGGGATCTCGAATCACGTAACCGTAAAACATAATAATTCGCAATACTAGAAAAATGAGAGCGAAGAATGAATTATACATTATCATTAAAATAACATTTGTCAAAATTATCCGTCCCGGATTTGGTATTACCTTAAAACTCAGTTGAGGTACCTTCTTGATAAAGATGATATATTAAAGATAGGAGTTAAATAGCTTAATAATTTATTTGGTTGTCTTAAGAAACATTGAAAGAATGACATGAATTTATTAATTAAACTCATATTGATGGTTACATTTAGAAAATATAATTTCTAAATTAAATCATTATTAGGAATATAAAGCAAACCGATAAATTCATTACTTTTAAAGTAAAGTATGATAAGTCAATTAGTTCAAAAGGTAGAACAAAATTTTATTTTAAACATTAGTTTTAGTCATACAAAATATGGTGTATAAATTTGACCTTTTACTTGTGATGGTTATTTTGATAATTGAAAATCATTAGAAAATGTAGACAAGTTCCATAAAAAAATTTATAATACTTTGTAGGAATACATAAAGGTGTTTATCATTCCAAAATAAATATGGGTTACATTCGGGTTTCGAAATGTGACAAGATAACAAACGAATACGAATGGAAATAATGGTCAAGAAATAGTACGAAATCAGCGGTACAAAGGGGGACGAAGCAAATGTCGTATGAATTCTTAAAGAGAATAATAAAATAAAGGCGTTGATGGAAGACGATAAGAAATAATAGATTAAACAAGTTGTCAATTTTGTTAGTGCGGTCGGTAGTTCACCAATATCAGCTCGTTAACTTAGCGGTGGTCGATACATGATCGGAAAGAAGATCCATACAAAAATTTTAATAAAATAAAATTCCTAATAATCACTTGTAATTAAAATAAATCAAATGAACGATGTTAGTGTTTAAAGACAGAAGTCAAAGCACGGTTCACAAGAGTGGATTTCGAGACAAACGAGAGTGACGGACGTCATCCCGGATATATGGAAATCACTCTAGTGATAATTCATTATTCACGTGCGGAGACATTCCAAAGATCTACTCAGTCGCATAAAGAAGATTGGACGAGAAGGAAGGATAAAACATTGAGACTTTCAAGTCATTTATCAACAGTCAGTAATTAGACGAACGGTCAAAAGAAATCAGTTATAAGACAAAATGAAGTAACAAGTGGAAAAACGATTATCGAGTAAAAACCTATTTGTAAACGTGTAATTCATCCAAGAGAAGGTAAGAAAACATATGTGGATGCATAAAAATTGCGCTACTTGCATAAAATATAAAGGTTTTCAAAACTTCTTTTCACTTTATTTCATTTTATTTATCTTTATCATAAATACAAGTAAAAAGTTGATTATTATCAAGATTTTTGAGGTGACTACTATTTAGCCTAGCATGGCTCCTTCTAAATTAGACATAGGTGATCAGGCCATGTATAATTTAGGGCTAGCAATGCAGTGCTCCGTTTCGTCGAAAAGTATTACGTTTCTTATGTTTATATAAACCATGCCATTTGTAAAATGGAATTTAAAAATAGTTTATAAATTTATAGAATACAAGTAATTTGCGAGATACTCAATAAGCAACTTTTAATGTTACGAAAAGTATTAAGACCAAAGTAAAAACAATTGGTGAAAATAATCGTAAAACAATATCAGATTTATTTATAAGGTGACATTATGACAACATATAAAGTAGCCAAAGGTTTGCAAAAAGTGGCAAATAGTAGCTCATAAAACAATCAATGAAATGGTTACAAGTCGTTAAGGTTTCAAAAAGTTATAAGGTTTAGACGAAAACGCCATGAGACACGTGATGAGAATATCGACGAAGAATGTGAAGTCAAAACTTCAAAACTCAACCCAAATCAGTGGAAGGTTAGAAGAAAACGAAAATAAAATAACATCGAATGACAAATGAGTCATATATATGAAAAGAATAAAACAATCCACATGTGTATTCTTTGTAAGATACTCGACACAACATGCTTTTAAGAAAGTATGTTAATCGTTTTTAAATTACACCATTAATCTGGTAATTGATAATCCTGTAATGTTTCTATTTTTAATCATTTTCACATGCAACTAGTATTAGTTGGTTGTAAAATAATATTCGTTAAAATTTTACGATCTCAAATGAACTCAAAACTTCTTAGAAACATTTAAAACTCATGTTCTGAATTTTCTATCAGATTTAACTTTTAAATATGAGCCGATTAATTGACCCGATAAACGACATCTCCAAGACTCAGAGTCTAAAGCATTTTGATGCAAAACGACGTTTCAGACGACTTTCTAGTTTTACCCGAGACCTGAAAACCAATGTAAAATGACCAAAATACCCCTGCAAGTTCTGTGCAGGTTTGACTATTTTATTTTAAAAACGTAGGTTTTACTTTTAAGTTTTGACCTGTTTATACTGCCCCTACAGTTTCTGCATAAAGTGTATTTTTCGACACTTCTTAACGGCTCAAAATATATACATATATACACACATGTCTTGTGGATTTTATAACAACGAAAAATAAATCTCATAATGAGCATCAAATAAAATATAGCAAAATGAATAACAGAAAAATGCTTCAAGGTATTCAACACGAAATTTAGGAAGCAAAACGGTGAAAGACGTTCGTAATTTAGATTTCGAAATGCAATGTAGGCAAATCTCCTTGGTGCCACGATTGTCAAAACACAAAACATAGCAAGAAAAGAATGGAACATTAACATGCTACACTCCGAGAGCGAGAAGGTTAATGAAAAACAAATGATACCATTTTATATAAGTAAAATCGTATTCCAATTCTAGTGCCATAATCTAGACGATGATTTATAAAATAACGATGACGTTACCGAGATATAAGTGAACAATACACTTCGGAGTCGATACATATAAATGTCAATAAATAGCGGTTGGTCTATTCCAAGGACACATTGAGCTACACAATGGTCTAGAAATTACGTTTCAAGACGTCTAAACACAAACAGTCGGAATGCGATTTGGATATCTATATAGATATCACAAAGGGTTAAATAATGAAAGTAACGCGCGTAGATGAAGTTATGTAAGATCATAATATAAAATTTTTGAAAGCAATTTAAATAGTTCAAAAATAAATACAGAAAGATTTTGAAAATTCATTGTCTTTATTTAAGTTAATCATTAATAAATGATAAACTTTTATCGAAAAATTTAACGACATAAATATATATTGATAAAAGGATTATAGTATTTATTTAGAAATACTTAGCAATAAGGCATACATAATAATGTATACTAAAGTTGTAATCCCAGAAGTAGCTTGAACCTGAAGTCACGCGAAGTCCTGTGCACATGACTCTTTAAAAAATAAAAACTGACAGTTATAGTTTAGGTTTTTAAAATAAAGACCTAGTTCTCTATAACTCATGGCTCTGGTACCAATCTTTAACACCCCCAAATTTACACGCAGCGGAATACATCTTTGGGTGCTAAACAATGATACAACAACACATAATTTATAAAGAACGACCCGAAAAGAGACGTTTTAGATTTATCGTTCCTAAAACATTGATCAGAGTAGCGTAGTCCCAAGTAATCGTTACCAAAAGATAAGTTAAAACAACATATTAGTTTGTTTTAAAAAATGGAACGATAAATGATACAAAGAGTTTGAACAACAAAAGCAGTGCACAACTTCATTCCCGTGACCTCCAAGCTTCCACTTCATGATTACCTGAAATACATGTGAGTAAAACAATCAGCAAAAATGCCGAGTGAATCTATAGGTTTATGAAATCAATTTGAACACAAGCAAAGATTATAAGTTTGTGGCATGCTTATAAGCATCAAATAATAATTTGCATCAACAATGATAATTGTATATAGCATAAATTGCAATAAGCTCATGGAACCGAGCCCTTAGACACTCCCATATCAGTCTAATAAGACGAGAGATTTATTAATTGTCGGTTACCTCCAGATTATTGGTACATTGCCGTATACCTGACTTCTCAATACAATATGCTCAAACAGTGTGGAGGTCGGGCCTAAGCTTCTATGACAAGTCCACAAAAACTGAACCGGGGCGGCTTCCCCCATTGATCTATTAATTGTACTAGCGGTTAACCCATCATAGGTTAATTAACGGTCCATAATTGAGGTTTTAACAAAGACAATCACTTAATGCAATTTAAAGGCAACCACGGGTCCATTCATAGAGGGACAAAGCATACCATAAAAATCTTGTGTTCTAAGTTTATAAAACATGTATTCCCCCTCGCGGGTTTAAAATCATTTAATAACTAGTATAAAGCGAGGCTATAGACTCACCTTAGCCAATTGTGGTAATGAGACGATCGCCGACGATAGATGATGCCTTTCAAACACGAGAACCGCAACCCATCAAATGAGGTGCGTTCATTAATAATAGACTCGAGAAATAACCCATACATAAGAATATAAAACTCGACTCATAAAATCACGACAAAATCGAGAGAAAACGATACAAGTGATACTATTACACTCTCCTATATATTCATTTTATTATTCTACGCCTTTAATAAAAATCTGCCGGAACATACCAAATGTCCAAGCCGTTTTCCCATACTTAAACATATCAAAACTTCATGATACTACTCAGAGAACTTACTTACTATATATATAAAGTCCTCTCAAAAGCCCATTAAAAAATTTTACTTCTAAAGTTCACTGCCCGACTCATCTTTGAATCACAAAATCCGGACAGTTTAGCGACCTTGACTTACGAAACCATTTTGACCATTCTAAACAACTCCGTTTGTAAAACCGCCACTTGATTCTAAAAATAGACTCAAAATGCTAAACTTGGAGCCTGAGAACGGCCCTTGAATCATTTTGAAACTCATTTTATAGTCCCCGAGATTCGATCCAAATATCGACAACAATTTTCGGATTGTGTCGACACTCGTCTCCCGGTAAACGAAAATCAAACTAGTGTAACTTCCACCTCGTTTGGAGTTGGAAGGACTACTTTATACCAAATCGAAGCTAACGAAATTCTCTACAACATAATCCCATCATATCATCCTATATTCAGACTTAAGACCCTCGAAAATGGCCTCAAACCTACTACCCAAAATCACCTTTCAAAATCTCCCACAAAATCATGTTTTTGATTAAAACCAACAACTTTTATCATCATTCTAACATCCTAATATCATCATAAACAAATCCTAACACTTGTATCATCATCAAAATCAAAACACAAAAATTAAAAATATATTTTCTTTACAAAAATAACATGATCTACACATGATTATCACTAGATAATCACATGCAACATCATCTAACAACTTTACTCACCAAGATTCTTGATCAAAATTTCAAAGTTCATGCATGTTGATGAAAATGGTATCAAAATGTAGCCCTTTAAAAATCTAGGATGGGACTTTGATTGGTTTTTGAAGATTCAAACAAGAAATTAAGAAGATTGAAGGTTTTGGTGATGGGGTTCTTGGTGTTGTATGGCAAAGAAAGAGAGAAAGGAAGGAGAAAGAGTTGGTGTTTTTGTTTTAAATGAATTTTTAAACAAAATGTGTTAGTGGAATTTATATATATAGTGTAAGGTTGGGGTAGTTTTTGCCAATTTGTGATAGTTTTGGTCCAAAATGAAATAAAATAGTTTAAAAGGGTGGAAATTGTAAATTGTAAATTTTGAAATATTTACGAGACTCGGGTTTCGTAAAAATACTAAAAAGTTTAAACGCACACGAAAAATAATAATATAACGACTCAATACGTAATTAAAACGATATCGTCGAGAGTATTAAATATCGAAACGATCGATAATAAAATATAAAATTTTTGGCATCTGTCGGTATCGCGATCACTAGTAGTCCTCGTTACTCGTCAAAATATTAAAATATAATATTTAATATCGGTTTCAACTTAAACCGTTAAACATAATAATATTTAACGTTATAAAATACTTCAAAATAATTGAAAATAGAATTAAATTATGACCTTATTTTTACGGGTTTTACAAAAACACCCAAATTTTTTTGTGTTTTTAGCCAAAGTAAATATACCAAATCTCTACCACAACTATGTAGAAGATTTGTATTAAGAAAAAACCAAAAAAAACATAAAAAAAATTTGGTTCGTATGAAATGGATCAAAATAGGCACAAAAAATCAAGAACACAAACACATAAACAATACAATCATCCCATGGCTCTGATACCATTTGTAGGATATTGTAAATCTTGCTTATGTTTAGAGAGAGAAAGAGATAGAAAGATGGTAGATTTCACACACACTTCTAGAGAGAGAAAGTAAGAATACACCTTTTACTATGTGTAAAGTATGAGAAAAACCACACCCTCTCCAACTAAGGAGAGGGTTTATATACCAAGCCCATAAGATGGGCTTGGGCTTACAATATTGGACCGACCATACAAGCATGGACCGGGCTTTTCCTTGTTTAATAAATGTAAAGATATCTAGACTACGAGCTACTACTTAATATATTGTCGGAGTGACCGAATCTTCCTAAATACGTAAAAACGTATTTCCAACAACCACATTTCAGATTTATAATTTATGTTTCATTTGTTGTCTTAAACTGTCAGATGGTGAACAATAGCAATACTCTAGATTTAGCAGCTGTCAATGCAGCCCTGCAAGCCCTCCTTCCCCAATTTCGCAACGAGGTCAGAAACGAAGTTCGTGCAGAATTTCATGCTCATGGCAGCAACAATAACAATCTCACCACCGCCATCTCTTTCCAAGGCTGAGAGGCATGAGCTGTTGAGAGAGTACTATGGAATTAGGCAAGGAGTTGAGGAGAGCAGCGGTGAGTTTATGAAACGCTTTCTTCGGCTGGCCGACTCAATTGGCACAACAACACATACTGCTGAAGAACAAGCACACCACTTCTGATGGGCTCTTCGTACACCGGTCCCCAATGAGTTGGTAGATCCCACTTTTAGCAGCTGCAGGGATAAGGAGTGTATGGTGAGGACAACACAGCTAAGAGGTATCTTAAATCACCATTTGTTAACCGGTGAAGTTTTTCATATGTCCTTTTTGTTATTCGTTGTTCAAATTCTCATTTCAGACAGAAGACCAAGGCCCGGAATCCTCCGGTAGTCCTCCGAAGAGAAGGGCGTTTTCGGTTACCAAAATGAGTACAACGAGTACAGGTCCTCACCCTTACATTCACTGTTATTAAGCTGCATACATTTCACTATTCTGACACACCAACTCTTATAATCAGGAACAATGGTTACGATAGGATCCAGGACCACAGAGGTTCGCAATTGAACCATCCTCCAACACCAGGTAATGCTCAAACCTTGCATGAAATCTGGTCCCAGGCTCTCCGATAGTTGGGAGGCCTTCTGCGAGATCTATGCACCCAATCTGTCTGAATTGTCTGCTTAGGCATTCGGGTGTTTGCCACCGAAGTACTGGAGGATGTCTCAAGTGTGGCTAGCAAGGCCATCAGCAGAAGGACTGTCGCCAGGGTGAGATAGAAGGCACCTCTGGACACGCCGACACCAAGCCACCTCCTACTTCTGGTCGCGTGTTCACTACTACTCGAGATCAGGCGAATAAGACCTCAGGTACTATCACCGGAAATCTCTTTACGAATTTTTTGGCAGCATGTGTTCTAATTGATACTAGAGCGACGCATTCAGTCGTGTCCACTACTTTTGCTGTACGTGTTAGGATTTCCCCGATGCTATTAGATAATGCCTTATGCATTTCCACGCCACTTAGGGACTCTGTACGAGTCACTCAAGTGTACAGAGATCTTCCCCTAGAATTTGATGACAAGATCCGTTGAGTTGACGCACTTCCTTTGGACATGTGCGACTTTGACTTGATTTTAGGAATGGACTGGTTATCCAAACACTAGGCCACGATTGACTGCCACACTTATCGGGTTATATTCGGTGATGTTAAATCCCCAGAGTACATACACCATGGTTTTCTACCAGGAAGGTCAGTACAGATTATTTCATCCATGGAGGCGCGTGCATTGCTATCACACGGCTGTCAGGGCTTCATAGCCAATAATCATGACATTTCTGCCGAGTCTCCATCGATCCAAGATCAGCCTATTGTGTCAGAGTTCCCTGACGTATTTCCAGATGTCCAAGCATACCACCTGTTCGTGAAGTCGAGTTTGGAATCGAGCTCATACCAGGTGCAGAGCCAATTTCTAAAGCTCCATACCGTATGGCTCCTATAGAGCTTAAGGAACTAAAAGATCAGCTGCAGGAACTTCTAGAACGAGGTTTCATCCGTCCCAGTGCATCGCCATGGGGTGCACCGATACTGTTCGTGAAGAAGAAGGACGACATCATGCGTCTATGTATAGACTATCGTGAGCTGAACAAGATCACGATCAGGAATCGTTATCCTTTGCCGCGAATTGATGATCTATTCGATCAACTTCAGGGCGCCATGCATTTCTTCAAGATCGATCTAAGGTCCGGCTACCATCAGTTACGGGGTAAAGAGCAGGATATATATTCGTGTACCGGGAGACGAGTATCGACGTAATCCGAATTTGTCGTCGATATTTGGATTGAATCTCGGACACTATAAAATGAGTTTTAAAAATATTCAAGGGTTTTTCTTGGGCTCTAAACCTAGGGTTGTGAGTCTATTTTCAAACTCAAGTGTCGGTTTTGTAAACGGAATTGGTTAGAAAGGTCAAAATGGTTTTGCGAGTCGAAGGCGTAAATCTGTCCGGTTTTGGTAATTCAAAGATGTGTCGGGCAGGAAGTCTTAGAAGCAAAAACATTTGACGAACTTTTTAAAGGATTTTCTATAGATAGTAAGTAAGTTCCTCAAGTCATTTCATAAACTTTTGACGTTTCTAAGTAAGGGAAATGAGCTTGTACATTTGGTATATACCGGCTGAGTGCTTTTTAGAGCATTGTATAGTAAAAGTAAACCTTTAGAGGTGTCTAGAAGTATCACTTGCATGGATTTTCTTGTGTGTCATAACATGGTTTATGTACTAATTTGAATTCGAATGTTTTCTAAACATTATTTTCGTATCTTCTAAACTTTCGCGTCCCGTTATCGTAGGTCTCGGATGACTTAAAGTTGCTTGATTTTTCGTTGTTACTACTCAGCCCTCAAGTTCCGTGTTCATTCACCTTATAGCTAGGGGTGGAAATTCGTGTCGGGTTCGGGTTGTCAGGTTCGCGGGTCAGAAAATCCTAACCTAAACCTAAACCATTTAAATAATCGGGTCAGTTATGTCAACCCTAACCCGTTTACACATAACCCGAACCTAACCCATTTAACCCATATATATATATTTGAGTTGACGTTAAATATGTTACATATGTTGAATAGGTTTAACGAGTTTATATATTTTGAATCATTTAACAAGTTTTATATATAAAAGTAGGCACATTAGACGTGTTAAACATGTTAAATGTGTTTATGTTCAGTATTTTTAACCTAATAAACACGTATGGTAAAAATTAATCATTTTTAATATAAGGAAAAAAAATCTTAAACGGGTTGTCGGGTCGACCTGCTTAAATTTTTTCCAACCCAAACCTAACCTGTTTAATAAATGGGTCAGATAGGTCGACCCAAACCTGACCTAAGATTCAATATATTCAACCCGAACCTGTTAATTTTCGTGTCGGTTTCAGGTCGGGTTTCGTGTCGGGTCTGAAATTACCACCCCTACTTATAGCTAAGGTGAGTTCATAGCCCTTTTTTACTACTTCTATATTGTTTCAAAACGCGGGGTGAGATTATCATGTTGGAACACAATCTTTTAAACTGTATGCTATCCTGAAATGTATGCTGCGAGATGAATTCATTGAGATTATTGCTTTTAGTCTATAGCCTTAAGTTTTCTCTCTTGATCATGAACCGTTAATTGTCCCGTATACTTTGTGCTAAGCGCGAATGTTGTGGGTGGATCCATCGGGATTGACAATCCCCGTCTTGTATTACTTTGACACATTTCATTTGTTTATACTTGAGTATTGAGGCTATATACTTACTAGAGGAACTTACAATGGTTGTTAAGCTTCGGTTTCATGAACTAAATCGCAATAATATATACCATGACTATGGATAATGCACCCATTACTTGTTTTACAAACTTTATTGTGTTCCATTACTTAGTTTACAAAACCTATGAATATCACTTAACTTTTGTTGACGGATTTACATGTTTTAATCTCAGGTAATAATGCTTAATATGCTTGGATGAGATCCCGCTGGATGTTGGCAGCTTGGAAGTTCTGTGTTGTATATCATGTTTTCAAAGTAGCTAAAGTTGCCAAAATCTTCCGCTTATCTTTTGGTATCTATAAACTTTAAAACCATGATGTAATGGTATTTTATTATGTTTTAAAACTTATGTGACCTATGCTTTAAAACTCTGATGTATCGTGATGTAATATATATGTCTTTTATTACGTCATTTTCGAGTCATTTATAATTCATTATCACTTGTACCATGATGTGTTACCCCCTTGTTGCGTAGTTCTTTCATGCCTGATTTCGGGGGTCTCACAGATTGGTATTAGAGCGATGGTTGTAAGGAACTGAGTCACTTTCAAAACTTGGTCTATAACTAAATTTTAAAATATTTCATGATTTACTATAGTCAAACACAGAATCTGCTAATGTTGTTCAATATCTGCGCGGGTAACTCTCTAACCCTTATTGTTTACCTTAATTATTGACTAAATTACACGGAAGGTCCCTGTGGTTTGTACGAAATTACAACTTTCGTCCCTCGAGTTTCAAAGTTTCATGGGTCATCCCTAACTTTGAAACTAGTAACACCATTGGTGCCTCCACTAACTGACCGTTAGTTAGTCAAACAAAAACACCCATGTGCCTTGCATGTGATGGGCAGTTTGGTCTTTTGACACACATGCAGGGACTACCCATGAAATAAATTTGTTAGAATTTTTAAAATTCAAAAAAAAAAAATTAAATAAGAAAATATATTTTTAAAATTCGAAAAAATAATTAAAATTTCAAAAAATATTTTTAATTCGAAAAAATATTTAAAATTCGAAAAACAAAAAAAATATATTTAAAAATAGAAAAAATATATTTAAAAATAGAAAAAATATTTAAAATTCAAAAAATATTCGAAAAACAAATAAAGAATATCTTTAAAATTCAAATTTTTTTTAATAAAATAAATTATTTTTAAAATTCAAAAAAATGTTTTAAATTTCGGAAAAAATTATATATAATTCGGAAAAATATTTAAAATTGGAAAAAATATTTTTAGATAAGAAAATATATTTTTAAAATTCGAAAAAATGTTTAAAATTTCGAAAAAATATTTATAATTTGAAAAAATATTTAGAATTCGAAAAAAAATAAAAAAATATATTTAAAATTCGAAAAAGTAATTTAAAAATTCAAAAATTATTTTCATAAAATTTTAAAATTTCTAAAAAACTTAAAAACGTTTTAGAAATGGTTTTTTTAAAATAATTTTTTTAAATTTGTTTTTTAGATAATTTTAAGAAAAAGTATTTTTCGATTTTTTAAAAGTTTTAAGAAAAATTATTCGAAACTTTATTTTTTAAATATTTTAAAGAAAAAATTTAAAAAATGTTTTTTGATAATTTTTTCGAACTTTTTTCTCGAATTTTAAATATTAAATTTTTAAGTTTTTTCGAAATAACCTTGCTTTTTAGAATATTTTTTTTGAAATATTAAAGTTTTTCGATAATACTCTTCTAAAATTTTGAAATAACCTTGCTTCCGAAAAAACTTAAAAATTTAATATTTAAAATTTCGAAAAAAAAGTTTCAAAAATTTATCAAAATATATTTTTTAAAGTGTTTTCTTAAAAATATTTAAAAAAAATAAAGTTTCAAATAATTTATATTAAAAATTTCATAAAACTTTAAAGAAATTTCGAAAAGTATTTTTTCTTAAAATTATTTAAAAAAAATTTCAAAAAATATTTTGAAAAAACAATTTCGAAACGTCTTTAAGTTTTGTCGAAATTTTAAAATTTTTTGGAAATAATTTTCGACTTTCTAAATTATTTTTTCGAATTTTAAAAATATTTTTGTATTTGTTTTTCGAGTTTTAAATATATATTTTCATTTGTTTTTCGAATTTTAAATATTTTTTCGAATTATAAATATTTTTTTCGAAATTTTAAACATTTTTTTGAATTTTAAAAATATATTTCTTATTTAAAAAATATTTTTTTGAAATTTAAATACATTTTTTGTTTGTTTGTCGAATATTTTTTGAATTTTAAATATTTTTTCGAATTTTAAATATATTTTTTTTGTTTTTCGAATTTTAAATATTTTTTCGAATCATAAATAATTTTTTCGAATTTTTAAATTTTTTTTCGAATTCTAAAAATATATTTTATTATTTAAAAAATATTTTTTTGAATTTTAAAAATTCTAACAAATTTATTTCATGGGTAGTCCCTGCATGTGTGTCAAAAGACCAAACTGCCCATCACATGCAAGGCACATGGGTGTTTTTGTTTGACTATAACGGTCAGTTAGTGGAGGGACCAATGGTGTTACTAGTTTCAGAGTTAGGGACGACCCATGAAACTTTGAAACTCGAGGGACGAAAGTTGTAATTTCGTACAAACCACAAGGACCATCCGTGTAATTTAGTCTTAATTATTCTTGTAATATTTCATATCTTGATTCTATTTTGAAATATTATATTGGTTCCATTACGATACTTATTACCTCCTTCCAAACCTTTCGTGCTTACTATTATACATATTCTCCACCCATTAGTGTTGCATTCCATGTTGACAATTAGTTATGCATATCTAAAATCTCTTCTTATTCTATTTTCTCCATTTTTCATGAATCTTGAAATAGCATATTGATACGAGTTCTCACTGAATTTTGTATTGTGTTGTTGACAGAAACATGTCGCCTACCAGAATTCGTAGGGCTGATGGACCCAGGAGATCTCGTCGGGCTACTATGGAAAGAATTATTGCAAAAAGGGTAAAGAAAGCCGTTGTAGAATACGAAACGAGCCGAGAGACTCAAGTTAAAGGAGAAAATTCATCAAGTGCAAAAGGATGTTCACACAAGACTTTCATGTCTGGAAAACCTCACTCCTTCAAAGGGACTGAAGGCGTTGTTGGGTTAACACGTTGGTTTGAAAAGATGGAGCAAGTGTTTGGGACTTGCACATGTACCAAAGAGGATAAGGTAATATACGCTGCTAGTACTTTGGAAGGTATTGCACTTACATGGTGGAATGGAATATTCTAACCTTAGGTCTCGATAACGCAAACAAAATCCTCTGGAGCGAGTTCAAAGTAATGATGACTACTGAATATTGTCCTGAGACTGAGATAGCTCGTATGGAGCAAGAGATATGTAATCTACAAATGAAAAATGTTGATATTAAAGCCTACAATAATAGTTTCATGAGTTGGTCATAATGTGTCCTGAAATGGTTCCAGATGAGAAGAAGAAAATAAAAAGGTATGTCAAGGGCTTTCCTGAAAGGATTAAAGGACACATTACTTCATCAAAACCTTCCTCCCTACATGAAGCGGTGAACATGGCTCGTGAATTGGTCTAGCAGTCTATGGAAGGTAAAGAAGGTAAAGCTGCTTAGTCAAATGTTGATAACAAGCAAAAATAGGAGGACACTAAAGGAAACAATCAAGGGAATAATCAGGGCAATAACTGTAGAAACAACCGAGGCAACAATAGAAACTCCAACAGGAACAACAACAATCAAGCTAATAAGAGACAAGAGTCAACAACCATGTATGCAACTGCTCCTGCTGCTACTGTTACTCTTGTTACTCTTGTTACTCCTGCTGCTCCTGTTGCTCCTACTACTCCTACTGGCAGACGAGGTTATACTGGAAATTTGCCTAAGTGTGATCGATGCAATTGTCATCATCCTATTGGTGTGTGTCCTCCTAAGTATGCAACTTATAAGAGGATTAGTCATAAGGAAGGGAACTGTAATGTGGTGTGATTTAGCTGTGGTGTAAAAGGTCATTACCAGAATAAGTGTCCAAAGGCTAAGGACCCGCAGAACGATGGATCTCGAGGCAGGATGTATCATGTGGGTAATAACGCTCAGCAGAATCCTCAGGTGGTCGCGGGTACGTATCTTCTTAACGATCACTATGTTAGTGTTTTATTCGATTCTGGTGCTGAGAAAAGTTTCGTGTCTTCGGCCTTTACTCATTTCATTGATATTACTTCTTCTGCTTTTAAACACTAGCTATGAAGTAGAATTAGCCGACGGTAAGATTGTTAGTACCAATACAGTCTTGCGTGGCTGTACCCTCGACTTGCTTAGTCATTTGTTTTTAATCGACCTTTTACCGACGCGTCTTGGTAGTTTTAATGTTATTATTGGTATGGATTGGTTAGCATCTCATCGTGCTGTCATTGTTAGTTTTGAATGAATCGTGCGTATTCCTCTTTCTTCGGGTAAAACATTAGAACTTCATGGTGAGAAGCCGGATGATAATCCGAATTCTCTTATTTGTATCAAGGCCGATGAGAAAAATATTGATGACATTCGTATCGTTTGTGAATTTCCTGGAGTATTCCGATAGGTGTGAAAACACCCATCTTTTTACCACTTAATTACAATAATAACCGAGCCAAAACGTGTATTTTATGTCGTAAATGTCGGAATTATGCGTGGTTTGTGTTTTTGTTGTGATTTAGGACGAAAAGGCGAAAAGTGGAGAAAACACGGGCATTCACGGGCTTTTATCAAAGAAAAAGACGAAAGACGAAGTCAAGAAGTCAAGAGTGCAAAAAGAACGGAAGTCCAAGACCAATTCTGGAGATTTATCGAAGAAAAAGTCAAAAGACGGAAGTTTACTAAAGCCGAAGAACTCGAGTCTTATTTATGAAGAAAATTCAAGACGAGTTTAAAGAAATCCCAAGACAAAGTCCAAGTATTAAGAAGATTAACAAAAGATTAAAGGCTTAAGGACTTGATCATGCAATTAAGAAGAAATGAAAGAGGGGAGGAAACTTCCTTCCACTAATCCTCCTCCTCCCCTATAAATAAATCATTAGGACTTCATATTGTAGTTGTTGGCTAACTTGACAAATTAGCTCTTCCACCATTTTCATTTTTTTTTGCAACTTTATTTTTCATGTCATTTTAATTAATTGTCTTGCACTTTAATTCCTTTAATTCAAGTAAGTGTTTTTAATTTTGTTGTTGAATCTTCACTTTTAATTAAGCTTTTCTTTAACTTTCTCATCCTACTTTTCTTGTTTTTGGTCTATCTCAATTTCGGATTAAGCAAGATATTGCTTAATCTCTTTGCTTATTTGATTAAAAAGTTCACCTTTTTATTTCTATTTAAGCTTTCATACGAATTAAGCTATAAGTTTGACAATCTTATTGACTTATTTTGTGTTTAGCTTATTTGATTTTAAAGTTTTCTAAAAGGTTTGTATACCTTTAAAGTTTGCTTATTTTGTTTTCTTATTTTGTGTTTTTATAAAGTTTATGAATTTCGTCTTTTTAAAAGCTTTCAAATTTATGCTTATTAAGTTGTTCAAGTTTTGGTTTAGTGTGCTTATTGAAAGTGCTAATTGAGATTTTTGCTTATCTCCATTTTCGGATTTGTTGGTGTTCATCGCAATATAAGGGTTTTATCACATTCCGACGGCTTCTTGATTTGTATCGCAATAACCCAAGTGTGGGTTCTACTTTGCGATAGGTTGGTAAATCCCCCTTATTCCGATCGGGATTGCGATCGCTCATTGCGATCGCATATTCCGACGGAGTTTAAGGTATATTGCGACGAAGTGTTGCCCAAATTTTGACAGCCACATTCGGATAGATTTTGGTGCTTTAGTTATTCCGACAGTTTTTATTTTTTTTAGACATTCCGATAGAGTTTTGTTTAATATTCTGACAGTTTTTGTTCAATATTACGATAGCTTTTTCTTTAAAAAATAAACATTCCGATAGTTTAAAATATAGAAAAAAGAAAAATAAAATAAAATATATTCCGATACAATAAAAACACATTGCGATAGATTTCAAAAATAAACATTCCGATAGATGTAATTGTTTACGATGGAGCAGCATGCATGCTTTTCATTTCATTTAGCGCCAAAAGTGAGCAGCTAGGCTGGCTGCTTCCAGCAGCTAGCCTGCCTGCTTGCTTGTTTATTAGTATTGTTCCGTAATTGTCTAGTTTTATCAGAAAGTTATTCCGATTTTATTTTTGAAAGTTACGTATTTTTAGTTAAATTTTTCTTCCAATTTTAAAATTAATATTTTTACGTAAAGTTCAAGTTTTATCTTTTTTTTAGTACCCGCTTTAGGTTTTGCCTCGTTTAGCTTTAAAGTACCATTTTAGTTTTATTCTCTCCTTTTTCATTTAGTTAACTTTATTTTCAAGTCGATAGTTAATTTCGTCTTTTAGATTTATTTTTATTAATTGTTTCGCTTTAAATTACGTTTTATTATTTGTTTTACTATTAGTTTTAATATCGTTTTAACTTTTACTTTTATTATTCACCTTGTTTTACTTTTATTATTTGTACTTGTCTTTAGTTTGTTTGTAAATACTTTTCGCATTTACTTTTTATTTAGTTATAGATTATCAACTTCCCTTTTTCTTAACCAAAAACAATTGAGTCACACATTTAACCGGAAATCAATTCGATTAGACACCGAGAAAACGAACTTTTTCAACTAGCAAAAAATAGTATATTAAAATGGCGCCACTGCCGGCTCTTTTCGTGAAGATTAACGGTTTTTTGTGAGAGACGCGTTGGCTTTTGGGACCCGTTCACTCGTGAACGTTATTTTTCGTATTCAAAAATTTTCAAAAATCCAAAAACATTTGAAAAATCATAAAAAGCATTTCTTTTTCAAAGTTTTGCACCAAAAATATTCTTCTTGCTTATCTATTTTTCTTTATGGATTTTTATGTCCATTGCGTCGGGTGTGGGAGACGATTGTACGGGAACGACTCTTGTCAATGGTGTACATGTGAGCGGTGCGGAAACGATATCAAAGATACACAATTAATACCAGGATTTTGTCCCTTGTGCCACTCACTTAATTCATCCTTTTTGAACCCACCTACTCTTTCCCGGTGCATCTATTGTGGAAGCGATTCTCATTGGCATGTTTCGTGCCCGGTTCAATACCCGTCTGTTCACGGACAAGAACCGGGGCACAATTATGACAATGAAAATAGCTATCCACAAGACGCACCCGACTTTTCTCCTTACCCTTCTTGCCAAAATTGTGGGGGTCCTCATGATACCTATTATTGTCAACCAATGAATTATTATGAGCACAATCCGTGTCCTCAGTTTTCTTCACCAATGGATTATTATGAACCAAACCCGGTTTATAATTCTTCTCAACCGATGAACTACTATGAGCCACAACCATGCTATAATTCAGGTTTTCAACATTTTGAGCCCCCACAGCACCCCATCGATCATCAACCCTCCTTCGAACATCTGAGCTCCCACGAACAATGGGCCACTCTTGCTAAACAAAGTCAACAAATTCAAGAAACTTGGAACAAGATCATCGAAAAATATCAAGAGGATCAACGACAGGAGCAAATATCGAATATCGAGACTTATACTCCTTCCCCGGTGTATCCATACTATTATGATGATGATGACGATGAGCCTACTATTTCTTGGAATGACCTTACTGCTCAATGTCCTGGTGCAATTGTCATCCCTCCTCTCAATATCCCAAACTTGTCTAAGGATTGTGATACATTGAGTGAGCTTAGTGAATTTGGTCTTGATAAATTGTTTGATGATGAGGTTTGTGACATACCGACTGCTATGGAGCTTGAGGACGACGTTGCTCTTACGGAAGAGGTCGATCCTAATGATGACGATTTTTCTCCAAGCTATGAGAATTTCACTTTTGAAATTTCTCAATCTCCACCGGGAGATGCGGGCGATGACGATTTATTCTCTCCGGTTTACGAGAAGTTCACCGATGAACATGATCTTGTGGATGAGGTTGAAGACGTGCTTCTTCGCGATAGATTACGGAAAGTGCACCTTCTTATTGCTCAAATCGAAGCGTTGACTTCTCCTCCTCTTTCCGAGTCTTCGCCTCCATCTATTCCTCCTGTTGAAGATAATGACCCATTGCTGGAGGAAATCGACATTCACTCCATACCACCAGGTAATGATGACGATGACATGGAAGGGGATATTATTTTTGATAATTTGCTACTTGATAGTATTGACCCAAGTCCCCCTCCCGAGCACCTTTCATCCTCCCCTTTAGCCAATATCATGGAGGATGAGTGCTTTGACCCGGGAGGTGACATTGATTATGCTATGATTGATAACTATACGGCTTTGCCGCTTGCTCAGCATCTATTGTCTTTGGGGGAGGACAATGTGCTTACTTTACCCAACCCACCTCCAGTGGATCTTGAATTCACATACTTCTCGTATGTTGAAAGGACCTTTCTCCCTTTCAAGACTTATCCCCCCGCCTCTCCTTTGTTGATGTCAACCGGGAATGAGGACAAGGTCTTTGATCCCGGTATCACATTCGAGGCTTCCCCATGGACTATTTAATTCGGGGACGAGTCAGGCTCGTGACTCGGTCAACAAAAACAAGCGCTTTTTGGGAGGCAACCCAATTATCTATCTATCTTTACCATAAGTGTAGGGGGAGCCCCGTGGTGTTTCTTGCTTTCTTTCTTATCATGTGCAGGGATTAGAGCTTCAAAGACACACTCTTGATGACTTTTGACGAACCGTGATTCCGTGTTCCCTTCTTCCCGGTTCTATCCTAAACTCTTTTCGATTCACTATTTTATATTTCTCAATATTAAAATAGGAATCTCTTTAGTTGTCTTTTCCTTAGCGAGATTTAAACAAAGTGCACAATGTCCTAAGTGTAGGGGAGTTTTACTCCCACATGCTTAAACATTGAGGACAATGTTTATATTAAGTGTAGGGGGACTTCTATCGAAGTTAAGTGGTCTTTCCCTTGTATTTGTCCTCATTTTAACCGGAAAATCCATTTTTCGACATTTTTCAAAATTTTTGATCTATTTTGGCCTATTAGTTTATCCCTTTGTATAGTTATTTTCTTTCCTTGCTAGAATAAATTTTTAAATAAGTGGTTTCAATTTTCAAACGTTGTGAATCTTTTGACTCAACCCGAGTTTACTTATCTTAGTTTACTCTAGCTAGTATCCTTAACATGTTTAAGTCAAGTTTTGCTAGGCTTTTATATAGGGAGCTATAAAACGCGAAAGTCTTAACTCTCACGGGTTAAGAACAAGAACTTTTCGCAAGTTCCTATAATTGATCCTAGAGAGTCGTTTATCAAGGGAACTTTAAAATGCGATTTCTAAACTTGAAAAAGTCTAAGAATTTGCAAGATCCTATAGATGACTCGAAAACCCAAAACTTTGATTTAATAGGCTAAGCATCCACGAGTCCCATTACTTGAGATTTTAAACTGTGGAGAACGAGAGATGATAGAGTCAATTATAAGTTTGGTATTCTTTCGTGAATTTATGTGAGTTAATTATGAGCCTATTCTCCCATCGCTTGTTAATAAATTTATCTGTAATAAATAAGGTTGTACGATTTGAAAAGTTACTTAGCTTCTAGCCCAAGATCGTTTAAAAGTTGCTCGGTATGGATTAGAGTTCATAGCCAAGGCATAACTTATTGAAGCGGGATGCGAAGATTGGCGAGTCCGAAAAGGCCCTAACAAGGCATGAGGGCTATATTTTGTTGCTAAAGATCCCAAGTGATGTGAAGAATCATTTATCGAAAATCAATATGAAGGATCGAGACACACGACGAAAACCAAATACTCCCCAAAAGTCATGGAGAAGTCTATCCGAAAAGACCCTAGCAAGGTATGAGGATAAATAGATCCAAGTCCTAAAAGGAGGCGGATCGTTGTATATCAAAGTCCAAAGTAATGATTGGAGAAAAATGAAGAAGTCGTGGTCCATTTATGAAGAATCTCTCAAAACTTCAAGTGAAGAAATTCCTATTATGAAGAGAAGGCCATTATTTCATGAACGTCTCTCAAGATTTAAAGTATGAAGTCGCTGCCAAATATCGGTCCGAGAAAGGTCTCAAATCGCGAAGCGAGTTATGCCAAGATATGAACTTTGTGAGGTCCCGAGAAGCAGTTTTAAAAGATTTTGTCCTTTAGCTAACTATTGATTAAATCGTCCCACTTTATTTTCAGCCTAATAAACTATCGAAATAAGTCAACAATGCATCCTCGTGATCATTCAAGACAACAATAAAATATAAGAGATACACCTAGGAATAAGGGAGTCTAAGTGAATAATTGGCCCACATGAGTTCGTGTTAGTTTGCTAACTTATAATAACAATGATCTCGTTTTTAAGCTTGGTTTGGAGAAAGTGAAAACTTGAGGATGATGATCATTCATGGCATTTTTAAAACCCTAAGGTATGTTTTTGACTTCTTTCTTACTTTGAATGTTTATAATTTTCTATCTCTTTAATAAAGGCCAACGTGGATTGATTATGATGAAAAATGTAATCGTGCTTTGTAACTAATGCATTGCATGAGGACATTGCAATGGTCAAGTGTAGGGGATTTGATAGGTGTGAAAACACCCATCTTTTTACCACTTAATTACAATAATAACCGAGCCAAAACGTGTATTTTATGTCGTAAATGTCGGAATTATGCGTGGTTTGTGTTTTTGTTGTGATTTAGGACGAAAAGGCGAAAAGTGGAGAAAACACGGGCATTCACGGGCTTTTATCGAAGAAAAAGACGAAAGACGAAGTCAAGAAGTCAAGAGTGCAAAAAGAACGGAAGTCCAAGACCAATTCTGGAGATTTATCGAAGAAAAAGTCAAAAGACGGAAGTTTACTAAAGCCGAAGAACTCGAGTCTTATTTATGAAGAAAATTCAAGACGAGTTTAAAGAAATCCCAAGACAAAGTCCAAGTATTAAGAAGATTAACAAAAGATTAAAGGCTTAAGGACTTGATCATGCAATTAAGAAGAAATGAAAGAGGGGAGGAAACTTCCTTCCACTAATCCTCCTCCTCCCCTATAAATAAATCATTAGGACTTCATATTGTAGTTGTTGGCTAACTTGACAAATTAGCTCTTCCACCATTTTCATTTTTTTTTGCAACTTTATTTTTCATGTCATTTTAATTAATTGTCTTGCACTTTAATTCCTTTAATTCAAGTAAGTGTTTTTAATTTTGTTGTTGAATCTTCACTTTTAATTAAGCTTTTCTTTAACTTTCTCATCCTACTTTTCTTGTTTTTGGTCTATCTCAATTTCGGATTAAGCAAGATATTGCTTAATCTCTTTGCTTATTTGATTAAAAAGTTCACCTTTTTATTTCTATTTAAGCTTTCATACGAATTAAGCTATAAGTTTGACAATCTTATTGGCTTATTTTGTGTTTAGCTTATTTGATTTTAAAGTTTTCTAAAAGGTTTGTATACCTTTAAAGTTTGCTTATTTTGTTTTCTTATTTTGTGTTTTTATAAAGTTTATGAATTTCGTCTTTTTAAAAGCTTTCAAATTTATGCTTATTAAGTTGTTCAAGTTTTGGTTTAGTGTGCTTATTGAAAGTGCTTATTGAGATTTTTGCGTATCTCCATTTTCGGATTTGTTGGTGTTCATCGCAATATAAGGGTTTTATCACATTCCGACGGCTTCTTGATTTGTATCGCAATAACCCAAGTGTGGGTTCTACTTTGCGATAGGTTGGTAAATCCCCCTTATTCCGATCGGGATTGCGATCGCTCATTGCGATCGCATATTCCGACGGAGTTTAAGGTATATTGCGACGAAGTGCTGCCCAAATTTTGACAGCCACATTCAGATAGATTTTGGTGCTTTAGTTATTCCGACAGTTTTTATTTTTTTTAGACATTCCGATAGAGTTTTGTTTAATATTCCGACAGTTTTTGTTCAATATTACGATAGCTTTTTCTTTAAAAAATAAACATTCCGATAGTTTAAAATATAGAAAAAAGAAAAATAAAATAAAATATATTCCGATACAATAAAAACACATTGCGATAGATTTCAAAAATAAACATTCCGATAGATGTAATTGTTTACGATGGAGCAGCATGCATGCTTTTCATTTCATTTAGCGCCAAAAGTGAGCAGCTAGGCTGGCTGCTTCCAGCAGCTAGCCTGCCCTTGCTTGTTTATTAGTATTGTTCCGTAATTGTCTCGTTTTATCAGAAAGTTATTCCGATTTTATTTTTGAAAGTTACGTATTTTTAGTTAAATTTTTCTTCCAATTTTAAAATTAATATTTTTACGTAAAGTTCAAGTTTTATCTTTTTTTTAGTACCCGCTTTAGGTTTTGCCTCGTTTAGCTTTAAAGTACCATTTTAGTTTTATTCTCTCCTTTTTCATTTAGTTAACTTTATTTTCAAGTCGATAGTTAATTTCGTCTTTTAGATTTATTTTTATTAATTGTTTCGCTTTAAATTACGTTTTATTATTTGTTTTACTATTAGTTTTAATATCGTTTTAACTTTTACTTTTATTATTCACCTTGTTTTACTTTTATTATTTGTACTTGTCTTTAGTTTGTTTTTAAATACTTTTCACATTTACTTTTTATTTATTTATAGATTATCAACTTCCCTTTTTCTTAACCAAAAACAATTGAGTCACACATTTAACCGGAAATCAATTCGATTAGACACCGAGAAAACGAACTTTTTCAACTAGCAAAAAATAGTATATTAATTCCCACATGACATGTCATGCGTGAAGTTAAATTACGTATCATTCTTATTCGGGTGCACTGCCTGTTGCCAAGTCGCCTTATCGCTTAGCCCCGTCTGAAATGAATGAATTATCGAATCAGCTTAAGGAATTACAACAGAAAGGTTTCATTAGGCTGAGTCATTTGCCGTGGGGAGCCCCTGTGCTCTTTGTTAAGAAAAAGGATGGTGCAATGAGAATGTGTATTGACTACAGGGAATTGAATAAGCTGACAATCAAGAATCGTTACCCTCTCCCTCGTATAGATGACTTATTTGACCAATTGCAAGGTGCTTGTTGTTTCTCCAAGACAGATCTTCGTTCAGGTTATCACCAGTTAAGAGTGCATGAAAGTGACATCTCCAAAACCACATTTAGAACTCGTTATGGTCACTTTGAATTTACCGTTATGCCATTTGATCTTACCAATGCTCCTGCCGTTTTTGTGGATCTAATGAACCGTGTTTGCAAACCTTACCTTGATAAGTTTGTCATAGTGTTTATTGACGACATCCTCATTTACTTAAAATCTGAAAAAGATCATGAACACCATTTAAGAACAATTTTAAGTCTTCTAGAGAAAGAGCAGTTGTATGCCAAATTCTCTAAGTGTGAATTTTGGTTGAAAGAGGTTCAGCTTTTATGACACGTGGTAAACCAGGATGGTATACATGTGGTAAATCAGGATGGTATACATGTGGATCCTAGTAAAGTTGAAGCAGTTAAGAATTGGAAATCTCCTAAATCGCCTACCGAGGTTCGTTCATTTCTCGGGTTAGCTGGATACTATTGCAGATTTATCAAAAATTTCTCCAAGATTGCTAAACCTTTAACTCTGCTTATACAAGAGAACAAGGAGTATAGTTGGGGTGAAGATCAAGAGCAAGATTTTTGCTTATTAAAGGAGAAATTGTGTAATGCCCTAGTGTTAACACTTCCAGACAGACCATATGATTTTGTTGTTTATTGTGATGCATCTCATCAAGGTTTCAGGTGTGCCTTAATGCAGCGAGGAAAAGTGATTGCTTATGCCTCCAGGCAACTTAAAATCCGCGAACAAAACTATACTACTCATGATTTGGAGTTAGGTGCAGTAGTATTTGCCTTGAAGATATGGAGACATTATCTTTATGGGACGAAAAGTGTGATATACACTAATCATAAGAGTCTCCAATATATCTTTGACCAAAAGGATTTGAATATGCGTTAAAGGTGTTGGTTAGAACTCCTTAGTGACGACGAGTTTGAAATTAAGTATCACCTGGGAAAGGCTAATGTTGTGGCAGATGCTTGATGAGACTGCTTTTATACATAGTCTCATCGTCCAAATAGGGCTTAAAATGCATTAAATATCATCAAAATACCCAAATATATGCTTGTGTTTGTTGCTTGTGTATTTTAGGTACGGATATTGAGAAAATGACGAAAGATCACAAGAATCATGCAAAAACGAACACGGGAAACGAAGCCGCACGATGAACCAAGCCCTAATTAAGAATTTTCCAAGCAAACCCTTGAAGAATTGAAGAATTATGAAGAAGGGTCCTCAAATATGGAAGAATTGACACTTTATACCCTTGTATCTTCATAATTACAAGTTTGGTCCCTAAAGTTTGTCAAATTTACAAAAAGGACCCTTAACTTTGAAGAATTGGCAAATTTAGTCCCTCAACAAAACTAAATTGTCAATATTGGTCCTCCAAGAAGTCAACAAACAAGTCAAACCTTGAAGAATGAAGAAAATGCCAAAATCAGTCCTTCAAATATCATAATATTGCAAGATTAGTCCTTTTTATAAACTTTGAAAAACCCTTGTGCCAATTTCAGCAAGTTACCTAAACTTGTATAAAGGAAAAAAAGAAGTTTTGAGCTGTTAAAGTTTAAATGACAACAAAAAGGGAGTATGGGGGCCATTTTTGGCCAGACAAACAAACTTAAACCCTCCACTGCCAGCCTGACACGTCACCCACTATAACCCACCAGCCAATCACCACCTCCCTTTTAGCCACATCACCCTCCACTCACATTTTAAACTGAGTTAATTAATCAGTTTTAATCTTTCCCTCCCAAACATCTTATTTAAATCTAATCACCCCCAAATCGGATTAAATACATCCTAATTACCCCATAAACCCTAGAACTTGCCCAGGATCAAACTCACTAAAAACAAAGGGCTTATGGTTATAACTTTCCAGATTGCTAATTAACCATCACCTAAACCCAAACCCAACTCCCAAAAACGTCCCCCTCACCCTCACATGGCTCTCCAACCCTCCCCTGACCCACATCCGAGCTTGAAGACAAACTGAGGACAACTAATCAACGCCTATTAGCATTTTCGTGCTCCCAAAGAAAATATGGACGTCCAAGATCTTCTTTCCACCACTGGCATCCCACATACATCCAAAATTCATCACATGGGTTCTTGACCAAGTTCAAAAATTGGCATCTTTCTGGCATCTTCAAATATTCGAGTAGGGCAATAGAGGAAGTTTACAGCATTAGGGTTTAATGTTTTTTCTGCTTTCTAGAAACTTGTAAGCCTCTATATAAAGGCATATAGGATTTCCATTTTAGTTTGTTCTTTTTCCTTCTCTTTGGTCATAACCTTGTAAATCCATGTTTATTTTAAGTGAAATGAAATGGTACTGAGCTGTTGACGAGAAATAAAAGAGCCCACTTACTTTCCATTTGCATTTTTAAGTTTTCAAGTTGAAATTTCATTTTCTGTTTTATGTTGTTTGGAGACTCAAGTTTGACCAGTTTTTAATTTATTCATCCAAGTGCTTTAAACTGATTACATGAGCCTGATATTCTTGTTGAATATCAAGCTCAAGTAAGGTTTGAGGTGTTTGTTGATTTAGTATCATTAGCCATTTTCAGAAAACCATAAAAATCATTTTTTAACTTTACTGTTTCATTTTTAAAAGCTATAAGCCATAAGGTGACTTGCTAATAAGTCAATCTTATAGCCTATAGGCTCTTGTATCAGGTTATCTTTGCTTTTGGTTGTTTGATTTTGGCAGGTTCAAAACAAGGACTAAGAACATCATCATCATCATCATTTTCATTTTTGTCTTCAAATTGCCAGAAAGTCTGCTCAGGCCCCAGCCTGATTGGAGGTGACTTTTCAGTCACTGTTGGGCCTGGATGTAGGTCCAACAAGGTAGCTTCCTTTTCCTTGTTTAAGTTTTCAGAAATTGTGAAAAGTGGTGATTTTGTGTGATCTGTATGCAAATTGCTTAAGTGTTGTTTATATGGTTTGATTCTACTGATTAGAAGTTTATATGCATGTTTTAAGCTTGTTAGATCAGGTTTGAGTAGATTTAAGTAGGTTTGCTTTGTTAAATTTAAGTTTGTGGTTATAAAGGGGTGTTTGGATTAAGGGATTAAGTGGTGATTAATAGTTTAAATCTGGCTTAAAACTTGTTTTATTCACTCACTAGGTAGTTGTTAGGTTGTATGCTAATTGGTTTTCAGATTGGAAGAGTTTTAAACAAAGCTTGCATGTTAAAAAATGAAGAATAGCTCATAAATCAGTAAAGCCATTTTTTGACTGATTTTGGGGAAATTAGTGCTTCAAATCTGGTAAGTTGTTAGATTATAGGCCATTTAAGGTTTGTGATAACTTGTATGCTAGTTGGTTGATTTGCGTGCAAGATCTTAGGGTTTGAATCTCACCATTTTGCCTAAAAAATCAGCAAAATACCCCCAGACCTACTCATAGCTATATCAGCAACATTCATTGGCATTTGTGTGTGATTTGTGTGAAGGAACTTGCTTGTTTTGTGTTTGTCTTGACTCCCTATACTCAACTGAGTATAGGGGTGCCCCACTTGTCCAATCAAACATCACTGAATTCCAGGAACAAGACCTCTTGTTCACTTCTTCACAAGTGAAGATATACACCTTGTGTTCATCAAACAAGGATCCTATCTGAACACGTTTTTGATTCAAGTAGCTTTAATTCTTGTTTAGTTGTTATAAAAGCGTGATTTAAAGTAAGTTTAAGTTACTGTGTTTGTGTTTTCAGAGTTTAAAAAAAGGAAAAAAATATATAAAAAGCAAAAAGGACGTGGCCAGGACTCGAACCTGCGCCACTCCTCTCATAACACATACGTCTTACCAGCGTGCCCTTGGGTCTTTTACTGCTAAGTACTCAAACCAATATCCTTTTAACAAGTTTTTGTTTGGGCTTTTCAAATATAAGCCGTAGCTAAATAAGCTCTCACAAGCTTATTGGTTAAAGTTTTTGGTCAGTTTACATTTTTCTTAGGTTGGTTACTTAGTTTAGGACTTTTCTGGCCAAAGATTTGATTTTTCTCTTTCTTTATTTATTTTTTATTAATTTTTCTTTACCCGTTTTTAATTAAGTAGATTAAAAATAGCAAAAGTAGTTTTAAAATTTTATAAAAAATGTTTTTAGGTTTTATTTAAGTAACTTGAGGTTTATAGCCATTTAAGTTTTCAAAAAGTCTTATTTTTGATTTTATAGGATTTTAGGGTTTTTAACCAACTTTAAAATTTAATATAAAATTATTAAATAGGTTTTAGAAACTTTTAATTGCATTTCTGTCTTAGTTACATTATTCTAGATTTTTGGTAATTTTTTAGAATTTTTTAATAAACTTTGAATTTTTTTGAATATTTTAATATTATTTTATTATTAAAAATTGAAAGTTTGATTTTATAAGTTTTTACATTTTTCCTAGATTGTAGACACTTAATTAGGAGTTTTGTAACTTTCTAAATATTTTTAGGGCTTTTTAATTATTTTCTAGAATTAATTTAAGTTTTAATTGATTTTAATAGTTTTTAAGTGTTTAAAAATAGTTTTATTTGGTTTTAAAATTTTAAAAAATACTTTTTAGCTTAATTAGGTTATTTTTGAGGTTTACAAACTTTAAAATCTTGCTTAGGGCTTTTTAATAATTAATTGTGATTTTTAGGGCTTTAATTAGCATTAAAAAGTCATTATCTAATTAATTAAAAGGTTTTAGCAAGTTTGGATTTTTTGTAAACTCCTAGAATATTATTGTGGATTTTTAATAATTTTTAGGAATTTTTAGGTTAAAATTTTAATTTTTGCACTATTTACGGTTTTACGTGATCGCCTTTTTCGTCTTAGTTTAATCCGTCTTCGTAACCGTCTTTCTCTTCTAATCTCATTTCTTTCTTTCTTTTTCAATCATATAATCACAAATCAAAATCATCTCTTAACACAACGCACTTGCCTCCTCGAGAACGAACTCACTTTTAGGGTCATTCACACACGGTTTTCCTAAATCGTCGTGCATACTTGTCCTAATTGCCTTCCTTTTCCTAAAGGGGTAATTTTACTCAACGCCAATGCTCTAAGTTGAAAGGAAAGACTTAAACCTAGGAGAGTGCGTGCTATGAGTATAACCATTCAATCTAGCCTCAAGACTAAGATTTTAGAAGCACATAAGGAAGCTGCAAAGGACCTTAAGGCTCCAGCTGAATTGCTGCGAGGATTAGATGCTCAATTTGAAAGGAAAGGGGATGGAACAATTTACTTTGTCAGATGGATATGGATTCCATTAGTTGGAGGAATAAGAAAGGTAATAATGGAAGAAGCTCATACTTCAAGATATTCAATACACCCTGGTGCAGATAAGATGTATTACGATTTGAGGGATGTTTATTGGTGGCCTGGTATGAAGAAAGATATAGTAGAGTACGTCAACAAGTGTCTGACTTGTTCAAAGGTTAAAGAAGTACATCAGACACCGTCACGTCTTTTATAACAACCAGAAGTCCCTGAATGGAAATGGGAAAGGATTACAATGGACCTAGTTACAAAGTTGCCCAGAAGCAGTGGTGGTTATGATACAGTTTGGGTTATTGTTGATAGATTAACCAAATATGATCACTTTCTCCCTATTCGTGAGGATTATAAAATGGAAAGATTGGCTCGAATTTACATCACTGAGATTGTTGCAAAACACGGAGTACCAGTGTCGATTATTTCTAATATGGATGGTCGTTTTGCGTCTCATTTCTGGAAGGCACTTCAAAAGGCGTTGGGTACGCAAGTATTAATGAGTACATCATATCACCCAGAGACAGATAGACAGAGTGAACGCACTATTAAAACTTTGGAAGACATGCTACGGGCATGTGTTATGGATTTTGGAGGTAGTTGGGACACTCATATACCTTTGGCCGAATTCTCCTATAATAATAGTTATCATAAAAGTGTCAAGTGTTCGCCATTCGAGGCATTATACGGGCGTAAATGCAGATCACCAGTGATATGAAATGAAGTGGGTGAAAGTCAACTGATAGGGCATGAATTAGTCCAAGAAACTACATACAAGATTGTACATATTAGGGAAAGACTAAAAACAGCTAGAAGTCGTCAAAAGAGTTACGCATACCTCTTGAGTTTCAAGTCGGAGACCGTGTATTGCTTCGAGTAGGAAAACTTGCACCACATTTTGTAGGACCATTCGAGATCATTGAGCGTGTTGGTTCAGTAGCTTATCGACTGAATTTACCTCAGGAGTTAAGTTGTGCTCACAATGTATTCCACGTTTCCAATCTTAAGAAATGCTTAGCCGAATCAGATGTTCAAATACCGTTAGAAGAAATAAGGGTGGACGAGAAAATTTACTTCATTGAAGAACCAATAGAGATTGTGGATCGCCAAGTCAAGAATCTAAAACGTAGTTGGATTCCTATCGTTAAGGTTCGTTGGGATTCACGTCGGGGTGCTGAGTTTACCTAGGAGAGCGAAGATCAGTTCAAGGCTAAGTATCCCCATTTCTTCTCGTCTTCTTCCGTCTCCAGTTGAACTCTGAGGGACCAGAGTTCCTTTAGAGGGGTAGACTGTGAGATCTCGTATTTTTTCGGTAATTATTTTACTTTTATATATTATTTTTTTAATCATTGATAATACTTATTCGGAATTATAAAATTATTATTATTTTATGTTTTCATATTTATTTAAATAAAATATTTTGATTTAAAAGCACTCGCGTGCATTTTTACAAAAGTTTACTTGAATAAACGGAACGAGGACCGATGGCTAAATATTTCGACATAAAGATGTTAATCTTTACTTGGTTTTAAGTCTAGAACGATAACGGGCACAGTGTTAAATCCTTGTATTTCACGTTTATTTGTCGATTGTTTCAATGTTCGATGTTTTCAATGTTTTCTCTTTAATGACGTGTTAAGTCGAGTCGGGAGACTATATTAATATATTTTGAATGCGTTTTAACTTTTGAGAAGTATTTTTACGAAACCCGAGTCCCGTGAATATTTGTAAAAATTGACTAATACTCATTTCCCGCTTTTTAACTAAATATTTACTTTTAGTCCAAAGATTTCAAAGTTGGCAAGATTAGTCCCCCACCTACCACTATATAAATATTTATTTTCTATCTAAAAACACATAGATGCTAGATAAAAAATTCCATCACCCCTCTCCCCTCCCTTTCCTACCGTGAGCTATACCCCATCAAAAACCACCATAAATTTTGATTTTTACCTTGTTTTAGCCTAATCTAAATCAAGACCCACTCTTGTAATTAAAAGGTGATTCCATTGGTACCAAAATCTCACACATGCATCAAGTTTCAAGTTTCTTATGATTTATGGTTGGTAAAAGGTTTTGATGATCATGCATGTGATGATCTTGATAAGATCATGATGTTTTGATGATAAAAAGTTTGAGTTTTTGATTTTGGTTTTTGTTTATGTAACATGCAAGTGTTAAGATTGATATTGGGTAACTATAGGATGTTAGTTATGGTAGAAAAATGGGTAAAATGAGTTGAAAAGATGATTTGGCATGAGTTTTAGATAAGTGATTTAGGGCAGTAGGTTTGAGGATGATTTTGGGTGTCTTAAGCTTGAATTATTGTTGTACAAATGAGATAGTGTTGTAGAGATTTTCATTACCTTCGAATTGATATAAATTAGAGCTTCTAACTCAAAACGAGGAGGAAGTTATGATAGTTTGATTATTCGTGTACCGGGAGACGAGTATCGACGCAATCCGAATTTGTCGTCGATATTTGGATCGAATCTCGGGGACTATAAAATGAGTTTTAAAAATAGTCAAGGGCTGTTCTTGGGCTCTAAACCTATGGCTGTGAGTCTATTTTCAAACTCAAGTGTCGGTTTTGTAAACGGAATTTGTTAGAAAGGTCAAAATGGTTTTGCGAGTCGAAGGCGTAAATCTGTCCGGTTTTTGTATTTCAAAGATGCGTCGGGCAGGAGGTCTTAGAAGTAAAAACATTTGTCGAACTTTTTAGAAGACTTTCTATAGATAGTAAGTGAGTTCCTCAAGTCATTTCATAAACTTTTGACGTGTCAAAGTAAGGGAAATGAGCTTGTACATTTGGTATATACCGGCTGAGTGCTTTTGAGAGCATTGTTTAGTAATAGTAAACTTTTAGATATGTCTAGATGTATCACTTGCATGGATTTTCTTGTGTGTCATAACATGGTTTATGTACTAATTTAAATTCGAATGTTTTCTAAACATTATTTTCTTATCTTCTAAACTTTCACGTCCCGTTATCGTAGGTCTCTGATGACTTAAAGTTGCTTGATTTTTCATTGTT
Source organism: Glebionis coronaria (assembly GCA_025667525.1). Taxonomy (NCBI): domain Eukaryota; kingdom Viridiplantae; phylum Streptophyta; class Magnoliopsida; order Asterales; family Asteraceae; genus Glebionis; species Glebionis coronaria. The sequence goes on from CM046879.1 coordinate 165,924,698, forward strand.
ACTACTCAGCCCTCAAGTTCCGTGTTGATTCACCTTATAGCTAAGGTGAGTTCATAGCCCCTTTTTACTACTTGTATATTGTTTCAAAACGCGGGGTGAGATTATCATGTTGGAACACAATCTTTTAAACTGTACGCTATCCTGAAATGTATGCTGCCAGATGAATTCATTGATATGATTGCTTTTAGTCTATAGCCTTAAGTTTCCTCTCTTGATGAACCATTAATTGTCTTGTATACTTTGTGCTAAGTGCGAATGTTGTGGGTGGATCCGTCGGGATTAACAATCCCCGTCTTGTATTACTTTGACGCATTTCATTTGTTTATACTTGAGTATTGAGGCTAAATACTTACTAGAGGAACTTACAATGATTGTTAAGTTCATGAACTAAATAGCAATAATATATACCATGACTATGGATAATGTACATAGTCATCCCCCCCCCCCCCCATTACATGTTTTACAAACTTTATTGTGTTCCATTACTTAGTTTACAAAACCTATGAATATCAATCAACTTTTTTTGACGGGTTTACATGTTTTAATCCCAGGTAATAATGCTTAATATGCTTGGATGAGATCCCGTTGGATGTTGGCAGCTTAGAAGTTATGTGTTGTATTTATGTTTTTAATGTAGCTAAAGTTGCCAAAGTCTTCCACTTATCTTTTGGTATCTATAAACTTTAAAACCATGATGTAATGGTACTTTATTATGTTTTAAAACTTATAGGACCTATGCTTTAAAACTCTGATATATCGTGATGTAATATATATGTCTTTTATTACGTCATTTTCGAGTCATTTATAATTCATTGTCACTTGTACCATGACGTGTTACCCCTTGTTGCCTAGTTGTTCCATGCCTGATTTCGGGGGTCTCACAACATGGTGGAGTTACAGAGGATCTTTGATGCATTTTTTTTCTCTTGGAGGTAATTTGCTAAAAATGTTGCTTTTATGTCGTCGTAGCTATCTATTGTTTTCGCCGGGAGGTCGTCGAACCACACCCGGGCGTTCCCAATGAGAGTGGAATTAAACATGTGGCACCAAGTAGGTATGACCAATTTCTCCACTTTAGCCGACACTTGAAAAACTTTCACATGGTCTTCTGGGTCTTCGGACCCGTCATACGTCTTGACATGGCTGGGCATTCAGATTTTTCTAGGAAATCAAAATTTCTGATGCGAGGTGTGAACGGGTCAACATCTTCGCACAACCATGGTTGGGATAAATCATTGTTGTCCGCTTTCTAGGAAAATCGATTTCCAGTGTCCGCCGTCACTCTCGTCGATCTCTAAGTACCGTTTGGAGGTGACTTCTTAAGCCTGGTTATTGCGAGCCTCGGAGTTTCTCCTTTTATGTTTCATGCGTTGATCTCTTCTTCCTTCGCCTAACCTGGCAAACACTCCCCCTCTTGAGGGCCTAGTCTTGTGAAGACTGCTGCTCTATCATGGTTTCTTGGGTCGGATGACTCGTACCTGGTTTGTAAAAAGATGCCATGGCTCTGCCATCGGCTTTCGCATCTGTCCAAGGACACTTGCCTCTTATCCCTCCGTTTTCTGGTCGGCCTGGGAGTGGCGGACTTAGAGTAGTCGGAGAGTTCATCCTCTCCTCGAGCTCCACGCGTAGGTTAGACGTGCTTTCACAGATTTCAGCTTCTTCCTATGTTGTACCTCTTTGTGGATCTTCTCGGCTATCAGGGATATTAGTTGGTTGTAATGTTCATTGCAGAATTCTTTAATAACGATGTCAGACGCTTGCACTCTAGGGTTTTCCGCAACCTTGTTTGTCTCCTCCGCACCTGTGTTTCGTAAGGCGGACGTGACTGGTGTCGGAGGATCTCGGGCCGGTGAGATCATGTTGGAATGAGATCTTTAGAACGTAGTTACATACCGGGTCTCACGGATGGCACCACTTGTTAGTACAACAATCGGTCTGAGTCGAGTATGAATCTAAGTTCCTCGCGAGGGCACTTAGATGTCTTGGGTTATGGTGGATCGTGTACTATCAAGAGATGTGATTGACGATTTCATGCACAAGTAAAGTATACCGTTAGTTTTTACCCTAGGGACGGACCCCGCGATTAGACTCCAGCGTGAGAGTAAGTATTTATATCGTAGATATATGTGTGTAGAGATGAGTGAGAAAATCGTACCTCGTTTAGAGCGCAAATGAGTACTATTTATAGAGTAAAGTACTGGGCCTTTCCCCGTTTCTCGAATAGTACTTGTGAATGGGCCTTCGCAGGGGTCCCGGACGTGTTTCGAGGAAAACGTGTCCAGTATTTGCGTTGCGGATCCGCTCGCTGGGAACTGATCCGCTTTAGAGTTTTGCCAACGTGATGGGCTTTCATATACTTAGGTCTGGACCTAAGATTTGATGTATGATTTTTAGGCCTAATGAACCGTATCCATACTATACTCCGTCAACCACAAAAAGGCTTAAACATGAAAGATGTAGTTTTTTTAGATTGACAATTTTAACTATCACACAATATTTATATCACAAATTCATCTCACATGTCCGTATACTATACGACAAAATTAGAGTACGACCATTTACATAGTCAATGACCTCCTTATACGGTGTTCATAACAAACAACATAAAACAAAATTTAACATTTAAGATGATGATGTCTTGGATTGTGAATCACCACTTGGGGAATTGTTTTGTTCTTGCGAGCTCCAAGTTGTGGATGCCTCGTTATAGAAAACAAGATGTCGCGTATCATCAGCAAAAAACTGGACAGATTTCGGTATTGGAGGCATTTTCACATCCACAATCCCTTCAAGCATTTGCTCCACTAGACTCATGGAAGGCCTGTCCTCTTCCTCATCTTGGATACACCAGTATGCAACTTTGCATGTTTTCACGACTTCTTCAACATTTGCTTCCCTGTTTAACCGACTGTCTAGTAGGCTAAGGATATCACCTCCTTCCACCATAACGACATTTGCAGCCACACTAGGGAAGAATGTATAACTTAAATCTTCTGATTGTTCTGCATTTCTTTTACCATGCACTAATTCAAAAAGCATCATTCCGTAGCTATAAACATCTGCTTTGGCTGTGATAGCCACGCCTGATAACCATTCTGGCGCTAGATACCCTCTTGTCCCTCTCATAGTTGTCAAAACGCGACTAAAATTTCGTCCCACGAGCTTTGCAAGGCCAAAATCTGCAATTTTGGGGCCAAAATCGGCATCTAACAGAATGTTTTCTGGCTTTATGTCACAGTGAATTATACAGTCTCTGCACTTCTCATGAAGATAAACCAACCCTTTTGCCATTCCAAGTGCAATCTGATACCTTGTTTTCCAGTTCAGGACATTATCTTGTTTTTCATGGAAAAGATGTGAATGAAGTGAACCATTTGGCATGTAATCATACACCAATAACTTATTATTACCTTCTGCACAGAACCCACGAAGGCGTACAAGATTAACATGTTGGATTTTCCCAATTGTGTTGACTTCGCTCCTGAACTGTTTCTCTCCTTGGCTGACACTTTCGAGCTTTTTCACTGCCACAATGGTTGAGTCACTAAGTACCCCCTTAAAAACGGATCCAAAACCACCTTCTCCCAGTTTCTCCGAGAAGTTTTTAGTGGCTATTTGCAAATCTCTGTAGACAAACGCTATCAACGCTCCCTCCATTGTTGTTTTCCCAGCGAACATCCACTTTTTTTTATAGATTAGAAGCACAACCAATCCTAAGACTAAAACCCCACCTGCAACACACCCTATTACGGTAGCTACAGGGACCCTTTTATTCTTATTGCTACGTGGTAGATCTTTTGAAGCAACCTTGACATAGATTGCTTTACCATTACCATTATCTTCTGAAAGATTCAAGAGATCTCCATCCCAAACTATACAATCGTTATCGACAAAAGAGTAAGCATTACACGAGCACATATTCAAACATGTGGTACGGCATTCTCTAGCACTCCCAACCGCCACAGAATTATTTGGAGGCAAATTCGTGACTTTAATCTCAAGAAAACCGTGATTTTCCTCATCTCTACCACAAACCAATTCGGTTGTTCTTACACAGCCACCAGAGAAATCACTTATATTCCAATCACTCTGTGATCTCGGTTTAAAACCATTCAAGCAATTACAAAGCGACAATCCAGTCCGCTGGCAAATCCCAAAATCCCCACATAAAGCATAGACCTGGCATTGTGTTTCAGGTTGAGCCCAGATGATATTCCACTCTTTAGTAGATTCAGACCATGTTTGTAGCTGAAGTTGTCCAGCCACATGCATTACAAATCTGGATATAGTGGAAGGATCATACGAAGAATAAGTGAAGAAACTTTCATTCTCATTTGTTTGATAGTCGTACTTATAAAAAGGATTGGCCATCAATGGATTCCAGGATCCGGTATCCCAATACTGCAAGGAGGCATTCCACTTAAGCATAATCATCAAGCGAACCGGATGAAGCTCCATAGAAAAGAGTCCTAGCGCGGGATCAGATGTGCTTTTCCATGAAGTAAGAGGCAAGCTTTTGTTTGCTCTCTTATCATAAACAAGTTTAGCACCGGGCAACCAAGTATTAACAGGGTGGTCAAAACTTTGCCAGACAATTGAATTTAATCCATCTCTCAAAACCAAGTTACCATCATCAAGAATAACAGCAATTGTAGAATTCAAGCCGTTTGTGGAAGTGGCGTTTGTGGACCAAATTGGTAACTTGGACTCATTTAAGAGTACTAAGTTACCGTCGATAACTTTTAACTCAGATTTGTATATGTCAGATATGGGTACTTCTCGGTTTGCTACCCACACTACGGTAGGAGGACTAGAAAATAGTAACTTTTTATACCATATGCCTATATAATAATAGTTGGAAGAGTTACCTGGTTTAAAGAATCCCAACTCAAAGTTTTCACCTTTGGATATGATTGTTTGGTCCCCTGAAAGTGATTTGTTTGCATATATGGTGTCAGCTCCTAATGAAAAAGAAACAGTGAGAGATAAATACACCATGAACATAATCTGCATCGGAACTGTCATTGTTTTTAGATACAACAAAATGATACAAAATAACGGCATCCTAATTATATACCTAATTTGCGAGGAAATGGTTCAACATCAAAGTTGAAATTTCTTAACTCCCAAATTTTAACGCAATTTGGAAAGCAAGGGCATCCTTTTTTTCCACAGAAAAGGTCTTTGACGTTGATGGCTGTCTCTATCTTTATGTTATATATATGTCTGCTCTTTATAATGCACTTGTTACATTTTATCCTTAAAAGTTTTAAGAAATTAAGTCGAATGTTACAATAATAAAATATAACCAATATACTCCCTCCGTCCCAAAATTATAGTCCCCTATACCATTTTGTGACGTCCCAAAATTATAGTCCCCTTCCAAAAATAGATGTAAGTAATGTAAATCATGTTCACCGATCACTTCATTACCTTTCCCCTGTATCATCAAAATCTCCTCCCATCATCCTGTGTAACCATGATTACTGAATAGTTTATACGGTTTAATTTTAAGAAAATAGACAAGAAATGATGAAGATCCAAGGTTTTTAATGGTGCAGAACTGCAGATATGTTGATTTGGCACCAGATATGGAGAGAGAAAAGGTGAATGAAGATATGTAGAGGAGCTTCAGTAAGAAAAATACTACTAGTATTTAGAGAAGTGAAAGCTTATGGTGCAAATGAGATTATTAATTGTTGGGACGCCGCGACAGTTAAACAATCATCTCTTGATCAAAATATTGTGATAAAAAGCTGTGAAAAAGTTGTTCTGGAATTTCTATTATAGACAATCACCTTCATTGTCGTCCGTGACATGGTTAATGAGGAAAATCGAACAACTTGGAGTTGGCTTTAGTAAAATCTGAATCTGACTGCAAGCCGTGCTCATTTAAGGATAATTGTCTGATTTGTTCATTGGATACGCTTCTTCCTTTGCTTGAGGATTCGTGTAGGTGTAGCAATGGTGATCATGATGAAGATAACTCGATGGCTTTAGTACCAGCACAGAAACTAGAAGCTTCATCGACTTCAACGTCTTTGTTACTAAGGGAATTGCCTGAACTAAGACCTGGTTGGCCCCTTATTCGATGATCCATTTCATCTAATAAGTCACGGATTCATCAGATCTCGGTAGTGCAATGGGATATGAAGCTTCCAGATAGACATTGCTTTCAAATTATTAACTCGGATTCAGGAAATGATGGTGTTTTTGATGAAAAAGAAGACGGATTGTTGGAAGTAAATGCTGAAAATGGGGCAATTGTTTGTGTTGGCGCTGAGCAATTTCAAGATGGTTTATCGTTAGTTATCCCGTCATCATGGCAACAGCAAATTTAGCATATGGTTTGTGCTCTTCAATTTTGGCGTTTGTTGACATTTTCTATAGTTTAAAAAAAATGTGAAGTATATTTTGTATTTTTATCACCGACTAGAGTAATTCTTTGTATTTTCGAAGAATATGATCTGAAAAGGAGGGAGCAGTAACGTCTACAAAGGGTGTGTGCTCCATGGTAAGGAAATTGCAGTTAAAATGTTGAAATCCGATGTTTCGAAAGAATTCATGTTAGAAATTAATATTATACTCCCATTTTGGGTTTTGCTTAGAAGACAAAAATCTCCTCTTGGTTTATGATTTTTTGTCAAGAGGAAGTCTTGAACATAGTTTGCACGGTATGATCTTTTATATCACGAAAAAGAACATAGTTTTCATATCAATGTGGTTTTATATCTTTTCCTGAATCCTGATTCATATATTGCTTGCTAATTATCAAGCAATCGTCTTCTCGAAAAAGGAACTCTCTTGTTTTACCGAGTGCTTGAGGCTTGAGAAAGCATTATATTAGAATTTTTCCGTTTACAAGGTGGTTGCTTTTGACATTATGTCATTATCGCAAATGAGTAGAAGTGTCAAGATGGGTCGAGTTGGATCATGGGTCAAAACAAATAAATTTGAAAACAGGTCGTGGATAGATGGGTTGATTGAGTTACTAATTCTCTTATTTTTAGTTTCTTCTGAGAGACAGTAGTATGTTTTTTTTTTCTTTTCTTTTTTCGGAAGAATAAAAACTGGAAGTTATTTTCAATAAATAATATTTTCAATATAAACGAATAAATGACACAGTTTGTCTTTTTATTCAATACAATTTGTATCGAAATACAGACAAGTTCTTTCTGTATATTACATAAAATTGTATTACAAAGACATGAACATATAATTGAAATGAGTATTCACCAACAAGAGATCGCGTATTACCTCTCAACATAGATAAAGCGCTAGCAATCCTTGTAATAAGATGTATATCCGATACTCAGCGACGTCCTTTTAAGCCTGAAATATAAGAAAAACTAAAGGATAATTTTTCAAAAAAAAAGAGTAGAGAGGTCATTTCAAACAATTAAACAAATGTATAAAAAATTAGCACTTGTCTGTATCTTGGAAAATTAAGGACTTATTTGCTTATTTGTGTCACAGATTTGGATTCATAAGATTGCTAGATTTATTTACAACATCAAGTGAGTATGAGACTGGTAGTCGTTTAACTCGTGATATGTATCTCTATGCATACATTTCCCTAATTCCCTTAATAGATGTTGGGGTTTCCTTCGTTCCAACAGGGTGAAGATAATCAATAGCCTAACTACGTACCAATGAATGGTTACCGGATATCTCTTGGAGTCGTGTAATCACTTTCCAAAGAAGATTATTCGACCATATGTCTGGGTTAACACGAATACCTCCTTGGGATAAAACCAAGAGTTAGTTCTTGTTTTAGGCACAAATCAAGAACTCTGTGCGTGTAAGTGTTTCTTGTTTCTGTATCTCATCATGCAAAATATGATCACTATTTATAGTGATCCTATTCCTTTAAGGAATGTAACTCCTAGTCAAAGGTATTAAGAGCATTAATCGGCCTATTAATCTCATAATAACCTTCATAAAGCATAGTGGTTACATGACCATAAACCTGGTCATCAAGTCAATATTCAACCCTCATTAACTGGTCAAAGAGGTTACAAAGACTTTGTGCATCACCAGGAGCAACGTCCTAACCAGGAGCAGCTTCCTAACCAGGAGCAGCTTCCTGACCAGGAGCAGCTTCCTGACCAGGAGCAACTTCCTGACCAGGAGCAACTTCCTGACCAGGAGCAGCTTCCTACTGATATCACAACCACTATATTGAGTCCAGGGAGGTAAGGGACTTAATGGGTGTACACTCCGTACCTCCAAACCCATTTACAAGTATTACCCGTTCCCACAATTGCACTAAATTTCCAACAATCCTCCCCAATTTAGTACAATTCCTTTTTGCATGAAAATCAACTTTAGCAAAACCAGTGCATAAATGAAAATGTCCTGAGGATTGAATTTCCATCTTAGTACATCACTCCAAATATTCGAGAATCAGGGTGTTCTAAGAATTGAACCCTTCAACTACTTTGAACACCTGAAGATAATATACACCCAAGTTTTCAAACACTTAAAACGCTCCTGACACCATACAAGCCATGTGTCCATATCCAATTCATAAATGTTGTAAGAGCCAAAGTCCATGCTCCTTGAGGCGGCGAAACCTCAACATTTACATAGGTGGTTCCTCTTTAGTTCATGCTCCTGCTTAAGCACTTTTTCAAAGAAATTAACCATTAAGAAGTTTATAACTTCATCCTCCTTTCAGCAGGTACAAGCACATCCTTGGGATGATATACATGTGCTTCAGTCCCCTGAATGTTCAGCTTTCCACATTGAACTCAGCTCCCAAGTTTCCTCAGGAGGGAGTTGGGTGTCCTAGCATTCAGTGACTAGAGTGGACTTTTAAACCCATCCCTTTACCAGACTTTATAACCAAGTCTCTAGCCAATCCCTTCGTCAAGTGATCAGCTAAGTTTTGTTGAGACCTCACAAACTCTATTGAAATCACCCCATTCGTGATCAACTCACGAATCATGCTATGTCTAACACCTAGGTGTCTAGACTTGCCATTGTACATCTGGCTATATGCCTTAGCCAATGTAGCTGCACTATCACAACGGACAGAAATGGGTGCCATAGGTTTGACCCACAATGGAATCTCAAGAAGCAAGTTTCTCAGCCATTCAGCCTCTTTACCAGCAGCTGCTAGAGCCACAAATTCAGATTCCATTGTTGAACCAGTAATGCAAGTTTGCTTCTTGGATGCCCAAGAAATTGCACCACCACCAAGAAGGAATACCCAGCCACTTGTGGATGAATTATCCTCAGTATTGCTGATCCAACTTGCATCAGTGTAACCTTCCAACACTGAAGGATATCCAGTATAAGACAAACAATAATCCATTGTTCCTTTCAAATACTTCAGTACCCTCTGAATTGCTTGCCAGTGCTGAGTACCAGGATTACTAGTATACCTACTCAGTTTACCCACAGCAAATGCAATGTCAGGCCTAGTACTAGTCATGGCATACATCAAGCAACCAATAACCCTAGAATACTCAAGCTGGGAGACAGCCTGACCATTGTTAGGCATTAGTTTCTCACTTGTATCCATAGGTGTACTTACTGGAGTACAATCAAAGTGATTGAATTTCTTCAGCACCTTCTCAATGTAATGAGACTGAGAAATTACAATACCATCACTTTCATGTTTAATCCTTATGCCAAGGATAACATCAGCCTCCCCCATGTCTTTCATGGAGAACTTTGATGACAAAAAATCCTTTGTCTGATCAACCTTAGCTTGGTCAGTACCAAAGATTAACATGTCATCAACATATAGGCAAATGATGACTCCTTTACCAGATTCATCAAATTTGCTATATACACATTTGTCAGCTTGGTTAAGTGAATAACCATTAGACAAAACCACTTCATCAAATTTCTGGTGCCATTGCTTAGGTGCCTGCTTCAGTCCATATAAGGACTTAATCAGTTTACACACCTTACCTTCATGACCAGGCATGATGAAGCCCTGAGGTTGGTTCATATAAACCTCCTCATCCAAGTCACCATTCAAGAATGCTGTCTTCACATCCATCTGATGAATAATCAGATTGTGAATACTTGCTAGAGCAATCAGCATTCTTATGGTACTGATACGTGCTACTGGAGCATAAGTATCAAAATAGTCTATTCCTGACTTTTGTTTAAAGCCCTGAATGACTAACCTTGCCTTGAACTTTTCAACAGTTCCATCTACCTTCATTTTCCTTTTGAAAATCCACTTGTTACCAAGTGGATTACAACCTGGAGGTAGATCAACCAACACCCAAGTGTTGTTGCCCATGATGGAATCCATCTCATCATTGATTGCTTCTTTCCAGAAAGCAACATCCTGGGACTTCATTGCTTCATCAAACGTTTTGGGATCATCTTCAACATTAAAGCAATAGTAGTACTGGTCAGAGACCTCATCCCTTGTTCCTTCAACTAGGTATAGTTGAAATTCAGGCCCAAAATTCTTTGGAGTCCTATGCCTTGTGCTTCTTCTAAGCTCAGGCTCAGGTTGCTGAACCACAACCTCATCAGTGACCCTTTCAGGTTCCACTGAAACACCAGTGTCCTCAGCTCCTATAGGAGTCCTAAGGCTTGGTCTAGGGACTGATGAGAACCTAGTCTCATCAAAGTTAGCATCCCTTGATTCAATGATTGAGTTTATTGAAACTGAATCATTAGGTTCAATAACATAGAACCTATAAGCCTTGGAATGCTCAGCATATCCAACAAAGATGCATTCAATGCCTCTTTCACCCAAGGTTTTCACCTTTGGATCAGGGAGTCTTACAACAGCCCTACAACCCCAAACTTTGAGGTAGTTCAAGTTTGGTTTCCTTTTAGTCCAGAGTTCATAAGGGGTAATCCTGTTCCTTTTATTAGGAGCCCTATTTAATAAATAGCAAGCTGTTAACATAGCTTCTCCCCAAAACCCTTGACTCAGTCCTGAGTAGGACAACATGGAGTTAACCATCTCTTTTAGTACTCTATTTTTTCTTTCTGATATACCATTTTGTTGTGGAGTATAGGGGGCAGTTGTTTCATGGATTATTCCAACAGACTGAAAATACTGAGTATTCATGTACTCACCTCCCCTATCAGTCCTAAATCTTTTGATTTGGACTCCTTGTTGTAATTCAACTTCAGTTTTAAATACTTTAAATTTATCTAATGCTTCATCCTTAGTATGTAACAAATAGACATAACAAAACCTTGAAGCATCATCAATAAATGTTACCAAGTATTTCTTATTCCCTAATGAGGGAGTAGCATTGATTGTAGTGTTTTACTACTCTTTAGGAAAAGAGCGTAAATAGCGGTAAGTATCGAACAAATGACTTTTAAGAAAAATCAAGTGTTAATGACCCAATCACTTAAAAGAGATGAAAGATTCGTTTCCCAAGGAGGTATGGTGTTGTGAATTAACTTGTATTTCTTTGAGATTAATATTGATGAGATGGAATGACGGTTTCGTGAAAATTACACTATGACGTAAAAACGTAAACGTAAAGCCGTAGAAAAACACAAAAATTAAAAATTATTAAAAACAAAATCAAGAAAAGATTAAAAAGCTAAAAACAAGTCTCAAATAATATAAACAAAGATAAAAATCCAACAAAGATATTTTAAAACCTTTTATTAATTAAATAATTAATTTTAAATGCTAATTAAAGCCCTAAAATTAAATTTAATTAATTCAAATGTCAAAAATATGATTTTATTGAATAATCACTTAACTTATATTATTATGAGACCAAAAAGTATTTTTCTAAAAATTAAAACCTATTAAAACTATTTTTAAAACCCTAAAAATGATTAAAAATGATTAAAACCTAATTAAACTTAAAATAATTATAAAAATAAATTTAAAAGCTTAAAAATTATTCTAAAAATGGAAATGATCCTAATTAAAGCTAAAGAACTTAAGAAAAATGAAAAATAAAGAAAAAGAAAATTTTGAAAATTTAATAATAAAATAATAATAAAATAATGCTAAAAATAAAAAGTTACTAAAATTTGAAATAAAAAATTTCTAAAAATTCTAAATAATATAATTAAGAGAAAAACACAAATTATAGCTCCTAAACCTTTTTTAATAATTTTATAAAAATCTTTAAAGTTTATAAAAAACCTTAAAATATTATAAAATTAGAAATAAAAGTTTTTGAAACCAAAACTTGATGTAAACCTCAAAAATATATTTATTAACCTAAAAATTATTTTTCCTAAAAAATAAAACTCTTTTTGGTATTTTTTAATGATTTAATAAAAAACGTATATTAAATAAATGTTATTAAATAAACTAATAATGTGAAAAATATGAAAAGTAGCTAGAAAAATCAATAAACTTAATAAGACTCTAGGAAAAATGAAATAAGCAAAAATGAGAAGTAAATAAGCTGGAAAATAAGGTAATAAGCTACGGCTTATTAAAAAGCAAAGGAAAAAGAAACGTGTTAAGTATTAAACTTTGTAAGCTCTTACCAATCAAAGACCCTAGGGCAGATGGTAAGAGCGTATGTGTGTGGGAGTGGTGACGGGGGTTCGAGTCCAGGCAACCCCTTTTTAATACTTTTTATTTTTTTGCTTTTTAAACTTTACCAAACCAACTGTTAACCTTATGACAAGCTTCTAATCCAACTCCACTTTCCTTTTTAGCCAAGATTTATCCAAATTCAAATCAAAAACGTGGCTTGGTTTGCTTCTTTTGGACTGATGAACACATAAGTGTGAGTGCACACTTATGCACACTTTCTAGCCAAGAGGTCTTAAGCTATGCTTATTTGGTGATTATTTTGGACAGCAATGGGCACTCTTGTGCTCCTTTGAGCACAAGAAGTCACAAACAACACAAATTAAACACTTAGCAAGCACATATCAAAATCCAAAGCACACCCTAGCCTATGCAATGTTTCTGATGAACTTTGTGCAGGACTGGTGGTTTTAAAGCAGATTACAAGCAACCCAGTGACATTTAGATGTCCAAATTTTGCACAAATACTCACCAACTAGCACACAATAACCCTACAATCCTGAATTACTTTAACTCTAACAGGATTTTAAGAATTGAGCACCAAAATTAATGAAAAATGAGCAAATTATGACACAAGCAGATTTCAACTCTCTTTTTCTTCAAAACCTCTCAACCTTGTTCAAATCTGGTTCCAAACTAATTTACTACTTACTACTAACCTATCTTAACCTTTACCAATTACTTTAACACCTTTTAATAGCTTGAATCAAATTATCTCCCCTGCTAAAACCTATTGCCAAACACCTCTTTATTTTCTGAAAACCAATTTTTATCAAACCAAAACTCTTTAAAACCTAATCAATTTGATTCATACACTATCTAACATGCATGTGAACACATAAGCATACAAATCAAACACTTAAAACACCATTAAACTCAGAATCAAACAAAGATCATACAAAGCTATTTTCTGAGATTTTATCAAAGGTAAAGAGATTTACCTTAGGTCCCTTACATCCAAGGGACCTAGTGGTTGCTTAACCACCTCCCTACCAGCCCGGGCTGGTGCTGAAACAAATATCAACAGCTCTCTCAACCTGTTATGACAAATTAAAAGAGAACAAGAACAATACAAGCCAATAGTATATTCTGTTTACTTTATTTTCTTTTTAAAACACTTCCAAATCTTTTCTTACCTTTCTAAAACGTTTTCTAAACACCTAATTACTACTTACTTCAAACCTCTTAACATCAAAACACTTATAACAGATTTTCACCAAAATCTCAAAAACTTTTGAAATAACTTTGAATCACAAAAATACTTCACCAAATAACAAGAGAGTGGAACTCAGAATCAAGCATAAACCCAACACTCAACTTTTTATAAACATTAAAAGGAATTACAATGATTTAAACAAACACCAAACTTTAATTTCATAAAAAAGGGATTACAAGGATTTTATGCTTAAAACTGGAACAAAGGGGTCATCACAGGTTGATGCCTCCTTTTATAGAGCCTATAGAACATCCTAGAAGCATAAAAACATAAACCCTAATCACTAGAAATCTGTAAAATACCCTTGAACGGTTTTGAGTGCATTTTGTCCTTTCTTGATCTTGGCCATTGGATTTTGCGTTGGGAGGAAGCTAATGATCTTGGACGTTGATATGGGACACGTATCAAGCCTTGGAGGCTAAGGAATGATGTGATTGGTGGATTGGGGAATTGGGGGTTTGGACCACAAACGTGGGATGCAGGTTTTTAGGAGTGGGAAGGGATTTGGTACGTGTGAATTAAACGTGGGAACTTTTAATTGAGTTTTTACCCAAGTTAAGTGAGGGTAAGTTCTGGGTTGGTAAAAAGATAAACAGTAAGATGTTTAATCCGATTTTGGGGGTACAGTGCTTGTTTGGCGCAATATTTGGTTTAAATGTTTGAAAATGCACAACATTGGCCCTTTCTTTTCCTTTCTTTTGTCTTTTTACTTTAAAAACTTGTCAGCGCCCTATTAAGCTTGTGTCAACTTCCAAGTTTTGTCATTTTTGGCACAAACTTAATAAAAAGGTTATCAAGGGTAATTTTTGGCATTTTTGAATATTTCAAGGGCTGTTTTTGAACATTGTTGATCTTCCAAGGTCTTCTTTGTATCTTTACTTCATGAGGGACCATAATTGGCAATTTGAATTTGTTGAGGGACCAATCTTGCCATTTCTTCAAAGTTGAAGGACCTTTTTGCAATTTTGACAAACTTAAGGGACCAAACTTGTAATTATTAATATACAAGGGTTTTAAGTGTCATTTCTTCAATAAATGATGATCAATCTTGTTTTGTCTTCAAGTCTTCAAGGGTATTTGATGAAAATTCCATGATTAGGGCCCGGTTCTTTGTACGGCTTCGTTTCTCGTGTCCGTTTTTCCTTGTATCTTGTGATATTTTGTCTTTTTCACGATATCCATACCTAAAACACACAAGTAAACAAACACAAGCATATATATGGTATTTTATGACATTTTAATGCATTTAAAGCCCGAAAAGAACGATGAGATCATGTATAAATGCCATCTCATCACTCCCCCATACTAAGCCATTGCCGTGCCCTCACGCAATGCTAGAATAAAGTATCTAAGCATCACCAAAGTTCAATTTAACCTTTATTGAAGAGTAAAAGACTTGCAACATACTACGATGATGTGTAAAGACATAATGTATGATTTTCATCACCAAAATGTGACTTTTAGGGTCTAAGAATAGAAACAAGTAAATGTCCCTTAGAGTAAATTTCGTCATCCTTGATTGTCATACATTCCATGCTAAGTGCAAAAACAAGATCATTGTTGGTACAAGTCACAATGCTAACACTACTCATACGTTCAAATTGTGTAATACTTTTTCTCCCCGCAATCCTAGTTATTATAAAAGGAAATGGGTTACTAGCATTTTTTATCTATTTGTCGTGGATCACAAGTGATTCATATTGACTTATTTGAGTAGTTATTAGTCCGAAAGCAAAGTAGCACGATTTGATCAATAGTTAGCCGAAGGAAAAAATCTTTTAAAACGGCTTCTCGTGTATCTCCTTAAGTTCATATCTTGGCATAACTCGTTTCACGATTTGAGACCTTTCTCGGACCGATATTTGGCATTTACTTCATACTTCAAATCTTGGGAAGACGTTCTTGAAATTATGGTCTTCTCTTCATATATTTGGAATTTCTTCACTTGACGTTTTTGAGAGATTCTTCATATAGGACCACGACTTCATCATTTTTCTTCAATCTTTACTTTGGATTTTGATATACAACGATCCGCCTCCTTTTCGGACTTGGATATATTTATCCTCATACCTTGTTAGGGTCTTTCTGGATAGACTTTCTCCATTCTTTAGGGGAGTAATTGCTTCTCGTCGTGTGTCTCGATCCTTCATATTGATTTTGGAACAATGATACTTCACATCATCTTTGGATCTTTAGCAAAAATAGAGCTCCTCATGCCTTGTTAGGGCCTTTTTGGATGATCGCCAATCTTCGCGTCCCGTTTCAATAAGTTATGCCTTGGCTATGAACTCTATTCAACCCCGAGCAACTTTTAAACGATCTTGCGCTAGAGGCTAAGTAACCTTTCAAATCGTACGACCTTACTTATTGCAATTATGTTTTATTCCTAATGCATTGATCTTATGGGAAGAAAAAGCCACAATTAAAAACATATGAGTTTTTGAAAGAACACTTTCATGTTCTACGTTTAGCATGATCACTTGTCTAACTCTATCATTTCTCGTTCTTCACTATATAAAGACCTCTAATTAAAGAGACTCGTGAATACTTAGCCATGCAAGTCAAAATTAAGCCAAATTTGGATTAGCTTTCATTAAGACTATATCAAATCAAAGTTTTGGGTTTTCAAGCCACCTATAGGATCTTGCACTTTCTTGGACTTTTTCAAGTTTAGAGAATGCGTTTTAAAGTTCCCTTGATAAGTGACTTTCTAGAATCAATTATAGGAACTTGCGAAAAGTTCTTGTTCTTAACCCGAATGAATTAAGACTTTCGCGTTTTAAAGCTCCCTATATAAAAGTCTAGCAAAACTTGAATTGAGCGGGTTAAGGAATGTAAATGGCTCCAAATGCCCATCAAGTCAAAAATTAACTCTTATTCTACCCATCGGAAAATATACATTCGTGTCTTAAAAACACTTATGAAAACTAAGAAAAATTTTAAAATTTGGCCATTTTTAGCCTTATTAGCAAAACAAAACATTGAAAATTGGAAAACGTGAGGGCGTAGCAAAGCAAGTACCTATTCACCCCCCCATACTAAAAGTAAACATTGTCCTCAATGTTTCGAGTCTAAAGGTGGAGCACCCCCATACTAGAGACGAAGAATCGAATGCTTAGGATCTAGCATGGAAAGGGTGATTAACAATATATCTAAAGCCGTTTATTAATTATGCTAAAAGATAATTGTTAGAACAATAAAGGATATGTCATGGAATCGTGAAAAACTTCTTCAAACGAACGATGGAGGCTCACGTAAACGAACACGAGAGTCTTCAATCGTAGACGATGATGATGATCTAGATAACACAATCACAAACAACCACGAGACAACGAGTTGGAAGGGTACAAGTCCCCTTATTAGTTAACATAAAGCATAAAGATAAGCATGGGATCTCCCCCACGAGGCACCTCGTTTTTGATTACCGAGTCATGAGCTCGACTCGATCCCCTCAAAATGTGAACATTTAGGGAAAATCATGGTGTGGTCAATTTTTGATGGGGCTTACATGATAAACAAGGCCCAAAAAGCAACCGGTATAAAGGACTAAGTCCTTGAGTGATGCAAAATACCGGGGTCGAAGATGGCGTTCTCGTTTCCATTGGAAAAATACATTAACACCACTCCAACATGTGCCATAAACTCAAAGAGTTTGAAGAAAATAGATGAGAAGTAGAAGGGTGAGACAATTGGTAAGACAAACGTTTAAGCTACTCGAGGTAGACTCGCACCAAGCAAATAGATATCGTTTCCATTTATTGCATCGGTGGAAGACCGAGATTTCCCTTTACATGAAATTCCGGGATCGAATATCTCGTCCTCGGTGGACAAGGATGAGGGAACATAAGGGGCTTCCCCCATACTAGAACCACACAAAACATCGTCAAAAGGAGTAGACGAGTTTGTAGTACTCAAAGCACGCGGTGATGACGGAGTTAGATTCGTAGAAAAATCAATTAAATCACATTTAAGATCTTTTCCTTTGTTATCTTTTAAACTCTCCTTATGAAAACCCTTGTTGATTATGTCGAAAATATTTGGTGTTTCTAAGAAGATGTTAGTCACACTAAAAATTCTCACATTTTGAAACCGTTTTGGTTTTGGTGGTGGCAAGTTCTCAAAACGTTTATCGACGAAGAAAACCTCCCCATCGGGGTCCATATATTCATCATCCGAAAGATTTTCCGTAGAAACCGGCAACTTATCAACACTTTTCAAGAATGAAGGTGAAGGATTTTTCGATTCAAGTATTGATGGTTTCTTCTTTGTAGGCTTAGCACTCATAACCTCCACCGGCGGAGGAAATGGTAAATTGTTTTTGGAGACATTCCCTAAAACTCTTGGTGAAAATTCTTTGCAAACGACATTGGTCGAGTCACCATGGTTTAAAGTTGCAATAGAATATACATGAGAAAGATTGGAATTTTGTGTTGCATTGATGACAAGTTCTTCTTCATTGAAACGAAGGGTGATTTTTCGAGCATGAACATCGATAAGTGCTCGTGATGTATCCAAAAATGAACGACCCAAAATGAGAGGAACTTTTCGATCGATGGGAATGTCTACAACGATAAAGTCAACGGGATAGTAAAACTTTCCGACTTTAACGAAAACATCCTCGGCTACTCCACATGCCATGATCGTAGAATGATCGGCCATCTCGATGGACATGTTCGAAGGAGTAAGAGCCGGAAGCGAAAGCGATTTGAAAATCTCGAGAGGCATTAAATTAATACTAGCGCCAAGATCGGCCAAGGCGTAGCATTCCTCCATATCTTGAATAGCACACGGAATCAAAAATTTACCGGGATCACCGACTTTTTGTGGTATGCGGCTTAGAAAAACCGATGAACAACTAGACGATTGTTGTAACTTCTCTTTGTTGTTTAGCATACTTTTGAAGTTTGCGGCGAATCGAGGCATCATGATTAAAGCATCGGCAAAACTTATGTTAAAGTGCAAATCACGAAACATTTTCATAAATAGCTCAAATTGATAATTGTTCCGTTCTTGTGCTTTCTCTTTGTTTCGTCTCGAAGGGTAAGGTAAGGGTGGTGTGGGTTGGTCATTAGGCAACGGCCTTGGAAACTCGGGTTCCATAATTGGTATTGGTTCAACCGTAGGTGTGGTTTGAGCGGTACTTTGTGGGCTTGTAATGTGCTCCTTTTCGACCATCACCTCGGGTTCTTTCTCGATTTCCTTCTCCGTAGAAGTACTTGGTCGAGAGATTGGTTCCTTGAAAGTTTTACCACTTCGTGTAGTAACAACCTTCAATTCTCCCCTCGGGTTGTTAATGGTATCACTAGGAAGACCACCCGAAGAAGAGGGCTTACACATGATAGCTTCAAACATTTTACCCATTCGGTCCTCAAATTTAGATTGCCTAGCATCCGCTTTCAATAACTCTTGCTTAATCTCATGTTGTCCTAATTCCATCTTTTGTTGGTTTTGTTGAAGACGTTGGACATTTCCTTCCATTTTGTTTGCATGAGTTTTAAGTTCATTAGCAAGTTCATTTTTAAGCTCGTTTTTCAACTCGGACCTTAAGCTAATCATCTCACGTTGCATATTATCAAATTTAGCATCATTTGCTTTAGCATAATCCAAAAATTCTCCTTGCAAATTTTTTGTGTGAGCATTTTGAAAACCTTGTGTAGTGTTTTGAAAATCACGGTTTTGATTTTGATTAGAGATTTGTCCATTCCCACTTTGATAATTCCCTTTGTTGTAATTGCGTGTGTTGCCTTGGTAATTACCTTGGTTGTTGTTTCGATAATTATTAACATTTTGATTTGGTGGAGCTTGATTTTGGCGGGAACCTTGGCCGTTTTGGTTGTAAGTTCCCGTTGCTACGTAAGCACTCGAAGTGTTACCATCCGCGGTAATGCACTCGGAAAGATCATGAGCTCCTCCACACGATAAACAACTCTTAGCAACCGCTTTAACCGAAGCGGAATTGGAAGCTTCTTGAGCCTTCCAATGGGACATTAGATTAGCAAATCTATCAAAAAACCGATTTTCCTCATTAGCTTCATCATGTAAGGCGTTAATGCTACGAGACGATTGTGATGACGATGACGAACCCATATTGGCAACACTCGGTGTGTTACGAGGGCTATAAACCTTAGATCGATTTTCAATGATTTGTAAAGCCTCATTTGTCGTCTTGCACAAAAAATTACCACCCGCGGCGGCGTTCAAATAATCTCGTTCATGATCATTAAGCCCATTATAAAATGTATCAATTTGATGCAATTCCGAAAAATCATGGTGAGGACATTCATGCAACATCTCCTTAAATCGTTCCCATGCCATTGAAAAACTTTCATTGTTACGTTGCACAAATCGTGAAATCTCATTTTTTAAGTGTGTTGTTTTCGATGGTGGAAAAAACTTGTTCACAAACTTAGAAACGAGATCGGCCCATGTCAAAATCGAATTTGGCGGTTCTTTCTCGAGCCAAATTTTTGCGGGACCATCCAACGAATATGGAAACAACATCATCTTAATGGCGTCATGTGGAACATCTTTGAATTTGCTAGTGGCGGTGAGACGGTTGAAATTCCTAATATGGTAATGCGGGTTGTCTTTCTCGTGACCTCGAAACTTGTTTGCTTGTAGCATCGACATTAAACCCGTCTTAATCTCGAAATTCTCCGCAAGGATGGCGGGAATAACAATGGCCTCTCCAAAACCCTCGGTGGGTGCTTGTAGCAACTCCATCATAGTACGATTAGCCATTACGACTTCTTGTTCTATAATAGGTTCAACAATTGGAGGTTCTTCAATAATCAACGATCCTTGATTTGCTTGCTTTTGAAGTCGTTTACGAGCTCGTTTAGCTTGATTACGAGTGATCATAAACTTCACGAAGAATGGGAGGTGAGCAAAGAAGATTCTTTTTGGTCGTTTTGTGGATTTTCAATTTTTTTGTGTTTTTGATGATATTTAATTTTTTTGGATTTTGGTGTATCTTCGTAGACAACAATCTACAAAATCTCTCCTCGAATCAAACTCTTGATTAAAGAAGCCTCAAAGGAATGAAAACGATCACGTGGAGTGAACGCCTTCGAATGACTTTAGAACTTTGGTGAAAACCAAATTGTTCACGAGGGTTTAATCACAAAGAAAACCAAGCAAATATAGTATACGTATTAATACTTTGGGCGGCAAAACCCTCGATTAGCCTTCAATCTCAAAATACTCACAAGCAAGCGGGGAAACGAGGCGGCGCGAAGCACTTAAGAGCCTTTTTCCTTAGGGTATATTTTATAATACCCGCCTTATACCCACCTTATAGTTCGTATTTTTCAAAATCGAGCTTCACGAAAGTATTTATCTATTTTTGCCTTTTCTTTTTTGTTTGAGATTCGAATACAATAATTAGGAGATCAAATCCCAATTAAGGTTGTGTTTTCACACTTTTGGAGATATTGTATTTTGATTGTGATACTTAATACAATATATTAATAATATTCACAAAGAAAAACCGAGAAAACCGATAATACGTGTTAAGGGAGTTCCACTTAACACAAATACTATTTTGGATAATATCAAAAACAAAATTTTCCAAATTAAAGCACAACACACCTCCCCGGCAGCGGCGCCAAAAATTGATTGTAGTGTTTTACTACTCTTTAGGAAAAGAGCGTAAATAGCGGTAAGTATCGAACAAATGACTTTTAAGAAAAATCAAGTGTTAATGACCCAATCACTTAAAAGAGATGAAAGATTCGTTTCCCAAGGAGGTATGGTGTTGTGAATTAACTTGTATTTCTTTGAGATTAATATTGATGAGATGGAATGACGGTTTCGTGAAAATTACACTATGACGTAAAAACGTAAACGTAAAGCCGTAGAAAAACACAAAAATTAAAAATTATTAAAAACAAAATCAAGAAAAGATTAAAAAGCTAAAAACAAGTCTCAAATAATATAAACAAAGATAAAAATCCAACAAAGATATTTTAAAACCTTTTATTAATTAAATAATTAATTTTAAATGCTAATTAAAGCCCTAAAATTAAATTTAATTAATTCAAATGTCAAAAATATGATTTTATTGAATAATCACTTAACTTATATTATTATGAGACCAAAAAGTATTTTTCTAAAAATTAAAACCTATTAAAACTATTTTTAAAACCCTAAAAATGATTAAAAATGATTAAAACCTAATTAAACTTAAAATAATTATAAAAATAAATTTAAAAGCTTAAAAATTATTCTAAAAATGGAAATGATCCTAATTAAAGCTAAAGAACTTAAGAAAAATGAAAAAGAAAGAAAAAGAAAATTTTGAAAATTTAATAATAAAATAATAATAAAATAATGCTAAAAATAAAAAGTTACTAAAATTTGAAATAAAAAATTTCTAAAAATTCTAAATAATATAATTAAGAGAAAAACACAAATTATAGCTCCTAAACCTTTTTTAATAATTTTATAAAAATCTTTAAAGTTTATAAAAAACCTTAAAATATTATAAAATTAGAAATAAAAGTTTTTGAAACCAAAACTTGATGTAAACCTCAAAAATATATTTATTAACCTAAAAATTATTTTTCCTAAAAAATAAAACTCTTTTTGGTATTTTTTAATGATTTAATAAAAAACGTATATTAAATAAATGTTATTAAATAAACTAATAATGTGAAAAATATGAAAAGTAGCTAGAAAAATCAATAAACTTAATAAGACTCTAGGAAAAATGAAATAAGCAAAAATGAGAAGTAAATAAGCTGGAAAATAAGGTAATAAGCTACGGCTTATTAAAAAGCAAAGGAAAAAGAAACGTGTTAAGTATTAAACTTTGTAAGCTCTTACCAATCAAAGACCCTAGGGCAGATGGTAAGAGCGTATGTGTGTGGGAGTGGTGACGGGGGTTCGAGTCCAGGCAACCCCTTTTTAATACTTTTTATTTTTTTGCTTTTTAAACTTTACCAAACCAACTGTTAACCTTATGACAAGCTTCTAATCCAACTCCACTTTCCTTTTTAGCCAAGATTTATCCAAATTCAAATCAAAAACGTGGCTTGGTTTGCTTCTTTTGGACTGATGAACACATAAGTGTGAGTGCACACTTATGCACACTTTCTAGCCAAGAGGTCTTAAGCTATGCTTATTTGGTGATTATTTTGGACAGCAATGGGCACTCTTGTGCTCCTTTGAGCACAAGAAGTCACAAACAACACAAATTAAACACTTAGCAAGCACATATCAAAATCCAAAGCACACCCTAGCCTATGCAATGTTTCTGATGAACTTTGTGCAGGACTGGTGGTTTTAAAGCAGATTACAAGCAACCCAGTGACATTTAGATGTCCAAATTTTGCACAAATACTCACCAACTAGCACACAATAACCCTACAATCCTGAATTACTTTAACTCTAACAGGATTTTAAGAATTGAGCACCAAAATTAATGAAAAATGAGCAAATTATGACACAAGCAGATTTCAACTCTCTTTTTCTTCAAAACCTCTCAACCTTGTTCAAATCTGGTTCCAAACTAATTTACTACTTACTACTAACCTATCTTAACCTTTACCAATTACTTTAACACCTTTTAATAGCTTGAATCAAATTATCTCCCCTGCTAAAACCTATTGCCAAACACCTCTTTATTTTCTGAAAACCAATTTTTATCAAACCAAAACTCTTTAAAACCTAATCAATTTGATTCATACACTATCTAACATGCATGTGAACACATAAGCATACAAATCAAACACTTAAAACACCATTAAACTCAGAATCAAACAAAGATCATACAAAGCTATTTTCTGAGATTTTATCAAAGGTAAAGAGATTTACCTTAGGTCCCTTACATCCAAGGGACCTAGTGGTTGCTTAACCACCTCCCTACCAGCCCGGGCTGGTGCTGAAACAAATATCAACAGCTCTCTCAACCTGTTATGACAAATTAAAAGAGAACAAGAACAATACAAGCCAATAGTATATTCTGTTTACTTTATTTTCTTTTTAAAACACTTCCAAATCTTTTCTTACCTTTCTAAAACGTTTTCTAAACACCTAATTACTACTTACTTCAAACCTCTTAACATCAAAACACTTATAACAGATTTTCACCAAAATCTCAAAAACTTTTGAAATAACTTTGAATCACAAAAATACTTCACCAAATAACAAGAGAGTGGAACTCAGAATCAAGCATAAACCCAACACTCAACTTTTTATAAACATTAAAAGGAATTACAATGATTTAAACAAACACCAAACTTTAATTTCATAAAAAAGGGATTACAAGGATTTTATGCTTAAAACTGGAACAAAGGGGTCATCACAGGTTGATGCCTCCTTTTATAGAGCCTATAGAACATCCTAGAAGCATAAAAACATAAACCCTAATCACTAGAAATCTGTAAAATACCCTTGAACGGTTTTGAGTGCATTTTGTCCTTTCTTGATCTTGGCCATTGGATTTTGCGTTGGGAGGAAGCTAATGATCTTGGACGTTGATATGGGACACGTATCAAGCCTTGGAGGCTAAGGAATGATGTGATTGGTGGATTGGGGAATTGGGGGTTTGGACCACAAACGTGGGATGCAGGTTTTTAGGAGTGGGAAGGGATTTGGTACGTGTGAATTAAACGTGGGAACTTTTAATTAAGTTTTTACCCAAGTTAAGTGAGGGTAAGTTCTGGGTTGGTAAAAAGATAAACAGTAAGATGTTTAATCCGATTTTGGGGGTACAGTGCTTGTTTGGCGCAATATTTGGTTTAAATGTTTGAAAATGCACAACATTGGCCCTTTCTTTTCCTTTCTTTTGTCTTTTTACTTTAAAAACTTGTCAGCGCCCTATTAAGCTTGTGTCAACTTCCAAGTTTTGTCATTTTTGGCACAAACTTAATAAAAAGGTTATCAAGGGTAATTTTTGGCATTTTTGAATATTTCAAGGGCTGTTTTTGAACATTGTTGATCTTCCAAGGTCTTCTTTGTATCTTTACTTCATGAGGGACCATAATTGGCAATTTGAATTTGTTGAGGGACCAATCTTGCCATTTCTTCAAAGTTGAAGGACCTTTTTGCAATTTTGACAAACTTAAGGGACCAAACTTGTAATTATTAATATACAAGGGTTTTAAGTGTCATTTCTTCAATAAATGATGATCAATCTTGTTTTGTCTTCAAGTCTTCAAGGGTATTTGATGAAAATTCCATGATTAGGGCCCGGTTCTTTGTACGGCTTCGTTTCTCGTGTCCGTTTTTCCTTGTATCTTGTGATATTTTGTCTTTTTCACGATATCCATACCTAAAACACACAAGTAAACAAACACAAGCATATATATGGTATTTTATGACATTTTAATGCATTTAAAGCCCGAAAAGAACGATGAGATCATGTATAAATGCCATCTCATCAAGCATGCAAATCACATAGGTCACTATGGATTAGCTCCAAAACTGTAGTTACACGTTTTACATCCTAAAATGGTTTCTTAGTAATTTTATTCAGTATACAAGTCTGACACTTATCAGTGTCCATCTCAAAAGCTGGAATTAACCCATCCTTAGACATATCTTGCATCCTCTTATAGTGGACATGGCCTAGTCTAGCATGCCATAGTGATGAATCATTTAGTTTAGTGGTAGTCATCAGGACAGAATCAACATTTATACTAGAATCAATATTAAGCCTGAACATTTGATTACTCAAATAGCCAAAACCAATAAACACACCATGTTTTGATAAAACAAATTTATTAGATTCAATCACTTGTTTATAACCACAATTATTCAACACACTACTAGAAACCAAGTTCTTCCTAATATTAGGAACATGCAAAACATTAAACAAAGAAACAATCTTTCCAGAACTAAATTTAAGATCTACACAACCACGTCCATGCACTAGGGCTGTTGACTCATTTCCCATGTGAAGAATAGATCCATCATTCATTGACTCATAAGTCTTGAACCAGCATCTATCTTTACACACATGTACTGTTGCTCCAGAGTCAACCCACCACGCAACATCATCATCCTGCACAAAGTAAGCTTCAGATACATATGTAACATAATAAATCTGGAGAGATTCATTAAACATATTCTGACCTTTTGTGCCTGATCCATTAGCTTGGTTGCCAATGCTAACACCTTTGCAATCCCTTTTGAAGTGTCCAGGTTTCCCACACTTCCAACAAGTCACTGATGACTTCTTGTTAGGATTAGCCTTGGTGTTATCATGATGCTTACGTTTGCCCTTGTTGTCATTGTACCTGGTGGAGTTGTTATGCTCCACCATATTGACAACAGATGAACCAGCAACATTGTTGCTCTTTGGCTTATCACTTTCATGCACCCTGAGGGATTCCTCAATGCGCAAATGACTGCCCAACTCAACAAGAGTTAACTCCTCCTTCTTATGTTTCAAGGTGTGCTTGAAATCTTTCCAAGAAGGAGGTAGTTTGTCAATGACACACGAGACCTGAATGGTCTCATCCATGTTCATTTTATGTTGTGTAAATCTGCCAAGTATTCCAAGAAGTTCATTGTATTGTTCCATGACTGGTCTTGAATCAGTCATTTTGTAATTTGTGAAATCACTCACAAGGAACTTCTTACTTGATGCATCCTCAGCCATATATTTGGCTTCCAAGGAATCCCATAGTTCTTTAGCAGATTCAACATTTTGGTAAATATCAAATAAAGAATCAGACATACCATTGAGAATTATGCCGCGACACACATAATCATCATTCTCCCATTTGCTCCTTTTCCTCAGTTCCTCCAAAGTAGCATCATCACCACCATCAGGAATAGGAGTAGTCAGCACGTACACCACGTTCATGGTAGAAAGAAGAAAGTGCATCTTCTTCTGCCATCTCCTAAAATCAACCCCTTTAAACTTGTCCAGTTTGGAGAAGTTAGCCACCATATGCTTCATTGCCGCCGCCATTGATTATCACAAAAATAATCTTCTTTGAATGTTGGGGTTTACTTCGTTCCAACAGGGTGAAGATAATCAATAGCCTAACTACGTACCAATGAATGGTTACCGGATATCTCTTGGAGTCGTGTAATCACTTTCCAAAGAAGATTATTCGACCCTATGCCTGGGTTAACACGAATACCTCCTTGGGATAAAACCAAGAGTTAGTTCTTGTTTTAGGCACAAATCAAGAACTCTGTGCGTGTAAGTGTTTCTTGTTTCTGTATCTCATCATGCAAAATATGATCACTATTTATAGTGATCCTATTCCTTTAAGGAATGTAACTCCTAGTCAAAGGTATTAAGAGCATTAATCGGCCTATTAATCTCATAATAACCTTCATAAAGCATAGTGGTTACATGACCATAAACCTGGTCATCAAGTCAATATTCAACCCTCATTAACTGGTCAAAGAGGTTACAAAGACTTTGTGCATCACCAGGAGCAACGTCCTAACCAGGAGCAGCTTCCTAACCAGGAGCAGCTTCCTGACCAGGAGCAGCTTCCTGACCAGGAGCAACTTCCTGACCAGGAGCAACTTCCTGACTAGGAGCAGCTTCCTACTGATATCACAACCACTATATTGAGTCCAGGGAGGTAAGGGACTTAATGGGTGTACACTCCGTACCTCCAAACCCATTTACAAGTATTACCCGTTCCCACAATTGCACTAAATTTCCAACAATAGATATAGCAACTTTATACTCAATTTCGTTCGCAAGTAGGAAAATCATAAAAACAGCTTGCAAGCTTAATGTTTGTACGTAATATATGGTGGTATAATGGCCAACCTAATTATCAATGAAAATATACTACTCCTTACCATTTCACAGAAAAGTCCTTATATCCACAACAAGGGGGATTTTTACGTACTCGTTTTCTCACAGGCTTACACAATCAATACTGTGACTTCAAAATTATCTGTTCAATGGTTTACCTTGTGAGCAAGTTTGTTAGAAAGCCATTCTAGTCCCTCATATAAACCTTCACCAGAGGTGGCACACGTGCTTTGGATATGCCTGATACACAACATTCAATACGTCACCATCCACGTGACATCGTGTAGGTTGTACAAATGTACATCTTAAAAGAAGTAATCTAGAGTCCTACATGCTTCTACTCAGTTATGTTTCATGACTTTATTTTTAAACAAGCGAAAGATTCACGGTGAACAACTGGTTTTTTTCTAGGTGGAAACAGTACAGGTCAAATCGGTCAGGCCGGTCAAATATAAACTGGGCAAAGTTATTTTAAATGCATATAACCTCCTATATTTGTTACTCAGAAAATGCAATCCTTCTTAGACAGTTACTTCATAGGTATCTTAGACAAAAGGTGTTTGGGTCCTACACCTTTGTTTCGAACATCGCAAAAACTCATTGTTACCCGACCTACTCGTTTTGCTACCTGAAATATGTATGTGTGCACGCATGACAAAGTAATTTTATGGGAGAAAGTTACCAGTGTCGTTGTTGGAAAGACTGCATGTCAAGCTTTTCAGTGATCTCTGTAACAGTCATAGAGTTTGGAAGATCTTGCTTGTTGGCAAAAACAAGAACGGTATCTACATCCTGTTACATATCACTATAAGTTAAAGTGTTAAAAAGGAAATCAAATGCTCATCGTACATTACTTGACTGAGATATTTGACACTCAATATACCTCATTAAGCATCTTTTGTAATTCATCTCTGGTCTCAGCAATACGATCACGATCATTGTTGTCTACCACAAAGATAAGACCTGCTTTGTTATGCAAGTATTGCTTCCAGAAAGAACGTCTACGCTGTAAACAACTAAGATCAAAATTCGAAGAAGGCAGTGACGGATCTGATCATCGACGCAACAGATAAGTGTTGGAAATTTAGTGCAATTGTGGGATCGAGTCATACTTGTAAATGGGTTTGGAGGTACGGAGTGTACACCCATTAAGTCCCTGACCTCCCTGGACTCAATATAGTGGTTGAAAGTTCATCAGTAGGAAGCTGCTCCTGGTTAGGAAGTTGCTTCTGGTGAGGAAGTTGCTCCTGGTCAGGAAGTTGCTCCTGGTTAGGACGCTGCTCCTGGTCAGGAAGTTGCTCCTGGTTAGGACGCTGCTCCTGGTGATGCACAAAGTCTTTGTAACCACTTTTACTAATCAATGAGGGTTGAATATTGACTTGATGACCAGGTTTATGGTCATGTAATCACTATGGTTTCATGTAGGTAATTATGAGCTTAATTGGCTGATTAATGCTCTTAATTACCATTGACTATGAGTTACATCCTTCTAGGACTAGGATCACTATAAATAGTGATCATATTTGCATGATGAAATATACAGAAACAAGAAACACTTACACGCACAGAGTTCTTGATTTGTGCCTAAAACAAGAACTAACTCTTGGTTTTATCCCAAGGAGGTATTCGTGTTAACCCAGGCATAGGGTCGAATAATCTTCTTTGGAAAGTGATTACACGACTTCAAGAGATATCCGGTAACCATTTATTGCTACGTAGTTAGGCTATTGATTATCTTCACCCTGTTGGAACGAAGTAAACCCCAACAATCAAAGAAGATTATTTTGTGATAATCAATGGCGGCGGCAATGAAGCATATGGTGGCTAACTTCTCCAAACTGGACAAGTTTGAAGGGGTTGATTTTAGGAGATGGCAGAAGAAGATGCACTTTCTTCTTTCTACCATGAACGTGGTGTACGTGCTGACCACTCCCATTCCTGATGGTGGTGATGATGCTACTTTGGAAGAACAGAGGAAAAGGAGCAAATGGGAGAATGATGATTATGTGTGTCGCGGCATAATTCTCAATGGTATGTCTGATTCTTTATTTGATATTTACCAAAATGTTGAATCTGCTAGAGAACTATGGGATTCCTTGGAAGCCAAATATATGGCTGAGGATGTATCAAGTAAGAAGTTCCTTGTGAGTGATTTCACAAATTACAAAATGAATGATTCAAGACCAGTCATGGAACAATACAATGAACTTCTTGGAATACTTGGCAGATTTACACAACATAAAATGAACATGGATGAGACCATTCAGGTCTCGTGTGTCTTTGACAAACTACCCCCTTCTTGGAAAGATTTCAAGCACACCTTGAAACATAAGAAGGAGGAATTAACTCTTGTTGAGTTGGGCAGTCATTTGCGCATTGAGGAATCCCTCAGGGTGCATGAAAGTGATAAGCCAAGAGGAACAATGTTGCTGGTTCATCTGTTGTCAATATGGTGGAGCATAACAACTCCACCAGGTACAATGACAACAAGGGCAAACGTAAGCATCATGATAACACCAAAGCTAATCCTAACAAGAAGTCATCAGTGGCTTGTTGGAAGTGTGGGAAACCTGGACACTTCAAAAGGGATTGCAAAGGTGTTAGCATTAGCAACCAAGCTAATGGATCGGGCACAAAAGGTCAGAATATGTTTAATGAATCTCTCAAGATTTATTATGTTACATATGTATCTGAAGCTTATTTTGTGCAGGATGATGATGTTGCGTGGTGGGTTGACTCTGGAGCAACAGTACATGTGTGTAAAGATAGATGCTGGTTCAAGACTTATGAGTCAATGAATGATGGATCTAATCTTCACATGGGAAATGAGTCAACAACCCTAGTGCATGGACGTGGTTGTGTAGATCTTAAATTTAGTTCTGGAAAGATTGTTTCTTTGTTTAATGTTTTGCATGTTCCTAATATTAGGAAGAACTTGGTTTCTAGTAGTGTTTTGAATAATTGTGGTTATAAACAAGTGATTGAATCTAATAAATTTGTTTTATCTAAACATGGTGTGTTTATTGGTTTTGGTTATTTGAGTAATTAAATGTTCAGGCTTAATATTGATTCTAGTATAAATGTTGATTCTGTCCTGATGACTACCACTAAACTGAATGATTCATCACTATGGCGTGCTAGACTAGGCCATGTCCACTATAAGAGGATGCAAGATATGTCTAAGGATGGGTTAATTCCAGCTTTTGACATGGACACTGATAAGTGTCAGACTTGTATGCTGAACAAAATTACTAAGAAACCATTTCAGGATGTAAAACGTGAAACTACAGTTTTGGAGCTAATCCATAGTGACCTATGTGATTTGCATGCTACTCCCTCATTAGGGAATAAGAAGTACTTGGTAACATTTATTGATGATGCTTCTAGGTTTTGCTATGTTTATTTGTTACATACTAAGGATGAAGCATTAGATAAATTTAAAGTATTTAAAACTGAAGTTGAATTACAACAAGGAGTCCAAATCAAAAGATTTAGGACTGATAGGGGAGGTGAGTACATGGATACTTTGTACTTTGAGTCTGTTGGAATCATCCATGAGACAACTGCTCCCTATACTCCACAACAAAATGGTATATCTGAAAGAAAAAATAGAGTACTAAAAGAGATGGTTAACTCCATGTTGTCCTACCCAGGACTGAGTCAAGGGTTTTGGGGAGAAGCTATGTTAACAGCTTGCTATTTATTAAATAGGGTTCCTAATAAAAGGAACAGGATTACCCCTTATGAACTCTGGACTAAAAGGAAACCAAACTTGAACTACCTCAAAGTTTGGGGTTGTAGGGCTGTTGTAAGACTCCCTGATCCAAAGGTGAAAACATTGGGTGAAAGAGGCATTGAATGCATCTTTATTGGATATGCTGAGCATTCCAAGGCTTATAGGTTCTATGTTATTGAACCTAATGATTCAGTTTCAATAAACTCAATCATTGAATCAAGGGATGCTAACTTTGATGAGACTAGGTTCTCATCAGTCCCTAGACCAAGCCTTAGGACTCCTATAGGAGCTGAGGACACTGGTGTTTCAGTGGAACCTGAAAGGGTCACTGATGAGGTTGTGGTTCAGCAACCTGAGCCTGAGCTTAGAAGAAGCACAAGGCATAGGACTCCAAAGAATTTTGGGCCTGAATTTCAACTATACCTAGTTGAAGGAACAAGGGATGAGGTCTCTGACCAGTACTATTATTGCTTTAATGTTGAGGATGATCCCAAAACATTTGATGAAGCAATGAAGTCCCAGGATGTTGCTTTCTGAAAAGAAGCAATCAATGATGAGATAGATTCCATCATGGGCAACAACACTTGGGTGTTGGTTGATCTACCTCCAGGTTGCAATCCACTTGGATGCAAATGGATCTTCAAAAGAAAGATGAAGTTAGATGGAACTATTGAAAAGTTCAAAGCAAGGTTAGTCATTCAAGGCTTTAGACAAAAGTCAGGTATAGACTACTTTGATACTTATGCTCCTGTAGCACGCATAAGTACCATAAGAATGTTGATTGCCTTGGCAAGCATTCACAATCTGATTATTCATCAGATGGATGTGAAGACAACATTCTTGAATGGTGATTTAGATGAGGAGGTTTATATGAACCAACCTCAAGGTTTCATCATGCCTGGTCATGAAGGTAAGGTGTGTAAATTGATTAAGTCCTTATATGGACTCAAACAAGCACCTAAGCAATGGCATCAAAAGTTTGATGAAGTGGTTTTGTCTAATGGTTAATTACTTAACCAAGCTGACAAATGTGTATATAGCAAATTTGATGAATCTGGTAAAGGAGTCATCATTTGCCTATATGTTGATGACATGTTAATCTTTGGTACTGACCAAATTTAGGTTGATTTAACCAAAGAGTTTTTGTCATCAATCTATGAAAGACATGGGGAAGGCTGATGTTATCCTTGGCATAAGGATTAAACATGAAAGTAATGGTATTGTAATTTCTCAGTCTCATTATATTGAGAAGGTCCTGAAGAAATTCAATCACTTTGATTGTACTCCAGTGAGTACACCTATGGATACAAGTGAGAAACTAATGCCTAACAATGGTCAGGCTGTCTCCCAGCTTGAGTATTCTAGGGTGATTGGTTGCTTGATGTATGCCATGACTAGTACTAGGCCTGATATTGCTTTTGCAGTGGGTAAACTGAGTAGGTACACTAGTAATCCTAGTACTCAGCATTGGCAAGCAATTCAGAGGGTACTAAAGTATTTGAAAGGAACAATAGATTATTGTTTGTCATATACTAGATATCCTTCAGTGTTGGAAGGTTACACTGATGCAAGTTGGATCAGCAATACTGAGGATAATTCATCCACAAGTGGCTGGGTATTTCTTCTTGGTGGTGGTGTAATTTCTTGGGCATCCAAGAAGCAAACTTGCATTACTGGTTCAACAATGGAATCTGAATTTGTGGCTCTAGCAGCTGCTGGTAAAGAGGCTGAATGGTTGAGAAACTTGCTTTTTGAGATTCCATTGTGGGTCAAACCTATGGCACCCATATCTATCCGTTGTGATAGTGCAGCTACATTGGCTAAGGCTTATAGCCAAATGTACAATGGTAAGTCTAGACACTTAGGTGTTAGACATAGCATGATTCGTGAGCAAATCATGAATGGGGTGGTATCAATAGAGTTTGTGAGGTCTCAACAAAATTTAGCTGATCACTTGACGAAGGGATTGGCTAGAGACTTGGTTATAAAGTCTGCTAAAGGGATGGGTTTAAAGTCCAAACTAGTCACTGAATGCTAGGACACCCAACTCCCTCTTGAGGAAACTTGGGAGCTGAGTTCAATGTGGAAAGCTGAACATTCAGGGGACTGAAGCACATGTATATCATCCCAAGGATGTGCTTGTACCTGCTGAAAGGAGGATGAAGTTATAAACTTCTTAATGGTTAATTTCTTTGAAAAAGTGCTTAAGAAGGAGCATGAACTAAAGAGGAACCACCTATGTAAATGTTGAGGTTTCGCCGCCTCAAGGAGCATGGACTTTGGCTCTTACAACATTTATGAATTGGATATGGACACATGGCTTGTATGGTGTCAGGAGCGTTTTAAGTGTTTGAAAACTTGTGTGTATTTTATCTTCAGGTATTCAAAGTAGTTGAAGGGTTCAATTCTTAGAACACCCTGATTCTCGAATATTTGAAGTGATGTACTAATATGGAAATTTAATCCTCAGGACATTTTCATTTATGCACTGGTTTTGTTAAAGTTGATTTTCATGCAAAAGAAATTGTACTAAATTGGGGAGGATTGTTGGAAATTTAGTGCAATTGTGGGATCGAGTCATACTTGTAAATGGGTTTGGAGGTACGGAGTGTACACCCATTAAGTCCCTGACCTCCCTGGACTCAATATAGTGGTTGAAAGTTCATCAGTAGGAAGCTGCTCCTGGTTAGGAAGTTGCTTCTGGTGAGGAAGTTGCTCCTGGTCAGGAAGTTGCTCCTGGTTATTAGGACGCTGCTCCTGGTCAGGAAGTTGCTCCTGGTTAGGACGCTGCTCCTGGTGATGCACAAAGTCTTTGTAACCACTTTGACTAATCAATGAGGGTTGAATATTGACTTGATGACCAGGTTTATGGTCATGTAACCACTATGGTTTCATGTAGGTAATTATGAGCTTAATTGGCCGATTAATGCTCTTAATTACCATTGACTATGAGTTACATCCTTCTAGGACTAGGATCACTATAAATAGTGATCATATTTGCATGATGAAATATACAGAAACAAGAAACACTTACACGCACAGAGTTCTTGATTTGTGCCTAAAACAAGAACTAACTCTTGGTTTTATCCCAAGGAGGTATTCGTGTTAACCCAGGCATAGGGTCGAATAATTTTCTTTGGAAAGTGATTACACGACTTCAAGAGATATCCGGTAACCATTTATTGGTACGTAGTTAGGCTATTAATTATCTTCACCCTGTTGGAACGAAGTAAACCCCAACAATAAGGGCGTAGTTATTAGACTTTCTAAGTTGCAAGCCGCCAAAAATTGAGATTTACATGAATGAAACAACCAATGGCATGAGCGAGTTGAAAATAACTCAAAAGGATAATAATGTGAAAATATAACTAACTTGCCACTTATTCGAGTAATCTGTAGTTTGAATTTTGACTTTTGTGTGTACTTTGTTCATATGCAATGATCATTTATCCCTCGATGTTAATAGGACGGACAACCATGGGGGTATTAGTCCAATGGGTGAAGCTCTTGTGCTTGAGTCAATTGACCTTCTATTGCGAAAAACATACACTTCCAATCTTGCTACTTACATTAACTAACCTTATGAAAATGGGATCTGGTAAGTGATCAACCTAAAGATGTTCTACACCCAATATTTAATGATACTACTGGGTGAGCATGATGTGAATGAAAAGATTGCAAGTGTGTTGGACTTGTAATGTCTGTAATGCCAAAATAACAAACGTCTACAATGTTTTCTGGTTTGGGCCGCATATCCATCAAGCTCATTAGAAAAATATGGCAGTTATATTGAAGGGATGCGTTTGTTGGTTTCACAGAACCATCACAACGCTTCAAGTTACCGATTCACTTTGTATAAATAGATTAGGAATTTTGTAATTCGAACCAACCCACTTGATTCAATATATCAGAAAGTTATTAGGGTTCATATCTTTTTGTTCTTTATTTTCTTATTTTATATGATGTTTGCTGGAAATCATGATGCTTGTTTGGTTATGAACGATCCTGGAAATCACATGGATTAAAGGCCTGCAACAAAGTGAAGTTGATGAAAGTGGGAAGAATTTGGTTAGTGTTTTGCCAAATAGAGAGAAGATACAGAAGATCTTAAATGGTAACACAAAGGGCTTCTTTGGAATCTGTTTAATGAATTGGTTAATAACCAAATACTAAAGAATGCTTTGGCAAGGGATGAAATTTTCATATTAAGGAGCAATCCAAACGTATATTTTTTTATCAAGATCATATTACTCGGCCAGTTTTGCATATAAATAACACGTTGACACAATATATGCTTTTTTAATGGTTTTGTGATGAAAGTGATCAATAATCACATATTAGTTGGTGAGAATATTACCAAATCATAAGCACCAACATCCCATACCACAAAGTTGATGTTCTTGTATTCAACAGTTTCAATATATAATCCTGCAGAACACGAGTTTAAGGCATGAAATTAAAAATATATATATATAACTTCAAGCTCTTTTTATAAAAAAAAAATATTACGTAGATATTAGACCAAACTTGTAGCCTAGCGATATCATGATGACATATACATCACCTACATGGTTGTGTAAGACTCAAGAGACCTAACTGATGCAGGCAGATTTGTGCTTACCTACAATTCTATATATCATCATTATTTAAACGTTGAATAAGCGCCTAGCGGAGCAAAAGAGGGCATACCGATAGTAGGGGTAGTGGAGACAACTTTCCCCAACTTAAGCTTGTACAAGATTGTGGTTTTACCTGCTCCCTCAAGACCAACCATCATAATACGGATTTCCTTGTTAGGGAACACAAGACTGAATAGCTTAGTAAAAGACAACCCCATCCTTGTATTGTATCTATCATAAAAATAGGCAGAAAGTGGTTTATAGCTTGGCAAAAAACGACCTCGTCTCAAGAGGAACAAACTAAAAATTATCACAGCCCGAAACAAAAACCACATGTGAATACAAAACCTTGTCAACCGAAAACACAATATGGATCTTCTACGATATGATGGTTAAGACACGTAATAGCCACACTTTTACTATTGTACTGATTTATGCAACAATTTTTTGTACCGTACACGGCAAGTCATTGACTTTCCACCGGTACGTGTTATGTTCTATACGATGATAGCAAATTACTAACACAGAAAGCGATATAGATCAGTACGTTTGCGAAATGACAATATCTCTTCTGTGATTACGGAAAGTTGTTCTATATGCAAAGATAAGGAACAAAGTATGTATATCAAATGACAACTTATACATAATGCATGTAAAGAAGAGAATTTACGAGACTTACGATCGATCACACCTGCCAGAAAGTTGAATAAGATTGAACGAAACAGGGAGTAGTGGCGAACTGCGATCAAATAGATAGTTTTTCTAAGGGCTGATTCTTGAAATGCCCCAAAATGTTACCTTGTTTCCCGTTTTGCACCCATCAAATAAAAATTTCCCAAAATATCTTATGCAACTTATGCGACTTATG
Source organism: Glebionis coronaria (assembly GCA_025667525.1). Taxonomy (NCBI): domain Eukaryota; kingdom Viridiplantae; phylum Streptophyta; class Magnoliopsida; order Asterales; family Asteraceae; genus Glebionis; species Glebionis coronaria. The sequence continues at coordinate 165,961,377 of CM046879.1, forward strand.
CAACTTATGCGGTTTTTCCAAAAATGGTGGAAAAGTCGCATAAGTTGCATAAGTCGCATAAGTCGCATAAGGTATTTTGGGAAATTTTCATTTAGTGGGTGCAAAAGGGAAACAAGGTAACATTTTGGGGCATTTTAAGAATTAACCCTTTTTCTAATTAATATACTCCCTCCGTCCTAAAATTATTGTCCATCTTTCTATTTTGTGTTGTCCCAAAATTATTGTCCACTACTAAATATATATAGAAAATTTTGATAAAGTTACTATATTATCCTTACTTGAAATTGTTAAATTTAAAAAAGAATTAATTAATTAGCTAAGGATAAAACTATCATTATGTTAAAAAGTAAGAGAGAAAAAAGTGTAATAAATGTAGTTTTCTTAAACTGTGATTCTTGTCTAGTGACAATAATTTTGGAACGGAAGAGTATTAAATATCGAGGTTTTATTTATTTTTTAAAAGGGACGACTTTCGAACCGTTGACTCTTGACGTGTATGAGAATCTTTGACTTTTGCTACGCTTTTTTCTCTTTGGCAATTCTCGGTATATCTCTAAAACCTCGTTTGACAACGAGGATTTATCTCCGATTTAAGTGCATCACGTTTACGAGTTGTACGATTTAGTCAAGTATATTGTGGTTGAAGATATTGTTGAAACACGTTGGTTAATCTAGTATTGTCAAAGTGGTTGAACGGTAAACTATCTTATAATCGCGAATTTTGCAAATAGCCGTCGAGTCCTTTCCGGCTCGTATGCAAAAAAACTCCCCTCTCGTGACCTAGATGCTTGACCCATTTCCGAAACGATTTGTCTGACGAGTAAAACTTTTTGGTCATATGTTGCTTCAACGTCGAGTTGGAATTGGACCTCAAAAACTTGCCACATTCTTTACAACGAGGCTTATGAGTAGTATCCGACATCAACCAAAGATTGAAATTTGCCAAATTTCATATTTTCGGGGTGTTTCTATAACTTGAACAATCATCATTCATTCGGTGTATTTGTAGAACCAATATTGATGGAAGTTTGAGAACGTGCTAGCCATTTTCAAGAGTATTTGATTATTTTTTGAAAGTGTTCGAGCATTTTTTGAAGTATAGCATTCTTGTAAGATGTAATGAAGTAATCCAAAACTTACCATTGTATTTATAGAAATGTTTCTATGCTCAAATGACACCAAAAAACGGGCAGAAATCAAAAGAAAACAATAACTTGCTTCCCTTGCTTCTTTTTTTTGTTCCTGAGAATCACAGTGATATTCCAACTTTCAGAAAGATCCCGGTTACAACCCGGTTATTCGCTAACCTGCACAACCAGTTACTCACTAACGGTCACTAACCGTCAGAAGCCATAACCGGTTAGTAACCACCGGTTATTGTGTAACCGAGGCTGGTTATATCAATAACCAGTGTTCACCGGTTCCTGTTTCGGTTTTCTCCATTACAGTTTCGGATACGGTTATTATGTGCATGGCTACCCTGATACACGGTGGTATAATGGCCAACTTAATTATCAATGTGAACATACTACAGTTTTACAGAAAAATCTTTATATCCGTAGGAAGCAAAAACGAATGTTCACGTACTCTTTTTTATCATAGGCTACGCAAATAATACTGAACTTTATTCACCGGTTAAAATCCCTTTAACCAAAATAATACGTAGTATTAGTAATACTGAACTTCAATCATCTGTTCAGTGGTTTACTTTGTTAGCAATGTTGTTAGAAAGCCATTCCAGTCCCTCGTATAAACCTTCGCCAGAGGTGGCACACGTGCTTTGGATATGCCTGATACACAACATTCAATACGTCACAATCCACATGACAGTGTAGCTTGTGCAAATGTATGTATTAAAGAAAGTAATCTCGAGTCCTACATGCTTCTACTCGGTTATGTTTCATGACTTTATTTGAAACAAGTGAAAGATTCACAATGAGCAACAGGTGTTTTTAGGTGGAAACAGTATTCGAAGGTCAAATATATATGGGGCAAAGTTAAATGCATATAACCTCCTATATTCTCAGAAAATGCAAGCATTGTTTTTTTTTTAACGGCATTATATTAAAAGAAAAACTCTAGCAAGAAACTAGAGAAAACGCTTACAAAACAACATTACAAGCGTTTTTTGGATCATCAGTCCATTCAATCCAGTTAGGATTACCTATTCCTATGTTTAATCCATAAGTGAGATAAAATTTTGATTTCATCTACAAGAGTGTCCTTCCTTGGAGGTTTTGCATCGTAACAAATCCGATTTCTGAACCGCCAAATGACCCATAACGTGGTTTGGATAACCGCGTCAAAACATGCCCTTAAGGATTGTTGAAGATTAGCCGTGTCACCCCAACTTATGAGATTCGGAAGATCCTTTAGACAGTTATTTTATCGGTATCTTAGAGAAAACGTGTTTGGGTTCTACACCTTTGTTTCGAACACCGCAAAAACTCATTGTTACCCAGCCTACCCGTTTTGCTACCTGAAATATGTTTGTGTGCACACTTGACAGAGTAATGTTGTGGGAAAAAATTACCAGTGTCGTTGTTGGAAAGACTGCATGTCAAGCTTTTCAGTGATCTCTGTAACACTCATGGAGTTTGGAAGATCTTGCTTGTTGGCAAAGACAAGAAACACTGCATCTTTTATTACATCCTGTTACATACCAATTTAAGTTGAAGTGTCAAAAAGGAAATCAAATTCTTTTCGTAAATTACTTGACTGAAATATTTGAGACTCATAATACCTCATTATGCATCTTGTGTAGTACATCTCTGCTCTCAACAATACGTTCATGATCATTGCTGTCTACCACAAAGATAAGACCTTTTTTGTCATGCAAGTAGTGCTTCCACAAAGATTGTCTACGCTGTAAATAACTAAGCTAATAAGAAGGTGACGGATCATCGACAGTTATTATTAGACTTTCTAAGTTGCAAGCTACCAAATATTCAAAAAAAGAAATCGCATCTGATGCCAGAATACGTGTCATGTAAGATGTTGTACATGCATTGACCTTGCTGATAACTGAATCTCTCTATAATAGCAAATATGGTACGAGATTTACATGGGCGAAACAACCAAATTATGGCATGAGCGAGTTGACAATAAATAACTTGAAAATGTAACTAATTTGTGGACTTATTTGAGTGTTCTGTAACCAACTTTTTCGGATAGCCCAGGTGAACCTTTGTGGCCAACCCCAAATGTACGCACTTAGCAAGGTATATTTGGTAATTATCCCTCACTTTATGCCCCTTAATCCAAAGAGACTTTAACGGTAACTTCAAGAATGAGTTATGTCCCGTTAGATCACATTTCTATATGAGCAAGATATGTCTTTTTGATGGTTTCATGAGTGAATGAGTGATCAAGACTTAAGAGATTAGTAATCACATATTAGTTGGCGAGGACATTACCATATCATAATTAGCACCAAGATCCCACACAAGGAAGCTGATGTTCTTGTATTCAACAGTTTCGGTATTAAATCCTGCAAATGCATGCGTTTAAACATAACAAATACAACTTCAATTTCTTTAAAAAAAAAAACATATTAAATTCTTGAAATAGACCTGTGAACATTACAGTATTTATCTAAATACCTTATTAAAGGCTTATGCTATTCCTGTGAACATTATTAGAGATTTAAAGCACTCCGAGAGCGAGGTTAAATGAGGCTATGTGGTTGTACATCGTTAGGACGATGTTGCCCCACATTGTCAATTATAAGGTTGTAATGAGTTGAGCCAAAATTAAACTCGGAACTCCAAATATATGAAATTTGATTTGATATAGTTGAGTTGTTTCAAGCTGGAATATTTATGCTCGGCTTGTACGCGTACAAGCTTTATCGAGCTTGATATGCCAAAAATCCACATGCTCTTAGTACAAGCAAAGGAAGATTAAACTCTTAAAAGAGGTATCCAAACATGCAAAAATTACAACTAGCAACTAGCTACGAACTGTTAATAATAACCCATACTTTAGCCAGCCAAATGGACGATGTTAACAAACTTGTTGAAGAATGCATACCTTCTCATGTTCTAAGAGCATAACTTTGTTCCTTTTTCTTGATTAGTAGTATTTTTTTTCTTGTACGGCAAATAGTCAGATACGCTTATCCTTTATAGTTACTTGAACTTACTATGCACCACACGAGTCATACTAATAAGTAATAGCGATAGGGCAAAGCCAAATTGGTTTTATCAGTATTTTAAGACTCGAACTAGCAAATTCATGAGAGACTGATGGAGATGTGTGCTTGATTACATACAATTCTCTATATCATTATATAATAGATTGAATAACCGCCTAGCTAAAAATTTATGCTTGTAATAGGGAGAAAAAGAGGGCATACCGATAGTAGGGATAGTGGAGACAACTTTCCCCAACTTAAGCTTGTACAAGATTGTGGTTTTACCAGCTGCATCAAGACCAACCATCACAATGCCGATCGCTTTGTTAGGGAACACGAGACTGAATAGCTTGGTAAAAGACATCCCCATTGTTGTATTGTATCTATCATAAACATGAGGTAGAAAGTGTTTATACTGATTTAAATGCACTTAACAGCTTGGTAAAAAACAATCTCCTCTCCGGAGCTGAGGAACAAAATAAAAAAGTATCACAGCCTAAAAAACCACATGTGGCGACTATGGTTACAATAATGTGTCAAGCTAAAAACACAACACGGATCTCTATCAATTGCATAGATCAGTACTTATGCGAAATGACATTATCCCATGATTATCAAAAGTCATTTACTAACCTGAACAAAATGATGTAACAAACGCGTCAACAATAATAGCAGCAAATCGATCACTAACATGTATACAAATAAAATGACAATGAATGACAAACTTATCATATTATGCAAAGCTAAGGAATTATAAAACTTATCCGAGTAACATATGATCTATAAAAGCAAGGAAAACTATTAGCTGTAAATATTATCCATTAGCAAGGAAAGCAAGGAAAACTACAGCTAATGGTAACAAAACTAGACTTAATCTAATATCAACTCATTTTTGGTAGTTTTGATTCGAGTAAGCGATGTTTTAATGGAGAATTACGATTAAAAATGTTAGAAACTTATAACAAAACTCACTGTAGTAAAACAGAGCTTAGAAGTAAACCACCATCAAGTGGCCTAGTGGTAAGGTCCTTGACTCTCAAAAGAGAGGTCAAGGGTTCAAACCTCACTAGGTGTGTATACTTGGGTGGTCACGGAGGTTCACTTGCGACGACTCCGGGCTATCCAAAAAAGTAGTCGCCCTGAGATTAGTCAGCTCGGAATGTCGAGTCAGAAACCTAGGTATACCAAAAAAACAGAGCTTAGAAGTAGTTTTTACTAAGTATATAGATATGGGGCTTTTTAGCGGAGAAGATGACACAGGTGAAGTCAAAACCAAAAAGTCTTCTTTTTATGTTGAAAATTTCATGTTTACCCTTTTATTTTGTAATTTGACATGTAGCATCATTTTTCACACCTAACTTTGAGTTTGACATAGATTGTCTTTGTTTGATTTTTATAAAAGTATTTCAAGCTATGCTTGTATTATAGGAAATAAGTTAACCAGTGGGATGTTTTATATGTTCTTCAAAGTTCTTTTTTACTTAAATAATTGATTTTATTTGGAAAAATCAAAAGTATATCCAAGTTTGATCAAAATGACAACAAGTATATTAACTTAGTTATAGAGTTCAATCCCATAAATATGGAATAAAATTAAGTTAAATAAGTTTTTAACGTATGTTGTTCAAGGGCCTCTTATGTAATGCGGCATAGAGCCTCTGAAATCGACGAGCCAACCCTGAATTATGAAATGACAACTTACATATAATGCATGCAAAGAAGAGAATTAATGAGACTTACGATGGATCGCCTGCAGAAAGTTGAATAAGATTGAACGAAACTGGGAATGGTGGCAAACTTGCGATCAAATAGACTAATTAAATAACGGGTACTATTTAAAAGAAACGGACGATTTTAGAACCATTAACTGTGAAGGGTGATGATTTGCACACTCCAAAATTTTATTAACACACTCTAAAATAGGGCAAATAGCATAAAAAGGTACTTATCTTATGTCAAAATTCAATTAAAAGTACTCAACTTTTTTCTTCTCAATTTAAGGTACTGATCTTTTTTCATGTTATAATGTTGGGACAATTAACAAATTTAAAGGTTATATATTAACGATCGTTACTTTATTATTGCATCCTTAGTCCTTTGTATTAGTGATACTTTATAACAAACTCAAAAAATTCGTTTTTTTACAGTTTTAAACCGTTGTCTACCTTTTAGTCTGATTTTTATCGTTTTCATTTGGTTTTTAATCGTTTTGGTCCTTTTCTCATTTTCGTCTCTTTTAACATTTTTTTTACCTTTTTAGCGTGTTTGATATCGTTTTCGACTGTTTTTAACTGTTTTCGTTCGTTTTTTGCCGTTATCACCTATTTTTTTACGAAGAAAAAAAGTAAAAAATGAACAAAAAACGTCAAAATGGCAAAGAAATTCGAAAACAGTAAAAAAAAACCGTAAGTAGTTAAAAGCCGTAAAATGGACAAAACGGCCAGAAGGGTTCGCAAAACGTAAAAAATGGACGAAAGGGTACAAGAAGGATGAACGTTGTAAAAAAGGACGAAACGATTAAAAATCGAACGAAAATGGTAAAAATCATACGAGAATGTAGATAACGATCTAAAACTGTAAAAAAACGAATTTTGAGTTTATTATAAAGTATCGTTAATATAAAGGACTAACGATGCAATAATAAACTAATGATCATTAATATATAACCTTTAAATTTGTTAATGTCCCAACATTGTAACAAGAAAAAAGATTGGTACTTTAAAAAAAAGTTAAATACCTTTAATTGAATTTTAACTTAAGGTAAAAACTTTTTTATGCTATTTACCCTCTAAAATATGCATGTGAGGACTACTATACCCTTAATATATACATAAACCACTAAATTATTTAAGAGTATAAATGTCTAGATACACATAATTTAAATATGCAAATAAGTTAGAGCACCCACAATGGGTCAAGTTATGAAAAGCTTTTCACTATTTTACAAAGTGTTTGACAAGAGTTTTTGCCATTGTGTGAATCACTTTTTGCAAAGCTTTTTGCAAAAGCTTGACATACTCTAAGTCATTTGAAAAAGTTATAGTGATAATATATGTGATGCATTAATGGCATTAAATGCACCAAGTCTTTCAAAGACTTGTGCATTATAGATGCTTTTAGAGCATCTACAATGGGTAAAACACTCAATGACTTTTCACTATTTCAACAAGTGTTTGAAGATGTTTTTTGCCATTGAACACAAGACTTTTTGGAAAGGTTTTTACAAACACTTGGCAAACACCAAGTCTTTTGTAAAAGTCTTTACTTATATAATGTGTTTGTATTAAATGTCATAAATGTAAAAAGCTATCAAAAGCTTGATGCATTGGGTATGCTCTTAGTAGACATTAACTAAATCATGCTATGAGAATCTTTGACTTTTGCTATGCTTTTCTCTTTGGCAATTCTCGGTATATGTTTAAGCAACTAGCATTTGACAGCGTTATCTAAAACCTCGTTTGACAACGTGTGTAACTATCTTTTCTGTGTGCTACTTGATGAAACATTATACAACTATTCTATCAAAGAATCTACTAGTACCATTTTATACTAAATGTATATATAAATCTGAATAACAAGCAGCAACAATTCACTGAAACTCCGGAAGAAAAAAAAACTACATCATGAAAATAGGAAGAAAAAAAAGGTAAATGATTGATGCTAAACTAATATTGTGTCTAAGTTGACATGGAGTGGTTTATCGTTTTTAAAAAAAATAAGTCCTACAGGATGATGTTGGTAACCAATATAAAAAAAAAAAAAACATTAATTTTGTTAGTAAACATATGTAAACATATACCCACACAAAAAAAAATGTAAAAAACATTTAAATGGTTTTTTTTTATTAGTTGTCTTATTTTTAACATTAATTGGTTGTATTCTTGAGGTCCGTCTTTGATAAATAAAAGAGACAATAAAGGTTCTTGATGTTGATTTACACGAACAAAGAACAAAAAACAAATATCATTCTTTATACCATGTATGAGTAGATCATAATACAAAGTTACAATAGTAGCCATAAAAGTAGAAGTGTCGTGTATCACACAACAAATATCTGCAACCATTCAAGTCACCTGGATGTCTTCACAATGTGGAACCTCCGCAGCTTCCAGTTACCTAAATATATAAAGAGCTAAGCTCAAGATGAGATATACTGTAATATATATGGTGGTATGATGGCCAAGTTGACGAGAGGGTGTGTGTAAAAGATGAGTATTACAGTAAAAAAAGGAAAGAAAAATGCGACTTTTTTCCAAAATGAAGGCTTGTGATTTTTTATTTTTTTTTTTTTTTTCTTTTTTTTAGAACGGCACCTCAATCTCACTGAAATCCGACCCCGAGTTATACCATCCATAACGGGCAGGCCCCGGGACCCGAACCACTAGGGGAAAACCCCTAGAACTCACGGCTTCGCACCCCGAGTTATACCATCCATAACGGGTAGTCCCCGGGACCCGAACCACTAGGGGAAAACCCCTAGAACTCACGGCTTCGCACTAAGGAGGAAAATCATTGATTCTTGTCCTTTGCAAGACTTGAACCCATGACCAAACCCCCTCCCCAAGCTCCAAGAGGAGCCCAGGTGGCCAACTGCTCTAAAGGAGCCCAGGTGGCCAACTGCTCTAGAGCAGTTGGTTGAAGGCTTGTGATTTGTTCTCCGTATTTTTAAACTTTGTATCGCGTATAGAACTAAGATATGTATGATTTAGTATGGATTATGGTTTACCTTGTTAACAATGCTGCTGTAAAGCCAATCGAATCCTTCGTAGAGACCTTCCCCAGAGGTGGCACACGTGCCTAGGATATGCCTGATCGATACACAACATTTGATACATTATCCATATGTCAATGTGTATTGCTTAAACGTGGGAATTTGAACCAATGCACCCATAGTATGTTTGTGTGCACATGTGACACAAAATGGTGTGTGCGAGAGAGTTACCATGACCGGTTTTGTATAAATTGCAAGCCAAGCATGTCAATGATTTCAGAAACATTCATAGCACCTGGAAGATCTTGCCTGTTTGCAAGAACAAGCAACGCTCCATCTTTCATTTCATCCTGCAGCGTAAGAAATTACATCAAATTTCCAATAAAGAAACTAATTCCCACCGCAGATTCCTCGACTAAAGAAGTTTGAGTAAAATAGTAGAACCCATACCTCTTTAAGCATCTTATCTAGTGTATATTTCGCATCTGATAAACGATAACCTTCACGATCCCAGCTGTCAATCACATAGATAATACCTTGTATGTCTGGTGCGTAGTATTTCCACGGAATTGGTTGACTCTGTAAATTAGTACTTAAGATCAGCATTTTTTGTTGCCTGAAGCTACAGCGTGGAAAAGATCAGCAAATTATGTGTTGTATCACAAATGGTAAATGGTAACATAAAGGGATTGACTTAAACCAAATATGATCAATAAAATGAAGAATGGTTTCACTGAAACTCTTTGCTGGGCGTAGTCTTAAGACAACTAACACTTTGAGACAATATCTGTCCTTATGATACAGATTTTGGTCCCTTTGGGAACATCCAATAGAATTGGAACAATAAGTGAAGATTAGCATGCCCCTGCGCAAGGATGACCACACAAATTGAGAAATGGTCCAAATTTATCGTGACAAAAAAAAAGATGTCCTTTTAATAGTTTGATTATGCACGCAAATGAATCAATATCAACATACTAATTGATGACAACATTAGTACCGTGTCCGTTGAACCACCAAGTTCCCACAGAGAGAAGTTGATGTTCTTGTATTCAAAACTTTCATTATTAAGACCTGCAAAAAAAAAAAAAAAATGAGTTCGTGACATGAAAACATAAGTATCTATATTGTACTAAAGAGTTCCAGTAGGAACTCAGTGTTACAGGATTGAACTAAACTTAACAATAATGCTTGTAAACAACATGAACATACAAATTAGGTGAGTTAGTATCCATATTCCCCTCAAGATTCATTGGATTAAACAAAACGGTAAAAAGAAAGTTTCCTTCAATCTTGTAAAAATATGGAAAAAAATCCTCTCAAGTTGAAGCTAAGTTGATACATTTATCTTAATTGTGATTTGCCAACATTATCAAGTTACCTTCGACTTGAGAAGATCTTGATCCTAAGAATATATATAAGAATTTGACCTACATGCATATTGATAGTACTTGATTGTCGATACCCTTGAGATTATTAGTTTTCTCTCTAAAGCTGTTTTAGATTATAAATTATTGAAATAGTTTTAGTTTCTATAGAAGACGGTGATTTGAATAAAAAGTGATTTTCTCTTGGAAGTCCCCATTGGGAGCCCTTTGGTTATCAAGTTCATTTATTGTTTGTTATTTGTGTGGTTTCTTGCATTCACAAAGCTAAGGTACTCCATTAGACACTGGCCGGTTAGTTTTAATCAATATTTTACGACTCACTCTTTAACAAATTCGCAAGACTCGGAAGTCGGGTGCATACTATATATTTGTAGTATCATCGACTAACCTAGCTATCACAATAGATATGATGCACCTAAGAGGAAAAAGGCAGTAAAGATTTAGTTTTTTTTTATTTGGCAATGAACCTTACCAACAGTAGGATAATTGGGGACATCTTTACCCGACTTGCTGAGCTTGTACATAATGGTGGTTTTACCAGATCCATCAAGACCAACAATCGCAATGCGTACCTTCTTTTTAGGGATAGGACTGAATAGCTTCGTAGCAGACTGTCCCATCTTTGTATCTACAATTAAAGCCAACCAGAAAAGTTTAAAAAAAAGACAGAATAAAAAACTTAAATTATCGCAATTCGCAAGTACCAAGTGCCAACTTAAAACAACTTGCTGTTAGCTTGAAAGATAATCCTTTACTTCCAATAGTTGTGGGGTACGAATGATCGAGATACCCCCTCGTGACTTTCACAAGAGGAGTATTAACATTGTATACTTGTAAACTGTTCCAGTTTCTAGCTAGCTAGTAAGACTCACAGTTACACAACTTGAAATTATAAGTACAAAAAAATAAGTACTTGTATCATTTGCATTATCTTAAAAAGATGCAAACCTGAAAACTCAATGTATACTTAACACACATACATCATCATGCAAAACAAAGCAAACTGTAGAGACTATCACTATATCATATGTAAAGATGCAGAGTTAAAATACCTACAATCAACGGGCAACACAGAAACTGACGTAAGATTGTTTGGAACTGGGAGCTCTTGATTAACACAACCAAAATGTGATGCCAATTAAACTAGCAGTGTATTATTTACAAAGTTTTAGAATTTCAAAAGAAAAATAAAAAAAAATTTACGTTATTATAAAAAAGTCAACGAATCTTTACCAATTGGCATTTCCTTTTTCGAAAGAAAAGATCATAGAACAGTTGACTTTTTGATTCTACAAGAAGTTTTCGTGACTAACCTTTGATGTTAAGCTAGCCACTTCAATTTTATAAGACCAACAACCCTATGTATAAGAGAAACTAGCTTAAAGACCCGTCTAACGTCGAGAGTAGTTTAAAGAATGATTTAGTAAAAGAAAATGAACGAATGTTTATATTTAACTAATTGAAAAGGGTTAATACATGAGCATTCGTGGCCATACTAAAGTTTGTGACAATAATAAAAAAACTTTCGATCCTTTATGGTCTTTACGTATGACGTATGTGAGTCTCAATTAACTGACAAGAAATTGGCCATGTCGTTAACATAAAAATGATTAGAATGAATATGTGAACTTTAAGTAAGATTCAGATGATAAATATTAGATGATAAATATTTGAAATTTGAATAGGTAAAAAACAATAGATTGCATACTATTATAAACTTCTTCAAATACCGTGTAACACTTCCTTTTATACAATAATTGTAGTTGTTATACATACATTTCCGTTCGGGTCACAAATAACAACCTTCAAGCCTTTCTTTCTTTTTATTCGAGAGATAACTACATATTGTTGAACGTGAGTAAAAACTGGACGTGGTAGGTACAAACCGATTTCAGAATGTGATTGGCCTTCACTTTTATTAATGGTCATTGCAAATGAGAGTGAAATATGAACTATTTTCGGACAATTTTTAGCAGTAAACGCTTGTCAGATGGAGTGATTCTTAACCTGGGTAGGATAAATATCTTTCCGAAATGTGTTCCATTGATAATCCGGGCACTAATGCCAGTTCTTGTTAGATTAAGCACCTGCAACCTTGTGCCATTACACAATCCGTTTGGTTGATCGATATTTAGGTATGTGTTCATATCTTTCCATCCTTTTTACCAATATTTTTAATTGTGCTGAAACGACTACATCACATGGTTATCGTTGTTTACATGTTTGATGAATTTCTGTGAGTCGCATGTGTGGTTTATATTTTATAGTTATACCTTAAATTAGCCAATGTGTTACATTTTTAGTTGTTTAGGTTATCCGATATAGAATGTAATCATATTTTAGTTTATTAAAAGTTGTGTCTTGATGATAGCTTGTATGACTATAATGCTTGCAGCTTTCAGATGACACATAACTTATTACAGACTCCCCACAATAGTAATAAAAAAAGCTATGTTGTTGTCATGATAACATATTAGTTGCACATGTAATTGAGTTTTTCGTGTTTGTTATCTTTTAGTAGCTTAAAGACCCGTGGTACATAAAACTACCGATATCGAACTGTTACACAAAATCTCCTATATGGACCTGTTACACAAAACTGCCTATACCAACCCGTTACACAAAACAATTCTAACCGTGAAATTTAATGGGTTTTACCGTTAGCAACGTTTCCCATCCGTAAAAAAAACCTAACGGTGATATTCGAATGATTTTGTTGTAGTAAATATGATTTGGACAAATTGAAAAGAATAAAAAACTCAGGAACACATATATCTACATACATTGTTATGTTTTTACGCTTATTGAATGATTTTAGCTTATAGACCCGCCAGACTTCGGGTATAGCTTATCGAGTGATTTCTAAAAAATAACAAACAAATGTTAATATTAAAAGAACATAAGCATGATCTGGTAATAGACACAAAAAACATGAATTATTCGATAAACGTTTAATTTGGTAACAATCACAATAATAGAATACCCTACATAAGAATAATCAACCTTTACGTATGTGAGTGCAAATAAAGTCAACAATCAATGCTCGTTCCATTAACATCTTGTAGTTGAATAAAAATAATAATTTAGATGTATTAGAAAATTACAAAAAAAAAACATTTCAAAGTGTATATTGTACATCTCATTATATCAGTTTCAAAGTGTATATTGTACATCTCATTATATCAGTTTTATATTAAAGACCCGCCTAACGTCGGGTTTATTTTAGATTTTTATAAGAAATAATAAACTTTTTTAATATTAAAAGATATCAAACGGATTCTGGTGGACAATAATTTTCACGCCATTTACTAAAAAATCATCGTAACCAAGAGACCAACCATCAAAAGTTGAGTTTGCACATCATTTAGTATTCTCTTAACATAACACCAGGATGTGCAAATAATTAGCTCTGTTAATTTTCCAAAGTCAAATGACCCATGTAACTAATATTTAGAGTCTAAATACTCCAATGATGTAAATGTACAAATTCCTTTAGACCGAACATTTTCAACAGCAGCTTAAGAATGGTTATCTATTGGTTACACAAATCCTACACTTTATTATGTATTATGTAAAGGAATGATGTGTATCTTTCCTAATGCGTTGTAAGAACTCTATATAATCACGACTTAGCCAATTAGCCTTTGAACACATTCTAAGGGTCTTTCTAAATATTGACCTTCACAAGATGCCTTTGAACACTCACTGGTTGGTTCCATGTTTGATGTACGTTTATTGGCCTGAAGTTTTTTAGGACTTGGAAGTAGTACTTTTCATCAGTCTCGAATTTGAGATCCTAAAAGCCTGAATAAGAACCATATGATTAGAAAAAAGAACAAAAGTACAACGTACAATGCTACATGAACTTGTAACGACTAATTTTGATATGACATAACCATATACTTACCAATGGAGTGATAGAATAGAGTTACTTAATTGTGGCTTCACTTTCCAGGTAAAAGACAAACACATACGTCCAATTCGTAATTTATCAGCACATTTTAAAGACTCGCTCTAACATATATCCTAAAACTTTATACTGCTATGAATAGCATAATGGAAATGTAGTTGCTAGCTGGTATCATGCTCCAGCCATGTGACCAGGGTTCATATAGGAGGCCAGGGAACATTTTACATGTAAAAGCTTAGATAATCATAAAGTTCTAAAAATTGATCTTATAAGTGTCCCAACTTATAAGCAGATCCAAATACTTTACCCGTCATGTTAATTGCAATATTTGTAGACTTTAGTTATTTCATTATTTCACATAGCTTAATGACTTTAAAAACTCAATACCAAAAGAGAAACACATATAAGCGAGTACCTATACCCGCTGATCCAACTCAAGATTATTGCATAAGGGTAAAAGTAAATGGATTTTTATAGAACTTATACCCGCTGATCCAAATCAAGATTATATGAAATACTTTCTGTAGTTCACAACATCTATGAAAAATATTAACTAAAGTAATATTCTTGGATTATGAACAATGTGCATGTAAAGGTCAAACCAATGCAAACATGATGCCTTCTAAATGATTTTGTATGCGACCATCTTATCTGGAGTAAATGGAGCGGGATTGTTTCATGTATGATTTTTCAAATAATTGTATCGTACTTACATTAAGATCAATACCTTTAAAGACGGTTACGCGGACACCAATAGTAATCACCATCCTGACACACATATATGTGTGTCTTAAACATAAAGATAACCAAGAAACAAATCCCCAACAAATCAAAAAACCCAGAAAACAAACTACCTACCTAAGCTAAAAACGTCACCTACCGACCACCATTGCCACACACCATAAATGGTGGCAATGAATAGATCGGTGGCATCGAAGAGAGCTATCACCGGAGGCATCAAACAACCATAACTTCTTTTCTTAGATCTAAAGAGCTGGTGTGTTTTGTGTTATTAGGTGATCTACAAACCCACGATTTATGCAAAAGTTGTGGTTTTTAACTGAAACCGAATTGGTGTAGTATCTATATTGAAATTGAATTGAAATTTTCGGAGAAGATTTATGTGAATCGCATGGTGGAAGATGGTATCGAATTGGCGAATTGAAACTGAATTATATAGAGAATCTTGAATTCGAGTTGTAAAAACTAAAATTCAAGGTATTGATGAGTTTATCAAAAATGGATGACACCAAGCTGGTCAAAGAATTTTGAATTACGATTTTAATGTGTTAACAAAAATAACAAAACATTGACAAAAATAACTTATCACAATAAATTTTTTCAAAATTCCAAAAATTTGTTAAACGTAGCATTTATATACGTTTTATTGTGTATTCATAAATTTCCAAATTTAGTTCAAAACATTTAATTTATTTTTTAAAAAAATTTTATCATTATATTTATTTAAATTAAAAATATACATTTAATTTAAAAAACAATACTACTTTCTATAATTATATATTTTTTATTTTTATTTAAAAAAATACAATTTAATTTTCTAAAAATTCTTATAACTTTACTTCATCTAATTTTCGTTTTAGTCTTTTTTTAAATAGCTTAAATTCATTTAATATGTAACATTTAAACATTTTAAACTTTGAAAAATGTTCTTTTTGGATTTATTGTATAGATAATTATGTATTTTTTACTGAAACTTATTTTATTACTTCATCTTTAAAATAATGCTTGTTTAATTTTTTTAACGAAATTATATTAATTTTAAAACGTTTAAAATAAAGTTCCGTTTTTTTGTTTTACAAAAAATTCCAAATGTTTTTCCTTTTTTTATAAAACTGGTTTATATGGATAGGAGCGTATTGTGATAATGATGGTTTTAATGATTTTAATTTAATTTAGGTTTAATCATATAAATGACAACTGTTACAATACAATCACTTTTAAAACTATCCACTGATAATATATTAAAAATATTTGATACTTTACATAATTAGTGGAAACCTTATAACGTTTTTTAAATTTTTTTTTTAACATGTTAAAACCGGTTTACATACATGGGAATGTTCTTTTCGAAAATCTTTTGCTTTTTTAATAAATTAGCTTAACATTTCAATTTATTTAAATAATTTGTGTTATTTTAGTTTATCTAACTGTTATCAATTTTGTTAAAAGTAATTTTTCTTTTTTTATTTTTTTAAAATAATTTTCATCCATCATTTATATAATACTTATTTAAATAATTTAAGTTTAATAAATTATTTTAAGCTTTAAACATTTAAATTACCAGGTAGTTAATATGACTTTATAAAATAACCTCTGGGTGGAGCGTATTGCCTTTTTTTATTGTTACACCGAGCGTTTAGAAAATATAAATATGGTAATGTTTTTATTGTGTTTTATTGCAAAGCGTTTTTTTATTTTCAAAACTCAAATTTTTATGACATTTTTATGAGAACATATTTTTTTAAAAATATATAAATATGGTAATGTTTTAGTTCATTTTTTATATAATAAATCATAAATGTTTACATTATTTCTTTACTGTTAAATTTATTTATAAATTTTAACGTTTAAATTTACAAATTGTTGTTCTTTTAGATCTATTTTATATGGGATACATTAGAAAAATTATATTTGTATAAAAGAATAACAATTATTTTTAGTTTTGAGTTAAAATTCGATTACTTTTTCCTTGATAATATATTAAAATAATTATTGTTTATTTAAAAGAATAGCAATTATTTAAAAAAAATCGTGTACATACAATCTTTTTATACTTTTTATAAGTTTGGTTTTGAAGAAGAGTTATATATAGAATTGTTTTTTTAGAAGAATAACAAAACAAATATTTATAAAAAAATCGTGTTTTAATTTATTTTTTTTATAAACTTTGTATTTATCATTCTTTTATGATTAATTTCTTTATAATTTGTACATACAATATTTTTATACTTTTTTATAAGTTTGGTTTTGTAGAAGAGTTATATATATAATTATTTTTATGAGGTTTTTAATGCATTTGCTTAAGATGCTTGTACATTGATGCTAAGTAAGGAAACTCTTTTAATGTTTTAAGATTTAAGAACTTGTAAATTATTTTATTTTATTAGTTAATATAGATATATGTTGGGAATCTAAACCTGTTAGATTCCCTGATCATTGATTTAAACATAATTAGGCTATTGAAAGTCCCTAATCGATGCAAGAAACCCTAATCTTAACTTGATTATAAAACTGAGAACGATGTTTCTTGAAGGTTTTAATATCAAACACCGCTCTGATACCAATTGAAACAAAGATTCAGGCACTCAGACTTCAGTTTAATGCCTTTAAGTCACTTGAAGGTGAAAAGGTTCAGCAAACCTATACTAGGCTGAAGATTCTTCTAAATGACCTGGCTATGAATGATGTCACTATTGGTCAAGCTGAGATCAATGCTACTTTTGTCAACAGCCTTCCAAGAAAGTGGCTGAGCATGAATCAGACTCAGAGAGCTAACAACTCAATCAAAAATGATACCCTTGCTCAGCTCTATGGTAAGTACAATTATGAAGAAGGGCTGATCGATACTATCTACAAATCAGAGACTGAAAGATTTTTAGTCCAAGGAGCATCTTCCAAAGCTTTGATCTCTGCAACACATTCTCATGACAGCGATTCTGACATTGAGGAAGATACCCGTAGCAGCCAAGAGTTCCTGTCAGACCTCAATGCAGAGTTCCATGAAAGAGCGTTGCTAGCCAACCAAAGAAGATACTACAAAAGATCTGGAAGAGTAGGATCAGCTAGTAAACCAACTGACAGGTCAAAAGAAACGTGTTTTGCCTGTGGAAAGCTTGGACATTATCAAAAAGACTGTCCTTCTACCAAGACATCCTCACCCTCTTATTCATCATCTTCATCCAAACCCTACAAGTTCAAACAACAAAACAACTCATCTCAATCCAATTCTTCAGACACTGAGAAGAAAGATTATAAAAATAAGTACAAGGCACTTAAAGCTGAGTTAGAACAAATGAACTTGAAGATTGAAGCTCTGTCCAAAAATAAAAGTGGTGAGAAAAAGACAAAGAAAGGGTTGGTTGCTGAAACTTATGATTGGAATGATGAACCACTGACTTCAAATGAAGAAGACACCACAAGAGTCAGGGCTTTTATGGCGATAGCTGAGGATGAACCAGCTGTTGGAAAAGGTGATGCTAGATCAGGACAATGGGTTGACATCACAATGAAAAAGGTACACAGACTTTTATCTATATCTGATAGTGATGAACGTAAGCATGTCCTTGATTACACCATTGTTGATTTACACTTTGTTGAGGAACAGAGAAAGAACCTACTTGATAAGTTTCACTCTATTAAATCTGAAATGATAAATGCTAAGGCTGAATGTGAAACTCTCAGGCGGGTTAATTTAGAGAAAATATCCCTGCAAAATGAAGTAGCTAGATTAACCTTGAAAAACATAGCTTTAAATGATCAAGTCTCTGAATTGAACAAGATTATTGAAAAATGGCTGTGTGTTAGGTTTACTATTGATGAATTGCTAAGGGATGAAGTGCCTGCTGACTTAAACAGGGATATAACTGCTAAGAATAAAAAGCTGAGGAGTCTCACCAAACCCAAAGACATTGTCTTTAAATCTATAGAGACTATTCATATGTCAGATACCTCTTTGACTAATGACCCTGTCTCTGAAGATGTGGCTGAGCTACCACCTTTGCCCAAACTCTCTGGAGTTGAACCTAGCAGTTCTTCTAGATCTGCTAAGGACGAACTTAGGACAGATATTGAGAATCCTCCAGCCAAAGTTTTCCGTGTGCCTGCTAAACAAACTGGTAAACAAGTAGCTTTTAAGCCTGTCACTTCTAAAGCTGTGAATAAGGTTGAACCTACCACTGAAGATCGCCTGTTGTCTCTTATGAAAGAAGTAGAACTCTTGAAACAACACATTAAGCCTTCCGCTGAATGCTCTACTTCTCATGAACCTAAGTCAGTCCTAGGTGAACCCAAAGGGGAAAGGTTAATCAAACCTTATTGCAATGTATGTAAAAATTCTCACCATTCGACCTTAGATCATGACAGACACATGGCAGCTAAAAGAGCTCAGACACCCTCTAGGGACAGACCACAGAGTTCCAAAAGGCAACAGGGAAATTACAAATCTTATCCTCCCTGTAAATTATGTGGGTTCACAGACCATCACTCAGACGAGTGTGGTGACTTCCCTGGGTGTGATATCTGTGGGAGTTATAACCATGAAACGATGAACTGTCCATCTCAACGCCAAAAGTTTTTCAGGAACACAAGAGTTGCTAATAAGCAATTCAGGGAACCCACTGGAAAGTGGGTTCACCATAGGAACTAATCTGTTTCTATGTATTTGTGCAGAAATACCTCAAGGAATCGGTATGGTATCTAGATAGTGGCTGTTCTAGACACATGACAGGGATTCAACAATACCTGCACAGATACTCAAAGGAGCCAGGTCCTAAAGTGGTGTTTGGAGATAACTCTTCAGGTGACACAGAAGGATATGGCTCAGTGAACTGCAATAGGATTACATTTACCAGGGTTGCATATGTGAATGGTCTTAAACACAACCTTATTAGCATCAGCCACTTGTGTGATGCTGACTATAAGGTTTTGTTTACTAAGACTCAGGGAACCATATTCAACAAAAACAATGATGTTGTGCTGATTGCACCTAGAAGGAGAGATGTTTATGTCATCAACATGGCTGTGTGCTCTGAAGACAGTTCAAATTGTTTTCTTGCCAAAGCCTCTGAAAGTGTCAACTGGCTGTGGCACAAAAGACTGTCTCATCTCAACTTCAAGAACATCAATAAGATAGCCACTCAAAACTTGGTTGCTGGTCTACCTTCAGTAATGTTTTCCAAAGACAAAACTTGTTCTGCCTGTGTCAAAGGAAAACATCACAGGTCTTCATTCAAGACTAGGCAATCATTCTCTATTGACAAGTGCTTACATCTCCTTCACATGGATTTGTTTGGGCCTGTCAAACCTCAAACCATTAATCACAACAAATACACCTTGGTCATAGTTGATGAATTTTCAAGATATACATGGGTGTTCTTCCTCAGAAGGAAAAGTGATGCAGCTGAAACCATCATGACCTTCATCAGACAGGTTGAAAATATGAATGATGTTAGAGTCAAAGCTCTAAGAAGTGATAATGGTACAGAATTCAAGAATCATCAACTTGAATCATTTTGTGATGAAAAAGGGATTTCTCAGAACTTCTCTTCAGCTGGCACTCCTGAACAAAATGGTGTGGCTGAAAGAAGAAACAGGACTTTGATTGAAGCAGCAAGAACTATGTTAAATGGTGCAGCCTTACCAAAGCAATTTTGGGGAGAAGTTGTTCACACTGCCTGCTACACTCAAAACAGATCAATCATTGTCAAAAGACATGGTAAAACCTCCTATGAAGTTTTCAGAAAAAGATCTCCAGACGTCAGCTATTTTCATGTGTTTGGATGCCCTGTGTTTATTTATAACTACAGGGATAAACTTGGAAAGTTTGATGAAAAAGCTGATGATGGTTTCTTTTTGGGATACTCTCCAACAGCCAAAGCCTTCAGAGTATTCAACATCAGAAGACAAGAAGTAGAAGAAACATTCCATGTCAGATTCAATGAAGATGATGAAGTCATACAGAGAACAGGAACAGAGGGTGATGAAATAGATTTTAATGAAAATATTTCTTTCCCAAGTGATGAGTTCACAGAACCCAGACCTAACAGTCATCATCACTCCAACACTCTCACTCCTTATGTCCCTGCTTTTGACCCTTTGTCTACTCACAACATAGAAATTCCTACCTCTCAGGAACTTGATGAAGAAGAACCTCAAATCTCTGATGGTCCTTCTCATGATATTGATGACTCACCAATTCTTCAAATCCCTGAAGATTCTCCTGCTGATAATGAAATAGCTTCCCTTGATATGGCTGATGAAGACTCTGACATTGAAGTAGTCTTTGAAGAAAGCCCTCCTAGTCAGCAGGATGAGACTCAAATTGTACCAGCTGTGCCCTCAAGTACCCCTGTCCTTGAATCCCCAGCTCCTCAAAATAATTGGTCAAGAGATCAACACATTCTTCTTGTCAATATTATTGGGGAACCAAATGCAGGGGTCACAACCAGACAGCGAATCCAAGACTCAGAGTCAGCCTCAACCAATGAATGTCTCTTTGCTGAATTTCTCTCACAAATTGAACCTAAAAGAGTTGTTGAGGCACTAGTAGAAGAAGGATGGGTAGCTGCTATGCAAGAAGAAATCAACCAGTTCAAAAGGAACAAAGTATGGACTCTAGTGCCAGCTCCACCTGGTAAGAATATCACAGGCACTAGATGGATCTATAGAAATAAGATGGATGAAATTGGGAACATCATCAGGAACAAGGCCAGACTGGTAGCACAAGGGTTCTCTCAGACTGAATGAATTGATTATGATGAAACATTTGCACCTGTTGCTAGACTTGAGGCCATCAGAATCTTCCTTGCTTATGCTGCCTATATGAACATCACTGTGTATCAGATGGATGTTAAGAGTGCCTTCCTCAATGGTGATTTGGCTAAGGAAGTGTATGTTGCTCAACCTGAAGGATTTGAGAACAGCGAGTTTCCCAACCATGTGTACAGACTTCACAAGGCAATGTATGGTCTGAAACAGGCTCCAAGAGCATGGTATGAAACTCTTTCAAATTTCTTAACTGAAAATAAATTTATCAGGGGTTCTATTGATAAAACACTCTTTACCTTCAAGGACAAGAGTGATTTCATCATTGTGCAGATTTATGTGGATGATATCATCTTTGGGTCAACAAATGTCAATCTTAGTAAACTTTTTGCTAAATTAATGACCAAGAAATATGAGATGAGTATGATGGGTGAATTAACTTACTTTTTGGGTTTTCAAATTAAACAATGTCCTAAGGGAATTTCAATTTGTCAAGAAAAGTATGTTAAGGATTTGCTTAAAAAATATGACTTAGCTGATTGTGCATCAGTGAAATGCCCCATGCTTCCACCCAACAACTTGGGCCCTGATGAGTCAGGGGTCTCTGTCAATGAGACTTTATATAGAGGCATGATTGGGTCACTGATGTATCTAACAGCCAGTCGTCCAGATATCCAATTCTCCACATGTCTCTGTGCAAGGTACCAGGCTAACCCAAAAGAATCCCATCTAGTGGCTGTTAAGAGAATTTTCAGGTATCTCAAAGGAACACCATCCCTAGGCCTATGGTATCCAAAAGAATCAGGCTTTGATCTCAAGGCCTATTCAGATTCAGATTATGCTGGATGCTGTATTGACAGAAAGAGCACTTCAGGCAGTTGTCAAATCCTAGGGGGAAAATTGGTTGGATGGAGTGTTAAGAAGCAAAACTCTGTGGCTATGTCTTCAGCTGAAGCAGAATATGTCGCTGCAGCCAGCTGTTGTGCTCAAGTGCTCTGGATGAAAATTCAATTGGCTGACTATGAAATCTTGTATGACAAAGTGCCAATCTTTTGTGACAACACCAGCGCCATTGCCATATCCAACAACCCTGTTCTTCACTCTCGTACCAAACACATTGATATCATGTATCATTTTATCAGGGATCATATAATGAAGGGAGATATTGAGCTGCATTTTGTTCCCACAGAGCTGCAACTAGCTGATATCTTTACAAAGCCTTTGGCTGAACCTTCGTTCAACAGGCTAGTTGCTGAGCTAGGGATGCTCAATATCTCAAAGCCTGTGGCTAGATATTAAATGTGTTCATTAAATGATTGATTCTATATTCAATGTTTTTCACATGAAACTAGGTAGTTACTTTCCAAGTAAATGCAAAAAACATTCTCAAATATTTAATCATTTATTTTTCAGATAACGAGGAGACAAACTTTTTGAAAGGTCAAGGGGACCCACTTGAGCAGTCATTTTCGCACCTAGCATTTAATACGGTTGAATAATTGTTCACTTAAGTTTGAATATATATTGTCTTCTTTCTCTTCTGACCCACCATCATTCTAAAATCTACTTCTCTCTCTAAGTGCTTATCTCTCTTAACCATCCGCCATTTTCGCTCTCCTTCAACCTCAAATCCATGGCGTTTTCAGTTCCCAAAGCCTCAAATGTTAACTTCGAGATCAACGAGAGCATCCTCGCTTCCAACAATGCCATTGGATGGATTAAGGCACCAAACAACACCTATTCAGATCTGGTAAACTTCATGCAGAATTGTGACCTAAATGAAGCCTTCACCAAAACACCATCCACCTTTTACCAAGAATACCTTAGGGAATTCTGGTATTCTGCTGAAGTGGTAGAAGACACCATTACCTTTAGCCTTTCTTGCAATGAACACCCTTTTGCCTTCTCCCTTAAGGATTTTTCAAGTGTGGCCGGATTAAAACATGGAGATGAATGCCTGAAGGTAGTTGACAAAAAGGCTGTCAAGGAAGCCCTGGCCACACTCAACCCTTGCCATGACGTTAACCCTGCCCTTACACCTGCTGAGGTCCTCGCCAAATCTCCTCTAAAGATTAAGTATTTTACTCCTATGTGGCGTGTCCTCTTCACCCACATTGTGAAGTCCCTGGGAGGAATGCAGGGATCACAGGATCAGATGTCGTTCAATCATCAGGCGATTGCTTATGGATTAATCTGGGGAGTTGATGTTGACGTTGGAAGCATTTTATTCTCAAACCTGGTAGAACAGCTAAAGGGAAGGAATCAGGTCAGGGAAAAGAATATCTGTTATGTGCGCTTCTTGTCCCTGATCTTTGAGAGTCTGCTGGGAGATAACTACCACAACAAGGCCTTGACTGCTCTTAAGCCCTATCGCATCACTGGCGCCATCTACAAGGAAATAGGAGCTGATGATGTCCCTGTCACCGCCCATATGCTGAATGTGGCCAACCAGGTACCAAACGCTGAGAAGCCCTTGCTCCCTTCCTCTGAGAAGGTGAATACTTCTAGTGTTGCTGGCAAGTCTATGTCTTTGACCTCTGGGCAGCACACTACTAAGTCCAAGGCTTCATCTGGCCAACAACCTAAGAAGAAGAAAATCCCCTCTTCTTCCCACTCCAAAGCTGTTATTAAGGCCAAGGGAAAGAAGACTGACACCACCTCTGGTCCAGATACTCTTGTGGATTCAGACTCTTTGGCTGACAAACAACAGGCGTCTAGTGTCTCTAAGTCAGCTGAGACAACAGGAAACCAGCCTGATCAAGCTGATATCTCACAGGTAATCAGTGTACATTTTTAGAGGTTCACAAGCAGCCACTCTCATTTGTCTGTAGGAGAGAGTGGTGAAGTTAGGGTAATCCTCGACCCATAGAAGTCTGTCATTACACTTAGAATAATTTAAGACTTCTGTACACCCTGTCTTTGCACCAGGGAATGATTCATTTGTGTTTATAAAGCACCCCGATGACCCTACACCCTCTAGACAGTATTCAGGCTAACAACAACCTGAATATACTAATGTCTCAACCTTGATCAGCTGTACTTCACACAGCCTCTTGGTTCCTTCCTTAAAAGAGTCCCAAATGATTTATCCTTTCAGGGGGAGCTGAATCATCACCCTCAGCTTTCCTAGGGGCAGCGTAACAGGCGACCTACAACCACATATGTTTCACTCTTAAAAGAGTCCCAAAGGTTTTAACCTTTTGGGGGGCTGAATAATCACACTCAGCTTTCCTAGGGGCAGCGACTGGCGATCCATAACAACATATGTCTCACAATTAAAAGAGTCCCAAAGGTTTTTACCTTTTGGGGGGGCTGAATAATCACACTCAGCTTTCCTAGGGGCAGCGAATGGCGATCATTAACCACATTTTATTCACACCTAAAAGAATCCCAAGGATTTATCCTTTGGAGTGGCTGAGAAATCACCCTCAGCCTCTCTGGGACAGCGAAATGGCGACCATTCCCCTTGTAATTTTTCCCTGTTACTAATTACAACAAATTTGCAGGCTGAAATTGTACAGCCAGTCGTAGAGTCTCAGGTACAACAAGAAACGGAGGCTGATACAATGACTCAGGACAAACCAAATGATGAAGAGCCTGTGATAAATGCTGATGAAGAAATGCTCTCATTAGAGGATTATGTCTCTGATATTGAGCAAATGCCTGAAGATGAATTCCCTGAGGGAATGTTCGATGAAGAGGATGAAGAAGATGAGGACGACCAGCTGTCTGCCTCTCCTCCTAAAGAAATAGCTGTGTCCACACCAGCTGGTGACAAGACTTCTCCTATTAAGGAAGCTGTTGATACTCCAAACTCTGCTACCTCTGCAACAACAGTCTTCCAAAGACCTACTTATGATCCAACAGCCGAATTTCTTATGTTTGATCATCCTGCCCATACCAACTTTGACTTAATTCAAAGGGGGGATGATTTTGCTCAGCAAAGCCTCAATATCAAGAATCTTCAGCCTGTCCATCATCAATCTGATATTGAGCGCTTATCAAGGAAGCTGGATGTGATCAAGTCTGAGATGCACAATTTCACTGTGACATTTCCAGGCATCATCAAAAAGGCTGTGATTGAGGCTGTCACTGAGCCAATTCAGGATGGTGCAAGACGAGGTGTAGCCCAGGGACTCGGTCATCTTTCAACAAGAATAAAGGATGCCATTGACTCAGTTGTCCCTGCTATGTTCCATGAACATGAACACACCATGCACAGGCACTTTAATGTTGTTCGCAACAGGCAATACAATCATGCTAACTTTATTGTCAGGCGCGTTCAGGCAAATACCAATGCCAATGCCAACCTCCTACTGAAGATTGCCAGGGCTTCAAGAAAAAGACAACGTGCCATGGCTGCCTCTGTGGAGAAGATTGCAAGACGTTTTCAGACACGTTCATCCAAGCATCTGAGAAGTAAGGATAAACGTGAGGGGGAGAAGAATACTACACTCAGCCTTGCATCTGCTGAACAAGGCTCATCATCAGCTAATCCCTCAACTACACCTGTTCCTCTCCAAGTCATCACACCTGTTATAATACCTGATGATGAGGATGATACTCAGGGGGAGCAACAAACTCAAGATGGAGCTGACTCATCAAAATCTCTGATCTTAGTTAACGTCAGCAAGCCTGAGGATGATGATGAGCCAGCGACCAAGAAATTAAAATTCACTGTTAGCTCTCTTCCCAAAGCTATTCAAACTCAGGCTCAGATAGCGTTTATCAAAAGAGCTGATGTTTTGAAAAACACAAGTGTGGAGTCCTCTGTCTCGAAGAAAGGAAAGGAGATAGTTTTGGTTGATACTGACACCAAACTTAAGAAGATAGCTGCGATGCTAGAGACAGGAGGATCCACCACAGACCTTTCCCAATTCTCAACCTTTACACCTTCCGATGAGATTCCTTTGACCCCTGAAGAAATAGAGCAACATGCTGAAGAATTCAAAAGACTAAATGAACTCAAGACAGCCAAAGAATTAAATGAAGCTACTCTGAGGAAGATGACACCACCTGAAAGGGAAAAACAAAAACAAAGGTTGAGGGAAATGGAAACTAAACGCGTTGAGGCTTTAAGGAAAGTCAAAGCTGACTATGATGCCTGCGTGAACAATAGATATGCTGCTGGCAAGATAACCAAGTTCAAATACACCATTCATAAATCCACAAACACCCCACAGATGATCTTATGGAGGGAAAACCAACAGAGAAATATGGATGTGTTTGACAACTTCAGGTTAAAGACACTTGGGTTATCAGAATGGTTCGAACTCGAAGCCTTAGCTGCCAAAAAGTCTGGACAGGCTAATTTTCTTCTGCTGAAGACTCTTAAGGCCAAGTTTAACTGGATCAAGGAAACAGCAGCCAAACTTAAGATTGATCCCCCACCACAGCTTTTTGAACAAGAACCCCCAAAGACAGGCAACAAAAGGAGAAGAATTTCACAAATTGTTAATGAAACTTTTGTTACTGAAGATGTTCATGTGGATGGTATGCACAAGGATCTGATCCTCCCAAATGGTATTGTTGGCCCTGTTGATGGTCAGACATACACAGAGCCTGAAAGAGGAATGGCATTTATGAACAAGGCTTGCCAGTATGCTTTTCAAAGGGAAGATGAGTTGTGCTTAGCTTCAACTATTCAGCTACTCTATCACAAGAAGTGTCTCAAAATCAACACAGAGTATTCCAAGAAGTTTGCAAAGACTTTGCAGGATGAAATTGATAACAGATTAGACTTGGCCGAAGCTGAAGAAAGAATAAAAAATGATGACTATTGAAGATGATTCACAGCCCTTCTACCTTCGTATTTTATTTTACTTATGTAATGCACTTGTAATTTTCTTTAAGTTTTAATAAAATCATGAGGTATGTTTGTTTAGATTTGTTATGTGTAAGAAGAAGCTGTTAAACTCACTTACCTTAACTTAGTCAGATCTAGCATTATTTATGTTCAAATAGGGGGAGATTGTTGGGAATCTAAACCTGTTAGATTCCCTGATCATTGATTTAAACATAATTAGGCTGTTAGATAGTCCCTTGCCTGTGCCTAGGAGGCAGGCAAGTTTCGCAAGACTCACAGAGATCCAAGTCTCTGTGAGCAACCTCATAGAAGTCCATGTCAGAGACATTGTCAGGGAAGTCGAAGAATTACCTGAAGACATACTCATTGGCCGTGATGGATAACAGCCAAGATGTATCAGGGACTCTGAGGGGTTGAGAGTTAACAGGGGTGGCAATACCCTGATAACTCTCAGCACACTTTGGACATGCCATTTGTGTGTTCGAGACTATGAAGAATAAGGAAACTGTTTTTGACAACTGTTCTTTAAAGCATAATGGAAGACTACCAAGAATAGAAGGACATCATGTGACTGATGTGGGAACTTGTAAAAGCTTGTGTAGTCGACATCAAGTACTGTTTAAGTCAAACTCGTAACACTATAAATAGGATGTGTATCCATGCATTAATATTTAACACTTTGAGATATTAAGAACATTAGTGCATACAACTTAGTGAATCAAACAGCTACGACTGTATTCATAAGTTGGGGTTTATTGTTGTTCGAAGTGTGCACAACACATTGTCATCAAACTGTGTTATCCATAACACTTGTAATTCTTTATTATACAATAATAAGATTACGTTTGAAAAGTAATACCTTGTGATTAAGTTAAGATTAGGGTTTCTTGCATCGATTAGGGACTTTCAATATAGATTTAGCATAATAATTACTAAAACATTATTGAAATTAAATTCGAAATAGTTGTTCCCTGTAATAGCGTGTAGTAAATAGTTGCGCGGTGGAATGAAGTATTGTTTAATCAGTTAAATTGTCTAAGGAGGTGTTTGTTTAGGCTTATGAAACTTAAGTTCGTTTTAGCTTATACGGAGTATTTCATAAGCTTCAAATTTATGACTTAATTGTAGACTTACATGATACGTATATTATGATATATAAGTCTCAAAATAAGCCAAAAATCCAAAGCTTATGAAATATAAACCAAAAATAAAACAAATTTAGGCTTTAAATTTCATAGGTTCCAAATTTATGGCTTATTTTGAAACTTAAAAACCAAACACCTTATCATATTTAATTGTAGATCTGAAACCAATTAAAATAAACACATCAAATACAGTAGAATACTTTGCTGCGGTATTTTGCTTTTCTATTCAAACAAACAGTGACACGATATTAAGGCAGTGTGCTTTCATAGGAAATACGAGCAAGATCGCATTACGTGGTTTTCCTTTCTCCAAAAACGTTAAAATCCCAACTCGTTACATTAATCATCTTTTCGTACTAATCAGATAGAACTAACATGTATCGAGACAGGGATAAGTTTTCTTTTGCATAGTGGACTACAATTTACAAAGATCTTGTATTACAAAAATAGATACATACAGAATTAACATGTGATGATTAACATTATTGTTTAGGAAAGGTCATGGAAATGAGCCTTGGCTAAGAAGAAATCAGGTATAAAATGCTAATGATACTTGTCGTTCGTACGATCCCTGTTAATCCTGAAATATAGGCAAAAGCAAAGAATGAAAATATAAGCAGCAGTCATTGACAACCAAATGTAGCAGAAGTTAGCACTTGTTTGTATCTTCAAAATTTAACCAGTGTCGTTTTGGTAAATTCTTTAATTTTAAACTTAATTGCTTTATTTGTAGTGTCGATTTGGGTGTGTAACTTCTTACTAATGGATTTTCTCTACTAAGATACATCATTTTAGTTGAAAATTTTGCTCCAAACTCAGAGAATAACACAAAAAAAAACAGCAAATACTTTTAAGGGTTGTGCCTTACGGTGGTATGATGTCCAAATTTAACGAGTGTAAACAAAAGGCGAGTATAAAGAAGGGAAGGAAAATTTGAAAATTTTTCAAAATGAAGGATTGTGATATGTTTCTGTATGTATTTTTTTAGTATAGATTATATCTAGTGTTTTTACCTTGTTAGCAATTTTGGTGGAAAGCCAATCTAATCCCTCGAATAGACCTTCCCCAGAGGTGGCACAAGTGCTTTGGATATACCTGATACACAGCATCAAATACATATATTGTCATCCATACGTCAATTCACGTTTCGTGCACATATGATGCAAAGTGGTGCGTTGGAGAGTTACCAGGACCGGTTTTGGATAGAATGCAGGCCAAGTGTGTCAGTGATCTCAGCAATATTCATAGCGTTTGGAAGATCTTGCTTGTTTGCAAGAACAAGCAACGCTCCATCTTTCATTACATCCTGTAGCATAAGCAATTTTTAGAACAAAGTTACCACTGCAAATTGCTTGACTTAAAGTTTTTGAGAGTAACATAGTAGAACCGCAATAATACCTCATTAAGCATCATGTGTAGTTCATTTTTGGCATATAAGGACCGATCATGTTCGGTGCTGTCAAACACATAGATAAGACCTTCTATGCTCTCGAAGAAGTGCTTCCAAATAAGTTGTTGACGCTGAATCTGTAGACCCTGTAAACTACTAAAATCAGCATTTGATTTCATATATCCGATCATATAGCAAATTAATTTGTTTCTTGTATTTTTTCTTTGGATAATCAATGTGTCCGACCTAAAGCCAAATGTCGGAGACTCGGAGTCCACCTTCATAAAAAGTTTCATAGAAGATGAGAAGTTTGAATACCTTTAGCGCATTAAGTTATATAGCCTTTCAAATCTACCGGTTACAATTAGTATGTTACTGGGCAGTCATGTTGACTCGAGTCTCTTATATATTAGTTGACAACTGTGTCCACTGAGAATCAGATTCCTATGGAAGTGACAATGTTTTGAATACGAGGGGAGAAGGAATGACTAACGTTGAACTTAAAAAAAATGGAAGGTTCATGAAATGTCAACTACACATTGGTGACAACATTAGTATATTACCGTAAAATAAGCACCAAAATCCCACACAATGAAGCTTGTGTTCTTGTATTCTAGAGTTTCAATATTATATCCTGCAAAAACATGAGTTTAAGACATGAAATTATGGCTATAATATTTAAAAAAGAAAGAAAAAAAATCAAATTGCTCCAAGAATATAAGGTCAGATAACTATAATTCTATATATTTCCAACAATGAAACATTATGTCAATTTATATAACAGACATAAACGCTGGAATAGTTGCGCAAGTACTTGACAATGTCTTCTTGTTATTACTCTAGCATGTGATAAGTTAAAAAAACAGTACAAAACTACACAACTAAGTGGCTTATGGAGTCGTGTGCTTATCTGCAATTTTGTACATTATTGTTCAAGAGAATTGACAAAGAAGAGGAAAAAAGACGTATATATTAAGTTGTGTTGACAGTGAAGCTTACCGATAGTTGGGTCAGTGGCAACAACTTTACCCAACTTGAGCTTGTACAAAATTGTGGTCTTACCAGCTCCACCAAGACCAGCCATCACGATACAAGTTTCCTTCTTAGCGAACACGAAACTGTATAGCTTGGTAAAAGACTGCCCCATTACAATATCACTAGTCTCTACAATTAAACAACCACCCAGCACCCGTGGCACTGTGAAGAAAACTCGCTAATAAGTGTATGATTACAACACGTACCTTGTGAAGCAAAAGCACATATTCACAGATCTTTTAGGATGGGTAAGGACATGTAATAGCAACATAGTTTAACAAAAAGAAAGTAAAGTACTACTCATAACTTGGGTTGTACACACAAATTGGTTATTCTTATAGACATTTTCCCTTTTTTCGGGTTATTAAGGGAAAATTGCTAAGCTGGACAAAATAAGACACAGCTTACATTAATCACAAATCAATAACAAAAAATTAAGTGAATAATGAACACGTGCAACGTGTAAACTTTCCAACAGAAAGATTGAGTATTGTTATGCAAAAAAAGGTGTATCATATAGTTTAGAAGCAGTAAAAAACATATCCAAGTTAATCAAAATATTCATACTTAACGACGCGTATATTATATGCAAAGATTCAGTGTTGAGATACCTACGATTAACCCGCAACCAGAAAGCTTACTAAGACGTTTGAAATTGGGAGGTGTCACCAAGATGAACACTGTCAAAATGCGGTGCTGATCAAACGGACAGTATATTATGTATGACGACACAGATGTATTGTTATACAAAATTGACAGCTTAAGAACAGTTGACTTTTGACAGGAGGGATGCTATGAAAAGTTCAAAACCTTAACCACCTCAATTTCATGTGATGGAAGTCCTATCTTTTTTAATAAATGCTTAATCAATATATTATTTCTAAACTTTGCAGCTTTGCATACTTTTATGATTTGTTACTAACTAAAAAACTGTTATAGCTTAGTAGTGAGTACTGAGTAGTGACTGGAATGTTTGTAACACCTCAACATTTTTTATCATAAAGGAACCTAAAATGTATAGCTTGGTCAAAGCTGCGCCATTACAATAAGTCAATAACACTAGTGTCTATCAATAAACAACCACCAGTGGCACTGTGAAAAAAGCTCCCTTGTTTCAAAAATGAGTAAGATTACAACATGTGCATTGTCAAATGAAAACACATATCTACAGATCTTTTGGAATGGTTAATTTCACAAGTGTACGGATTTGTGCAACAGCTATTTACACACATTAATTCATTGGCTTTCCACTAGTGTTGCGTATCATACAACTTACTTGTAAAACTGCTCCAGAACGCGTATATTATATGCAAAGATGCAGAGTTGGGAGACCTACGATTAACCCGCAACCAGAAATCTGACTTAGGTGTTTGGAACTGGGAGGTGTCGATTAAATCCACCAAAAAGTGGTGCTGATAAAACAGACAGTATATTATGTATGACTACACAGATGTATTATTTTAAGAAATTGACAACTCAAGAACAGTTGACTTTTGATACAAGTGATGCTATGAAAAGTTCAAAACCTTAGCCCCCTCAATTTCATGTGATGGAATCATATCAAATCTTCTTTAATAAATACAGTACAATCAATATATTATTTCTAAAATTTGCAGCTTTGCATATTCTTTTTCAACCAATTTACTTATGTGATTTTTTACTAAGTGAAAAACTGCTATAGCTAGTGAAATGTTTATGTAACACCTCACATTTTCGATCATAAAGGAACCTGAAGACTCAAGTAAATATTCAAACATCCAACACGGGACATCCACAATAGAGCCGGTGCGCTTGCTGAACTTCGCGGGCTTTCCGAGGTATGACCAAGATGGGGTTCGGATGAAAACGGATTGAGTAACAACCAAGATATAAAAGTTGGTATCTTGTAACAACCAAAACAATTAAACAACGCTGCAAATGCACGCGAAACATTAGAATATAGTCAAACAGCAATGCCAATACCCAAATTTTGCCGGAGCGGTGTATTGGGATATAGTGTGTAGAGAGTCGTACGGCTAACCGAGGGCATTGGGATTTGGGAATGCTTTTAGAAAAAATTTAGGACTAACCAAGCACTATATTATACTCGTAGTTGTTTTCAACAATTCTTGTTTTACCAAACTTAAAAAGCCCATATGATGAAAGGATTTTAAATTCTTACGATCTTAAAAAGCTAAAAAGCATTGAGGTTATTTAGTAGACGTCAGAAGCCATACCCAAAAGGCTGACTCTCAGGACAACCATCTTAGATGGCATCAGGATCACATATCACTGATGTTCTAGGCACCTAGGGGCTTTGCTTGTGTACAAATAATTTGGACGAACTCTATACACTTGTTATTGGAATACCTTAATACAAGTGTACAACCACTTCATTCAACAAATTTCTTGAAACGCACAATGTCCCAAGTACATGCATGCAAAAAGCATGAACGCAAGTTTCACGGAAAGAGAATACACGTTAACTGACTGGAATAACTAGGTTAACAAAGTCTCAGTCAACTCAAGGGTAAAAGTTTTCATTTTGCATATTGCAAAAGATAGTATTACAGAAATAAAGGCATACAAATACTGCAAGTAATAAAAGTATAGAAATCTGAGGGAAAACACTATTCCTTCTCGACATATAGATAAAATGCTAACAATGTTTGTCATAAGCTGTATGCCCCATGTTCATGGGGGTCCGTTTTAGGCCTGAAATTTGGGCAAAAGCAAACAATAAGTCATTTACAAGCAATTGTAGCATATAGTAAAATGAATTCTGTACTAGTTTCTTTCCTGGACTACACTTTCAAATCTAAAACTCAATGAATTCAGACTATGTTGCCTATTCAAAAGATTACATATGACCAATAAATTACTATCTTCCACCAAGATTATACCAATTCTATATGCAATTCTGATCACAACCCAAGCAAAAGACAAAAGCAATCAGCATGTTTGATGGTTGCGTCACGATTTGGTATGATAACCAAATTAGTCAGCGAGAACGTACAGCCATTTCAAAAAGAAAAGAAAAAATAGGTCATTATTTTTGCAACCATAAAAAACAAAGTTTAAAATGTTTGAAGCTTTTTGATAATGAAAGCAGAACAGACGAGCTCAAAAAAAGCCATATTATTTTCGCAACCACAGAAAAACAAAGTTTAAAATGTTTAAAACTTTTTAAATAAAGAAGCAGAACAGACAAGCTCAAACAATGACACAATCTTTATGAGTTATGACTTCGATTATCAATTCAATTGTTTACCTTGTTAGCAATGTTGTTCGAGAGCCAATCCAGTCCCTCATACAGACCTTCCCCAGAGGTGGCACAAGTGCTCTGGATATACCTGATACAAACCATTTAACACATCATCATCCATGTGTCATTGTAGATAGTGGGTACGTCTTAATTTGACCCTTTTGACGCCACATCCGAACAGGTCGGATTCCAGTTATGTTTTTTCTCTAACTGCTAAGCTGAGTAAAATCAGATATAGCTCAAAGGAAAACAGGTCAAATATGACCCAGAGCGTATTTTTAATATGGACGCAATGTTAAATCCTTTTCTTCAATATTAATATTGGATTAAAAGTGTTCCCTATCCACCCCAACCTATTTCAACATCTACAAAAATTTACCCATCCCAAATATTTATTTTGCCACAAAATTGAAAGTGTTCTTGGAAAGCAATACCAGTGTCGTTGTCGGAGAGATTGCAAGCCAAGCTTGTCAGTGATCTCCGCAGCATTCATGGCATTTGGAAGATCTTGTTTGTTAGCAAAAACAAGCAACACTGCGTCTCTCAGTTCATCCTGTAACATTATCAAACTACATCAGACTGCTTTTGGAAAACACACTGCAGATGACCTGACAGTAAAGTTAGGACTCAAATACCTCATTAAGCATCCTGTGTAGCTCATCTCTCGCTTCAACCACACGATCACGATCATTGCTGTCAACCACAAAGATAAGACCTTGTGTGTTCTGGAAGTAGTGCCTCCACAAAGGACGAATCTAAATAAAAGTAATATCAGTATTTGATTTCATAGAGATAAGGTGGATACGTATCAGGTTTACTGCCTAGCAGAATAACCAACTTTCCCTTGATTTATGTGTAGCCCTGTTTAAAACCTAAAGTTACTGTCTAAGGTATGTGTACTTAAAAGGGTTTGAGGTTACCGGCAACTTACAGGTTGCCACGATATCAGTCTTTTCCATGGTTTGAGTCATGATATCATTATACAAATACTAATTGGGTACATAGTTACCTTGTCTTGACCCCCAACATCCCACACAGTGAAGCTGATGTTTTTGTATTCAACAGTTTCAACATTGAATCCTGCAATATAGATGTTCAATATTATAAACGGTATAAAAATAGAACTCAAAATTGTTCTAAAAATATATGCTCCTTGTCATGGTTCATAAAAAAAAGAACCTTCGGAAAGATATGCAAGTTACCATTATAAAAAAAAACAATGAT
Source organism: Glebionis coronaria (assembly GCA_025667525.1). NCBI lineage: Eukaryota > Viridiplantae > Streptophyta > Magnoliopsida > Asterales > Asteraceae > Glebionis > Glebionis coronaria. The sequence continues at coordinate 165,996,868 of CM046879.1, forward strand.
TTATCTAGCAAGATTCTTGTAGCACTAGCCTACAAGCAATGCACCATAGAATGCTGGGGAATAATTCTCATGATATGGTTAGTTGAGGTTGCACTAAAGCTATATCTGTATTACTATTTCTTCTTATTTAATTGGCCAAACTCATAAATAGATTCTATGTATGGGGCTAGCTATATCTGTATTACTCTTTTTATATAATCTGCTACGATTAAATAACAACATATAGAAAGCAACAAAATACAAATTTTAGCATTCTAGTATTCCCCTCTAGAACTATTAAATAACAACATGACATGAGAGGTTAAATAAAAAGCTTCTTCTTGCAGCCCTGTAGTACTCGACACTAGATGTGTATCTATACTAGAGCATAAGTCAACAAATAGCAGCCAAGTTAATTAGTTAACTTGAAACCCAATTGTGTTAAATAATTGACATCACGTCCGACACTTACACAATATAAGCTAATTAAGCTTACAAATACATATCCGTATATTCAAAAATTAAAAGTGAAATAAAATCAGTGTGTATTAAAATGGATGTCGTTATTAATCTTAAAAACCAACATACGAACATTTAGAGAAAAAAAAAAGCATGTTTCGTCAATTATTTTACACAATAAGCATCCAAGCCATATATAAATAGATCTGCAATGCCACACCATAAAATGTAACAAGGTAGAATAAATGCACGTAAAAGGTCAATTGATCAGAAAAATTAGCGCCAACAAAGATTTGGTAAAAAAAACATGTTGTCCAAAACAAACACCAAATCTTGTAAGGATTAGAATGATCAATGAAAGAGTTTATAAATTTTGGTCAATGATTAACGACTATCACACTTTCGTGCAATTATGTATAACTATTATCCCTTGTGACCAAAGTAGCCATGTAAAGTGATGCAAATGAAAGCCAGTACAGATTCAAATTCGGTAAAGAAAGAAGCATACCAATAGTAGGGATAGTGGTGACAATTTCTCCCAACTTGAGCTTGTACAAAATGGTGGTTTTACCAGCTGCATCGAGACCAACCATCAGAATACGCATCTCCTTCTTAGCAAACAATCGGCTAAACAACTTCCCAAAAGACAGCCCCATCTTTGTTGTATCTAACATAAAAAAAAATGAACCAGTTATAAAGAGTACATTTTCTTTGTCTTGCTAACAAAAGGAAAAGTATTACGATAAAAAGATCAAGTCCAAAGGTTTTGGCCATGAAATAGCAATGAACTTTTCCAAATGTACCAATTTGTTACGTGAACTTTGAAACGGTTGTGCTAATCTAACGAACTTCCATAAAGTGTTCCATTCTGCACGTGTCACCATTTATAGCTTACAACGTGCAGATCAGAATACTTTTATCAAAATTCGTTAAATCTACACAGCTTTTTCAGAGATCACGTGCCAAATCGAGACAGTGAAGAAAGTCAGCTGCTATTCTATGACCATAACCCTTTATTTAATATAGTTGAACATCAAACTGAATAAAAAACATACAGATCACATGTAATTGTAAAGGATTTCAACAGAATTTCAAGTTAAATAGAGCTTGATCCTATTGTATAATCATACGCGATACGCGCTACTAGCACAAACTAAACATTTTTACCATCCACACCGTGAAAATAAAATATTATCAGATTTGAATCAAAAGATCAAACATTAACATAAATCAAAATTGTATAGATCTATAATAAAATTATAAAAATTCATTCTGCAAATTATGATTGTAAACTAATTTATAAACATTAAATTAAAATCACCACAAATGAGCTTAAATCTAATAAAATGAATGGAATAAAATGTAGATCTGGTAGTGATCTGATGTATAATAATGATAAATTAAACGGAAAAGAGACTTACGATCGCCGGCAACCGGAAAATTGAGAGAAAAGTGATTTTGAGATCGGAGCCGTCGACCAAATGTGGATGCGATCAAAGTGGAAAAATGGATTTTATAAAGGGACGATATTCTGATGAATCATATGTTTTGATTTTTGACTAATCAGTCCTTATTTTTATTCTCTTTACACCCCAAACCCCTAGTTTTTATTAAACATGTAAAAGAACTCAACGTTCAGCGTAGAGGTGGCAAATCTTGCCCATTTTGATACATATGGGCACTTTTTGCCCATTTTCAAAAAAAGATGGGACACTTTTTGCCCATTCTTTATAATGAATGGGCTAAACGGGCGCATATGTAATAAACTAAATGGGCTTAACGGGCGCACTTGTAAAATACAAATTAGTATATTCGACGAATATTTTTTATTAAATCTTTTATCCCGGCTTTGAAACAAGTATTTTTATTTTTTATTTGTAGGTTTTTATATGTTTTTTCCCTTTTTTAGCTTGCGCCCGTTTTGCCCGCCCGTTTTGCCCGCCCGTTTCGCCCGTGCCCGTTTAGCCCGCGCCCGTTTAGCCCGCCGCCCGTTTAACCCGTTGCCCGTTTAGCCCACCGCCCGTGCCCGCCCGCCCGCCCATTTTGCCACCTCTAGTTCAGCGAGTCGTTTGTCGATCGTTCGTCAAAAAACTCGTTTATGTTCGTTTATATAATAAATGAACGATCACAAACAAGATTTTTGGTCTGTCTAGTAAAATGAATGAACATGAAAAACACTTTGTTCGTTCATTTTTGTTCGTGAACGATCGATTATGTTCATTCATTTACGCTCGATTATTTTCATTCTATTAACAACCCAAATATCATAAAGAATTTAACAAGTTATATATTAAAAAGTTCAAAGATTTTTAACGATAACATAGATTATGTATTAATTATTTTAAAGATCATATGCATCGTTCAAAACAAAAACTTTACTTCCTCGTTTATGTTCGATTACGTTTATATATGATCATTTACATTTATATGTTCGTTTATGTTCGTTTAGATTATTTATAACGAACATGAACATGTTTAAATCTATCTAAACGAACATGAACAGTAATTTTGTCCGATTATGCGTTTGCGTTTGTTTATTAGTTCAGCTAAATATAAATAAATGAATACAAACATACATTCGTTCGCGTTCTTCCGGTTCGTTTACAGCCTTACTTTTTATCTTTTGAACAGTTTTGCTACTAACACAATGTTCTCGAGTTAATATTTGAAGGGAAACGAAAGAAAAATTAAAAAAAAAATTTGTTCTTTGAAAAAAATGGAATTAGAGAATAAGATGGGAGTAAGTTTTATTTATAAAACTTTCTTCTCACCTTAAAGAAAGGGAAATAAAATCTTAAAATAAGTTGTATAAAGACTAAATGTCTTTTTATAATATTTAGTCACAAGAACTAAAAGACATACACCGTAATTTAACAAGTTATTTTCTTACTTAAGAACATGGTTCTTGTTTATTTTATTTTTTCTTTCTTTTATCTCAAAACATATAAACAAAGTTTTTTTTTTACTTTTTCTTTTCTTTTCTGGTTCGTATCTTTTTCTTTTTCCTTTATCTTTAGAACTCTCAGATGTTTTATGTCTAATTTGCAAAATCAATAATGCAAAAAAAGAGATGGGTCATAACTCGTAAGTCCTTACGGTACCAGAAGTAATAATCATACAAAAAATAATTTATAAATTTGAAGAAGAAAAAAGTCATCCTACCTCTCATGTTTAAAAACAAACTTGTTTCTTTTGTTTCTTCTTCCACATACAAACATAATTTTCATCTTCCCGCCTGCAGTTATAAGAAGAAAAAACAAACCCATTTGCTTGTGAAAAAAAAATAAGTACCACTTTTAAACAAACATCGCATGAGTCTTACATTCTCAAACACAATAATGAGTATAATGTAAACATGTACAGGTGGTCAAGATTGAAAGAATGCATCGAAGATAATCTCAAAGAGTAGGCTAATTTCTATACTCATAAATATTTTCCTTAAGCCATATTCTCGATGAATACTATTATTAACATAAAGTGTAATTCACATAAGCAAGGTATTATCAACTCATTTAGTTTGAAGTTTTTGATGCTGCTTAACCAACAGTCACGTAACTCGTCAACTCTCTTAAGTGTAGTTTAGAAACTTAGAATTTTAAATAATATCATTTGACTAACGTTATTTATGATCGTTATTAAGCCCGACATGCCTTACATACAAGCTCACATGACATTATTGTTGTTATGGTCACCACGCGTCGTACCCCATCTAGACTATCCACACACGAACCGATGCTGAACTTGTTGCAACTGGTCAGGAAGCTTTGCGAACTATGCTTCCACAGATTTACAACGAGATCCGCGAGGAGTTTCGCGCTGGACCATCTGGTGCAGGTGGAAATCCTTCACCTCCTCCACCAGTCACGATTCACACTTGGCTTAAGCGCTTCAACAAGCAAAAGCCTCTTTCATTCGAGAAGGCGACAGTTCCTGCAGACGCGGAGAACTGGATCTCCCATATGGAGAAGATATTTGATGTTATGGGTTGCGATGAGATCTACAAGGCGAGGTTGGCAGTTTATAAGTTTGAGGGTGATGCACTAGCTTGGTGGAAGGCCTATAAATAGGCCAGAGGATGAGAGACATGGCTCGTCACGGTGACTTGGACACAATTCAAAGAGTTGTTCTACCTTCAGTTCTTCCCTCGAGCTGAACAGGAGAGCCTGAAGAGGGAGTATCACTCCATCCGCCAAAGACCGAGTGAGACTAGTACTGAGTTCATGCAGCGTTTTCTCCGGTTAGCTGGTTTTCTTGGGGCAACTGCTGGTAATACAGAGGAACAAGCTAAGAACTTTCGTTAGGGTCTTCGCATGTCGACTCTCGACCGTCTCCTGTGCGTTACATTTACTGATGTTGCCCAATTTGCTGATGCTGCTTGTAGCTTGGAGATCCTACAGGACAGGGATGAGTTTGAGGAGTTGGAGCGACCAGACAAGAGGTATACTCCATCCATCAGACGTTACAATCTCATTTATGTCTTTAAATTTCTATTTATATAACATGCACTATTCAGTTTCATTTTTCAGCCATAAGGGTGGAGACCGGTACCAGCCGGCCACTCAGCTGAGTAGCTACAAGAACCACAATCATAATAATTACCGTCATGGATCCGACAAGAGAGGCGGTAGTGGAAACTACCGTAACAACACAAACTACTCTGGCAATAACAACAGGTCCCTCTTTAAACTTTTCAATGTTAAACTGGTGTGTGACATAATTCTAACATTACAACATGATAACAGGATCTTTGAGAATGGACGTGACCAAAACTACAAGGGTCAGCAGTCCAACCGATCAGCCAATTCTGGTATTATAACCTATTTCAATGGTATTCGTGTTTATGTCCCAATAACCATGTCTCACGTATATCTTCTGAAATCAGGTTCTCAACAATCCAGGGTACCCTCTGAGGGGTATACCAATCCTATCTGTACTACTTGTGGACGAATACACCCAGGAGAGTATCGTCGTGCTACTGGTGCTTGCTTCAAGTGTGGACAGACTGGTCACCTTCAACGAGACTGCAAGAAGGGCACCACTGCTTGTACATTTGGGCATGCTCCACAGAAGCCAGTTGCATCCGGCCATGTCTTTGCCACTACACGAGACCAGGCCACCAAGTCTTCAGGTACCATTACTGGCATATTATTCAGGTTTGGACATGCTGCTTGCGTTCTGTTTGATACGGGTGCGACCCATTAAGTAATATCAACCACGTTTGCTTCCCGTATTGATATGACACTTTATTGATATGACACTTACACTACTTGATAACGTATTATGTATATCCACGCTTATGAAAGACCTCTGTTCGCATTACCTATGTGTATAGAGATCTCCTTTTACAGTTTGATGACAAGATTCATCTTGTTAATGCACTTCCCTTGGACATGTGCGATTTTGATATGATTCTGGGTATGGACTGGTTAGCAGCACATCGCGCAACGATTGAATTGACATTCATATCGGGTCATATTTGGCGATATTCAAGTTCATGAATACATTCATAATGGTTTCCTACCAGGAAAATCTGTGCAAATTATTTTTGCTTTACAAGCACGTGCGTTATTATCTCATGGCTACGAAGGTTTTCTAGCTACCATTCATGACACGACTTCTGAAGTTCCTTCTATTCATGATCAGTGGATTGTTTCAGAGTTTCCAGATGTATTTCCAGAAGAGCTTCCTGGTATACCTCCTATCCGCGAAGTGGAGTTTGACATTGAGCTTGTTTCGGGAGCTAAACCTGTCTCTAAAGCTCCTTATCGCATGCCCCCCATTGAGTTAAAGGAGTTGAAGGATCAGCTGCAAGAGTTGCCGGAACGTGGTTTTATTCGCCCGAGTATATCACCATAGGGTGCACCAGTTTTGTTCGTCAAGAAGAAGGACAGTAGCATGAGGTTATGTATCGACTACCGTGAATTAAACAAGATCACGATCCGTAATCGTTATCCTCTTCCACGTATTGATGACTTGTTTGATCAACTACAGGGTGCTAAGCACTTTTCCAATATCAATTTACGATCAGGCTATAACTAGTTGCGAGTGAAAGAGAAGGACATTTCCAGGACTGCTTTTCGCACACGTTGTGGTCATTATGTATTCGTGGTTATGTCTTTTGGTCCCACGAATGCTCCAGCTGTATTTATGGACTTGATGAATCGATTTTTCCATGAATTCTTGGACAAGTTCGTCATTGTGTTCATCGATGACATCCTGATTTTCTCTAAGTCTAGAGAAGAGCATGAAGATCATCTTCGCACAGTACTACAGATTCTGCGACAGGAGAAATTGTATGCAAAATTTTCCAAGTGTGAGTTCTGGTTGAGTAAGGTGGCATTTCTGGGCCACATTGTTTCAGAAGAAGGTATTACCATGAATCCAACGAAGGTTGAGGCTATCACCAAATGGCCAAGACCGACGTCTGCGACGGAAGTACGTAGTTTTCTAGGATTAGCTGGCTATTACCGTAGGTTTGTTGAAGGTTTCTCACGGTTGGCCTTACCTGTGACCAAAATTATGCATAAGGGTGAGAAATTCGTCTAGAATGATGAGCGAGAGAAGATCTTCAAAGATCTTAAGCGACGTTTAGTCTTCGCGCCTATTCTTACTCTCCTATCTGGTATAGGTGGATTCTAGATTTAGAGTGATGCTTCTGGAAAGGGTCTTGGTTGTGTACTCATGCAGCATGGGAAAGTAATTGCCTATGCCTCACGACAGCTAAAGCCCTCTGAAGTAAATTACCCTACTCATGATCTGGAATTAGAAGCAGTAGTATTTGCACTCAAGATCTGGAGGCACTATCTTTATGGAGAGTCGTGTGACATCTTCACCGACCATAAGAGCCTCAAATACATCTTCACTCAGCGAGAGTTAAACATGAGACAGAGACGTTAGTTGGAGTTGCTGAAGGATTATGACACCAACATTCAGTACCATGTAGGTAAAGCTAATATGGTGGCTGATGCTTGAGTAGAAAATCAGGCATGATTGCTGGCATCAAGGTAGATGAGGAAATTATTCGTGATCTTGAACGTTTAAAGGTTGAGCTTTTTGTACGTGGGCAAAATGGTTTATGCTCTCGATGGCTTTTTTCCCCAACAGCCGCCGACCTTCATGGCTCGGTAGCTGGGTTGTTCAGTCAGCCGCAACCCCAAAGGGGCCACGGTGGGAAGTCTGGGCGCACAGTGGCAACCGAGACCTTAAGGTCTCAGTGGGAAGGGAACTGTTGTCGATAGGAACCACCTGATGGGAAGTGGCAAGCCAACAACGGTCGGTGGTGGTGTTGTGTTCGAGCAACCGAGACCTTTAGGTCTCAGTGGTGTTTTGTTTTGGGCTCGGTTAAATCGAGATAGCCAAAGGGGGTGTTTGGATTAATTATTTTGGCTTATTTGACCTCGGGCTTATTAAAATGTTTATTTTATTAAATTATTGTATTATTAATCATGGCTTAATTAAACGATGTATTAATATTTTGGACTTATTAAAAGGGCTTATTGTCAATTAACTTGTTAAAAGGGCTTATCAAGTTTAAGGCTAAATTAATAATAAAATATAATTCATGACATATTGTTAATTAATAATCAAATATAAATCATTACATATTATAAATTAATAATTATTTATAAAATATGACATATGAAGGTTGTGTATTAAAATGGACTTTATTAATATTTGATTTATTTACATCATGACTTATTAATATAATATTTATAAGTAACCATGACTTATAAGAATTAGCCTATTTAATATAGTTATTAAACCAAGACTTATATAAAATTAGCTTATTCGATGATCGAGATAAATTACTTATGTATATTAAACGAGCTTATTACTATTTATGGAAACTTACTAAATATGGAAACTTACTATTTTGGAAACTTACTATTTATAGAAACCTGCTATTTTTGGAAAGTTACTATTTATAGAAACCTGCTAATTTTGAAAAGTTACTATTTATAGAAACCTGCTATTTGTGGAAAGTTACTATATATGGAAACCTGCTATTTATGGAAAGTTACTAATTATGGAAATACCAAGTACAATAGCACAAGGATCATGAAATACACTAAACAAGAACACATGAAATGTATAACATTAAGAAAGACACGATAAACCATGAACAAGTAACACAAACTAAGAATAAGTAACTTTTACCATGCACAAGCAACTCATACACGTCCTTTATTATGTAGCTCACTGATAGGTGTGTAAACACCCATCCTTTTACCACTTAATTCTGGCTAAAACGAGACCAAAACACGTATTTAATATCATTTGTTTGGAATTATGCGTGGTTTTTGTGTTTATTGTGCTTTCAGAGCCAACCGGATGAATATTGAAGAAAACATGAGATTGCACGGGTTTTACTGAAGAAAAGGACTCAAGATAAAGTCTATTGTCCAAGAGATGCAAAAGATTTGAAGTCACTGGGCCTATTCGAAGATTTATCGAAGAAAAGGACCAAAGATGGAAGATTTACATAAGCCAAAGAAACTCGAGTCTATTAAACGAAGAAATTAAAAGACGAGTTGAATTTAATCGACGATAAATCCCGAATCAGAATCGAAAACGTCAACTTTTCTGAAAAGACGAGAAGACAAGAAGAACGGGAGAAAGCCCACTCACCAACAAAAAGACAAGCCTATAAATAGTCCACCCCTCACACTTTCCTTCCAGTTAGTTTTAGTTTTCTCTCCTCCTTCTTTTTCTCCTTCTTGTTCGTAGGTATCACCAACACCACTAGGGTGTTTGGTGATCTTGATCTTTGATTTCTAATCTTGTGATTTTAATCTTTGTTTTGTTATTGTTAAAACATCAATCATCAATACAAAGTCTTGTTTAATCCTTCCATTTTATCTTGTTCATCATCATTTTTCTCTTCAAGTTCTTAAGTTCTTATTTTATTGATTTGATCTTTAAAAGTTGTTGGGATTTGTGTTTTTGTTGATGGGATTTGTAGTTTATGGTTAGTAGATGCTTTGTGATTAGTTTATTTAAGTTTTTGGTGAAAAACTTGGTGATTTTTGGATCAAAATTGGTTTCCTTGTTCTTCGGGTAAAACGACTGTTTTTGTGTTCCCAGGTTCCGGATGAACACTAAACTTCCGGATGAACACCTAAGTTCCGAATGAATATGTCCCTTAAAAGTTCCGAATGAGTTTTTGTCTAAAAAGTTCCGGATGAGAAGAAAGTTCCGAATGAATGCATGTTTTTAAGTTCCGAATGAAATTTTCTTTTTAAAAGTTCCGAATGAGTTTTGTTCAAAAAGTTCCGGGTGAACTGAAAAGTTCCGAATGAGTTTTGTTTAAAAAGTTCCGAACGAATTGAAAGTTCCGAATGAATGTCTTTTTGAAAAGTTCCGAATGAGTTGTTTCTTAAAAAGTTCCGAATGAGTCTAAATGTTCCGGATGAAGTAAAACTTCCGAATGAACCAATCTTCCGAATATAGTTCCGCATGAAGGTTCCGACCCAACTTCCGAGCCAAACTTCCGAACGAAGTTCCGAACCAAGTTCCAGATAAACTTCCGCATGAAAGTTCCGAATCAAGGCTTTACTTCCGAATCAAGTTTCTTTTGAGCATTTCTGAGGTTTACTGTATTACTGTCTCTCTACTGTTTCTTTATTTTAATTTTAATTTTAATTTTGATTCCAGTCTTTGTAGTTGCCATTAAATTAATTGTTTTTGATTTAAATTTTCATTTTAATACATGTTAATTTTTTTTATTAGATTAGAAAACCAAACCCTTTTATTTAGTAACCAAGAACAATCATTCCACTTAAGACCGAGATCAATTCGAGAAGACTGAGAGATTAATTGAACCCCATTGAAAAACCCTATATCAAATGGCGCCGCTGCCGGCTCTTCTCGTTAAGATCAAAAGTTTTTTGTGAGAACTTGGATTTTAGGATCCGTTCGCCGTGAACGTTACTTTTTCATAGAAATTTTCAAAAAAATCCTAAAAAATATAAAATTTTCAAAAATACACAAAAATTAAAAAACATAAAAACCAAAAATATTTTTGCTTTGTCTTTCTTTGTTCGTTCTTTTGCAGGTGTATGCGCACTCGATCCACGTCTTATCAAGAGCCCGTGCCTCTCGATCACTTAGACATGGCCGGTGTACAAAACAACAATAACATACCGCCTCCGAACAACAATAATAACACCAACAACCCGCCTTTCAACAACATGAACAATAACAACAACAATGAGCCCCTTCCGGATAATCGCCCGATGATTGAACTGCTGCAAGCTCATGTCGATGGCAACACGGATCCAATTGGCATACCTCCAATTGCCGCCAACAATTTCGAGCTCAAGTCAGGCTTTATCCAGATGGTCTCCGCTCAACCATTCTTGGGACGTACCATTGATGATCCACACGACCATATCAAGAGATTCTTGCAACTCACCAACACGGACAAATTCAATGGTGTTCCACAAGAGGTTATCAGGTTACAACTTTTTCCCTTTTTCTTTAGAGGGACAAGCACGGCATTGGCTTGCTAAGGAACCGCCATAGAGTATTCTCTCGTGGACGGATTTGGAAACAAAGTTCATCAATTACTTTTTCCCACCCTCTCGTACTACCGCTTTGCGGAATGAAATCATAACTTTTGAACAAAAGTACGATGAGTCGTTCAGTGAATCTTGGGATCGTTTTAAAGATCTTTTAAGAAAATGCCCACAACATGGTTTTACCAAAGTACATCAAATTAATACTTTTTACAATGGTTTAAGCATGAGTGACCAAGATTCACTAAACAGTGCCTCGGGGGGTAATCTTTTGGCTAAGACTTCCAATGCTGCTTGGGATATCATTGAGAATAAATCTCGTGTGCAAACCAAGAGTGTTCGGACCAATGTCGCTAGTGCTAGCACTAGTGACAGCGACAAGCGATTAGACAAAATCACTACGCTTCTTGAATCGCTTGTCACCCACACCGTCAGCAACAACAACAGCAACAACGCTAAAAACGCCCAAGTTAATGCTGTCAGCCAACCTTGTGAGATATGCGATGGTCCTCACTCTTACACAACTTGTACTGCCACCCAAGACTACCCTGCTGAGAATGTGAATGCGGCATATGGCACCTATCCTCAACCTGCTTATCAAGCTAGACCTCAAGGTGACCGTAATTTGCTTAGCTATCGCTCCAACAACTACCTCTCACCACCTGGTTTTCCCCAAAACAACCCAAACCAACAACAAAACCTCAACCGCCCTCCTCAACAACAACAACAACCTCGTACACCATACATCCCTCTTCACAAGCAGCAACAACCACCTCAACGTAACAACCAAGTTTACCAACAACCTGCTTATCAACCACCCGCATACAATGCTCCTCCCAATCAACCCACCACTGCATTACACCAAGAGGTTGCAACCTACATGAGGACCAATGATGTGATCGTGGAAAATCTCCAACAGGAAGTGCGCAACTTGAAAGCAGACTTGGTCAAACAAGGAAACGATTTGAGAGCCGACACGAGAAACACGCTGGATAGCCAAACTAATGATTTGAGGAACATGATGGCTAGTTTCTTCCAAGGTAATCAACCCTCTTCTTCGGGTACTCTTCCGAGTAACACCGTTGTGAATCCAAGAGGGGAGATGAAAGCAATCACCACTCGAAGTGGCAAAGGTACCAAGGAACCCGAGCTTCCTATACCTCCACCGGTGGTTGTGACTAAGGAGAACGAGTCACCTGCTCCTATTCCTCATCCTTCTCCTTCCCTAATTTCTCCACCTCTTCCTTCTACCCCTCCTCCACCCAAGGATGTGAGTGATCCTATTCTTCCAAAGCCTTCCTCTTCTTCCAATATACCTTATCCATCTCGGTTGAGGAAAGAGAAGCCCAAAAGCAAGGACGATATTCAGGTTTCGAACTTTCTTAAGATGTTTAAACAACTGAATTTCAATATCTCCTTCGCTGAGGCTCTCGCTCACATGCCTAAGTACGCAAAAATGTTTAAAGATCTTTTGAGCGACAAGGAAAAGCTCCTCGATATTGCCAACACCCAACTTAATGAGAATTTCTCCGTAGTGCTCTTAAGGAAATTGCCAACCAAGCTTGGTGATCCGGGTCGTTTCTTAATTCCTTGCAATTTCCCGAGAGTAGAGAATTGCATGGCCCTAGCCGATCTATGTGCCAGTATTAATCTCATGTCTCTAAGTGTTTGGAAGCAATTATCTCTCCCAGAGCTTGTCCCCACCAAAATGACTTTGGAATTAGCCAACTGTACGGTTGCTTATCCAGTGGGGATAGCCGAAGACGTCATTGTAGGAGTCGACAAATTCACCTTCCCTGTTGATTTTGTTGTCGTCGACTACGAGATGGACCCCCGTGTGCCACTAATTGTTGGTCGTCCATTCCTAAGGACCGGTCACACTCTCATTGATGTTGTAGCCGGTGAGCTTATCATGAGAGTGGGTGACGATAAAGTAGTCTTCAACATGGGAAAGTTGTCTAAACAGCCTTATTCATATGAGAGTGTTAATTGTATTGACGTTCTTGATGAGGCTTGTGAAGAACACTTTAATGATGCTTGCAAAAGTATTCCGACCTCTCTTCCCAATGTTGAAACCGTGTCCTCTATTGATTCATCGTTGTCTCTGTTTGGAGATAGTGATTTATTTTGGAACAATCTTGAAGATACCATGGGAGATGTGACTTTAGCTACTCATGATTCTCCCACCGATGGGGATGGAGACATGAATTTCTTTGACAATCTTCTCACCGAAGACAATCCTTCGCCTCCATCTCCCACGGTCATTGCTATCGATACTCCGACTTTGAATACGCCTCCCGTCGAAAATCCTCCGGATTTGGAACTTAAGGAGTTGCTGCCCCATTTTGAGTATGTATTCCTTGAAGAAGAGAAGAAGTCGCCAGTCATCATTGCTAAGGACCTAAAGGAAGACGAAAAAGCCCGACTTATCACCGTGTTGAAAGATCACAAGAAGGCTATTGCTTGGAAGATTTCTGATATTCGTGGAATTGATCCTCACTTCTGCACACACAAAATTCTCATGGAGGACGACTTTAAGCCCACAATTCAAAGCCAACGAAGGGTGAATCCAAAAATCCATGAAGTCATCAAAATAGAGGTTATCAAACTTCTTGATGCGGGTATGATTTACCCTATTTCGGATTCACCATGGGTTAGTCCAATCCATTGTGTGCCTAAGAAAGGCGGCATCACCGTTGTGCCCAATGCAAACAACGAGTTGATTCCTACCCGTCTTGTTACTGGGTGGAGAGTTTGTATAGACTACCGCAAACTCAATGATGCCACGAGAAAGGATCATTTCCCTCTACCTTTTATGGACCAAATGCTTGAACGTTTAGCGGGTAATGAATATTACTGCTTTCTGGATGGTTTCTCGGGTTATTTCCAAATACCCATCGATCCCCAAGATCAAGAGAAGACAACATTCACTTGTCCCTATGGCACATTTGCGTACAAAACAATGCCTTTTGGCTTATGTAATGCCCCCGGGACTTTCCAAAGGTGCATGTTAGCTATCTTCCATGACATGGTTGAACAAACCATGGAAGTCTTCATGGATGATTTCTCGGTCTTTGGGGATTCCTTCTCTTCTTGCCTTGCCAATTTGGAACGTATGCTAAAGCGGTGCGAAGACACTCGCCTTGTTCTAAATTGGGAAAAATGCCATTTTATGGTCAAAGAAGGCATCGTGCTGGGACACAAGATTTCCAAAGCCGGTCTTGAAGTAGACCGTGCTAAAGTCAATGTTATCGCCAAGTTGCCTCCACCTTCAACCGTGAAGGGTGTGAGAAGCTTTCTGGGTCATGCGGGCTTCTATCGTCGTTTCATTCAAGATTTCTCTAAAATCGCTCGCCCGATGACCCACCTCTTGGAAAAAGATACTCCTTTTATCTTTTCCAAGGAGTGCCTTGAAGCCTTCAACTTGCTTAAGGATAAACTAACTAAGGCACCCGTCTTGGTTACCCCTAATTGGGAGCTTCCCTTTGAGTTGATGTGCGATGCTAGTGATTTTGCTATTGGAGCGGTTCTGGGACAAAGAGTGAATAAACACTTCCAACCAATCTATTACGCTAGCAAGACAATGACGGGGGCACAATTGCATTATACGACAACCGAAAAAGAGCTTTTAGCTGTTGTCTATGCTTTGAAAAATTCCGCCCCTATCTTGTCCTTTCTACAACAATTGTGTATACCGATCATTCCGCACTGAAGTACTTGTTGACAAAGCAAGATTCCAAACAAAGACTTCTTCGCTGGGTTTTGCTGCTCCAGGAATTTAAAATCGAAATTCGCGATAAAAAAGGAGCTGAAAACCTAGCCGCGGATCATCTCAGCAGACTTGAGGATCCTTACCAAGGGGATCATCCGAACAAAGAAATCAATGATTCTTTTCCCTTGGAGACCTTAATGTCTATAAATTCGAATTCTAATGAAACCCCATGGTTTGCGGACTTTGCAAACTACTTGGCGGGTGGAATTCTCAAGGAAGGGTTGACGTCCCAACAAAAGAAAAAGTTCTTCACCGACATTAAGACTTACTTTTGGGACGACC
This sequence comes from Glebionis coronaria, assembly GCA_025667525.1. NCBI lineage: Eukaryota > Viridiplantae > Streptophyta > Magnoliopsida > Asterales > Asteraceae > Glebionis > Glebionis coronaria. The sequence continues at coordinate 166,011,877 of CM046879.1, forward strand.
CTTACCTATTCAAACAATGTGCCGACCTAATTATCCGCCGATGTGTTGACGGACCGGCAGCGTCAGAAATCCTTGATGCTTGCCACAAAGGACCAACCGGTGGTCACTTTGGTCCCAACTACACCGCCAAAAAAGTGTTTGATTCGGGATTTTATTGGCCCTCCATATATCGTGACGCTCACAATATGGTTAAACGATGTGATGTTTTCCAAAAACAAGGCACTATCACACATAAAGACGAGATGCCTCAGAATTTCATTCAAGAGTGTGAAATCTTTGATGTTTGGGGTATCGACTTTATGGGGCCATTCCCTTCTTCTAAAGGAAACAAATACATCCTTGTAGCCGTTGACTACGTTTCAAAGTGGGTTGAAGCCAAAGCTTTACCCACTAATGACGCAAGGGTGGTTTGTAACTTTTTAAAAGCTCTTTTCGCTAGATTCGGTGTGCCTCGTGCCATTATTAGTGATCGTGGGACTCATTTCTGCAATGACCAATTTGCTAGAGTCATGGATAAGTACGGTGTAAACCATCGTCTGTCCACAGCCTACCACCCACAAACTAATGGCCAGGCTGAAATATCCAACCGAGGACTTAAGCGAATTCTTGAAAGAACCGTGGGAGAGCATCGTGCCTCATGGGCTAATAAACTTGATGATGCTTTGTGGGCTTTCCGTACTGCTTACAAGACCCCTATCGGCTGTACGCCTTATCGTCTTGTGTACGGGAAAGCATGCCACCTCCCCATTGAGTTGGAGCACAAGGCTTATTGGGCCTTGAAGTGGGCTAATTTTGATATTAACAAAGTCGGTGACCTACGCAAGATCCAACTCAATGAGCTCAATGAACTTCGGAATGAGGCTTATGAAAATTCTTTGATATATAAGGAAAGAACTAAGCTCATTCACGACTCCAAGATCAAAAACCGAGAGTTCCATGTTGGAGACAAAGTCTTACTTTTTAACTCTCGGTTGAAAAGCTTCTCGGATAAGCTCAAATCTCGTTGGTCCGGCCCATTCACCATTGCCCAAATTTTTCCATATGGTACTCTCGAGCTCGCTCAACCTAATGGACCTAATTTTAAGGTGAATGGTCAACGAGTGAAGTTGTACTTTGGTGAGGACACTTCTCAGGAGGTGATTCCATCCCTCACCACGTTCCCCATGAACTAAATTTGGGTCGAGTCAGGCTCGTGACTCGGTTATCAAAAACAAGCACTCCTCGGGAGGCAGCCCGAGTATCTATCCTTTTATGTTTTAATCCCCTAAGTGTAGGGGGGACCTCTATATGGTGTTTGTTTTTGTGTGGTGATGTGATTACAGGGATATGTGCACTCTTGGAATCTTTGAAGAACCGTGCTCCCGTGTTATCCGAAATCCGGTTCTATCTCTCAACTATCGTGATTCAATTTTCTTCATACTCACACTTGAAATTGATCACTTTAGTCGTCTCTTCCTTAGCTTGATTTAACCAACGTGCACAATGTCATAACTGTAGGGAAGACTTTTCCCACATGCTTAAACATTGAGGACAATGTTTATCTTAAGTGTAGGGGGACTTCTATCGAAGTTTTAAGTGGATTTTTCCATGAAAATGCCTTCATTTAACCGAAAATCATATTTTTCAACATTTTTCAAATTTTTTATCAACTTTGGCCATTTAGTTGTAATTTTTAAATTTTTATCGTTGCTGTCATATGTATATATCCCGCAATAAAGTCAAAAATATTAATAAAGTGGTGTAGCTAGTTTAGAAGTCTTTGACATATTAGGCCCGTTGCGTTTATTTTGACTCAACCCGAATAGACTTATCCAAGTTTATTCTAGCTAGTATCCTTAACCATGTAGACCTTAATTGGTTTATTAGGCTAAGTATCCACGAGTCTCATTACTTGAGATTTTAAATTGTGGAGAACGAGAAATGATAGAGTTGGTTACAAGTTTGGTATTCTCTCATTAACTTATGTGAGTTAATTATGATCTTTTTCTCCCACCACTTGCTAATAAAATATCTGCAATAAGTAAGGTCGTACGATTTGAAAAGTTACTTAGCTTCTAGCCCAAGATCGTTTAAAAGTTGCTCGGTAATGATAAGAGTTCATAGCCAAGGCATAACTTATGAAGCGGGGCGCGAAGATTGGCGAGTCCGAAAAGGCCCTAACAAGGCATGAGGATTCAATTTTATTGCTGAAGATCCAAGGTGATGTGAAAAGCATTATTCCCAAAGTCAATATGAAGGATCAAGACTCACGACGAAAAGCAATCAACTCCCGTAAAGATCATGGAGAAGTCTATCCGAAAAGACCCTAACAAGGTATGAGGATAAATAGATCCAAGTCCGAAAAGGAGGCGGATCGTTGTATCTCAAAATCCCAAATAGAGATTGAAGAATAATCATGAAGTCGTGGTCAACAAAGTTGGAGTACCCCTCAAAAGTCTCCAAAGTGAAGAAACTCTATTACGATGAGAAGACCATTATCTCAAGAACGTCTCTCGAAGATATGAAGTATGAAGTACATGCCAAATATCAGCCTGAGAAAGGTCTCAAATCATGAACCGAGTTATGCCAAGATATGAACTTTTTGATATCCCGAGAAGCAGTTTTAAGAGATTTTGTCCTTTAGCTAACTATTGATCAAATCGTCCTACTTTGCTTTCAGCCTTAATAAATTATCGAAATAAGTCCCAAAAATGCATCTTCATGATCATTCTAAGACAAAAATAAAATATAAGAGATACCCATAGGAATAAGGGAGTTTAAGTGATTAATTGAACCGCATGAGTAAATGTTTGTTATGCTAACTTGTACTAACAATGATCTCGTTTTTAAGCTTAGTTTGGGGAACGTGAAACTTGAGGGTGATAAATCTTCGCAGCACCAGAGCCCTAATGTAAGTCATTGGTTTCTTTGCAAGTTATTTCCATATAGCTATTTTCAAGTGAAAATGGTTTTCTATCCTTTTGTTCCCTTTAAAGTTTTAATTTCTATTAGTATTTTAATTTTTGTTTAGTAGTATTTTAATAAGTCCAAGGTTGATTAATTATGAGAAAAGTGTAAAGTTGCTTTATCACTAAGCATTGCATGAGGGCATGGCAATGGTTAAGTGTAGGGGATTTGATAGGTGTGTAAACACCCATCCTTTTACCACTTAATTCTGGCTAAAACGAGACCAAAACACGTATTTAATATCATTTGTTTGGAATTATGCGTGGTTTTTGTGTTTATTGTGTTTTCAGAGCCAACCGGATGAATATTGAAGAAAACATGGGATTGCACGGGTTTTACTGAAGAAAAGGACTAAAGATAAAGTCTATTGTCCAAGAGATGCAAAAGATTTGAAGTCACTGGGCCTATTCGAAGATTTATCGAAGAAAAGGACCAAAGATGGAAGATTTACATAAGTCAAAGAAACTCGAGTCTATTAAACGAAGAAATTAAAAGACGAGTTGAATTTAATCGACGACAAATCCCGAATCAGAATCGAAAACGTCAACTTTTCTGAAAAGACGAGAAGACAAGAAGAACGGGAGAAAGCCCACTCACCAACAAAAAGACAAGCCTATAAATAGTCCACCCCTCACACTTTCCTTCCAGTTAGTTTTAGTTTTCTCTCCTCCTTCTTTTTCTCCTTCTTGTTCGTAGGTATCACCAACACCACTAGGGTGTTTGGTGATCTTGATCTTTGATTTCTAATCTTGTAATTTTAATCTTTGTTTTGTTATTGTTAAAACATCAATCATCAATACAAAGTCTTGTTTAATCCTTCCATTTTATCTTGTTCATCATCATTTTTCTCTTCAAGTTCTTAAGTTCTTATTTTATTAATTTGATCTTTAAAAGTTGTTGGGATTTGTGTTTTTGTTGATGGGATTTGTAGTTTATGGTTAGTAGATGCTTTGTGATTAGTTTATTTAAGTTTTTGGTGAAAAACTTGGTGATTTTTGGATCAAAATTGGTTTCCTTGTTCTTCGGGTAAAACGACTGTTTTTGTGTTCCCAGGTTCCGGATGAACACTAAACTTCCGGATGAACACCTAAGTTCCGAATGAATATGTCCCTTAAAAGTTCCGAATGAGTTTTTGTCTAAAAAGTTCCGGATGAGTAGAAAGTTCCGAATGAATGCATGTTTTTAAGTTCCGAATGAAATTTTCTTTTTAAAAGTTCCGAATGAGTTTTGTTCAAAAAGTTCCGGGTGAACTGAAAAGTTCCGAATGAGTTTTGTTTAAAAAGTTCCGAACGAATTGAAAGTTCCGAATGAGTGTAAAGTTCCGAATGAATGTATTTTTGAAAAGTTCCGAATGAGTTGTTTCTTAAAAAGTTCCGAATGAGTCTAAATGTTCCGGATGAAGTAAAACTTCCGAATGAACCAATCTTCCGAATATAGTTCCGCATGAAGGTTCCGACCCAACTTCCGAGCCAAACTTCCGAACGAAGTTCCAAACCAAGTTCCGGATAAACTTACGCATGAAAGTTCCGAATCAAGGCTTTACTTCCGAATCAAGTTTCTTTTGAGTATTTCTGAGGTTTACTGTATTACTGTCTCTCTACTGTTTCTTTATTTTAATTTTAAGTTTAATTTTGATTCCAGTCTTTGTAGTTGCCATTAAATTAATTGTTTTTGATTTAAATTTTCATTTTAATACATGTTAATTTTTTTTATTAGATTAGAAAACCAAACCCTTTTATTTAGTAACCAAGAACAATCATTCCACTTAAGACCGAGATCAATTCGAGAAGACTGAGAGATTAATTGAACCCCATTGAAAAACCCTATATCACTTACGTGAAGTCGGATTAGTACTTTCCGCAGTTCATTTCTTTCACCAATTACTGGACATAAGGTACGGATATTCCGTCCTTCAGTATGGACATCTTTTCTATGCATGATTAGGATTCCCCGTTTTCCATGCCATCTGTTTTCCCCAGTTTTCATATTATAAAACTTTCATTATTTGCCATGCTATCATTTTAATTGCCAGAGCTATATACATGCATGACCATGACTTACATGACCACCTAGTTATGGGGGTACCATAACCATGACATATGAGGCACCTGTGTCATGACTCTTCCACGACGAGAGTGATTTCTCGCGGCGTCCCTTCACGTTACATGTTGGCCATTATTATATTATTATGGGGCGAATGGGTACATCCTAGTTACAGGTTTACAGGTTTACATGAACAGGGTGATTGGTTTAGTGTGTGCATAACACTCAATCATATTAGAGTTGATCCCTCCACCCATATTACTATTATTAGAGGTCACCCCTCTAGTGACATGACGAGGTCGCCCCTCTATGTATTCATGCACACGTTGATAATATGTTATAACTTATATGAGCTCGTGGGCATTTAATTATATTGCATGTAAAACTTATGACATTTCAGTTGTTATTCGTATCCATAGATTAGTTCCGGGTTTTACTCAGGACATAGATATTCATTTCCACTTCTTTCATTGTTTATTACTCATGTTCTATTATTCTTATCATGCTGTTATATCCGTTCACTGAGCGTATGCTCAGCCGTATTTTTCTTTTCATGTCCCATACGGCAGGTACCCAAGGACAAACTTGAGCATTAAGAGTAAGTGCATAGGATGGAAGCTACCTTATACTTCTTTCCTTTTTGCATTTTAAATACTTATGCTTGGTTGGACAATGTTTAGTCCTTTCTACTTCATTTACTTTATGCATGTTAAGCCTATGTTTGGAAGCCGATGTTTGATTCCATCTTTCCTGGTGGTCTTTTATGTTTTATGACATTATGCCTTGTTATGCTTTGATCATACACCATGATTATGACCTAACGGCCACCTTGTCAAAGTGGGTCGTTACAGATATAGTTTCTGTACTTTGCCGCAGAAGTATGTCTTCCATCGGCACATTAATTTACCACGGAGGTACGTCTTCCGTTTACTTTTCCGCAAAAGTATGTCTTCCGTCGGCACATTAATTTACCACGGATGTACGTATTCCGTCAGCATGTTACTTTGTCGGGGAAGTATGTCTTCTGTCGGCGCGTTACTTTCCCGCGGAAGTATGTCTTCCATCGGCTCATGAATTTTCCATGGAGGTACGTCTTCCGTCGACACATCACTTTGCTGCAGAAGTATATCTTCCGTCGTCCTATTAATTTGCCACGAAAGTACGTCTTCTGCCGGCATGCTACTTTGTCGCGAAAGTATGTCTTCTGTCGACGTATTAATTTGATCCGAGAACGACCTCTTCATGCCAAAACCACAAAGAAGACTCCAAATAATCCACATAGTCAAGTACCTGAAATACATGCTTTAAAATGTCAACATAAAGTTGGTGAGTTCATAAGTTTTGTTTTAAGGTGTGTATGAAAATTTAGAGTTTATATCGACCACTGCACCTTACAGTAAAATATAAGAGTTTAAAAAGCATAGTTTCTAAGTAAAATGCGTTTCTTGATGAAAACAGACTTTGTTAATAATAACAGAGTTTATAATAAAAAACAGAAAATAATAAGGACAAAGTTTACGGATAAAGACAAAGTTTATTTATATAAGCAGAGTTTACTGATAAAAATAGATGTTCTCGTTAATAATTGAATTCCCTGATAATAAAAGATATTCCAGTTAACAAATAAGATTTTTGATAATAAAAGAAGTGTTGATAAACCACAAGATTTTCCAACCATTGGTGACAATATAACAAATATAAAGTCACCAAAAATGTGTTTATTATTGTCTAAGTTTATGACACCGACACGTTAACAACAATGGTAGCATAATCTAATAATGTAGCCCCTACGGATGTCTAACCCATGACATCCGTCCTCTGACTCAAATGAAACTGTGCTCGCTTGTCCTCTATTGGACCAAGCCGGACAGGGGTGTCAACCCCGATAGATCTATCCATAGGATTCACGCTTACAAGCTATAACCTAGCTACCTAATTAACGGTTCATGATCACAGGCCAAAGCAATTGGGTTAATCCGGGACTTAGACCAATACATAAACGAGTATGTGCACATATGTTCATTCTTACAACCATTGTCTCTACCAGAGAACCAGTGAAAAGCAGTTAAAGTTTTGGGCTATGAAATCCACAATAGAAATTTTAGTATCAACATTCATAAGTATAACAATTAATGGAGTTGACCACTCAACACATAACAATTAAACCAATTTATGACCAATCAATTAAATTTATAAATAGTTTGTGACCAAGCATATACCTCCCCAAAAATGATTATAAAACATTTATAAATCAATTTAAAAACTAGAAAGGTGGGGTATGAACTCACCTCGATGTTGCAGAGCAATCAGCAGAAAGTAAACATTAAGAGCAACGTAAACATAAGCTAGAACGGCTTGATACTATAAGTCACGATCTATCTTGACGGCTAATCCCCATTAATTTATATCATTGCATCTAATCTTCCCCCAAATGAATAGTTTCATCAATACCACTGGTTGATAAACGGTTTAAATCCCATATCGTATTCGATCGGTAATCGATTAAGAAAGATACCACCATGGTATGTAATATATATACCTAATATATATTGCACACGGAAGAATGGAACATGTATATAATTCATACCTTGAATTACATAACAAGGACAACAATGCACGAATAACTCAGAGGGTATATACGACACGCACACATAAAAAGATGATGGAAATAAATGAAACCAAATAATTCGACACGCACCCAAAAATCCCTATAAATTACTAAGAAGTTCCCTCATAAAAATAAACGCACGCCTTTAAGTTGTAGATATAAAAATGAGGTTTTTAAAAGTATTTAAGCGAAATCCCTTTTGGGCCGTCTACAATTAAATTGTGAAGCCCTTGTCCGAGACCTGCTTAAATGGATCATAAGTTTGGTTAAAGTCAATGGGACGTGGCATATACGATTAACACCACAAATTGTGTGTTTTATCTCGAAGGATGCTTTAATCCCACGCTTCACATGCGAATCGTGACTCCATATTAGTCTGTATTAATTTACAAGGTTCATAAAGTAATATTTAATATATATCATTATTTGTTTACTTCTAAATAACATTCATGAAAGTTATAAATATAGGATTTATCTATTTTTCGACATGACCTATTCGTTTATTTAGTGTTTCCCATTTTTACATAATATAATATTTTCCGTTTTAATAATCAATCCATGTTGCAAACCCAAACACTCCCAAATCCATTGTTATCCATTAATCTAAACGCACCCTTAACAGTTTATACACTAATCCAAACACATTGAGGTTAGATTATATCTAATTCCAAGCACACTCTTATATTGTTAAACTCGTATCGAAACACACCCTTATAACAGCTTTTAGACACAACCAAACATACTTTTAGTAGTTTTATACCCAAATCTAAACACCCTTTTGGAACAGTTTACACCCAAATCCAAACACACGCTTAGCAGTTTATACCCACAAACAAACACACTCATATGGGCTATTAAACCGAATCCAAACACCCCTGTACGGCTGATAAACGCAAAAACAAACACACCTTTATTTTTTGATCTATACCAAGAACACAAATATACACAAAATAAGAACAAGAAAGAAACCACCAGCCCGACACCCTATTTGGGTGCGGCTTTGGTGACGAAACACGTAAACGACCAACACGTAGTGGTGGTCCAGTGATAATCAAACACACAAACACCATGTGGTGGCGGCTGATGTAGTAAAATTGCCCACGTTTTAGGAAAAAGGCGTATAATCGGCAAGTATTAAACGTTCACGTTTAGGAAAACACGAATGCTCGATAAATGCGAGTTCGTTCTTGGCGGAGGTGTGTATGATGTGTGCCAATATAATAAAATCAAGTTTGGATTAGTTTCCTTTTTTGTTTTGAGAAGAGAAAATTAAAGACGAGCTATACTACGATTACACTACGACGTAAAACGTAAAAACGATGACGTAAATACGTAAAACGCCACGAAATTAAAAAATTAAAGCTAAAAATTAATTAAAAACCAAAACTAAGTCTAAAGTAATACAAATAAGAATAAAAATTCAATAAATAAATTTTAAAACTTTTTATTAATTAAATTTTCAATTTTAAATGCTGATTAAAGCCCTAAAATTAAATATAATTACGAAAAAGCCCAAAATATTATTTTTATTAAACAAATATCTCACTTATATTATTTAAGTACTAAAAATTATTTTTCCTAAATTTTAGAAACTATTTTTCTATTTTTTAAACACTAAAAACACTTTTTAAACTAAAATAATGATTAAAAATAATAAAATAATGCTAAATTAATTTGACTTTTTGCAAAATCCTATTTTACTTAACTAAACAGTAGAAAAATGGAAAAAGTTGAAAACAATAATTTTTACCACTAAAAGACAAAACAGTTTAATTAAAATTGTAACACCTCATTTGATAAATAGAATCTCACGCGTAATTATGGCGTGTCATCAAAGCATGTAAGGTAAAATGTAGTAAAACATACATGACCATAGGAAAAACCGGAATCAAACATCGGTTCCCAAACATAAGCCCAAAACATAATAAAGTAAATGAAATGAATGAAAGACTTATACAAGCATAAGTATATGAAGGCAAAAAGGAAAAGAAGTCTATGGTAGCTTCCATCCTATGCACGTCCTCCAAATGCTCGAGTCTGTCCTAGAGTACCTGCCGTTTTGGGACATGGAAAGGAAAGTAACGGCTGAGCATAACGCTCAGTGCACGGATATACAAGCATGAAATGAATAATATAAGTATGAATAACATATAGCAGCGGAAATGTATATGTCCTGGAAAACCTGGTTATTTCTTAGTAAAACTGGTTTTATAGTTTGAAAAGCCTTATGTTTATCTTATGAAAATTGTTTAACATATTTTACCATTAGCCAATATAGGTCATGAAAATCCACCGTGCATGAATAATTGGAGGGGTGACCTCATCATGCAAATTAGGGGCTGCCTCTAATTTAATATACTGGTTTAGGTTAGGAGGGATCAGCTCCTTGTGAAGGATGCAAGGCACACACCTCATTCACACTGAGTAATCTGCTGAAAAACATGTAAATCGGATGCACCCATACGCCCCACATGATAAATATAACAATATGGCCAAAAGCTGAAGGGACACCACGAGCAATCACTCCGCCGTGGGGAAGTCATAACACCAGTGCCTCTAGTGTTATGGTTATGGTACCTCCATAACTAGGTGAAACTGGTCATGCATGTATATGGCTTCAGGTATTCTGAATTAAACATAAGCAATCAAACATATAAACTTATACTATAGGAAAACAGTTGGCTGCATACGGGGAATCCTAATAAGGAAAGAATGTCCATACTGAAAGGACGGGAATCCGTACCTTATGTCCAGTGAACGAAGAAGATGAACGGAAGAGAGTCCTACTTCGGTATCACTAATGCTACATAAATACATACGTGTATAAGTATCTGATTACTAAATACGTAACTGGTTTTATGTCATGTCTTAGCTTATTTTACACGTTCATGCCACGTTTCACTGTTTTATGCTTTATACTGTATTTATCTTATATTCTATCTATTTTGATTAGTATTACTTGTATTTCATGTATTATAATGCTTGTTGTGTAATAATAAGTAACTTTCTAAAAATAGCAGGTTTCCTAAAATAAAAAGTTTTCAAAAATAGAAAGTTACCAAAAATAGAAAGTTTCCAAAAATAGAAAGTTTCTAAAAATAGAAAGTTTCCAATAATAGAAAGTTTCCAAAAATAGAAAGTTTCCAAAAATAGAAGTACTGCTTAAAATAGATAAGTTTCTAAAAATAGAAAGTTTCCATAAATAAATTATAAGCTGGTAAAAAAACTAATAATATAAGCTTAAGTGTTTTCTGATTACTATTCTAAGTCATGTGATTATATAGTATAGTTTATTAATTATTTCATGTAACTTATATAAACTATAGTTTAAAGTATTTAATTAACTATAACATGATTTAATTAAATAAAAGGTAATAATACTTTGGTTAAAACGTGTATTAATGTTTAGTATTAATATAACCTAAGTCATGTAAATTAATTAATTACAAGGCATGTTAAATAATTAATCAATTATATAGTCTAATATAAATAATAAATACTTATGTTACAATCCATGTATTATTATTAATAATAATAACCTAAGTCATAATTAAATTAATTAAGTAACATGTCAAATTAATTTAATTAAACTTGTAAATCAATAATCTTGTAATGATAAGTCATGTTCTTTTATTTTAATTACCTTGTAAAATAATAACCCGTAACCATGTACTATATTATTAAAACGTGTCATAAATCAACACGTGAAAACCTATGAAAACGTGTTGTGTTTTACAAATAAGCCGAACCAAACAACCCTTTTTCCTGCCCTTAAACCCGTAGCCAAACAGCCCCTAAACTGTTCCTAATAACTGGTTGCCAAACACCCCCTGTCCCTGCAAAATTCCCCCCGACAGTGGGGGATTTTCCCCCTGCTTGTTATAAGTTTCCACCGAGAGCATAAGCTCTCGGTTCCCACTGCTAGAACAAACACACCCCGATGGGTTCCCACTGGTAGCACAATCCCAGCCAGCACCCATTAAGGGTTGCGGCTGGTGGTTGGTTTTTACCACCGAGACCATATATGGTCTCGGTTTGTGTGCCAAACGAACACAGCAACACACAAACGAACCCCCCCCTTTGTATAACGTTTAATTAACATGTTTTATGATCATAAGCTCTTGGTTTGTGATCAATTAATCCAAGAAATAAATAAAAAAACGAGATTAGGGTTTACTTACTCTTGTTTAGGGTTTTAGAAACAAAACACGGATCATCTTGATTTGCTGACTCTTAAAGCCTCGTTCTCTTGTTTCTTGCTCATCATACATCGGCACGAAGAAGACCAAAAGAAAGAACATATGAGGTGACGGCTGGATTTTAGGTTCTGCTAGGGTTTTATTTTTTTTATGTCGACACACACATACAATGAACCATATACTCCCTCCCGTTCCTTTGGTATACACGACCAACAACAAAAAAAACACACTTGGGCCTTGAGCCCAAGTCCTTCCTTTTTCTTCTTTGTCTAAAACAACCCAAATAACATTATACTTATTTATTTACTTGATTCACGTCTTGTTAAAAGATGCGCGTAATCGTGTTTTAGAATGTCGTGAATATTTCCCATGGTTATCTTTATACTTTTAAAACGTAAATATTATATACGTAATAATATTCGTTTTAAATACTCATGTAGCGTGATTTAATGACGTGATTTCTTATCTAGCCGTTTTACTTATTATACGTAAATCCATGTTGTAGATTAATAATAATCATAACATACGTATTACTTATCATACGTAAATAATATACGTACTATACGTGATAATCATGTTAAATGTTCGTGATTATATATTCGTGATTATAATTATTATTATTAATAGTTATCGTGTACTAACACGTACGTAATACTCGTAATTCTTATACGTGAAACGTAAACATGTTATAAAAGGAAAGTTTTAATCATATACGTACGATCTTAAGGGTACTATTCATGGTAAAAGCATGCGGGTTTTTCAACTCTTCCCCCCTAAAAAGAATAATTCGTCCCCGAATTATAGATAACGTAAACTAAAAGAGAAACATACCCGAATCAAACTGAGAGGGTATGTAAGATAAATGAACGTGCAGGTGACCTGGCAGAAAGAACGCGAAACGTGACATGTCTTGAAAGGACATGGAACGTGACGTGACTGAAAGGACATATCTAATTGATAAGAGAAAAACGGATAAGAAGTCCGGATGAACTTTTCCGTTTCCAAGTGGTTCCCTCTTGGAACGGTTCCTTCACAAATCTTGGCACAAATGATAAATCTTGGTCCTCCTGACCTTGAATTGAAAACTCTAAAAGTTCATTGTCATCTACGTAAGATAGATCCCCTGAATTCGATCGAGGGAATATGAATTGACGTGTAAAGGCACTGAAACGTTATCGTGCAAAAACACTCTAACTTAACTGATAATTAGCAACGATGCGCGAGACATAAAGAAACGTAGCACGTGAAAATTTTTGAACGTGATACGTGAAATTTTTTGAACGTGATACGTGGAGATATGGCGAGTGTAGTATGAGTAAACATATCGTGATCCATGATACGTGTAACATATCTTGATTATGATATGAGGAACGTGGAATGAACATGACATGTGAAACATATCGTGAACATAGAATATAATGGCGGTAACGCCAAACGCTACAAGGTGAGACATAGAATATGACGAGAAACATCTATCTGCGGATAGGGAGTTATACTAAACTTGGGTTTGGTCTCTCAAGTTCTTGCAAAACTTCCCAGAATGAGAAAAATGAACGTAAAATCGTAAGCCAAGATACGGTCATGAACGTGAATAGTGTCATGAACGCGAGCGTGAAAGCAAGTCGTGGAATTAGAATGAAGACGCGAAGTAAATAAGGAGCACAATTGCGAAACTTTATCTGACCCGATAACTGAGGGATTGCCAAGTGATCGGATGAGCCTTGGCTGGGACATGTCCGTTCAATTTGTTGGTTCTGAAATCCTTACGGATGTAAGGATTCTGCAGACTTTTGATCAAACTGTTTGCAAAAATCCTAGATAGAATCATGCTTCTTCTGAGTTTGCGTTAATCTAGTAACCAAAATCCGTGGAGATCTTGTCCCATTTCAGTTCACAATTTCAGATGATGAAAACATCCCAGTCTGTTGGTGTCCTATCTTAACCTGTTGGTATGTCAGGTACCTAGATATGAACGTAACTGTATCTTGCTTCGTAGAACTTGATACATAGGAGTTTGCGAAACTCTGGGTCTCTGAATTTAGACTTCTCTTAGCGTAGGATTTTCTAGCACACCTAATGTAGTGTAGGGTTCTTTCCTTTACGCATAAGCTGAGTCATGGTAAGATTAACCATGCAAATCCATGTGAGTCAGCGTGTCACTGTAATCAACCAGAATTGATATTGGAAATTTCCAGGGTGAAATTTCGCTTGTCATAGAATTTGCAACATAGTGCAGATATGGTCTTCGTGTTCTTCTCTAGGCTTAGAGGGAAATCAGGTTATCCTCAATGAAAACACTGATGAATTTGCTATGAGTTCATGGAAACTCATTCTTATAATGCTGTTGGAGCATTGATGAGACTAATTCAAAATCATAGACCTAGCATGACCGAGTCGTGTACGAATAACAGTCATTGACATGTCCTGCTCTTTCACTCGTCACTGTTGGCAGCATGATCATGAGTTCGATCTTGGAAAAGTGATTAACACTATAAGGTCGATTGGACATGTTGTCAATACGTGGAAGAGAATAACGGTCATGAATGGTGATTTGTTTAAGTCGACGGTCGTCGACACATAATCTCATGGTACCGTCCTTCTCCTTGTAGTTTTTTCCGAAATGTATGAGAAGATCTTGGAATAATTAACTGGCTATGCGTAAAAGGACTTCAGTAGTCGTGTCTTACTGACAGCTAGAAAATTTTAGCGACCATGGCTAACAACGCACATGCTTGTAAGCGTAGATAATTTGTACAGATTTTCCTGATGGAAAATCGAGCTGAATGTATTCAGGAGCCTGAACATTACTGCACATAATTATGAATCGTAGCATGGTGTGCTGTTCATAGTCCATAATTAGGATGAAATTCAACTCGTGTCTGTCCGAGGAAATGCGTTAGCAGCTTGGATCTCATCATTAAGCTGAAGGAAAACCTTCGTATACGTGGAAATACGAAAGGCGTCTTTCATGGTCATGAATCTATGAGCTATGGTTACAAGAAATGAAAGTGTCATCGGAAAACGTGATAGTTCCCACTGATGCGCCGGTAATGGTACTGAAATTCTTGTGGACTGATTAATACATGGCACAACAAAATGGATATACCCTTGGAGGGTACCCTGAATTTCTTAGAAATGTCCCATAACTAGACGTGAGTCATGTGTCTTGGGAAAAGTAAGCATGACATGTGTCTTGACTGTCGTCTTGACATGTGTCTCGAGATGTGAAACAAATAGGACTAAAATTTTTAGGTTATTATGCCCAAAATTGGCGGATCGGTTGGACTACTGATCAATTGTATGTATGATCTCGTCCGCGGCCGGAGCCTCGGTTGCGATTTCTAGGATAGTTGCTGTCATACTAGTGGTTACTATCGTCCTGTCTGTCAGTTCCATGACGGTCATTCTCATGACCGTGATTCATGTAACTATTCAGCTGAGTGGCCGGCTGGTACCGGTTTGCACTCATATGACTGAAACGACAACTGAATGACGTGTGACAAGTAACTAAGAATTTGGGACAATGATTGATGAAAATCGTCTGATGGTGAAGTATCTTCTCGTCCAATTGCTTTGCTCTGACGACTTTTCTTCATCTTGTAGGATCTCCAAGTTGTGAACAGCATCCGCATCTCGTAGCGTCTCCAACATCAGCAGCATCAACCTTTGGTAACATCTTCAAGTTATGCGCGGCATCAACAATTTTGTAGAATATCAGCAAGTGGACATATGCCTGAGATGATTCAGAATCGACTAGCGAATACTCGTGAAGTATTGCAAGTGAAATACACATGGATTTAGGTACGTGTAATAGACATGGAATACGGTACATGGAGTACACATGAAATGCTCATGAAATGATCAGTATGGGGTCGATCATTGGTCATGATTTAAGGAAAATATATCGGTTAAACGGTTAGAAAAACCATCATGATAATCTGGCAATATTAGCATAGACATCATTCTGGTTGTATCGAGAAACGTTAAAGTGTGGTTACAAGAAATTCAATGATGATTTGCCTGACATCATGGTCAATGAAAACCAACCATGACTATCATGAAATAAGGATTCAATGAAATCCAACAATGTCTTGCATGAAAGCATAAATAACAAAAGAGGCGTAAGACGTAATCAACATGAAGACGGAATTATCATGAAGAAACATGAAACCATCTATCATGAAGGGGTGTATAACATAATCAGCATGAAACTGAAGTTAACCATGACAGTATGAAAACATACTTGACATAAAAACATAGTAACTTATGAGGGGACATGAAAAAAATTTTATGCCAATAAATCATGAGAAAATTTTTATGCATGAAAGACAGTGCATGAATGCGTAATGTAGTTTATAAAAACCTTTATATGTGCGAGGGGACGCCTATGGGTCGGTCCAAAACAAAAGACATGGCGAGGGGACGCCTATGGGTCGTTCCCAAAGTTAAAAGTTTCGATAAAAGCACATGCGACTAAATAGGGCCAGTCCTGTACCAACCATTACTTAGTCATAATCCCTGCAACAATAATACATGAAACATAAATCAATGAAACTCATCAGTAAAAACTTATCAGAAAAATTTTTATGTGACTAATTATGAACTACTGAGGTTCAGTCCACATAGTCACAGTTTACGAGGAACGTCATGCATGAAACCATGACACATAACTAAATATGAATGACGGTTGTCCATCCATATTAATAAAACAATATCGATGAAAAACATCAAGGTTAAAACCTCAAGGTGTTGACAACATCATGGTTAAAACAACAATGCGCTGAAAACATCAATACGTGGAATAACAAACGTTAGCTTAGGAAGCTCCTGGTGACTACCCACTAGTCACAGGTCGAGTTTTAGAGCCTACAGGTCGAAGCCTTGGCTCTGATACCATAATTGTAACACCCCATTTGATAAATGGAATGTCATGCGTAAGTATGGCGTGTCATCAAAGCATGCAAGGTAAAATGTAGTAAAACATACATGACCATAGGGAAAACCGGAATCAAACATCGGTTCCCAAACATAAGGCCAAAACATAATAAAGTAAATGAAATGAATGAAAGACTTATACAAGCATAAGTATATGAAGGCAAAAAGGAAAAGAAGTCTATGGCAGCTTCCATCCTATGCACGTCCTCCAAATGCTCGAGTCTGTCCTAGAGTACCTGCCGTTTTAGGACATGGAAAGGAAAGTAACGGCTGAGCATAACGCTCATTGCACGGATATACAAGCATGAAATGAATAGTATAAGTATGAATAACATATAGCAGCGGAAATGTATATGTCCTGGAAAACCTGGTTATTTCTTAGTAAAACTGGTTTTATAGTTTGAAAAGCCTTATGTTTATCTTATGAAAACTGTTTAACATATTTTACCATTAGCCAATATAGGTCATGAAAATCTACCGTGCATGAATAATTGGAGGGGTAGCCTCATCATGTAAATTAGAGGGGCTGCCTCTAGTATACTGGTTTGGGTTAGGAGGGATCAGCTCCTTGTGAAGGATGCAAGGCACACACCTCATTCACACTGAGTAATCTGCTAAAAAACATGTAACTAGGATGCACCCATACGCCCCACATGATAAATATAACAATATGGCCAAAAGCTGAAGGGACGCCACGAGCAATCACTCCGCTGTGGGGAAGTCATAACACCAGTGCCTCTAGTGTTATGGTTATGGTACCTCCATAACTAGGTGAAACTGGTCATGCATGTATATGGCTTCAGGTATTATAAATTAAACATAAGAAATCAAACATATAAACTTATACTATGGGAAAACAGTTGGCTGCATACGGGGAATCCTAATAAGGAAAGAATGTCCATACTAAGAGGACGGGAATCCGTACCTTATGTCCAGTGAACGAAGAAGACGAACGGAAGAGAGTCCTACTTCGGTATCACTAATGCTACATAAATACATACGTGTATAAGTATCTGATTACTAAATACGTAACTGGTTTTATGTCATGTCTTAGCTTATTTTATACGTTCATGCCACGTTTTACTATTTTAAGCTTTATACTGTATTTATCTTATATTCTGTCTATTCTGATTAGTATTACTTGTATTTCATGTATTATAATGATTGTTGTGTAATAATAAGTAACTTAAAAATAGCAGGTTTCCTAAAATAGAAAGTTTCCAAAAATAGAAAGTTACCAAAAATAGAAAGTTTCCAAAATAGAAAGTTTCCAAAAATAGAAAGTTTCCAATAATAAAAAGTTTCCAAAAATAGAAAGTTTACAAAAATAGAATTACTGCTTAAAATAGATAAGTTTCTAAAAATAGAAAGTTTCCATAAATAGATTATAAGCTGGTTAAAAAACTAATAATATAAGCTTAAGTGTTTTCTGATTACTATTCTAAGTCATGTGATTATATAGTATAGTTTATTAGTTATTTCATGTAACTTATATAAACTATAGTTTAAAGTATTTAATTAACTATAACATGATTTAATTAAATAAAAGGTAATAATACTTAGGTTAAAACGTGTATTAATGTTTAGTATTAATATAACCTAAGTCATGTAAATTAATTAATTACAAGGCATGTTAAATAATTAATCAATTATATTGTCTAATATAAATAATAAATACTTATGTTACAATCCATGTATTATTATTAATAATAATAACCTAAGTCATAATTAAATAAATTAAGTAACATGTCAAATTAATTTAATTAAACTTGTAAATCAATAATCTTGTAATAATAAGTCATGTTCTTTTATTTTAATTACCTTGTAAAATAATAACCCGTAACCATGTATTATATTATTAAAACGTGTCATAAATCAACCCGTGAAAACCGATGAAAACGTGTTGTGTTTTACAAATAAGCCGAACCAAACAACCCTTTTTCCTGCCTTTAAACACGTAGCCAAACAACCCCTAAACTGTTCCTATAACTGGTAGCCAAACACCCCCTGTCCCTGCAAAATTCCCCCCGACAGTGGGGTATTTTCCCCCTGCTTGTTATAAGTTTCCACCGAGAGCATAAGCTCTCGGTTCCCACTGCTAGAACAAACACACCACGATGGGTTCCCACTGGTAGCACAATCCCAGTCAGCACCCATTAAGGGTTGCGGCTGGTGGTTGGTTTTTACCACCGAGACCATATATGGTCTCGGTTTGTGTGCCAAACGAACACAACATAACACAAACGAAACCCCCCCTTTGTATAACGTTTAATTAACATGTTTTATGATCATAAGCTCTTGGTTTGTGATCAATTAATCCAATAAATAAATAAAAAACGAGATTAGGGTTTACTTACTCTTGTTTAGGGTTTTAGAAACAAAACACGGATCATCTTGATTTGCTGACTCTTAAAGCCTCGTTCTCTTGTTTCTTGCTCATCATACGTCGGCAGGAAGAAGACCAAAAGAAAGAACATATGAGGTGGCAACTGGATTTTAGGTTCTGCTAGGGTTTTATTTTTTTATGTCGACACACACATAAAATGAACCATCCCTCCCGTTCCTTTGGTATACACGGCCAACAACAAAAAAAACACACTTGGGCCTTGAGCCCAAGTCCTTCCTTTTTCTTTTTTGTCTAAAACAACCCAAATAACATTATACTTATTTATTTACTTGATTCACGTCTTGTTAAAAGATGCGCGTAATCGTGTTTTAGAATGTCGTGAATATTTCCCATGGTTATCTTTATACTTTTAAAACGTAAATATTATATACGTAATAATATTCGTTTTAAATACTCATGTCGCCTGATTTAATGACGTGATTTCTTATCTAGCCGTTTTACGTATTATACGTAAATCTATGTTGTAGATTAATAATAATCATAACATACGTATTAGTTACCATACGTAAATAATATACGTACTATACGTGATAATCATGTTAAATGTTCGTGATTATATATTCGTGATTATAATTATTATTATTATTATTAGTTATCGTGTACTAACACGTACGTAATACTCGTAATTCTTATACGTGAAACGTAAAAATGTTATAAAAGGAAAGTTTTAATCATATACGTACGATCTTAAGGGTACTATTCATGGTAAAAGCATGCGGGTTTTACAAAAATCCTATTTAAACATAATTAACTCTAAAAATGGTAAAATAAAGTGAACAGTGACTTTTTTATCTAAAATCTTAAAGTAAGTTTCTGAAACTAAGAAAATTTGAAAATCTAAAAAATATGACTTTTCTGCACTAAAAGACAAAAATAGTTTTAAGAAAACCAGTTAAAACTAAATTAAATCTAATAAATATTAAATGAACAGTAAAATAAAATTTAACTTAATCAAAATTCTTAAAATAAATGTTTAAACTAAGGAAAAATTTAAAAACAAGTAAAAGCTGAAAAAAATTCACTAAAGACAAAAAAAAAGAGACCAACTGATGTTGACAGGTCTGGGAGCTTTTGTTTTTAGTGTAGTAATGGGTACTTTTACTCTAACAGTGGGAACTTATTTCCCACTGATGCTTAACAGAAAACGTGTTTGGTGATTTATGGCTTTGTTTGTTGATAATTTTTGGAACCAAAGGCACCCCTACACTCAGTGGAGTGTAGGGAGTCAGGATAAACAATAAAACCGCAAGCTCAAACACAAAAATCACACCAAATGGGCAATCAACAGTTACTGATATGCACACACAGAACTGGGCACTAGTTGCTGAACTTTTTGGCAATTTAGTGAGATTCAAAAACCCATATCTTGCTCAAATCTTTACCAAACCACACTTAACAAACTTCAAACCCTAGATTAACCAAAATTCTAACAATCTACAAGTTTTGAAACCACAAAACATAAAATCAAACTAGCTAGGACCTACTGAATATTTTTAAGCTATTTTACCCATTTTTATCATGCAAATTTTTTTCTAACATACCAAACTTAAAACTAATAGCTGACTTAAACTACCAATAATATTTAGAGAATGTTTGAGCTGTTTTTATCCAAGTTATGTGTCACCCAACACTTGCAATACCCATAACCAAACACCCCTTTACTTTACTGAAAAGCAAGATTTTTCAAAACAACAAGTGCAAATCCAACTCAAAATTTACTCAATCCTATTTTATCATGCATTAAACAACTAATTAACTTAAACATAACACCTAAACAATCACATAAGCAGTTTCACATCAAAACACATAAGTACCTAAAAAGCAAAAAACTAAGGGGGTTCAAGCCATATACCACGGCTGATGCCTTCCCTATGTCACTTTTTGAGCTTATGAGAGCTGTGAATATGAGTAGAGAACCCTTGCTAGGGTCTACAACAGACCATGGGTGTGCAATATCTTCAATAAAATGAAGTGAAAAGAAATGATAATGGGGTGACTTGTTTGATTTTGTAACCTGCACATACACAAAGTAAACCAAGAAAATGGACTCACAAGGAGCTTAATCTTAACTGGTTGTCAATCAGTTAAGGCTTAAGCTTCTTGATAAGCTGTTAGCTTAAAACAGATATAAAAGATTTTCCAAAAATCTTAAAAACCAACTTTTCAAACAAAGTTTAAAGTAAACAACAAGGAAAGTAACTATGAGCTATAGGTTAGACTTATGGCTTATTTTGTTAGAATAAGCTATAATCCAGCTTATAGCTTATAGGTTCTCAAATTTTTTTTGTCAAAAACCTTTGAACACAAATGCTTTTTTGATAAATCTTAAACTAAGTTTCAATAAAATAAATGATTTACACTAAAACATGCAGTAAAATGGAACTCAGATATGTAAAGAATTTTTAGGCAACACTCTAATTATTCGTTGAAATAAAAAGGTTTTTACAAAATCTGGAACAAAGTAATATGGGCACATACCCCTCATATTTATACACTAAAAAGAAGACACTAGAAGCTATCTAACATGAAACCCTAATAGCAATGAACTTCCATCTCTACCCTTTGGTATTGGTCTTGGTCAAAACTTGTCCCATGTGATCTTGTGATGCCAGCAGTGTATAAATGATCTCATACGTCCAAAAATTTCTTTGGGACCAAGTTTGATGGGTTAGCCGTTGATTTACTGTTAAGATGCTATTTTTACTATATATGGTGTGACAGGGGAGAGTGGGAGGGGAGAGTCACGGGGTGAGAAAGTTTGAGTGGGGTTTGGTTTAGTTGGTGATAAATCAAAGATCTGCATCATATGGGGGTTTATCATTGGGTAATTAGGGAAAACCCAATTAGGGTTCTTGGTGTTTAGGGGATAATGAACAGGATCGTTTGATTTAGTTTGGGTTTAAAAAAAGTGTTTCCCACTAATTTATTTAGTTTAAACAGATATTAATAAAACCTGTTAAATAAAACTGAGTGGAAGGGTGACGTGTGAGGGTGGATGAGGTGGTGTTATGTGAGTGGTGGGAAGTGGTGACATGGCAGGTTGATTGGTGGAGGGTAGTATGGCTGTTTGACACAAATAGTCCCTGAATTCCCACATTATGTTCATTCCATGTTTGGCAGCTTATATTCCTATTTCCCTTTATAAATGAAGTTTGCTTTTTCCAACATTGGCCACAAAAACTTTGATAAAGTTATTACAAGGACCAAATGTACATTTTTGACCATACTTCAAGGGCTTCTTTTGTATAATCTTCAAATATGGAGGACTTTTCTTGCCAAATATGATTTTTCCAAGGACCTCTCTTGCCAAATCTTTGAAAGATGAGGGACCAAAGTTGACAATCTTCAAAACTTCAAGGACCATTTTGGAAATTCATGATTCGGGTCCGTTCTTTGTACGACTTCGTTTCCCGTGTTCATTTTTGCTTGATTCTTGTGATCTTTTGTTGATTTCACGATATCCGTACCTAAAATACACAATGAACGAACACAAGCATATTTTGGGGTATATTAATGATATTTTAAGCATTTTAAGCCCGATTTGGACGATGAGACTATGTATAATTGCAATCTCATCACTCCCCGATACTAAACCATTGTAGTGTCCCCACGCAATGCTAGAATTAAGTATCGTAGCACTTCCAAAGTTCTTTTTTATGTGACATTTATTGAAAACGTAAACTTAAATAAACTACTACACTTGTTTTAGACATAATGTATCGTTTTCATCATGATTAAGTGACTTTTAGGGTCACAGAATAAGAACACGTGAATGCCTCATAGAGATAAGTTCGTCATCCTCGATGTTCACCCAATTCTATGCTAAGCGTGTAACGAGATCATTGTTATTATAAGTTAGCAACACAATCATTACTCATGAGTGTTAATTACGTACTTAGACTCCCTTATTCCTAATTGGTATCTCTTATATTTTATTTTTGTCTTAATGATCACGAGGATACATGTTTGACTTATTTCGATATTTTATTAAGGCCGAAAATAAAGTAGGACGATTTAATTGATAGTTAGCTAAAGGACACGATCTTTTAAAACGGCTTCTCGTAATCTCCTTAAGTTCATATCTTGGCATAACTTGTTTCATGATTTGGGACCTTTCTTGGACTGATATTTGGCATGTGTTTTGAACTTCAAATCTTGGAAGACGTTCTTGAAATAAGGGTCTTCTCTTCATATATGGAATTTCTTCAAACTTGGACCACGACTTCATCATTTTTCTTTAATCTTTATTTAGGATTTTGATATACAACGATCCGCCTCCTTTTCGGACTTGGATATATTTATCCTCATACCTTGTTAAGGTCTTTTTGGATAGACTTCTCCATGATCTTTAGGGGAGTATTGCTTCTCGTCGTGTGTCTCGATCCTTCATATTGATTTTGGAATAATGATACTTCACATAATCTTGGATCGTTAGCAAAAAATGCAGTTCCTCATGCCTTGTTAGGGCCTTTTTGGAACTTTGCCAATCTTCGCATCCTGCTTCAATAAGCTATGCCTTGGCTATGAACTCTATTCGAATACGTGCAACTTCTAAACGATATTGGGCTAGAAGCTAAGTAACCTTTTAAATCGTACGACCTTACTTATTGCATTTATTTAAACAAAAGCATGGGGAGAATAAGCTAATAATTACTACACATGAGATCGTGAAAGATTATGTAACTTATAAATAACTCTATCATCTCTCGTCCTCATTTAAGAGACTTAGCCTAAAAAGTTAAGGAATCGAAGCTAAGTGCTCAACACGCACGGTCGAGTAAAAAATTACTCTTATTCTCACCATCGGAAAACCTGCTTTCGTGTCTTAAACACTTATGAAAAACAAGAAAAGATTTAAAATTTCGCCATTTTTGGCCTTATTTTGCAAAAAACGATAACAAAAAGATGAAATTTTGGATTGCATGATGACGTATGCAAGGTGAAGTATCTACTCACCCCATACTAAAACTAAACATTGTCCTCAATGTTTCAAGTCTAGGGGTGAACCCCCATACTAGAGACGTAGTCGAATGCTTAATCTCGAGCATGGAAAGGGTAAAACGAATAACCTAAAAGCCATTTATGAATTATGCTAATAAGATAAATGTTAGAACATAAAAGGATATCATCGGATATTGGAATCTCCAAAGGCAACGATCGAAGCTCGAGTGATCCGTAAAACGAACACGAGAGGCTTCAATGATGTCGATGAACCTAATAAATCACAATCACAAACAACCATGGAAGAAAGGTCGGAAGAGCACAAGTACCCTCGTTACACTATTAGAAAACGATAATATTTACAAGGATAAGCATGAGAATCCCCCACGAGGCACCTTGTTTTTGATAACCGAGTCAAAAGCTCGACTCGAATCCCTATAAATGTGATCATTTAGGGATAATCATGGTATGGTCATTTTTGGTGGGGCTTACATGATAAGCAATGCCCAAAAGTACATGGAGTACTTTAAAAACCCGATAAACGTATAACGGGGTCAAAGATAGCGTCTTCGTTTTCAAATGAAAGACGAAACAACGCTACTCCAACCAAAAACCCGAGAGGGTCAAAGAAAATAGATGAGAAGAAATAGAAGGGTGGGACAATGGGTGGGGCACTAAAACCATGAGCTACTCGAGGTAGACTCACACCAAGAAGATGAATAAGATTTCCATTTATTGCATTGGTGGAAGACCGAGATTTCCCTTTACAAGCAATTCCGGGATCGAATATCTCGTCCTCGATGGAGAAATGTGAGGGAACATAAGGGGCTTCCCCCACACTAAAACCACACTCACACTCGTCAAAAGGAGTAGACGAGGTGGTAACACTCATACAACACGGTGATGACGAAGTTAAACATGTAGAAAATTCTTTTAAATCACTTTTAAAATCTTTTCCTTTTTCATCGTTCAAAAACTCTTTATGAAAACCCGATTTTATGATGTCGAAAATATTTGGCGTTTCAAACGCAACATTAGTCACGCTAAAAATCCTCACATTTAAGTCGCGGTTAGGGGGTGGTGTATTGTATAAGTTCTCAAAACGTCGATCAACAAAGAACACCGCCCCCTCGGGGTCAACATATTCGTCATACTCATGACCGTGCATCTCATCGATTTCTTCATCGTAAATAGGCTTATCGAACCAAAGTTCTTCATAATCCTCATTAATGATTTTTGAAATTCTCTCAAAGAGATCATGATCAAGCACAAAATCATCATTCATAGGGGAGGAGTGTTGATTAGGTAACTCCTCATGAATGTGATAAACGTCATTCTCATTAGAGGAGTATTGATTAGGTAACTCCTCGAGAATGGGATTTTGGGTCACGTGAGTTGGTTCGTCATCGAAAATAAGACGTTCCAACTCATTAAGTTCATCCTCGATTTTTGAAAGATCAACCTCACTCGTAGGTGGAAGTGGAGGCAAAAGATCTAGCTCTCGTTCAATAATTTCCTCAATCTCGGGATCAAACTCATAATCATCGTACTTTTACCACACTTAGAATTATTTTTAGGAGAATCAAAAATTGCTTGTGGATTTTTAAGCACGTGATCAATCTCGGTAAAATCGCCATCGTCATTGTCAAAGAAAGAGTCGATGTGAGCACTCACAACCATGGTCTTACAAGCCCTAAGGCTATGCTTAGGTGACTTTTCTATGACGAGAGGATCGATGTTGATGAAACCTTTAGCCTCAACGGGTGTTGGGCTAGGAAATAGAGGCACTTCGATAGAGTTAGAAGTTGATGCCTCAAAGACGTGGTCCTTCGAAGGTGGTGAAGACGAGTCCATTTTGGTCATTGTCGTGATGGCACTAACGTCACCCTTTGGAATTGGTTGTTCACTTGTTTTACCGAATAAATCCCAACATGATTTTTCATCCATAAATCTACGAATACCCTTTTGAATTAAGTACACGTATTCTTTATCATTAAAATCGTCATCTTTAAAACCGTTCATTTTAATTCTTTCAAAACATGCATCAAGCCTCATATTTTCCGCTAAAGTTAACATTCTGAAATCATTAGAATTTGAAACATTAGGTTTTGAAACCTCGGTTTTATCATGATCATTTGAAACTTGGGATTTATTCGTGAAAAAGTCCATTTGTTCCTCCCCATATCTCATAGTAAGTTTCCCACCGTGGATGTCGATTACTGCTCGAGCCGTCGATAAAGAGGGTCAACCTAAAATAATGGGACATTTAGGATCACACTCGTAATCGGATATGACGAAGTCCGCGGGAAAAACAAACTTTCCAATCCTAAGATAGACATCCTCGGCTATTCTAATAGGTTCTAAAGGTGTACAATTTACAAGCTCGATAGTCATGTTCGTGGGGGTAAGACTAGGCAATCTCATCAATTTCCAAAGAGAATGAGACATGAGATTGATGCTAGCACCTATATCGGTAAGGTCTAGACATCCCTCAATCTCGGAAAAATCACAAGGTAGTAGAAATTGGCCCGGATCCTCTTCCTTTCTCGGCATATGCCTTTTGGGTTTCTTAAGAAGGATCGAAGCACAAGTTTCTTCAAGGGTTACTTGGGTAAGGTCGATAAAGCTCTCTTTTTGAACCATGGATGGAATTAAAGGTACACGAGGGTGTGCACTCTTTTCCTTGGTCGCCAGATTCACCCCATCGACTTTAGAACATGAAGGCGTCTTAGAAGTCGAGGGTTGAGAAGAAGGAACAACTCTAAATCCATCAAGGTTAGGGGTAATCACACGAGTTTCCTTACGAGATGAGGCGGCTTTACATTGTTCCTTCGGATTAGCAACGATGTCACTAAGTATTCGTTTTTCAAAGTACCAATTTGTCCCTCTGAACGTCTCATATTAGCCACATTCGTTTTCATGTATTCTTGAAAATCGTTTGACGAACTATTTTGATTAGCGTTAACGTTCCCTTGATTTTGATTGTTTCTTTGAAAATTCCCTTGATTACCATTTGAAAAATTGTTACCTTGATTGTTGTTGTTTGAAAAATTCGAGTTTTGATTGTTGTTATCTCGATTTTGCCAACACAAATTACGACCTTGATTATAACCTTGATTTGAAAATTTCCTTGTTGATTATTCCTTTGAAAATTGTTTCGGTTTTGATTAAAATTATTGCCTTGATGATTTCCTTGTGATGGACCCGCGTTGTTTTGATTTTGAAAATTGTTGTTTAACGCGTTTACACTCGACGTTTGGCCATCCGTAGCCGCACACTCGTAATAATTATGAGGTCCACCACACAACGTACACGATGTCTCAACCGCTTTCACCATAGCGGGAGCGTCTTTCTTTTGTATCTCGATTAAGAACGACGTAAACACATTCGTCAACTTATCGACTTTCGCATCAACCCACTCAATGTCGCGATTAGAATTACTAACATTGGCGACATTGGAAACACTCGGTGCGTTGCGGAGTTGGTAAACCTTGGATCTATTCTCGATAATCATTAACGCATCTTTTAGAGTTTTACACAAAAAGTTGCCACCGGCGGCGGAATTCAACGAATCTTGTTCTTGAAAACTAAGACCGTTGTAAAACGTATCGATTTGGTGTAACTAGGAAAATCAATGGTGAAGACATTGCCTAATCAATTCCTTAAAACGATCCCACGCGTCTCTAAATGATTCATTCGGTTTTTGCTCAAATCTCGTTATCTCGGTTTTGAAAAACGTCGTCTTAGATGGTGGGAAAAAATGATTAACGAATTTGGAAACGACATCCTTCCACGTAATTATGGAATTAGGTGGCTCTTTCTCGTACCAATCCTTGGCGGCACCATCGAGCGAGTACGAAAAAGCATAAGCTTGATGACATCGGTGTCGACGTTATTAAACTTGCTCGTGGCCAAAAGACGATCAAAATTACGAATGTGATCGTGAGGATTATCCGCCTCACAACCTCGAAACTTCGTAGCTTGTATCAACGAAAGCATTCCGCTCTTAATCTCAAAGTTCTCCGCTTCGTTAGCTGGAATTACGACCGCGTCTCCAAAAGCCTCGGTGGGCGCTTGGAGCAATTCCATCATCGAACGATTGTCGACCATCTCGTCTACGGTCTCTTTAACAACGATATTAGGAACGTCGGTTTCTAATTCTCGTCTACGTCGTCGATTCATTCGATTTCCATTGCGTCGATTCGAAGCGTCGCTAGAATTAGAATAATCCTTCGATCGAGTGCGCATGCATAAGCGTAGAATGGGGGTAGCAAAGAAGATTCTTTTTGCGGTTTTTCGTTTTTTTCAATTTTTTGGTTTTTGATTGTTTTTTTATTTTTTTTTGGATTTTTGTTGTATTACCTAGACTCAAATCTACAAATCTCTCCTCGAATCAATTTCTCGATTAAAGGAGCCTCAAGGAATGAAAATGATCACGTGGGGTGAACGTCTTCGATGACTTTAGAACGTTGGTGGAACACCAAAACGTTAAAGAGGGTTTAATCTTAAAAACAAGCAAATATATATGATACGTAGATAATACTTGGGCGGCAAACCCGCGATTAGCCTTCTTTCTCAAAACACGCACAAGCAAGCGGGGAAACGAGGCGACGCTAAGCACTTAAGAGCCTTTTTCCCTTAGGTCGTGAAATACAAACGCCTTATACCCACCTTATAGTTTGTGTTAATCAAAATTAAGCTTCACGAAAGTATTTATCTATTTTGCCTTTAAACTTTTGCTTTAGATTCGAATAATTGAGTGATGAAATCCCAATTAAGGTTGCGTTTTCACGCTTTTGGAGATATTGTATATTTATTGTGATACGTAAATACAATATATTAATAATATTCACAAAGAAAACGAAAACCATATCTACAATATAGTAAAATGTGTTTTGTTTTTAATTTAGGAAAACTAAACACGGTTTATTTGGATATTATAGTATAATAAGGAAAAATAACAAAAAGTAGTATGTACGTTATATACGCTTTCCAAAAATTGAAAAG
The DNA here is from genome assembly GCA_025667525.1 of Glebionis coronaria. Classification (NCBI taxonomy): domain Eukaryota; kingdom Viridiplantae; phylum Streptophyta; class Magnoliopsida; order Asterales; family Asteraceae; genus Glebionis; species Glebionis coronaria. The sequence goes on from CM046879.1 coordinate 166,040,963, forward strand.
CAAAAACACACTACTCACACAAACACGATATATATATGGCTAAACACACCTCCCCGGCAGTGGCGCCAAAATTGATTGTACTAAAATCGTACACGTTTTAGGAAAAACGCATATAATCGGCAAGTATTAAACGTTCACGTTTAGGAAAACGCGAATGCTCGATAAATGCGAGTTCGTTCTCGGTGGAGGTGTGTATGATGTGTGCCAATATAATAAAATCAAGTTTAGATTAGTTTCATTTTTGGTTTTGAGAAGAGAAAATTAAAGACGAGCTATACTACGGTTACACTACGACGTAAAACGTAAAAACGATGACGTAAAACGCGACGAAATTAAAAAATTAAAGCTAAAAATTAATTAAAAATCAAAACTAAGTCTAAAATAATATAAATAAGAATAAAAATTCAATAAATAAATTTTATAACTTTTTACTAATTAAATATTTAATTTTAAATGCTAATTAATGCCCTAAAATTAAATATAATTAAGAAAAAGGCCAAAATATTATTTTATAAAACAAGTATCTGACTTATATTATTTAAACACTAAAAAGTATTTTTTCTAAATTTTAGAAACTATTTTTCTATTTTTTAAACACTAAAAACACTTTTTAAACTAAAATAATGATAAAAAATAATAAAATTATGATAAAATTAATTTGACTTTTTGAAAAATTCTATTTTACTTAACTAAACAGTAGAAAAATGGAAAAAGTTGAAAACAATAATTTTTACCACTAAAAGACAAAAGATTTTAATTAAAATCCTATTTAAACTTAAATTAATTCTAAAAAATGATAAAATAAAGTGAACAGTGACTTTTTTATCTAAAAATCTTAAAGTAATTTACTGAAACTAAGAAAATTTGAAAATCTGAAAAATATGACTTTTCTTCACTAAAATTAATTCTAAAAAATGATAAAAATATGACTTTTTCGTTTTTTTCAATTTTTTTGGTTTTTGATTGTTTTTTTATTTTTTTTTGGATTTTTGTTGTATTACCTAGACTCAAATCTACAAATCTCTCCTCGAATCAATTTCTCGATTAAAAGAGCCTCAAGGAATGAAAATGATCACGTGGGGTGAACGTCTTCGATGACTTTAGAACGTTGGTGGAACACCAAAACGTTAAAGAGGGTTTAATCTTAAAAACAAGCAAATATATATGATACGTAGATAATACTTGGGCGGCAAACCCGCGATTAGCCTTCTTTCTCAAAACACGCACAAGCAAGCGGGGAAACAAGGCGACGCTAAGCACTTAAGAGCCTTTTTCCCTTAGGTCGTGAAATACAAACGCCTTATACCCACCTTATAGTTTGTGTTAATCAAAATTAAGCTTCACGAAAGTATTTATCTATTTTGCCTTTAAACTTTTGCTTTAGATTCGAATAATTGAGTGATGAAATCCCAATTAAGGTTGCGTTTTCACGCTTTTGGAGATATTGTATATTTATTGTGATACGTAAATACAATATATTAATAATATTCACAAAGAAAACGAAAACCATATCTACAATATAGTAAAATGATTGTTTTGTGTTTAATTTAGGAAAACTAAACACGGTTTATTTTGATATTATAGTATAATAAGGAAAAATAACAAAAAGTAGTATGTACGTTATATACGCTTTCCAAAAATTGAAAAGCAAAAACACACTACTCACACAAACACGATATATATATATATGGCTAAACACACCTCCCCGGCAGCGGCGCCAAAATTGATTGTACTAAAATCGTACCCGTTTTAGGAAAAACGCGTATAATCGGCAAGTATTAAACGTTCACGTTTAGGAAAACGCGAATGCTTGATAAATGCGAGTTCGTTCTCGGTGGAGGTGTGTATGATGTGTGCCAATATAATAAAATCAAGTTTAGATTAGTTTCGTTTTTGGTTTTGAGAAGAGAAAATTAAAGACGAGCTATACTACGGTTACACTACGACGTAAAACGTAAAAACGATGACGTAAAACGCGACGAAATTAAAAAATTAAAGCTAAAATTAACTAAAAATCAAAACTAAGTCTAAAATAATATAAATAAGAATAAAAATTCAATAAATAAATTTTATAACTTTTTACTAATTAAATATTTAATTTTAAATGCTAATTAAAGCCCTAAAATTAAATATAATTAAGAAAAAGGCCAAAATATTATTTTATAAAACAAGTATTTGACTTATATTATTTAAACACTAAAAAGTATTTTTTCTAAATTTTAGAAACTACTTTTCTATTTTTTAAACACTAAAAACACTTTTTAAACTAAAATAATGATAAAAAATAATAAAATAATGATAAAATTAATTTGACTTTTTGAAAAATTCTATTTTACTTAACTAAACAGTAGAAAAATGGAAAAAGTTGAAAACAATAATTTTTACCACTAAAAGACAAAACATTTTAATTAAAATCCTATTTAAACTTAAATTAATTCTAAAAAATGATAAAATAAAGTGAACAGTGACTTTTTTATCTAAAAATCTTAAAGTAATTTACTGAAACTAAGAAAATTTGAAAATCTGAAAAATATGACTTTTCTTCACTAAAAGACAAAAATAGTTTTAAAGAAAAAAAATTAAAACTAAATTAATTCTAAAAAATATTAAATGAACAGTAAAATAAAATTTAACTTAATAAAAATTCTTAAAATAAATATTTAAACTAAGGAAAAATTTAAAAACAAGTAAACGCTGAAAAAAAACTCACTAAAGACAAAAAAAGAGACCAACTGATGTTGACAGGTCTGGGACCTTTTGTTTTTAGTGTAGAAGTGGGTACTTTTACTCTAACAGTGGGAACTTGGTTCCCACTGATGCTTAACAGAAAACGTGTTTGGTGATTTGTGGCTTTGTTTGTTGATGATTTTTGGAACCAAAGGCACTCCTACACCCAGTGGAGTGTAGGGAGTCAGGATAAACAATAAAACAGCAAGTTCAAACACAAAAATCACACCAAATTGGCAATCAACAGTACCTGGGCACTAGTTGCTGAACTTTTTGGCAATTTAGTGAGATTCAAAAGCCCATAGCTTGCTCAAATCATTACCAAACCACACTTAACAAACTTCAAACCCTAGATTAACCAAAATTCTAACAACCTACAAGTTTTGAAACCACAAAACATAAAATCAAACTAGCTAGGACCTACTGAATATTTTTAAGCTATTATACCCATTTTTATCATGCAAATTTCTTTCTAACATACCAAATTTAAAACTAATAGCTGACTTAAACTACCAATACTATTTAGAGAAAGTTTGAGCTTTTTTTATCCAAGTTATGTGTCACCCAACACTTGCAATACCCACAACCAAACACCCTTTTACTTTACTGAAAAGCAAGATTTTTCAAAACAACAAGTGCAAATCCAACTCAAAATTTACTCAATGCTATTTTATCATGCATTAAACAACTAATCAACTTAAACATAACACCTAAACAATCACATAAGCAGTTTCACATCAAAACACATAAGCACCTAAAAAGCAAAAAGCTAAGGGGGTTCAAGCCACATACCACGACTGATGCCTTCTCTATGTCACTTTTTGAGCTTATGAGAGCTGTGAATATGAGTAGAGAACCCTTGATGGGGTCTACAACAGACCAAGGTGTGCAATATCTTCAATAAAATGAAGTGAAAAGAAATGATAATGGGGTGACTTGTTTGATTTTGTAACCTGCACATACACAAAGTCAACCAAGAAAATGGACTCACAAGGAGCTTAAGCTTAACTGGTTGTCAATCACTTAAGGCTTAAGCTTCTTGATAAGCTGTTAGCTTAAAACATATATAAAAGATTTTTCAAAAATCTTAAAAACCGATTTTTCAAACAAAGTCTAATGTAAACAACAAGGAAAGTAACTATGAGCTATAGGTTAGACTTATGGCTTATTTTGTCAGAATAAGCTATAAGCCAGCTTATAGCTTATAGGTTCTCAAATTTTTTTTTGTCAAAAACGTTTGAACACAAATGCTTTTTTGATAAATCTTAAACTAAGTTGCCATATAATAAATGATTTACACTAAAACATATAGTAAAATGGAACTCAGATATGTAAAGAATTTTTAAGCAACACTCCAATTATTCATTGAAATAAAAAGTTTTTTACAAAATCTAGAACAAAGTAATATGGGCACATACGCCTCATATTTATACACTGAAAAGAAGATACTAGAAGCTATCTAACATGAAACCCTAATATCAATGAACTTTCATCTCTGCCCTTTGGTCTTGGTCTTGGTCAAGACTTGTCCCATGTGATCTTGTGATGCCAGCAGTGTATAAATGATCTCATATGTCCAAAAATTCCTTTGGGACCAAGTTTGATGGATTAGCCGTTGATTTACTGTTGAGATGCCATTTTTACTATATATGGCGTGACAGGGGAGAGTGGGAGGGGACCATGGGAGTCACGGGGTGAGAAAGTTTGAGTGAGGTTTGGTTTAGTTGGTGATAAATCAAAGATCTACATCATATGGGGGTTTATCATTGGGTAATTAGGGAAAACCCAATTAGGTTCTTGGTGTTTAGGGGATAATGAACAAGATTGTTTGGTTTAGTTTGGGTTTAAAAAAGTGTTTCCCACTATTTTAGTTAGTTTAAACAGATATTAATAAAACCTGTTAAATAAAACTAAGTGGAAGGGTGACGTGTGAGGGTGATGAGGTGGTGTGATGTGAGTGGTGGGAAGTGGTGACATGGCATGTTGATTGGTGGAGGGTAGTATGGCTGTTTGACACAAATAGTCCCTGAATTCTCACATTATGTTCATTCCATGTTTGGCAGCTTATATTCCCATTTCCCTTTATAAATGAAGTTTGTTTTTTCCAACATTGGCCACAAAAACTTTGATAAAGTTATTACAAGGACCAAATGTAAATTTTTAACCATACTTGAAGGGATTCTTTTGTATAATCTTCAAATATGGAGGACTTTTCTTGCCAAATATGATTTTTCCAAGGACCTCTCTTGCCAAATCTTCAAAGATGAGGGACCAAAGTTGACAATCTTCAAAACTTCAAGGACCATTTTGGAAATTCATGATTCGGGTCTGGTTCTTTGTGCGGCTTCGTTTCCCGTGTTCTTTTTTGCTTTATTCTTGTGATCTTTTGTTGATTTCATGATATTCGTAACTAAAATACACAATGAACAAACACAAACATATTTTGGGGTATTTTAATGATATTTTAAGCGTTTTAAGCCTGATTTGGAGGATGAGACTATGTATAATTGTAGTCTCATCAGCGGTCGTGATGTGACGGTGATGACCACAATGGATGGTCATTTTAGGGAGATGGTAGATCTAGGATGATGGTGGTGATGGTGTTTTCGTGGTGTGTGACGGACAGAGGGGGTGGTCACGTGGTTACTCACCACGGTTGTGATGATGATGGTGACGTTGTGATGATGTTATTTTGGTGGCGGCGACTATGGTGGTAGCACGTTGTTGCAACGATGGTGGTGGTGATGCTTCTAGTGGTGGTGGTGTTTCAAATGGTGGTTATTGGTGATGTTGAGGATGACAACCAAATAAGATGACAGAGACGGCGGTTTATGGTTAATCGTGGCGGCGATGACCACCACGAGGTGGTGATACGATGGATCGAATAGATCGGAGCACATGGTAGATTTTTAGTGGTGGTGGTTGGTGGTGGCCGACGACTATTTTCGGCGATTGGAAAATAATGGCTGGATTCTGGCCAGATAATCTAGAGAGAAAAGTGAGGGCTAGGGTCTGTACATATAATGAGAATGTTAACCAAATTTTAATTTCATATAATAAAGTATAATAAAAAATATGTAAAGTTAACAATGGTTCAGGGTAATAGTTATAAATATTATTGTAGGGACTAGAAGTGTAACTTTGGTTATAACTTTTGTTAATTAATGGTTTTGGGCTCGTTTGTGATAGTTAACGGATGATTCAAGCCATGAAGTTTTCACCATTGCGTTCCATATGATTTTCCTATGAAAATGAGTATTCACTTGACAATCGTTTCGTAATATTTTATAAATTCACTTAAAATGTTGATTATTTATCGATGATTACTAACAAGTATTTTTTTAAAAATATAGACTTCACTTTAATTATTCTTGATTTTAACATCCTTATAAAAATTAAAATAAAACTAATAAATAATTTAATAAATCTTTTTATCAAATATCTCGTAATAATTTAATATGAATTAATTTGTATCGCGTCAGTTCTCATATTTGTGCAGTCTTTTTCAATTTACAAAATAAACTCCCGTTTTCAATTCAAATAATTTTGATATATCTCAAAAATGAATTTTGGCTAATAAATAATATAATTTAATGTTATTTAAAGTCTAGAAAATTCCCGGTTGTCACATCCGTCGGTGCGTTACTTTGCCGCGAAAGTACCTCTTCCGTCGGAACATTACTTTGCTGTGGAAGCACACCTTCTACCGGCTCATTACTTCTTCGCGGAAGTACACCTTCTGCTGGCTCATTACTTTGTCGCAGAAGTATCCTTCCGTTGGCTCATTACTTTGTCGTGGAAGTACGCCTTCCACTGGCTCATTACTTCGCCGCGGAAGTACGCCTTCCGTGGGCTCATTAATTTGCCCAGACGCGGAGTGACTATTTCAAAGCTTACCTTGTTTAATCTTAATTAGACGGAGCCTGATCAACCACTTATAATTCAGGTAGAACCATAGGATTTTTGGGATAGTTATCGGGTATCGTAGCCGTAAGACGGATGTACTATCCTCATCACCTTGACACGAAAGTACGTCTTCTGTTGGCCTTATGACGAATGCAATATCCGTACTATGTTGCATCATCATTTGGTATAAGAAGTACGCCTTCAACCTATTCATGATGCAACATACGGGTCCACATCTACATCCACCTTTACCTTCATAAAACCTTCTCATCATCCTTATGTTAGATATGAGCAAGAATGGTACATTGCCAATGCTAGTGTTACCATGACTATAGAAAACATATTCTTCTTACACGGTCTTTACCGTCACGTAACGGGAACCAAGCACCCTGTTAATGCAATGATGCATAAAAACGTTACTTGCATTTTTTGTTCTCGCTTTGTTTTGAATACGACAATATATAAAAACAAGCATTTAGCAAAAATGACGAATATCAAATTCTTGAGTTTATTAATCTTCCATTTCACATACAATCACTTAAGGTATGAATAAACAAGTTCTTAACCTAACTAAGTGATCAAGGATGAACTATTTTCTTAAACCTCACTTTTATTTAAAAGTGACAAAAGTTTTTTAATTAAACTTTATTTTTAATAAAATGTTTTAATGGAAATGAAAAAGCTTATAGGATATTCCTCTGGTATTCCTAAGGATATTCCATAGTATATTCCTTAGGATACACCTTAGGATATTCCTCAAGAGGTATTAACCTCACCAGATAAGCTTTCCCTGCTACATGACAAAATAGAGCAGAGTCTAGAGCTCATGGTTCCTTATAGGTACATGTGGTTCCTTAAATATATTGAACCGCGGGAACATTTATGAACCACGGGCAGATATAGCCGTTACCCCTTTTTCCAATAAATAGTGGGTCATTTCTAATTTTCCTTTTTACCTCTTTTGCACACACTTTCTCGGACTCAAAACCACTTCTATAATCTTTCAAATCCTAGATCACTTGTTTGATTATCCTTGTTAAAAAAGTGAATCTTTCTCCTCCCATCTCATCCTCTTAAGTGCAAAGAGAATAACACTATCATCCTTGAAGTGTTGTGTCAAGTTCAAGATCCAAACTTTGTTTCATTCTTGTGTATTTGTGAAGATCCAAATTGGTGTATAATTTGGAATTTGTGTATGTATTATGATTAATACTTAGGCCTTAAAGTATAGTAGTGTAGATTGGTCCTAGCTAAGATTAGGGCTCGATGATGACGTATAGTCCCCAACTGGGTCATGGACCCGGCCCACGGGTACTACCCGCATTTGGCCCATCACGAATGGGTTGGATTAATATCATTTGAGCTTATGGGCTTGAATGAACAGTGGCCACATAAGATGTGTGCGGCCCACGACCCTGCACGACCGATATAGGGTTAGACAGAATCACAATCCTATTGGGATTGGGATTTACCCCAAAGTATAGGATATACACTCACCATAATTAGAAGATAACAATCAAGCTAATTATGGCACTTATCCTTTGCTTGGGGCCGAAGTATCAGTGACAACCCATTAGGGTTTCACCGCCTATATAAGGAACCCTCAAGGGTTCCACAAAGGTATCACATTTTCTATACTCTCAACCTACAACCGATTATCTAACCCTAAACCAATTACTTACTCTCACGCTGGAGTCTAATCGTGGGATACGTTCCCACGGTAAGCTTAACGCGTGTTGTTTTAGTGTGCAGGATCTCAGCAAGATATTCACTTGGTGCAAGAGCCGGAGCCCAGCCTACCCGAATTAAGCCTAATTCGGGTCAAGCAAGGATCATCCAACTTTTGTATCAACAAGTTGGTGCCATCCGTGGGACCCATACACTAAACTCATTCTCAATCTCAAACTCTCCCAATGACGAAGGGACACTTTCAGGGAAACCCAAGGAACACGAATCCTGGGAACCGAAAGTCCGTAGGTGATGGGATAATCACCTCCGCCCAACCTCAGGGTGGCCAAGCAGGAGGGAAAAATAACCGAAACATGTTTCAGTCTCTTGGTGGGACAGGCACGTCCGATAATACCCTACCGCCAACCATCACTTTGGATAACCCCGATCCAGGAGCTGCACCAAAGGCCCCTACCAAGGAGCCGTAAAGGCCACCAGTGGTTGAAGCAGAATTGGAAGTTGGATCACTCGACGGCGAGGACCTCGAGCGTGTACTCACGCAAAATTTCGGCAGAATCATGCCAGGCATCTCGGCAAGGTTGAATCTAGGACGGAATCTCCAGTCCAGACTTAACTTCAGAAGCTCCACGCACGGTACTCCCCCTCATGCTAGGAAGAGGGGAAGGAAGATGCGAGCTAATGAAAAGCCTTCCTTCGAGGAAACCCCTCGACCACGGAATGTGTTTGAGCGCATAGGGGATCGCATCATGCAGGAATTGCAAGAAGCTCATGAGGATGGGGATAGGTCTGATGGATCCACTGAACGCCCGGTGTTGGAAACTCCCGTGGATAATCGCCGCACAAGCGTGTGGCGTAGGATAAACTCTGGTGGGAGGGAAGCTCCTTCTCACAAGAGTGCCCATCATAGAGGTGGGGCACCACCCCCACCTAACGACCCTTCGAGGTCTGATTCGGATGACCATCCCCCTAGACTTCGCCGACCTAGGTATTCCCCACAACCGCCATCGGACGATAAAGGACGCTATGGTGATCCCTACTATCGTGATGAAGAGGTGTAAGATCTTTCCCTTCCATGGTGCGACGACAGGGAAGACGCCTTCACTCTTCACATACAAAACTACTCTAAGGAAAAGAAGCGTCGTATGCCGGCGTGCGTCAAAACCTATGATGGGTCTGGTGATCCGGATGATCACCTAAAAGTGTTTAATACACAGGCTAAAATTGAACGATGGCCAATGCCTATATGGTGCCAGATGTTTAACTCAACCCTGATTGGTAATGCCCGCGATTGGTTTGAAAAGCTCCCTCACGGGAGCATTGATAGCTTCGGTGAGCTACGCATCGCGTTAAAAAACAATTACACTCAGCGGAAGAAGTACAATAGGGATCCGGTATCATTGGAAACCGTCAAGCAGATGCCCGGAGAGTCTACAGAAGACTTCACAGAGCGTTTCAATGACGAGTGCACGCGTACCAAAGCATGTCCAGAAGTTCTCAAAATTTCTGATTACATGCACGCCATAACTGATAAGGAGCTAATCAGGCGCCTTAATGATAAACGGCCGGAGAAGTTTGACGAACTCATGGAAAGGGTTCGGAATTTTGTGGAGGGGGAAACCGTGGTCGCTGTGGCTTACCCTACGAAAGGGAACCACGGCTACCGATCAAATGATCATCCTAGGAGGCAATCAGGTGGCCAAAGTAACTCCGGCAATGGAAGGATTCTGGATTACAAAAACCAGTCAAAAGGAGGGCGGTCGGATGACATATTAACCCCTCTAAAGATGACTTATCGGGATATTTTGCTAACAGAAGGAGCAAATTTTCCAAGACCTCCTCCGATGACAACTCCAGTTGATCGCCGTCAAGGCAACCGCTTCTGCGAGTTCCATAATGACAAGGGTCACGGCATGGAGGAGTGCATCCAGCTCAAGAAGCACATAGAGTCGCTGATTAAATCAGGTAAACTCAAACACCTGGTCAAGGATTGGAAGGATAGGAAGGATAACAAAAAGCACGACAAAAAGGACTCCCAAAAGGATAAGCCTTCAACTATATATATGATCCAATCATGGCAGCGCCGTACAAAGCAGATAGTTAGTCAAAAATTTTCACGCGACAGAGAGATCTCGTTCCCTCCTATCACGGCGAGCAACGTGGCCGATGCACCTCTCACGATTGAGGTAAGCATTGGAACCCACAACGTTCGTCGTATGTATGTGGATGGAGGATCATCGGCGGAAGTACTCTACGAACATTGCTTCGTACAGCTACGACCAGAGATCCAAAGCCAATTAGTGCCGGCCACGTCGCCGCTCATTGGCTTTAGCGGAGACACTATCTGGCCAATAGGACAACTGCGTCTACTGGTAACCATTGGAGATAAAGAGCATTCCACCACGGCGTGGATGAACTTCATGGTGATACGTTCACATTCTCTGTACAATGGTATTATTGGAAGACCATGTATCCTAGCTATACGGACAGTCCCGTCCACGACACACGACATTATTAAGTTCCCAGTTGAAGGGGAGATTGTTACTTTTTATAATTCAATCGTGATGACATCCTAGTGCCACGCTGTGACAAAACCAATCCAGCCAGTTCCTACAAAGAATGGATCACCACTCCCCAATTGGAAGGTGGTAATCTACCCCGACTACCCAGAACAAGAGGTAGCTATCGGGGGAACGCTCTCTGAAAAAGGGAAGAAATCCATGTGCTCTCTCCTAAAGTCAAACCTTGATATATTCACATGGGAGCCAAAGCACATGACGGGCGTTCCACGTTCAATAGCATAACATAAACTTCAGATTCGCCCTGGATATCCACCTGTTAAACAAAAGAAGCGCGGTCAAGCGCCAGAACGCAGCCAGGTAATACTGGACGAGGTACGAAAGCTGTTAGACGCAGGAATTATGCGTGAGGTCTATTACCATGAGTGGTTATCTAATCCGGTCATGGTCAAGAAGCATGACGGAAGCTGGCGCATGTGTGTGGACTTCACAGACTTGAACAAAGCTTGTCCACAAGACTGCTATCCGTTACCAGAAATCAATTGGAAGGTGAAATCCTTATGTGGATACTCTTTTAAATGTTTTTTAGACGCATACAAAGGATACCATCAGATCCATATGGCGGAGGAAGACGAAGAGAAGACGACGTTCCATACTAGTCAGGGCGTGTATTGTTACACAAAGATGCCGTTCGGACTAAAGAACGCCGGCGCGACATATCAACGACTTGTTGATAAAGCCTTCGACTCGCAGATAGGCCGTAACCTTGAAGTCTACGTTGACGACTTGGTCATCAAGAGCCATATGGTGGAAGAGCTCCTCCGTGATATCCAGGAAACATTCGACACGTTGAGGAAAATCAACATGAAACTGAATCCAAAAAGTGCACGTTTGGAGCAACCGAAGGAATGTTCCTTGGGTATATGATTAATCCAAACGCATCAAACCTTGTCCGGAGAGGACGAACGCCGTGATACAGCTACCATCCCCTCAGACACTCAAGGAGGTACAATCACTCAATGAAAAGCTGGTCGGGCTTAATAGGTTCTTATCAAAGTCCGCGGAGAAGTCACTTCCTTTATTTAAAACACTCAAGAAGTGCTTAAAGAAACGGAGAATTTCGCTGGACAAAAGAGGCAGAGGAAGCTTTTGGGCAGCTCAAGCAACACCTCGAGGCTCTTCCCATGCTAGTCACACTTCGACCTAAGGAGGAGCTAATTATGTATTTGTCCGCTACATATGGGCAATAAGCGCAGTCCTTATGACTGATCGGGATTCAGTCCAGACTCCGGTTTACTTCATAAGCAGAGCGTTGCAAGGGTCAGAGTTGAATTATTCATCAATGGAGAAGTTAGTTTTATCCTTGGTTTACGCCGCGAAAAGGCTACGCCGGTACTTCCAGGCGCACCAAATTGTGGTTATCACTGATCAGGTAATAAAACAGATCATCTCTAAACCGGACGTAGCCGGGAGATTGCAGAAGTGGAGCGTCTTACTAGGAGAACATAATATCTCTTATAGACCAAGGACAACCATCAAAGGCAAAATTTTGGCAGATTTCCTGATTGAGAAACCCGAGGAGGACGCTCCAATGGTGCAAAAAGAAGAAATCTGACCGGAACCATAGGTTCTGTTCACGGATGGATCTTCTTGCACGGACGGATCGAGAGCTGGCCTCATACTCACAAATCCGGAAGGAATGGAATTTACCTACGCCTTGCGCTTTGAGTTCACAGCCACGAATAATGAGGCAGAATATGAAGCATTGATTGCGGGTTTAAAAATCGCCAGTAGGATGGGAGTCTACAACCTTGAAGCCTACATGGACTCACGGCTTGTCGCAAATCACATCCTAGGTGGGTACGAAGCTAAGGAGGAAAACATGATCCAATACCTGGAGAAAGTCAAGTCACTTATCGCCAGTTTTGGTAAGTTCTCTATCAAGCAGGTGCCACGAGGCGAGAACAAGAAGGCGGACGCTCTTAGAAAGATCACGTCTACAAGTTTTGCCCATCTATCCAAGCAGGTGTTGATTGAAATACTCAAGGAAAAGTCCATTACGGAAGGAGAGATAGCGACCATAGTTGCTGAAGAGGGGCCTACATGGATGACCCTGATCATGAACTATCTAGCTGATGAGACCCTCCCTGAGGATGAAACAGAGGCGCGACACGTCAAAAGGAAGTCACAACATTTCGAACTTCGAGAGGGCGTTCTATATAAGCGTTCCTTCCTACAGCCGTGGCTGCGATGCGTCGGGCCATGCCAGGCTAGCTATGTGATTAGTGAAATACATGAAGGGTTGTGCGGCATGCACGCAAGCCCCAGATCAGTAGTAGCACGAGCTCCTACGCACATGATACTATTGGCCAACTATGCATCAGGACGCGTGAGACATGATTCTTAAATCCAGCGATTGCCAAGTACACATGCCAGTACCGCGACATCCACAGCAAGAACTAACACCCATCACATCCCCATGGCCATTCTACAAGTGGGGAATTGACATCGCAGGCCATTTTCATATGGCCGCAAGGGGCGTTAAGTTCTTGATTGTAGCTATGGATTACTTCACTCGCTAGATAGAAGCTAAGGCGGTCAAAACGATCACGGGCAAATAGGTAAAAAAGTTTGTTTGGGAAAATATTGTATGCCGTTTTGGTTTACCAGGCGAGATCATTTTGGACAACGGAAAATAGTTTGCGGACAATCCGTTCAAAGATAGGTGTGCGGCGTTGAACATCAGGCGGCGCTTCGCATTAGTTAAACACCCACAGACTAATGGTCTGGTGGAGCGGGCGAATAGAAGCCTAGGTGAAGGTATAAAGGCGCGGTTAGATGAAAGAAGCGCCTAATGGGTGGACGAACTACCACATGTCCTATGGGCACACAAGACAATGATCAAAACAGCCAATGGGGACACTTCATTTGCGTTGGCCTACGGAACCGAGGCTGTTATCCCAACAAAAGTTGGGATGCCAACAATCGGCACGGCGGAGGTTAACGTCGTCACAAACAATGAGCAACTCCGGGTCAATCTAGACTTGTTAGAGGAGTAAAGAGAGATAGCAGCTATCAATCAAGCCAAGTCTAAGGCACGTATGAAAGCTTATTACGACTCCAAAGTCAAGGGTGTTTCCTTTCGACCGGGTGATTTGTCTATCGTGCTAACGAGGCAAGTCGCGCGGAGAACACGAGAAAGCTTGGTCCAAAGTGGGAAGGGCCGTATGAGGTCACGGAAGCTTTGGGGCTAGGCGCGTACAAGTTGCATGATATGGATGGCCGCGACTTGGATCATACATGGAACATTTACAACCTTAAAAGATGCTACCTCTGAAAGGCTACGGCCTCCGCATGGACACTACGCGATATTAAGCTTCAATAAATATCCATGTATTTTTTGTTTTCATGCTTTCTAGGTTCTATTTGTCATAGGATTTTAATTCTGTCAACAAAATCGTAACCGTTATAATAAAATGCCGTGGTGCCTAGCTAGCTCCACGGTCTGTTCTAGTGTAAATTATTGTCTTATGTTCTTAGAATTATTTGTTATATTTTAGTATGTTATTACTTGTTCATATGCATTCATTCAGCCGTACATGTACTATTCGCTCCCAGGCGGGGTAAGAGGATTAAGTGAACCTAATGATTCAACTTGTCGCATAAGAGGGATGCAACCCTAGTGACGCGGATCATGTATCCTTACTAGACACCTTATTTACAAGACGTTGTAATAAGTTTCCACATACCGTACTTACATAGTGCCGGACATGATAAAGACAGACGGTGCACGTCTAGTAAATTATAGACTTAGTTTTATTCTTAATCAGCCGTGACACGTCATGCAAGCAGATACATGATATCTAAGGAATAAAAACAAGTTTCAATATCAACAAACAAAATTTGCCATGCTCACCACGGACATATGTCTTGAAAATATACTAAGTGTTTACACATGGGATTACAAATTAAAGCCGTTTACACCCACGAACGAATAGACAAAAAGTAGTGCAAATGTTTACATGATATAAACTAACAAGGAGGCAGGAACTCTGAAATTGAGTATATTGAAGTTCGTTTTCTCTCGATTCTTGACCAATTGAAAGTCCTAAAAATCTCAAGTTAATTATTGTTCTTGGTTGATAGGGTATTTGGATATTCTATGTCTACTTCAAACAACAAGTAAAAAGGGTGAAAATTATTAAGCTATGTATCCGTAAAACACTTGGTATTCCGTAAAACACTTAGCAAATACCAAATATTATTCACAAAATTTCAAAATGTAAAAACATTAAAGTAATGTGCTTGAAATGTACAGTAATTGAAAGTATAAAACTTGAAATGTAAAGTTCAGAAAGTAAAAGGACCTAAAATGTAAATTCTAACAACTTATAACAAACAATTAACAACTTCACAAACTACCTAACTAAATTTGACAAGTAACTAAAAGATTAAGGGGTGTAAACTTGCAAAACCTAAAAACAAGGAAGTTTAGCCAGATATGAAAACTATTAACAACTTGAAGGATCAAAATGCAATTAACAAGGAAATTATAACAAAAACGGGCATACAACAAAGAATAAGCTCGTATGAGCTTATTACTGGACCAAATAAACTCAAGCTGGTTTTAAAATGCTTAAAATTGAAAATCAACTAGGCTTGTATGAGGAAACTGCTTAAAACCAAGTAGAACTCAAATAAGCTCATTCCAATAAGCCAACATTAAGCTAACTAAAAAGCTAGACATGCACAATTAGATTTTTATGCTCAAACTTGTTAAAAAGCTTAATAGGAGTATGGAATGTCTTTTCTTTTTGAAAATGATTCACTAAATAAGTTGTAAAATGGAATTAAGCTCTCAAGTGCTTATTTTACCAAGTTTGACAAAAAATATGAAAAAGCTGAAAAGTTCTAAAACTACTCAAGACATGTTTCAAAACAGGTTTGTGAAGAAAAATGACAACATTTATGAAGTAGAATTGGCTAACCAAGAAAACAGTCCACTTCTTATATTAGAAACTTGAGTTTGCTAAGGAGCTTATTAATAAGCTGATTTCTCAATCAAAACAGGATACTATAGAATTTCCTTGCACAGACTTAAACTCTGGATGTTTAACTACAACTAGAAACCGGTTTCAAGCAATTTGATTAAGAAATGACAAAATGGCATACATTTGAATTGAGCAAGTTTTCTGAATAAAAAAATGATCACAGACTTTGACCCATACTTTTTCTAGCCAATTGCCTTTTTGACCTGAACTTTGACTTCAAAACCAAACAAAATTGTTTCCACTGGTTTACTGAATGTGAATAAGCAAAGCTTAACAAGATTAACAAACTTTTATCACAAAAACTATGCAGATCCAAACATTACTTAACAAGTCTGATATGAACTTTTACAAAACAAATTTTAGTAAGAGAGTGAGATAAGCCAAGAATGATATCAAAACATATTCAGGAAGCAAAATGAAAAGTAATTGAGCTAATAACAGACTTATTCAAACACTAAACCACAAAATGCACTCAAAAGACTTTGACTGATGAATACAAAGCTGAAATCAAGCAAAACTCAGATTAAGGCTACAAAACTACTCACAAGCTATCAAATTAACAATATTACACTAAAACATATCTCAACACATGATCATAGCAACACAAATTGTTTACACTAGGAATTGAGCATGCAAGCTTCAATTGAATGGAACTTAAAACAGGATTAACAAAATTTTTAGCTAGAAGCCTCCACTGATGGAGTAGTGTGGCGCTGAGCCAACTAGAATCTACAAGAACACCATAAGAACACCACCATTAACCAATTTGTCACCTCCAAAAGCCATTTCTGTTCAAATCAAACCAACTGCTACAATCTGCTACTCAAGAACTGGATATGACTGCTAAAGCTTAATTGATCATAACAAGCTTCCACAATGTATCAAAAACACTTCATTGGTCACCTAAGATCAATGAAATCTCAAACAATAACAAGATAGCAGGTATGAGTAAGTGTAATGAAGATAAGAGAAGAGGAAATGGATATTTTTGTGATTTTTATTGATTGATGAAGGAAAAGTAGTTACAACTGCTTTAACTAACTTCTAACCAACTCTTAAGTGTGTGTCAAACACTTAAGAGTTGATGGCTAACTGAATGAAAGAACAAATTTGAGAGAGAAAAATCTAAAGTGTGTGTTTTTGCACACTTAGCTACACACTGAAAATGAAGGTACAAGCTCCTATTTATAGAAGTTGGTGATGATGTGTTGGGGGAGTCTGAAGTGTCTCAACCAATGGGAAAATGCCAGGTGTCACAATCTGGTAAATTGCCAATTTGACTTCAAGAACAGGAAAGGGGTTTTCTTATCCTTTGATTTTCAGTTTAATTAACTTGTGTGGTTGCATTCGTCATCTCAATCCGAGTGTTTTTCATGTAGAAAGTTTGTTGTGAAACGCTTTGTAGCCAAATCCACGTCCTGGACTCGTTGAAGAAGAGAGTGATACGTGTCATGTTCTTATTGGATGTTTTCCCCTCACACGAATCATTATCTTTAGTGGATAAAATGAATTATTGCATGTTAAAATCTGATTGGCTAAGAGGAGTTTAGTTCGCTGCACTGTTTTGGATATGGTTCATTAATTGAAGGGGTGAGCTGGCAATGTAAGTGGCAATCCGCAACACAAGTTTCTTGTATTTTGATTGGCTAAAAGGCAAGTGACACTGATCAATATCAAACTTGAGGCATATTTGACACTTTCAATCCCTTATCTTTAGCAGATTATCAAAATGAGCTCCATTCTCATTCCAATGGCAATTTTAGTCCTTTAACTTGCATTCTTGTTCTTTTGACTCTCTTGACTTGGTTGACTTGAAGTTTTACCAAGTTTGACTGTAATCTTGACTTTTTCCAAACTTTGCTTTTAAGTCCCTCAACTTTTGAATATTGTTAAGATAGGTCCTTCATCTTCAAATGACTTGTCATCTTTGATCCTTCTCTTGTCTTTTCATCATAAATGAGCTTGATTTCCTCTTGTTTGCTTAAAATTATATCCTTGTTACCTATTTAAGCACAAACACAAAACATACCACGTAGTACTGCTTTAAAAGTTAGGTATTTTCCATGTGTTTTAGGGTGATTTGTTGATTAATTGATATGAGATTTTGCTCATATCAAATCCCCTACACTTGAACATTGCCATGACCTCATGCAATGCTATATTTTAAAGCATAAGTTTACATTTTCCTCATAATTAACCCACCTTGGCCAATATGGAATATTTTTATACTACTCTACTCTATATGATGCATGATTTTGATTTTGTACAATGCAATGCAAAGAAAACAATTCTGTTTATATATTTTTGAATTTTCTTGAAATGGTTTTGATGGAAAAACTCATAAAGAAATCAATGACTTAAAATAGGGCTTTGGTACCATGGACACTTATCACCCTCAAGTTTCACTTTCCCCATACCAAGCTTAAAAATGGGATCATTGTATTCACAAATAAAAAGTGCATCAACTTATTCAAGACAATTAAATGTGGAATCGATTATTATTTGAGCAAATTTCTTGAAGGCAAATTTGTCATTATTTGAAGCGTGAAATATAAGAAATGTAAAATCCAAAATAAGGAAACACGGTTTTAATCCTAAGTAATCCTCTCATCCATTACTTGAAAAACCGCTCACAATTAATATAAGTCCGTTTCAAGAATAATAAGTCATTCGCCTTATGTGTAAAATCCTCATGTCATGCATTAATAAGTAGCTACACACTCGCTAAGGAAAGAAAAATAAAAATCACGCAATAATTTATATCCTCCGCCTTTTTGAGACTTTGGATCTTCAATCCCGCAACCCGTCAAGGTAATATTGGATTGGAGCAACTATTAAATCCCCACAATCCGTCAAGGTAATATTGGAATCTAATAGTTACTATAATTAACACTTCACTGCCCCTCTTGGGAGTCTTGTATAATTATTTTTTTTCTTTTTTCTTTCTAGCCACTCATTTTTTTTGTAAGCCGCTCTTATTTTTCTTTATTCCTCACAAATAAATTTGAAAAGAATAAAAGGAAAAACACCCGCTAAATATTAAGCATGACATAAGTCTACTACACATAAAACGTTCTAACTTAGAATCTTAAGACGTACTTATACCAACCATAAATGATTAGTCAAAAATGCATAAGAGACTACAAACCGATTAAAACCGTTCTTGATTATTTATTAATATATATACATGCGAAGAAAATAGAGGTAAAAAAGCGAAGGGTTTAGCCACAAGTAATTATCATGAAGTTTATCTAGGCCTTTTATACTTGCTTCAACTCTATCATTTCCCATTCTCCACAAATTTAAAGTCTCAAATAATGAGAGTCGTGGATGCTTAGCCTAATAGACCAATGCTTAGATAAGCAACCTCGGGTTGAGTCAAAATATCCATGGCGGGCCTAATATGTCAAAGATAACTAAACTTGTTAAACCATGTTCTTATTATATTTTTTCCTTTTTATATATTTTTGATGAAAAATAAAAGAAGAAATATATACAATGCAAATGTGTTATGCAAATGAAAAATGATTGATGCAAAAATTATGAATGCATATTTTTGGTAGCCAAAGTAGATCAAAAACTTGAAAAATGTTTGAAAAATTAATTTTCCATGTTATCATGAAGGTCAATGACAAAGTCTAGGTAAGGTCACTTCGATAGAAGACCCCCTACACTTAAGCTAAACATTGTCCTCAATGTTTAAGAGCATGGAAGTATAAACTTCCCCTACACTTATGACAATGAATAGACTTTTCTTAACCCAAGCTAAGGAAAGATCAACTATAGTGAATTCATTTTTTAAGCACAATGTGTCTATGAAAAATCACAATAGTAACGAAGTGAACCGGATACAAGGGCCTCCTCCATAAGCTCCAAAACACGTGATGAGTGAGCAACCCTACAAACAACATGAAGACAAAAAGAAGGTCTCCCCTACACTTCTCATCAACTCTTCATCCTTATTGATAACCTACAACACTCTAACCTCTAAACCTAGTTATTCAAGCTTGATTTAAGGAGTCTCTAGCTCGACTCTTCCCACAATGAATTAATTCATGGGGAAAATAGGAATCTCTTGGACCATTTCCACAGAAATGTCCTCCCCAAAATAGTGCTTGACACGGTGACCATTCACTTTGAAATTGGGGCCATCGGTTTGTGACAACTCAATAGTTCCATATGGAAATACTTGAGCAATAGTGAATGGACCGGACCATCTCGACTTAAGCTTGCCCGCAAAGAGTTTCAACCTTGAGTTAAAGAGGAGAATCGGCTCTCCAACTTTGAACTCACGGTTCTTGATCTTAGCATCATGCAATTGCTTAGTCTTTTCCTTATAAATCAATGAGTTCTTATAAGCATTGGATCTCAATTCATCCATTTCATTAAGTTGGTCCTTTCTATGTGAGCCGGCTTGGTTTAAATCAAAGTTAGCCCACTTGAGAGCCCAAGAGGCCTTATGCTCTAACTCGAATGGGAGGTGGCATGCTTTTCCATAGACAAGCCTATATGGAGTACAACCAATTAGTGTCTTAAAAGCCGTCCTAAAAGCCCACAAAGCATCATCAAGCTTATCCGACCAAGAAGCTCGATGCTCTCCCACCGTTCTTTCCAAAAGTCTCTTTAAACCACGATTTGTGACCTCGGTTTGACCATTGGTTTGAGGGTGATACGCGGTAGAAAGTCTATGGTTAACACCATACTTCTTCATAACTCTTGTGAATTGATCATTACAAAAGTGAGTACCACGATCACTTATGATGGCCCGAGGTACACCAAATCTAGCAAATAATTGCTTAACAAATTTCACTACAACTCGAGCATCATTAGTAGGTAAGGCTTTGGCCTCAACCTACTTTGACACATAATCCACCACTACGAGTATGTACTTATTTCCCTTAGAAGATGGAAAAGGTCCCATAAAATCTATTCCCCACACATAATCTCACATTCTTGTATGAAGTTTTGTGGCATCTCATCTCGTTGAGTAATTTTTCCTTGTCTTTGACATACATCACAATATTTCACCATCTCTTGGGCATCTTTGTATATGGAAGGCCAATAGTAACCCGAATCAAAGACTTTCTTGGCGGTGTAGTTGGGCCCAAAATGTCCACCCATAGGTCCCTTATGACAAGCTTCTAAAATGTTAAATGCCTCGGGCCCATCTACACACCGTCTAATGATTTGGTCGGCACATTGACTAAAGAGGTAAGGGTCATCCCAAAAGTAATACTTCACTTCCTTAAGAAATTTCTTCTTTTGTTGGGAAGTGAGACCCTCTATTAGCACATCCCCCACAAGATAGTTTGCAATATCCATAAACCAAGGGGTGGCATCCTCTTGAGAAGGGATAGACATGAGCTCCTCTAATGGAAAGGATTCATTGATTTCCTTATGAGGCAAATCTCCTTGAAAAGGATGCTCAAGTCTACTCAAATGATCCGCCGCTAAATTCTCAGCTCTTTTCTTATCACGAATCTCTATCTTAAACTCTTGTAGCAATAAAACCCATCTCAAAAGTCTAGGCTTAGCATCTTGCTTTGTCATGAGGTAACTGAGAGCGGAATGATCCGTATACACTATGGTTTTGGATAGCACAAGATAGGGTCTAAAATTCTCAAAGGCATAGACGATAGCAAGCAACTCTTTCTCCGTGGTGGTATAATGAAGTTGTGCACCCGTCATGGTTTTACTAGCATATTGTATAGGTTGAAAATGCTTATTCACTCTTTGTCCTAACACGGCCCCCACGGCATAATCACTAGCGTCACACATAAGCTCAAAAGGCAATTCCTAATTTGGAGAAACCAAAACGGGAGCCTTAGTCAACTTTTCCTTACGTATCTCAAAAGAGTCCAAACACTGTTGGTTGAAAATGAAAGGAGTCTCTTTTTCCAAGAGGTGGGTCATCGGTCTTGCTATCTTAGAGAAATCTTGTATGAAACGTCTATAGAACCTCGCATGACCCAAAAAGCTCCTAACTCCTTTCACCGTTGTAGGTGGGGGAAGCTTAGCAATAACATCTATCTTAGCACGATCCACTTCTAAACCTTTGTTGGATATCTTATGTCCCAAGACTATCCCCTCTTTGACCATGAAATGGCACTTCTCCCAATTAAGAACAAGACGTGTTTCTTCACACCTCTTTAGCATACGTTCTAAATGGGCGAGACAAGAAGTGAATGAATCTCCAAAAACCGAGAAATCATCCATGAAAACTTCCATAGTTTTCTCAATCATGTCATGGAAAATTTCCATCATACACCTTTGAAATGTCCCCGGTGCATTACACAAGCCAAAAGACATTCTCTTGTAAGCAAATGTACCGTAGGGACAAGTGAATGTGGTCTTTTCTTGATCCTTAGGGTCAATGGGTATTTGAAAATAATCCGAAAATCCATCTAGAAAGCAATAGTACTCATTTCCCGCTAAGCGTTCAAGCATTTGGTCCATAAAATGCAATGGGAAATGATCTTTCCTAGTAGCATCATTGAGCTTCCTATAATCAATACAAACTCTCCAACCCGTAACAAGTCTAGTAGGAATAAGCTCATTGTTCTCATTAGGCACTACGGTGATTCCACCCTTCTTAGGAACACAATGTACCGGGCTAACCCATGGAGAGTCGGAAATGGGGTAAATCATGCCCGCATCAAGGAGTTTGATAACTTCCTTCTTAATGACCTCATGGATTTTAGGGTTAACCCTTCTTTGGCTTTGAATAGCGGGTTTGTAATCATCCTCCATAAGGATTTTGTGTGTACAAAAATTTGGATCAATTCCCCTTATGTCGGATATTTTCCATGCTATGGCTTGCTTATGTTTCTTAAGGACTTCTATGAGTTTTTCTTTCTCATCCTCTTACAAATCTTTAGCAATGATCACGGGTAATTGGTCTTTCCCCTCTAAAAAAGCATACTCTAGGTGGGATGGAAGGTCCTTAAGTTCAAGGGTAGGTGGACTCTCTATGGAAGGTTTCACTATGGATGGTTCATCATTGGTAACCTCTTGTAGGATGAGTGAAGGAATGCGATCCTCATTGAGCAACTTTTGGATAGTGAGAATGTCTTCTTCCCAATTAATGGGAGAATCATCATTACCAAGGAAGTTGGACTCAAATTCCTCCAAAGGGAAATCACTTTCTCCAAAAGGTTTTAAGGAGGGAGCAATTGAGGCAACGGTCTCTACATGAGGCATGTCTTCACTATTACTCTTACAATCGTCATGGAAATGCTCATCACACACCTCATCAAGTACATCAACTATGTTAATGGTTTCACAAGCTTGAGACTTCTTAGTCACTTTTCCTAGCTTAAACACCACTCTCTCATCCTCAACTCTCATAATTAGTTCTCCCTCCGCCACGTCTATGAGAGTACGACCCGTCGTTAAAAATGGTCTACCAACAATTAGAGGAACTCTCGGGTCCATGTCATAATCAACCACTACAAAGTCGGCCGGAAAGGTAAACTTATCCACACCTACAAACACATCTTCCGCAATACCTACCGGGTAAGCTATGATACGATTGGCTAACTCAAGGGTCATCCTAGTTAGAGTGAGCTCGCGAAGAGAGAGTTTTTGCCAAACCGATAAAGGCATGCGATTTATGCTTGCCCCTAGATCCGCTAATGCCATGCAATTTTCCACCCCGGGAAAATTACATGGGATCAAAAAGCGCCCCGGATCTCTAAGATTTGTAGGTAAGGTTTTGAGCAACATGGCAGAACAATTCTCATTAAGGGATGTGTTCGGCAAATCCACCAATTTTTCCTTGTTGGAGAGGAGATCTTTAAACATCTTAGCAAATTTTGGCATATAAGCAAGAGCTTCCGTAAAGGAGATGTTTATGTTAAGTTGCTTGAACATCCTCAAAAAGTTTGAGACTTGTATATCATCCTTGTTTTTCAATTTATCTTTTCTCAATCTTGAAGGGTAAGGAAGGTTTGGTTTTGGTGTAGGTGGAGTAGGTGTTGTAGTGGAAGATTTTTCTTTGTTAGCTTCTTCATTGGGAGTTGTGGAAGGTAAAGGAGAAGTGGGAATAGGTTGAGAAGGTGTTGGTGGTGAGGTAGTAAAGTTTGGAGGTGGTGAAGAAGATATAGAGGGCTTATCACAAGAGGGAATCATAATAGGCTTAACAATAGAAGGTATAGGAGGTGAAGGATCATTAGTCGTTTTTCCACTTCTTGTTGTAATAGCATTTACATTGGCCCTCGGGTTTGTTTGTGTGTTAGAAGGTAAAGCCCCTTGTGGTATTTGATTAAATGCCATCAAAAGCCTCTTAGTTTGCTCCTCCATTGTAAGTTTCATTTGCTCATGCATTCTTTTTTCACTTTCACTAATTCTCCTCTCAACATACTCATGATTATCATATGGCACATATCCTTGATTTTGAACTTGAGGGTATCCTTGATTTGGGAAGGGTGGTGGTGGGTTAAATCCTTGATTGGGTGGATGAAAGTTATTTCCTTGATTTTGAAAGTTGTTAGGTTCTTTGTAGTTGTTCCCTTGGTATTGGGGTCTTGGAACTTGGTTCCTTTGTAACAATTGAGGGGGATTGGGTTGAGTAAGGGTAGGTGGATGGGGTGGGAATCCTGGTGGAGCAAGGTAGTTTTGAGACTTGTAAGAAAGATTGTTTGGATTGATGTTGGGTTTTAAATGTTCTCGATGTTCTTCTTGGTAAGCATAACACTCCCCTTGATAACCTTGAGCTTTGTCACATTGTTGATAGGAATGGGGACTTCCACAAGTCTCACATGAAAGAGTAATAACATGCACATCATTGGTGGAATTTTTCAAGGAAAGGCCCTTAATGGTTTGGATTAATTCTTGACTTGCCTTAAGATGCATCTCTTGATTCCTATCTAATCTTTGGAGTATCTCTTGGCGACTCTTGAGGAATTGGTTATCACAAGGTGTTTGAGAACTATTTTGCACAACATGAACCCTTTCTTCAAATTGTGTGTTAGTTTGCACCATTGATTTGGTCTCAATAATGTCCCAAGCTTCTTGAATGGATTTAGCAAGAATATTTCCACCCGTGGAAGAATTGAGTGAATCTTGGTGGTGTGGTCTTAATCCATCATAGAAAGTGTTGATATGGTGAACCTCATTGAATCCATGATTTGGGCATCTCCTCAATAACTCCTTGAACTCCTCCCAAGCATCACTAAATGTTTGACTAGGTTTTTGTTGAAAACCTATAATTAAGTTTCTCAAAGCCGTGGTCTTAGATGGGGGAAAGAACTTGTTCAAAAACTTCTTAGTGAAATTATCCCATGTAGTAATGCTCTCGGGTGGTTGTGTATCTAACCAATGCTTAGCATTTCCCTCTAGTGAAAATTGTACCAATATCAACTTAATGGCATCATGGGGAACTCCATTGTACTTAATGGTGTTGCAAAGAGCAAGAAACTTCTTAAGGTGATCATGTGGATTATCATTCTTATTCCCAAAAAATGGTGCGTTTGAAACCAAGTTAATCATAGATGTATTTAGCTCAAAGGTGTTTGCATCGGGTATCTTAATAGCATCGACATATCCTTGCACATTGGATTGCAAGTGCTCCATCAAAGGTCGAGTGTCAACACCGGCCATGGCTTCTTGTTGTGTGTGGATCAAAGCACGATTCTCGGGATCAGCTTGATGGACGGTGGTGTTTTTACTCTTTCTTTTTTTCTTCCTTTTGGGAGGAAGGGGTTGTACACCAAATGGTATTTGTGCACGCCAGCGAGTGAGCATGCAACTCAATACAAGGAGTGAGAGAGAAGCTCTCGTTCAACTTTGAAGAAGAAGGGATTATCCTCTTCGAGATTCAATATGAAATATCCACAAGAAAGTATAATATATGTAATTACTACTTGGGTGCAAGACCCCCAATCAAGCCTTCCTTCTTAGAATACGCACTAGTGAACGGGGGGGGGGGGGGGGGGGGTTAGGTGGTGCGAAGCACTTAAGTACCTATTAACCCTTAGATGGCATTTTATAGCACATCGCCTTTCTATTCACTTTGTAGTTTGTATTCTTCGAATTATTGCCTATTGGAAGTATTTATCTATTCTTGCTTAATTAAATTTGATCGATACACGTGTCAAGGACCGGAACGCTCCCTAACACGGTGTATTGCAAAAGCAATACTTATGGAGATATGTGTATTGTTTGTTCGTATATGTATAAGTATCTACATATAATAATATAGAGAAAATATTTTTGTATTTATTGGGTTTTTAATGAAAATACTATATGTACGTAAAAACCGAGGAAATCCAATAATATATATTTTTGGTTGCAATCTCTTAGGAAAAAGATTGCTTTTTGAATTTTTTATTTTTTTTGGTCAATTCTTTAGGAAAAGAATTGTTTTTGTTATTTTTTAGTTTTTATATTTTTATATTTTTGATTTTTTTATGTTTTTGATTTATGATACGTAAAAATAACGTTCACAGGGTGAACGGATCCCAAAAGCCAATGAAAACCGTCAATCAATAGTCTCTCGTAAAGTCAAAGAACCGACAGCGGCGCCATTTGAAATTGAGTATATTGAAGTTCGTTTTCTCTCGATTCTTGACCAATTGAAATTCCTAAAAATCTCAAGTTTATTATTGTTCTTGGTTGATAGGGTATTTGGATATTCTATGTCTACTTCAAACAACAAGTAAAAAGGGTGAAAAATATTAAGCTATGTATCCGTAAAACACTCCACAAAAGTTCAAAATGTAAAAACATGAAAGTAATGTGCTTGAAATGTACAGTAATTGAAAGTATAAAACTTGAAATGTAAAGTTCAGAAAGTAAAAGGACCTAAAATGTAAATTCTAACAACTTAAAACAAACTATTAACAACTTCACAAACTGCCTAACTAAATTTGACAAGTAACTAAAAGATTAAGGGGTGTAAACTTTCAAAACCTAAAAACAAGGAAGTTTAGCCAGATATGAAAACTGTTAAAAACTTGAAGGTTCAAAATGTAATAAACAAGGAAATTATAACAAAAACGGGCATACAACAAAGAATAAGATCGTATGAGCTTATTACTGGACCAAATAAGCTCAAGCTGGTTTTAAAATGCTTAAAATTGAAAATCAACTAGGCTTGTATGAGGAAACTGCTTAAAACCAAGTAGAACTCAAATAAGCTCATTCCAATAAGCCAACATTAAGCTAACTGAAAAGCCAGACATGTACAATCATATTTTTATGCTCAAACTTGTTAAACAACTTAATAGGAGTATGGAATGTCTTTTCCTTTTGAAAATGATTCACTGAATAAGCTGTAAAATGGAATTAAGCTCTCAAGTGCTTATTTGACCAACTTTGACCAAAAATATGAAAAAGCTGAAAAGTTCTAAAACTACTCAAGACATGTTTCTAAACAGGTTTGTGAAGAAAAATGACAACATTTATGAAGTAGAATTGGCTAACCAAGAAAACAGTCCACCTCTTATATCAGAAACTTGAGTTTGCTAAGGAGCTTATTAATAAGCTGATTTCTCAATCAAAACAGAATACTGTAGAATTTCCTTGCACAGACTTAAAACTTGGATGTTTAACTACAACTAGAAACTGGTTTCAAGCAATTTGATTAAGAAATGAAGAAATGGCATAGATTTGAATTGAGCAAGTTTTCTGAATGAAAAAATGATCATAGACTTTGACCCATACTTTTTCTAGCCAATTGCCTTTTTGACCTGAACTTTGACTTCAAAACAAAACAAAATTATTTCCACTGGTTTACTGAATGTGAATAAGCAAAGCTTAACAAGATTAACAAACTTTTATCACAAAACTATGTAGATCCAAACACTACTTAACAAGTCTGATATGAACTTTTACAAAACAAATTTCAGTAAGAGAGTGAGATAAGCCAAGACTGATATCAAAACATATTCAGGAAGCAAAATGAAAAGTAATTGAGCTAATAACAGACTTATTCAAACACTAAACCACAAAATGCACTCAAAAGACTTTGACTGATGAATACAAAGCTGAAATCAAGCAAAACTCAGATTAAGGCTACAAAACTACTCACAAGCTATCAAATTAACAATATTACACTAAAACATATCTCAACACATGATCATAGCAGCACAAATTGTTTACACTAGGAATTGAGCATGCAAACTTCAATTGAGTGGAACTTAAAACAGGATTAACAAACTTTTTAGCTAGAAGCCTCCACTGATGGAGTAGTGTGGCGCTGAGCCAACTAGAATCTACAAGAACACCATAAGACACCACCATTAACCAATTTATCACCTCCAAAAGCCATTTCTGTTCAAATCAAACCAACTGCTACAATCTACTACTCAGGAACTAGATATGACTGCTAAAGCTTAATTGATCATAACAAGCTTCCACAATGTATCAAAAACACTTCATTGATCACTTAAGATCAATGAAATCTCAAACAGTAACAAGATTGCAGGTATGAGTTAGTGTAATGAAGATAAGAGAAGAAGAAATGGATATTTTTGTGATTTTTATTGATTGATGAAGGAAAAGTAGTTACAACTGCTTTAACTAACTTCTAACCAACTCTTAAGTGTGTGTCAAACACTTAAGAGTTGATGGCTAACTGAATGAAAGAACAAATATGAGAGAGAAAAATCTAAAGTGTATGTTTTTGCACACTTAGCTACACACTGAAAATGAAGGTACAAGCTCCTATTTATAGAAGTTGGTGATGATGTGTTGGGGGAGTCTGACGTGTCTCAACCAATGGGAAGATGCCAGGTGTCACAATCTGGTAAATTGCCAATTTGAATTCAAGAACAGGAAAGGGGTTTTCTTCTCCTTTGATTTTCAATTTAATTAACTTGTGTGGTTGCATTCGTCATCTCAATCCGAGTGTTTTTCATGTAGAAAGTTTGTTGTGAAATGCTTTGTAGCCAAATCCACGTACTGGGCTCGTTGAAGAAGAGAGTGATACGTGTCATGTTCTTATTGGATGTTTTCCCCTCACACGGATCATTATCTTTAGTGGATAAAATGAATTATTGCATGTTAAAATCTGTTTGGCTGAGAGTAGTTTAGTTCGCTGCACTGTTTTGAATACGGTTCATTAATTGAAGGGGTGAGCTGGCAATGTAAGTGGCAATCCGCAACACAAGTTTCTTGTATTTTGATTGGCTAAAAGGCAAGTGACACGGATCAATATCAAACTTGATGCATATTTGACACTTTCAGTCCCTTATCTTCAGCAGATTATCAAAATGAGCTCCATTCTTCATTCCAATGGCAATTTTAGTCCTTTGACTTGCATTCTTATTCTTTTGACTCCCTTGACTTGGTTGACTTGAAGTTTGACCAAGTTTGACTTTAATCTTGACTTTTTCCAAACTTTGCTTTTAAGTCCCTCAACTTTTGAAGATTGTCAAGATAGGTCCTTCATCTTCAATTGACTTGTCATCTTTGATCCTTCTCTTGTCTTTTCATCATAAATGAGCTTGATTTCCTCTTGTTTGCTTGAAATTGTATCCTTGTTACCTATTTAAGCACAAACACAAAACATACCACATAATACTGCTTTATAGCACAAAAGTTAGGTATTTTCCAAGTGTTTTATGGTGATTTGTTGATTAATTGATATGAGATTTTGCTCATATCAAACTCCCCTACTTCTCTCTTAACTTTGGCTATCAAGGCACGAAGGGCTTCACCACGAGCGTCCTTCCCGCTATGCGTCCTGGCTAGGTTGGCCTCCAGCGCCTCAGCTAATAGCTTCTCACCCTTCACGACCTTCAAATTTGCATCATATGTTGGCAGAGAGAGCTGGATTGGGTCCGGTGTAAGCTTCGCCATGATATCCTTATTGGAGGCATCCTTTATAGCTTCGAGGTCATCCAGGAAGGGGTATTCCATATCCTCCAGGGCGGCCATAGACGCAGTCATCTTTGCTTCCGCTCTAGGGTTATGGTAGGCATGCTTAGTGATGTCTTCACTCTTGCTTATTAATTTCGCAGCCTTGATCAACCCTTCATGCCAGCCGCGGTCAATGCCATCTGACACGACGTTGGCAAAAGTCTGCACGAACTACGGTACCTCCATCACTCTTGTCACAGCCAGACGCGTTCCTTGGCCCACCATCCACCTACGACCAGCAATGGCCATAAGAAGTAGGGGGCACAACACTTCAACATAGTCTGTGGCCAACACGCTCAGCTCGTGCTCCACCTTGCCCAAGGCCTCGGCCGTCCGCTCCTCCATATTAGTCCTCTCCTTGCTGAACTCTTCCTTCAGCGCCTCACGCTTTTCTGTGAGGGCGGATACCTGGTCAGCTGCAGTTTTGGCCGCGGCTTCGGCTGCGGCTACCTGCGCAAAGATTAGGGTTACTATGAGATGAGAAAAGCAAAGGTGTTACACACAAAATTCATATTTGCGGTTTGCCGTCTCGAGAAGAGCTTCCAGCTCGGCAATACGCTCATCACGGACATTGGCGTGGCTGGTCTGTTCTTTTATTGTGGCCTCAACCATGGCCAAATCCGCATGTAGGGAGGCAATTGTCTTCTCATGCTTCTCCACCATCTCCTCCCTGCGAACCACCATCCTATCAGCACGGCGTACATGTGCCAAGGACTCCTTAAAACGGCGCCATAAGGCTGCACCAAGTGTTATCTGGTGCGCTGATAGTTGTAATTTGACACTCGTTTAGGAAAACGATGTAATTAGGGTAAGTATTAAGTGAATGTTTAGGAAAACGTTAACACTTATGACCCTTGGTGTGGGCTCGTTCTCAAGGAGGCTTGTGTGTTGTATGTTAAGACTTGAGTAAATGTTTGTGATTTGTATTATGAATAAAGAAAAGAGAAAAGGATGACGGTTACGAATTAAAATTAAACTAAGACGAAAGACGTAAACGTAAAACCGTAAAAAGTGACTAAATTTAAAAATTACCCTAAAAATTCCTAGAAAATCACAATAAATCCTAAAAAATGCAATTAGAGTTTACAAAAAATCAAAATTTACTCAAACCTTTTATTTAATTAAATAATGATTTTTTAATGCTAATTAAAGCCCTAAAATCAGTTTAATTAATAAAAAGCCCAAAATAAAATATTTCAATTTGTAAACCTCTAAAATAACTTAGTTAATCTAAAAAGTATTTTTGAAAAATTTAAAACTAATTAAAACTATTTAAAAATGATTAAAAACTATTAAAGTATTAAAATAATTCTAAGAATTAATTAAATGATGAGAAAATTAATTTAAAAGTTTTAAAAATCCTAACTTAATGTATTTGACCTAAAGAAAATGAAAAAGTTGCAAAAATATTAACTTAATCTAAAAACAATATTTAATAATAAAATAATAATAAAAAATTCAAAATTTATAAAAAATTCTAAAAACTTGCAAACTAGTTTATTTTAACTTAAGTAAACAGAAAATGAAAGTGAAATGACCAAAATACCCCTATTGGGCCTCCAAATGGGCCAGAATTCCAAACAGTTTGCTAAATGGGCTGTTTTAAGGCCCAATAAGAAAATGTTGTCCAAATAAGCCCAAAACTTCCAGTCTAGCTTAAAATTTGATTTTAAACACAAAACTCTAAAGGCCCAAAAGCTGAATCAGTGCTTATCACAGCTTAATGAAATTTAGCTTATTCTTAATGGGCTTTTTGGCCCATTAAACCATAAGCTAATGCCATAAGCTGAAATTTGACACACATCCTTCTAATGAGATTATAAAGCTGTTTGTAAAAAGAATTTTTGAATAAGCCCAAGAAATAAGCCTGAAATAAGTAAAAGCTCTCTACACAAAACGACAAAATAGTCATTTTCGAGTTCTAGGCTGATTCAAGAGCCGATTCTTTTTGAAAAATGTTTGAAATCACTTAACTAAGCTTAATAATCAAAAAGATTTCAAATAAGAACAATGAATAAGCTGGAATAAGCAATAAACTGTTTTAAAAAAGAAAAGTCATTTCGTTTTCTAGTCAAACCTAAAAGTCAAAGGCTCAAAAGCTCCAGATTAGTCAAATGGGTCAAATAAGGAAGATTGATTACCAAAACAAAGTCGTTGCACGTTTAAATAAGCTATTATAGCTTATTAATAAGTTGTTAACAAAATAACACTAGTAGTGCCTAGAAATAGTGGGAAAGGGTTCCCACTGCTTTGACTTTTTGACCTGTTGTTTTTAGTGAGATTTTGTTGGATTCAATGGACAAACAAGGCACCTTTACAACCCGTGGGTTGTAAGGAGTCACAAACAAGCAACAAATCACAAAATCACCAAGCTAATTTGCACAGTTAATTCAAAAAGTCTACAGACCTAGCACATACATGATAATAGCAGATCTGGTGATATAAGCTAATGTTTAAGCTAGTATAAGCTAACCACAGTCCACCAAAAGCATACAAAAGCTCAATTACACTTAGTTACACACAAATTAACTCATATCATGCACTGATTTCAAGATTTGGACTAGTATGAATCCTAAATCACTTACTGATGAACACAAAGACCCTTTTGCTGATATGCTTGACCAAATCTTGAATTTTAAACCCTCAAATCTATTCAACAGGTTACACAAACTATGTTTTAACACTTGTTAGCCCTAGTTTATCATTAAATCTAGGTATGCACAAGGTTTCAGTCAACAAAGATCTAAAATAAGCTAGTTATGTAAGATATAGAGATTTGATGTTACAAAGCACAAGATTAGCAATTATCAGCACACAAGCACCTCAATATCAAATACCAACACTTAACAACCTTAAACAACTACTCCCTCACATAAATCACAAAACATGCAGTCCCAAACACTGGTTAACAATCTGAAATCCAAATTTTACAAAGGAAAAATGTTTTACAGGTTAAACCAAGCTTAAACATGCATCATAACAGTATCCTCAAATACTTAGAACAAGATTCAAGCCACAAGAACACAACATACAATGGCAGAATACCAAAATTAATTAGAACCACTTTTTAACAGATTTTTGGGAGAAAGGGTTCAAACCTCATGAATGTTCCATCCACACTCACGAATTGTTTGAGCTTTTGTAGTAGCTTAACAACCACAAGCTTCCAATAAGCTGCTAAGATGAACAAGCTGAGTAACAAACAGATTATACAAAAAAATGGAAAATGAACAAGATCAAGTTTGTTCCCTACTCCTTGAATCCTCCCAAACCACAAGCTTCACAACACCTTGATAATCTCCTTATCAGGGTATTATGATCAACTTATGATTCAAAAATTCAAGTGTTTGAACTAAGAACTTAGGAAAAAAAATCAGATTTTGAGAAAACTTTGAAACACATGCATAAACTTTAAAACCAAACTTTGAAACTTCCACAACACAAACTTAGATCAATAACAATAACAAAAAAGTAAATGGGAACTTGGAATTCGTCAACAAACTTTCACACTTTTTCATTCATTTGAAACAAGGATTTACAAAGTTGTGACCAAAGAAAACCAAGAACAAGCTAAAATGTTAAGTGCTAACGCCTTTATATAGGCTACACGGAGTCCTAAAATGCCGAAAAAATAAGTAGAAACTCTAGTGATGGTCTTCTAAAATTGCCCTTGTAGTTTGAAAATTTCTTGAACATGTGTGAAGTCTTGGCTGTTTGTGAAGCTGTAAAGGTGATGCAAATTCATCCAAAGGCTCCAAATAAGCTTAAGATGTAAGCTTGATTGTGGTTCATTGATTCCACTGGCAAGTTTTTGTCATCTTCCCTAAAGTGAAGCAGGGGAGGTTTCATGTGAGTATTTGGGTGATGTGGCATAAAAAGTATGAGTTGGGTTTTGATAATTAGGACTTTAATCATGGATCTGGAAGAGATTAGGCTTTAATTGTAAGTGATTAGCAAATGCCCAATTTTGATTATGAACACGAAGAACATGGTTTTGATCTGTTTTGGGTTTTAAATCTGTGTTAGGCGCCTAATTTATATAACTAATTAAATTAGTTATATTAAACCGGTGGTGTGAAGTGAGGTGGCACAATGGGAGGTTTTGATTGGATGCTGGGAGTGAGTGGGACACGTGGTGGACATGGATAGGTCTAGGTAACTTTGCATGTCGTCCATATTAAACCCCTCTATTCTTCTTGTTGTGTCACTTGAAGTTTAAACATGCATAAGCATATTTCCCTTTGTTATGAAGTTTTGTTTTTCACACTTTGGCCACAATAACTTTTAAAAGAGTTTATAAAGGGCTTGTTTTGTCATTTGATGATATTTCAAGGACCAAACTTGGCATGTCTGCATTCTTCAAGGTCTTCACTTGTTTTTTCTCTTCATGGAGGACTAAAAGTGATAAGTCTTCAAACTTAAGGGACCATTCTTGCCAATTCTTCAAAGTTGAGGGTCTTTTGTAATTTTGACAAACTTTAGGGACCAAACTTGTAATTATGAATATACAAGGGTTTAAAGTGTCAATTCTTCAATAATGAAAGAACCTTCTTGTACAATCTTCAATTCTTCAAGGACTTCTCTTGGAAAATCAACACTTGGGTCCGGTTCATTGTGCGACTTCATTTCCCGCGTTTGTTTTTGCTTGTTTCTTGTGATCTTTTACCATTTTCTCAATATCCGTACCTAAAATACACATTGAATAAACACAAGCATATATTTGGCACTTATTATGATATTTTAACCATTTTAAGCCCGTTTTAGACGATGAGACTATGTATAAAAGCAGTCTCATCACTCCCCCATACTAAACCATGGTCGTGCCCTCACGCAATGCTAGAATAAAGTATCATAGCAACTCCAAAATTCATTTTTATGGACTTTTATTGAATCATAAACTTGCTACACTACTACTAATTGCTACTACTTGTGTTTTAGACATAATGTATGATTTTCATCGCAAAATGGGACTTTTAGGTTCATAGAACAAGAACACATGAATGCTCCGTTAGAAATAATTTCGTCATCCTCGATTTTCACCTAATTCCATGCCAAGCGTGTAACGAGATCATTGTCATTATAAGTTAGTAATGCTAACACTACTCATATGCCCTAATCATGTACTTAGACTCCCTTAATCCTAAATGGTATCTCTTATATTTTATTTTTGTCTTGAATGTTCACGAGGATACATTTTTGACTTATGCGATGATAGAGATTAAGGTCCAAAAATAGAGTCATAATGTAACACCCCCAAATTTATACAACTCAGTACAGCGGAAGACTAGTTGGTGTTACGGGATAGCACATTACTCACATCATAGACAACGCATAAAAATCGCGTCGTTTAATAATAAAAGCATTTCCATTCATAAACATCAAAATTACATCGGTCCCAAGTCATTACATTTCTTACAAAGTTTTACAAAGTATTTGAATGGAAAATATAATTTAGGTGCGGGCCATGAATTCTTGTCGTCTTCCCGAGAATTACCTTCAAGTACCTGAGATAAAACATGTTAAAAGAAAAGGTCAGCGATAACGCCGAGTGAATTCATAGAGTTTAATAAATTCCATCAATATAACTTTGGTATAAAATTAGTACCAAAAATCAATTCGTACAAATCATTGTAATAGGCCGTAAAATAGACAAAAACATTTTATACAAATCTTTGTAATAGGCCATAAAATAGCCAAAGTCATTTTTATACAAATCCTTATCGAAAATCATAATATAGGCATTTGCCTTAAAAATCATTATACGAGCCAATGTCGTAAAAACATCATACAATACGTCTTATGACGTCGTATAAATTCAAATAAAATCCGTTATATGAATATGGTTATGAAAACCAAAACACGAACATAATATCAATAGTATGACCCTGTATTGCTAGTCAGGCAATACATCGTAATTCGAAGCGTCTAATAGTATTTCGTTAGTTTTTGGATTATTATAAGCCGCATGACATTGTTACCTTACTAAACCAAAACGGGTAGCTAACCCGATACCAATTTTGCCCATCTAAAGTAGCGTGTCGTCACAAAGATCACGCTATGGAAATCTTCTCATACATAAATTCGCTTACCAATCAATGTGGCACGACGGGGATCAACCGTCAAGGCGCGAACTGGGGTGATCGTCCCCAAATAGTACTATTAAATGCATAAGCGTCTACCAACTCCCGGTAGTTCACAATTCATGCTAATGGGACTTTTAGTGACATAACCTAACTTTAATAATCCATTTTATTTCATCTATCGGGTCCATTCATCATTTATCGGGTCATACAATCGGGTCATTCAATCATTCGGGTCCAAAATCAATAAACAAACAATCGGGACAAATGGTGTCCAAACTTTTATAAAAACTAACATGTTATCTCCCTCGCGGGTTTATAAAGCATTTATAAAACATTTAAAAGAGTGCGAGGCTATGAACTCACGTTGATGTGGGAAGGCGGGTTATCGGCGATTCGGACGTACGGTACGTGCTTCAATCACGGAAACCTATATAAATAATAATCGGTCTTAGACGTTTGTCTAATGACTTTATAAAAATATCAATTATGTATACATATGATGATTATATATATATGATGATCAAGTGGGTTTACATATTCTCGTTTACTCATTTTTGTGTTATGTGTCGGTAACGTTTATACTAGTTCACTAGTTTTACCTATTTATGTATTTTAAGTCCAATAAACTTATTATAAGTTATTTAACTTATTTTAATCCATTTTGTACTTATATTATCAGTACATACACTTTCAAGTTGGGCCCAAATGGGTTAAGCCCAATAAGTTCTTTTTATGGATGTTTATCTTATTTAGTCCAATTATTAGCCCAAGTATTAGTCCAATATGTTTACTTAGCTCGTTAATGTCCGTATGCCCTATAGTTCGGGTTTTGTCGGTTTTTACTTGTTATAAATGTCTATATATCAGTATATGACTTTTATAAGCTTTACATTAGACGGGTTTGGTCGTCTAAGTTTTATTTAACAAAAACGTTAATTTTACGGCGATAGCCGAAAAAGTCGTAAAAATCAAGTTTATAGTTTTTATTACTTATAAATATTATTTTACCACCATTTATATAATTTACCCATTTAATTAACCTTTTATACATTTATATAAATAAGTTTTATAAGTTAGTGGGTTTATACTTTTACATTTTATACATTATAATGTGAGTGCTTATATAATAATAATAAACATTATTTCCAAAAATCTGATTTTTAACTTCACTTTCACCAAAACTGCCATATCTTAAGTTCTACATGGAGATAGAAGCTCAAATTTTTATCACATAAACTACATGATATTTGCTACATTTAACTCTTCTATAGCTACTGTTGAATCATCCTTCAAGTATTTTCTAAAAATCGTCCAAAACAGTAACTTCAGATTTATACCCTAAACTTGTTTTGATCATATCTCACTCATTATTTTGATTCCATTGCATGGCCAACTCTCACATGTGTACAAGACCCATAGCTAACTGTAAATGGGTTCTACTTCATCATATTATCAGTTCATAACATGTTTCTTTACTGTTTTATACAGCCATGTAAATAAATCAATATTTTAACCTTGTTTCTTATGGTTTTTCACCTTTTTAATCATGTTTATCAACAACAAATCCCCACATAACATTTTTATCATCATATAATCATCATAAATATATACAATAGGAAATAAAATACATGTTTACATACTGAAAATAACAAGAAGATGAGGAGGACAATCTTTATACCACCAAGTTGATGTAGGTTATGATTAAAACATGGTTTTTGATGGAGAATCTTGTGCTTAGCCAACACCATCTTCAAGACCACCATGCTCCATGAACTCCTTGTGGAAAGTCAGCCCCAAGACAACATGAATACTCCTCCTTGGATGTTATAATCACCACCATTCAAGAGAGCTTTAAGAGGGCTTCAACATAGGTAGAAATAACATAGGATTTTGTGGTTGATTTTTGATCAATGGTGGTGTTGGATGATGAATATGGGACGGAAAAGAGAGAGTGTAGGGAGAGAGTTGAGTGGTTTTTGCATGTAGGTAAATGGTAAAATGAAACAAGTATCTAGTTTTGATGTGTTAAGTGGAAAGTTGCTTACATAGTAAGCTTTAGCTTACATGTGTAAGTATTAAGTTAATACTTTGACACATAAAGTGTTGAGGTGTTGTATTATGGCCGGTTTTGAGTGTGGGGTGGGACAAGTGTCCCACTTGTCTCATCCCATTTATTTACGGGTACTCCTCGATTCTAGTTTCCTAGATTTGCGTGCCCTCGGGTCGTTTTACGAAAACCGTTTTTATAAATTATGAATCAACGTCACAAAACGAATCCAATAAAAATTGTCTCATCAAAAACGGAGTTCGAAAACGTAAATACGAAATCCTAAGGTTTCCGTTTTAGTCGTAAAGGACGTTAAAATAAAATCGTAAGTCCTAATCTCTTCTCATAAATTTGTGAGTTTATGAAAAAAAACTCCAAAATAATATTCATGGACAAATTTATTTTCTGAAATGTCGGACTGCCACCAAAGACGGTGTATGTAAACGTAAGCACGTAACGTTGAATTCTCCGGTTTAGACGTAGTCGATGCTACTCCAAGACGTAAATCCAAATTTCTTCCCAAAAATAAGTGAGTTCATATTGTAACATTAAAATAATGTTTTTAAATAATATTCGAGAATAAAATATCAATCATAAATTGACGGATTGTCACAACATTTACCCCTAAACAGGATCTTTGTCCTCAAAGATCATCTTACCTTACTACTCGCTTCTTATAGAGTTAAAGCCATGTGTGTATTTCCTCCACATTCGGTATTTTCTCACAAGTGTAATTCATTACAATACGCGAGTTTCATTAAGCATAACTACGGGAATAAGATCAGGCTTAATGTTGACTTACTTTCTCTATCCATGATGTTCACGGGTTTTTGATGAATGCAACTTTTCGCCGATCTAAGCTCTACTAAGAATAATCAGATTCTCACTTGATAGATATTCCATCAAGTTCGATATACGAAACATAATTCACACAGTCTTTGAAGTCCTAGGGTAGATCCAGCTTATATGCCTTTCAAACCAATCTTTCACATCATCTCACTGGTCCCATACAACGGGGACTTATATCCCATGATTTGTCAGATCATGAATTCATTCTCCAAGGTTAAAAATCGTGGCATAACTTCGCTACCCATTTGGCACTTCAAGATCTACATTTCACATTCATATAACCTCTTGCCCACTATCGGCGGTTAATAATCAAATCCTAATTTCAACAATCATTTCAGGTTTCGCGGGTCGGGTATTTTGCAAGGTTAGGTTCGCCATCATAGGAAACCTTAAACCTAAAAGACATGTCCAACTCACAATGGGTGTATGTCG
Source organism: Glebionis coronaria (assembly GCA_025667525.1). NCBI lineage: Eukaryota > Viridiplantae > Streptophyta > Magnoliopsida > Asterales > Asteraceae > Glebionis > Glebionis coronaria. Next base: position 166,080,126 of record CM046879.1, read on the forward strand.
GATGTCTTCATCTCAACTCCTGCTTACAGATGCTCTAATATAGATCCTAACAAGATTCGATCTCAATCCTAATACGATGATTATCAATGATAATCTCTCCAAAGGAAAACGATTATACGATCTATTACCAAAGGTCAATCATTCAAACATAAAACAGCACTTATATTACTTTGTATCGTTACTTTACCTCGTCCCTTCGATTGGGATGGTACATAGTACTCTCATCAAGATTCGTTCTCAATGATTTCTGAGCAAATCTCTAGAAATTCGATGCGAAGCGAGGATCTTGATATAGATGTTTGATACAGGCACACTATGTTTGCATAACTCTTTTGCATTCATCATTGACGGGAATGATATTAGCAGATTTGGTCAGTCTGTCGACGATGACCCAAATCGAATCAAATTCAGATGATGACCTTTGCAATAGCTAGACGTTTATTAAAGTATGAGGCGATGTATGCCTTCATAATTGCCATCAGTACATCTTCTTCAGACAAAGATACTTTTAGTCATAAATGACATAAATAGAATACTTATACTTACAAATTCCAACATAGCTATATCTCACCATCTCCATATTTATACAATCACCAGCGGTCTTTTATACATTTAATGCTATCGGCTTCTCAACTCTAATGGTTCATACTAGCCGTGAAACCTTTCACTATTTATATTATCCTTCTTACACACATCGTTAATTTTTATATCGTTCGGCAATTTATTTTGCACCTTCATTATTAAGGAACATGTCCTAACTGGTTCTTTATCTTTTCTTCATAATGCGTCAGTATCTATATTCACTTCTCATGATGATGTAATTATCATGTCCACAATTCACTCAGATATTATTTCTATATTATGCGTCAGTAATTACGTTCACCTTTCTTCATATTTTCTATGTTTCAATTTCGTCTTTACTATTATCTTTATCTGTTTTTCTCAATCCGTCGTCTAAAGCGTCGATAATTATTATAATTAATTAAATAATTATTAGTTAATTTTTATGAAACGTAAACGTAAAAGTTTTAAATTTCTTAGTTCGACCAATTATATAAAATGTTCAAAATAATTTTGAGTTTAATTAACAAGATTTTCGTTGATTTATCGAAAATAATTAATAGGATTCGTAAATGTTCGAAAAACCTTTGTTTATACTTTGGTCAAAGTTTTCTTAGTTTGAAAAGCAAAAATTGTCGTTTCAAATTTTAAGTCATGATTTAGCGGTTCTACTCAATATTTCTTAAGTAATCTTGAGGTATACACAAACATTTACCCCTAAACAGAAGTTTAGTTAAATGGTTTGTGTATAAGGGAATAATCCCTTAAAAATCCTTTGTTTAAAACATTTGTCAAAACATATTTCCATTTCTTTTTGGTAAAATCCAGAGTCTTAAAAGGGCTCTTAATTTTTGAAGAGTCTATATGCATACATCTTACCATTATTAATCCAACGGTCATTTTATGTAAAGGATTAAGTTTTTAATCCCTATGCGTTAATGGTTCTAATCTTTGAAAAGAAAATATAGCTTCCATTATCTATTAATTATACGGTTAAATCATATAAAGGATTGAGTCCTTAATCACATGTTAAATATTTAAGGTATAGGTTTTCATTGTTTAGCCAATTCAGGGCAATTTATAACTAATTATTAACTCATTATTATTCGTATTAACAAACAAATAGTCCTTAATGATCGCAAGCATGAATTTATCAAATTACAGCCTACACACGTGATCCACCAAATTCATGAATACTACATGTGCATTGTCAATCCAAACGACATCACGTGAAACTCATAACATTCATTACAAGTACCAGATGTAGTGATTGGAATACATAATCTTCTTCGCAAATGCGAAGTTGATAATAACCATGCCGTGGATCAAATCTTTAAAACATACGCTAGAACCTTGTAAATGATCGAACAAATCTTCCATTTCGAGTTATGGATATCGTTTTCGATTGTCAATTTACTCAGTCACAGTAATCTATAAATATAAGGAATGATAACACCATAACTCTTCAGGATGACAGGCTTGGTATAATAAAATCTTTCTCCGACAACTCTCTATTGTACGGTAATTCCTTAAATTCAGATGGTGCTGACGTACAGTGCACAAGCCACAGGTGCAGCACCGGGAATATAGTCAATACCAATTTCAACTTGCCTAAATGGCAAAAGTCTAGGTATTTCACCAACAAATACTTCCTAAAGTTTCAGATATCATAAACATCTTTTAATAATTTCATATTAGGTTCTTCTAGATTACAATATCTATAACTAGTTCACAACCATTCACGGTATAATCTCAAGTCTAAATGCAGGATACGGTCATCCACCAAGAATTATTTAGATCACTTTTGATAATCAACATCTTATCTTTTAGGGGAGTTCTACTCGAGTTCCCATCAATTAAGACAATGTCGTCATGTCATAATCAATCAATCCATTCTACTGGCATTACCAACTTTTTAGTTTTATTGCCGTCGATAAGATGTGAACTTCTCAAAAGTCTAATAATAACTCATAATCCTTCACAAATTCAAGGATATATGGAGACACAACTATCATTAAAAGAGTAAGGTCAACGCATAATCTATGCGAGAGAATTTCAAATCAGATACAGACGAAAACATTTAATGAATATGAATATATCCCATGTTTTCATAATTTGAGTACGCATTCGAAAGCTCCTTGGATCGTTACCCAGGTCATTCAAATGAAATCAAATCAAAATAAATGATAGGAATGTCGATACATCCGGTCGGGTATCAACACTCGGTAATCAGATACTTTTCCTAAGAATATCACTACGGGAGAATTGGACAAGAAAGAATTGTCAATTGTCAAATAAGACAATTTCCACAGATGAGTAAATTTGACTCAGAAGAATAGATGCTACAGGCACATATGTAGGTGTCCCTAACGCTATGTCCTTATTTTTCACTTCTTGCAGATCTCATAAAATTTAATCCTTCACAATCTTTAAAGAAAATGTAGTGTTTATTCATTAGTTTTATGGTGACTACTAATCAGTCTTGCATGGTCCATTCCAAATTGTATGTAGGCGCGCAACTATATACAATTTCAAGATTAACGATGCAATACTTAGTTCGTCAAAATTTTATCATCATGCTTATAATAAAAACATTTTCATGCTTAATTCTTAGATAAGAATCAAGAATAAATTTACAAAGATGTTCTTTATCATGAAAACAATTAAGTTTTCCAAGGTGTTTTATAAACAACCTCATTTCGATAACAATCACTTATAAATCTCACTTTGAATAATCCTTATAGTGATGAAAATTAAATTTTCTCAAAGGATACTGTTTTAACTTTATAAAAACAATGTGTGATCTGCAAAGGAGTGATGAAGAGTTGTTCACCAAGATCTTAACTACAATATGATAGGAAATGATCTTAGCCATTTAATCATGAGGTTCATGATATCGATGGCACTCAAAAGAATAATCCATAACGTAACTCAATTCGAGATGAGTACTTGTTCAATGGTTGCATCACTAATGCGAACATTAGGAAGAAGCAATAAAAGATAGATAACATCGATACATGTAGAATTTAGCAATCAAAGGCAATCTTTTCATTAATCACAAACAAGTCAAAATTGTACCGTAACACATTACGTGTCACTATGTCATACAATTCTCAGAACTCATCCTACCAACTGATATCTTGGTTAAGTTAGGGATTATTTTTAAAAGATACCACAATGAATACTAATCTACAAGAGTCATTAGGTGTTCCACATGTCCCAGAAGATCCATCGGTCTCAATTCAGAAGAATATTTCTTCAATTAATTTCTTGGACACTGGGCATCCTCATTAGTGGACAATGGCCTAGGAACAACCTTTAACACGAACCTACAATCATTTAAAACCTTATAATTCAATCACATGACTTAATAATTTCCCCTTATCAATCTCATATTCCATACAAGTTAAATTTTACTCTATTCAAGTTTCAACCAACTTATACTCAATTCGATATCCTACCTCATTTTTAAATACTTCAACCTTATTTACAGACCTTGTAAAGGCAATACAATCTCAATATGAATCAACACTTAATTTCCAATCCTATTAGCTCTTACAACAATAATTATCAAATAAGTCACTAGTATGAAATGACTTGGTCATTCTACAAGACTTCTCGGAAAGGTACTAGTGCCATGAGGCTTTTGGGTACTGGTTCCAAATGACAGCCTCAAGTGCAACATTCACCCTTTCGATTTTGATTTAAGAATTGGATGACAACGAATCAGATGACATCTTTCTAGGTGGTAATGTTTTGTCAAACTCCACTCTGTAAGAAAAGATCGTCATGACATCGATATCAGATTTAATCTCGCCAATTCTTTTTCAATATCCCGATCAACTAATATCTTCATTTCTACGAATATCAACCATTTGTTGGGATTATAAATATCCACAACTTGGTTTAGATCTAAGATAGCTAGAATTCCTACGAGAATAGCTTCGATTAATTTACTAGGGGATTTAGGGTTACTTGTGACAATCTACGTCGTATAAATACCTCGTATAAAAATCAAAATAATCATCAAACAATCATGTAATAAAATTACATCATATATATATATAATCCAAGTTATATATATATTAAAATAACACTTCTCAGTCTTGGCCTTGTCGGTAACTCGGGAATTCTTCGGCACCGTTATAGTCAAAAGATTTTTAGACATTTTTAGAAAAATGTTTATAGTTAAAAGATTTTGAAATGTTTTATTCAAAACCATAGTTTTAAAAATCTTTCGTTCTCTATAACGAGAGCTCTGGTACCAAACTGTAACACCCCCAAATTTATACAACTCAGTACAACGGAAGACTAGTTGGTGTTACGGGATAGCACATTACTCACATCATAGACAACGCATAAAAATCGCGTCGTTTAATAATAAAAGCATTTCCATTCATAAACATCAAAATTACATCGGTCCCAAGTCATTACATTTCTTACAAAGTTTTACAAAGTATTTGAATGGAAAATATAATTTAGGTGCGGGCCATGAATTCTTGTCGTCTTCCCGAGAATTACCTTCAAGTACCTGAGATAAAACATGTTAAAAGAAAAGGTCAGCGATAACGCCGAGTGAATTCATAGAGTTTAATAAATTCCATCAATATAACTTTGGTATAAAATTAGTACCAAAAATCAATTCGTACAAATCATTGTAATAGGCCGTAAAATAGCCAAAAACATTTTATACAAATCTTTGTAATAGGCCATAAAATAGCCAAAGTCATTTTTATACAAATCCTTATCGAAAATCATAATATAGGCATTTGCCTTAAAAATCATTATACGAGCCAATGTCGTAAAAACATCATACAATACGTCTTATGACGTCGTATAAATTCAAATAAAATCCGTTATATGAATATGGTTATGAAAACCAAAACACGAACATAATATCAATAGTATGACCCTGTATTGCTAGTCAGGCAATATATCGTAATTCGAAGCGTCTAATAGTATTTCGTTAGTTTTTGGATTATTATAAGCCGCATGACATTGTTACCTTACTAAACCAAAACGGGTAGCTAACCCGATACCAATTTTGCCCATCTAAAGTAGCGTGTCGTCACAAAGGTCACGCTATGGAAATCTTCTCATACATAAATTCGCTTACCAATCAATGTGGCACGACGGGGATCAACCGTCAAGGCGCGAACTGGGGTGATCGTCCCCAAATAGTACTATTAAATGCATAAGCGTCTACCAACTCCCGGTAGTTCACAATTCATGCTAATGGGACTTTTAGTGACATAACCTAACTTTAATAATCCATTTTATTTCATCTATCGGGTCCATTCATCATTTATCGGGTCATACAATCGGGTCATTCAATCATTCGGGTCCAAAATCAATAAACAAACAATCGGGACAAATGGTGTCCAAACTTTTATAAAAACTAACATGTTATCTCCCTCGCGGGTTTATAAAGCATTTATAAAACATTTAAAAGAGTGCGAGGCAATGAACTCACGTTGATGTGGGAAGGCGGGTTATCGGCGATTCGGACGTACGGTACGTGCTTCAATCACGGAAACCTATATAAATAATAATCGGTCTTAGACGTTTGTCTAATGACTTTATAAAAATATCAATTATGTATACATATGATGATTATATATATATGATGATCAAGTGGGTTTACATATTCTCGTTTACTCATTTTTGTGTTATGTGTCGGTAACGTTTATACTAGTTCACTAGTTTTACCTATTTATGTATTTTAAGTCCAATAAACTTATTATAAGTTATTTAACTTATTTTAATCCATTTTGTACTTATATTATCAGTACATACACTTTCAAGTTGGGCCCAAATGGGTTAAGCCCAATAAGTTCTTTTTATGGGTGTTTATCTTATTTAGTCCAATTATTAGCCCAAGTATTAGTCCAATATGTTTACTTAGCTCGTTAATGTCCGTATGCCCTATAGTTCGGGTTTTGTCGGTTTTTACTTGTTATACATGTCTATATATCAGTATATGACTTTTATAAGCTTTACATTAGACGGGTTTGGTCGTCTAAGTTTTATTTAACAAAAACGTTAATTTTACGGCGATAGCCGAAAAAGTCGTAAATATCAAGTTTATAGTTTTTATTACTTATAAATATTATTTTACCACCATTTATATAATTTACCCATTTAATTAACCTTTTATACATTTATATAAATAAGTTTTATAAGTTAGTGGGTTTATACTTTTACATTTTATACATTATAATGTGAGTGCTTATATAATAATAATAAACATTATTTCCAAAAATCTGATTTTTAACTTCACTTTCACCAAAACTGCCATATCTTGAGTTCTACATGGAGATAGAAGCTCAAATGTTTATCACATAAACTAAATGATATTTTCTACATTTAACTCTTCTATAGCTACTGTTGAATCATCCTTCAAGTATTTTCTAAAAATCGTCCAAAACAGTAACTTCAGATTTATACCCTAAACTTGTTTTGATCATATCTCACTCATTATTTTGATTCCATTGCATGGCCAACTCTCACATGTGTACAAGACCCATAGCTTACTGTAAATGGGTTCTACTTCATCATATTATCAGTTCATAACATGTTTCTTTACTGTTTTATACAGCCATGTAAATAAATAAAGATTTTAACCTTGTTTCTTATGGTTTTTCACCTTTTTAATCATGTTTATCAACAACAAATCCCCACATAACATTTTTATCATCATATAATCATCATAAATATATACAATAGGAAATAAAATACATGTTTACATAATGAAAATAACAAGAAGATGAGGAGGACAATCTTTATACCACCAAGTTGATGTAGGTTATGATTAAAACATGGTTTTGATGGAGAAACTTGTGCTTAGCCAACACTATCTTCAAGACCACCATGCTCCATGAACTCCTTGTGGAAAGTCAGCCCCAAGACACCATGAATACTCCTCCTTGGATGTTATAATCACCACCATTCAAGAGAGCTTTAAGAGGGCTTCAACATAGGTAGAAATAACATAGGATTTTGTGGTTGATTTTTGATCAATGGTGGTGTTGGATGATGAATATGGGACGGCAAAGAGAGAGTGTAGGGAGAGAGTTGAGTGGTTTTTGCATGTAGGTAAATGGTAAAATGAAACAAGTATCTAGTTTTGATGTGTTAAGTGGAAAGTTGCTTACATAGTAAGCTTTAGCTTACATGTGTAAGTATTAAGTTAATACTTTGACACATAAAGTGTTGAGGTGTTGTATTATGGCCGGTTTTGAGTGTGGGGTGGGACAAGTGTCCCACTTGTCTCATCCCATTTATTTACGGGTACTCCTCGATTCTAGTTTCCTCGATTTGCGTGCCCTCGGGTCGTTTTACAAAAAACGTTTTTATAAATTATGAATCAACGTCACAAAACGAATCCAATAAAAATTGTCTCATCAAAAACGGAGTTCGAAAACGTAAATACGAAATCCTAAGGTTTCCGGTTTAGTCGTAAAGGACGTTAAAATAAAATCGTAAGTCCTAATCTCTTCTCATAAATTTGTGAGTTTATGAAAAAAAACTCCAAAATAATATTCATGGACAAATTTATTTTCTGAAATGTCGGACTGCCACCAAAGACGGTGTATGTAAACGTAAGCACGTAACGTTGAATTCTCCGGTTTAGACGTAGTCGATGCTACTCCAAGACGTAAATCCAAATTTCTTCCCAAAAATAAGTGAGTTCATATTGTAACAATAAAATAATATTTTTAAATAATATTCGAGAATAAAATATCAATCATAAATTGACGGATTGTCACACATAACGGTGTAACCAAGACCATCGAATTAATAACCCCCCCTAATAGACAACGATGTCAAAAATTAAGTCAACAAGAAGGATCGATAAACACGATTTTATACCGGTTTTGAACATGAGACTCATTACCAAGACTTTTATACGCCCCCTAACGGATGGGCCTTATTATCATAGGTTTACCTCCATCTTTTATTCAACTCCGCCATGGAGCTTTTATTATGACTTCGGTCTTGCCTTGTCTTTTATTTAATCTCGCCATGACCTGTTTATTATGGCCAAAGACGTATATCCTCAAGCAAAATAAAATTTTGGATCTTTAAAGCTTCAAAGATTACGACTTGATTCACTTTTAGTTTTTGCATATATTTTTCGGCCTTGTGAGCTTCAAATTTTTGCTAGATTTAGGTGAGCACTTGAAATGTTATTATTGGGTGAAGCTTTCGATTATTCGGGTTGCCAATACTTCAAAACCGTGACGCTGGCAATACCTTAATGTTTTCCCAATTTAATTACATGGAAGCTACTAGAAAATACTAGAAACCAACAATCAAGACTAAACCGCTAAGCCAATACTTATTAGCAAAATATATGTACAAGCGAAGGGAGAATAAGCAAAAAATTAGAACACATGAGTTTTTGAAAGAATATGAGTACTCTACGTTTAACATAGTAACTTATAATTAACGCTTTCATTTCTCGTCCTCATTTAAGAGACTTAGCCTAATATAAAGTTAAGGAATCGAAGCTAAGTGCTCACTACGCACGGTCGAGTAAAAAGTTACTCTTATTCTCGCCATCGGAAAATCTACATTCGTGTCTTTAAACACTTATGAAACATGAGAAAAAATTTAAAATTTGGCCATTTTTAGCCTTATTTTGCAACAAAACGATAAACAAAAAGACAAAGTTTGGAAAGCGTGAAGGTTTGGCAAGGCAAGTACCTATTCACCCCCATACTAAATTAAACATTTTCCTCAATGTTTTGAGTCTATGGGTAGGATACCCCCATACTAGAGACGAAGTCGAATGCTTAATCTAGCATGGAAAGGGTGTAACCATTAAATCAATAGCCGTTTATGAAGTGTGCTAAAAACCTAAGGTTTGAACAATTAAGGATATATCATATGGATATCAAGAAATTCTTCAAAGCAAACGATCGAGTGCTCACGTAAAACGAACACGAGAGGCTCTAATCGTGAAGATAATAATCATTTAAAAACCACAATGCACAAACAACCACGGAACAAAGGTTGGAAGGGCACAAATCCCCTCACGTTAACTACATTAGAAAGCGATAATATATACATGGATAAGCATGGGACTCCCCCATGAGGCACCTCGTTTTTGATTACCGAGTCATGAGCTCGACTTGATCCCCTCAATACTAACTATCATTAGGGAACGTGACTTGGTCGAGGTAGTTCAAAGAAGGAACTTCCCCACTAAAGTAGTGCTTCAACATATGGCAATTCACCTTAAAGTTAGGACCATCATTTTGAGCTAGCTCGATGGTCCCATAAGGAAACACTTTGGTAATGGTGAATGGTCCGGACCAACGGGATTTCAACTTGCCGAAAAAGATTTTCAATCTTGAGTTACAAAGCAACACTTGATCTCCAATGTTAAAAAGCCGGTTTTTAATTTTAGAATCGTGAAACTTTTTGGGTTTCTCTTTATAAATTAATGAATTTTCATAAGCAATGTCTCTCATTTCATCCAATTCATTAAGTTGCATTTTCTGGTGTTTTCCCGCGGTCTCAATGTCATCATTACAATGCTTTAGGGCCCAATAAGCTATGTGTTCGAGCTCAATTGGTAGGTGGCAATTCTTACCATACACAAGCTTGTAAGGAGTGCACCCAATGGGCGTCTTATGAGCGGTACGAAAGGCCCATAAAGCATCGTCTAACTTATCCGACCACGATTGTCGGTTCTCTCCTATCGATCTCTCCAAGATCCTCTTCAACGCTCGGTTTGAAACCTCGACTTGCCCACTCGTTTGCGGGTGATAAGCCATAGTAAGCCGATGTGTAACCCCATATTTCTTTAGAACCCTTTCGAATTGGTCATTGCAAAAATGGGTTCCACGATCGCTTATGATAGCATGAGGGGTTCCAAACCGAGAAAACAATTGCTTCAAAAACTTGACTACCACACGAGCATCGTTCGTGGGCAAAGCCTTAGCTTCCACCCACTTAGATAGGTAGTCAACGGCGACAAGGATGTACTTATGACCACGAGATGATGGGAACGACCCCATAAAATCAATTCCCTAAACGTCAAAGATCTCACACACTTGGATGATATTTTGTGGCATTTCATCGTTTTGTGAGGCTTTACCTTGACGTTGGCACGAGTCACATGACTTGATAAGTGCGTGTGCATCTCGGTAAATAGTAGGCCAAAATAAACCGGCATCAAAGACCTTCTTCGCCGTGAGATTAGCACCATGGTGACCACCCGTTGGTCCCTTGTGAAATGCTATAAGGATATTAGAAGCTTCGGTGCCAAAAACACAACGTCGAATAATTTGATCCGCACAAGTCCGAAATAGATAAGGGTCGTTGCAAAAGTAGAACTTGACGTCACGAAAGAATTTGCGTTTTTGTTGAGTCGTCATACCCTTAATGATGAAGTTGCCCGTACGGTAATTTTCAATGTCCGCGAACCATGGGGTAGATGAGTCTTTCTTAGAATTCACTACACCAAGTGTCTCGAGAGGAAATGTTTCGGTGATTTCCTTGTTCTCGTACACACTTTGGTGAGGATCTTCCAAGCGAGAAAGATGATCGGCCGCTAGATTCTCGACTCCTTTTTTGTCAAGGATTGTGACATCAAATTCTTGTAGGAGGAGAATCCAACGAAGCAATCTTGGCTTTGCATCTTGCTTAGCCAAGAGGTACTTGATTACCGAATGATCCGTATACACTATGCATTTAGTCAAGATGAGGTAAGGTCGGAATTTCTCAAATGCATACACCACGACAAGGAATTCCTTTTCCGTTGTATTGTACTTAAGTTGAGCCTCGGTCATCGTCTTGCTAGCATAGTGAATAGGCAAGAAGTGCTTTTCATGAGGTTGCCCCAAAACGGCCCCAATAGCGTGGTCACTTGCGTCACACATGAGCTCAAAGGGAAGGTTCCAACTGGGAGAAACAAGAATGGGAGCTTCGGTAAGTTTCCTCTTAAGGATTTCAAAGGCTCGCACACAATCTTTGTTAAAGACAAAAGGAGCATCTTTTTCGAGGAGGTGTGTAATGGGTCGAGATATCTTTGAAAAATCCTTGATGAATCGACGATAAAAGCCCGCGTGGCCTAGGAAACTCCTAACTCCCTTAACGGTTTTGGGATGAGGTAATTTGGCGATGACATCAATTTTAGCTTTGTCTACCTCAATCCCCACTTTCGAAACCTTGTGCCCTAAGAAGATTCCTTCCTTAACCATAAAATGACAATTTTCCCAATTGAGCACAAGGTTGGTTTCCTCACAACGTTTCAACATATGATTCAAATTCCCTAAACACGAAGTGAACTGTAACATCCCGCCTACTCAGACCACAATATTGTCCGCTTTGCCCGCAGGCTCACGGCTTTGCTTTGTGGCCCTCTTGTGAAGACTTCCCGGCAGGTCACCCAAGCCAGTACTACTCTTCCATGAGCACGCTTAACTGCCAGTTCCTAAGAACCCCACTTGCAGTAGACCACAAAACGCGTTGTGTCATGAGAAGGCGATTGTTATCTTATGAACCATGGATCTCTCCTGGCCACAGCCGATGTGGGATTTGCCTGGGTTGCCACAATCACCCCCCCTTCGGGACTCATCGTCCTCGATGAGGTTTGCCCCACCATCCCGAACGGCTCAGGAGTGGCTCTGATACCACTTGTAACATCCCGCCTACTCAGACCACAATATTGTCCGCTTTGCCCGCAGGCTCACGACTTTGCTTTGTGGCCCTCTTGTGAAGACTTCCCGGCAGGTCACCCAAGCCAGTACTACTCTTCCATGAGCACGCTTAACTGCCAGTTCCTAAGAACCCCACTTGCAGTAGACCACAAAACGCGTTGTGTCATGAGAAGGCGATTGTTATCTTATGAACCATGGATCTCTCCTGGCCACAGCCGATGTGGGATTTGCCTGGGTTGCCACAATAGCTTGTAACATCCCGCCTACTCAGACCACAATATTGTCCGCTTTGCCCGCAGGCTCACGGCTTTGCTTTGTGGCCCTCTTGTGAAGACTTCCCGGCAGGTCACCCAAGCCAGTACTACTCTTCCATGAGCACGCTTAACTGCCAGTTCCTAAGAACCCCACTTGCAGTAGACCACAAAACGCGTTGTGTCATGAGAAGGCGATTGTTATCTTATGAACCATGGATCTCTCCTGGCCACAGCCGATGTGGGATTTGCCTAGGTTGCCACATGAACGACCTACCAAACACGGAAAAGTCATCCATAAAGACTTCCATCACCTTCTCGATCATGTCATGAAAAATAGCCATCATGCACCTTTGAAAGGTTCCCGGTGCATTGCAAAGTCCGAATGGCATTCTACGATAGGCAAACGTTCCATATGGACACGTAAACGTAGTTTTTTCTTGATCACGAGGATCGATGGGGATTTGGAAGTAACCGGAAAAACCATCTAAGAATCAATAGAAATCATTTCCCGCAAGACGCTCCAACATTTGATCCATGAAGGGCAAGGGAAAATGGTCTTTATGAGTAGCGTCATTCAACTTACGATAGTCGATGCACACCCTTCAACCAGTCACTAGTCGAGTTGGAATTAACTATTGTCATCGTTTGGCACAACGGTCATTCCTCCCTTTTTAGGGACACAATGAATAGGGCTCACCCAAGGGCTATCGGAAATAGGGTAAATCATTCCTGCGTCAAGGAGTTTAAAGACTTCCTTTTTGATGACATCGTGAATTTTGGGGTTCACCCTCCTTTGACATTGGAATGCGGGCTTGTATTCTTCCTTCATTAAGATTTTGTGGGTACAAAATTTAGGGTCGATCCCCTTAATGTCGGATAATTTCCACGTAATTGCCCCTTTGTGGTCCTTCAAGACATCGATAAGTGCGGTTTTTTCATCATCCGAAAGATCTTTCGCAATAATAACTGGCAACTTATCGTCTCCTTCCAAGAATACGTATTCAAGACGAGGAGGTAGATCTTTCAATTCGAGGATTGGTGGTTCCTCGATTGAAGATTTGGGTTCCATACTCATAACCTCCACCGGCGGAGGAAATGGGAAATCGTTGAGAAAATCCTTGATAATCGAAAAGTCCTCATCGTTGTCGAGGTCTTTGTTACAAGTTAGAGGAACGTCAAGTTCTTCCAACGTGAAGCCACCTCCTTCAAATGGAGTGAAGGATGGTGTCGAGTTATCAAGAATAGGATCGAGCATAGTGGGATTGCCACTATTTTCTTCATCACCAAAACCTAAAAATTCTTGTGAAAATTCCTCGCAAACGACATCGATCATATCAACATGGTTTATAGTCGCGACAGAATAAACATGAGAAAGTTGAGAGTTTTGTGTTGCGTTTATAACAAGTTCCTCGTCGTTGAAACGTAAGGTGATTTTCCTAGCATGCACATCAATCAACGCCATTGACATATCAAAAAACGAACGACCTAAAACAAGAGTAACTTGAGGATCCATGGGAATATCGACTACGATAAAGTCTACTAGATAATAGAACTTTCCCACCTTTACAAAAACGTCTTCGGCCAATCCACATGCGGGAATTGTAGAATGATCGGCCATTCCGATAGACATTCTTGAAGGAGTAAGATTAGGAAGATTGAGCGACTTGAAGATTGCAAGAGGCATCAAATTAATACTAGCACCAAGATCGGCCAAGGCATATCATTCTCCCATATCTTGAATAGTACATGGAATCAAAAATTTACCGGGATCACCGACTTTTTGAGGTATGCGGTTAAGATAAACCGATGAACAACTAGAAAATTGTTGCAATTTCTCTTTGTTGTTTAACATACTCTTAAAGTTGGCGGAAAATCGAGGCATTATGACTAAAGCGTCGACAAAACTTATGTTAAAATGAAAATCACGAAAGATTTTCATAAAAAGCTCAAATTGGTAGTTGTCACGCTCTTGCAATTTCTCTTTACGAACTCTCGATGGGTAAGGCAAGGGTGGTGTGGGTTGGGGCATAGGCATAGCCTTTGGAATCTCGGGTTCCAATGATGGTAATGGGTCAACCGTAGGTGTGGTTTGAGCTGTACTTCGTGGGATTGGGATATGCTCCTCTTCGACCACCACCTCGGGTTCTTCCTCAATTTACTCCACCGTAGGAGTAATTGGTTGAGGAGTCAGTTCCTTAAAGGTCTTACCACTACGTGTGGTAATCACTTTCATCTCTCCCTTAGGATTAGATACAGTGTTACTAGGTAGACTACCCGAAGAAGACAGTTTACACATTATAGCCTCAAACATGCTTGAAATTTTATCCTCAAACTTAGATTGCCTCTTATCCGCCCTAAGCATCTCTTTTTTAATCTCATGTTGGCCTTGTTCCATCTTTTGTTGGTTTTGTTGTAACAGTTGCACATCACTCTCCATTTTGTTTGTATGAGTCTTAAGTTCATTTACAAGCTCGTTTTTCAACTCATTTTTCAAATCATTCTTAAACTCGGATCTTAGGCTAATGATCTCCCTTTGTATGTTATCAAACCTAGCATCAGTACCGTTTGCATATTCAACAAATTCATTTGGAAGATCTTTCAAGTTTTGCAAACCTTTGTTGTTCTTTTGAAAATCACGATATTGATTTTTGTTTTGCACTTGATTATTAGCCCCTTGATTCCCATAGTTGTTACCCTTATAATTGTTCCTTTGATTTCCTTGGTAACAAACTTGATTGTTTCGATAATTGTTAGCATTTTGATTTGGTGCAAAACCTGATGGAGTCAATTGATTAGTGCGGGTAACTTGACCGTTTTGTTTATAAGTTCCCGTGGCCGGATAGGCACTCGAAGTGTTGCCATCGTTGGTAATGCACTCGGAGAAATCATGACCTCCACCACAATACATACAAGAAAACTCAACCGCTTTATCCGTAGCGGGAGCGGGTTGTTCACCAACTTTAAACTCAATTAACAATCCTTTAACCTTATCAAAAATCTTGTTTTCCAAATTTGCCTCGATTTGGCAAGCATTGATGGTATGTGAAAATGAAGGCGAAGGAGAAGACGAAGCCTTGTGAACACTCGATGTGCTACGAGGGCTATAGACCTTGGACCTATTCTCAATGATCAACAATGCTTCCTTGGCCGTTTTACACAAAAAATTACCACCCGGGCCGGCATTAAGATAATGTCGCTCATGATCGTTCAATCCATTATAAAACGTGTAAATTTGATGCAAGTCGGAAAAACAGTGATGAGGATATTCATGCAACATTTCCTTAAACTGATTCCAAGCCGTTGAAAAACTCTCATTATACTCTTGTGAAAATTTTGAAATCTCGTTTTTTAAATGCGTAGTCTTAGAGGGCGGAAAAAATTGGTTCATGAACTTCGAAACGAGATCCTTCCACGTCAATATAGAATTGGGTGGCTCTTTCTCTAACCAAATTTTAGCGGGCCCCGCTAAGGAATACGGAAAAATCATCATCTTAATCGAGTCATTTGAGACGTCCTTAAACTTTCAAGTGGCGGTAAGACGATTGAATTGGAGAATGTGGCTATGAGGGTTGTCCTTTTCGTCACCACGAAATTTGTTGCTTTGGATCATGACAACAAAACCGTCTTAACCTCCTCTCCGCAAGGATAGCGGGAATCACAATAGCCTCTCCATAACCCTCGGTGGGTGCTTGAAGTAACTCCATCATAGTACGATTAGCCATGGTTGCTTCTTGTTCTACGATGGGTTCGTCAATAGGAGATTCTTCACTAGAAAGTTTTTCCTTTCGGTTTCTACGTTTACGTGCACGTCTTGCTTGGTTACGAGTTTGCATAAACGTCATGTACATCGTGGGGATGAGCAAAGAATATTCTTTTGGGTGTTTTTACTTTTTCAATTTTTTGGGTTTTTGATTGTTTTTTACTTTTTTTGGATTTTTGGATGTATTACGTAGACACAAATCTACAAATCTCTCCTCAAATCAAATCTCTCGGTTAAAGGAGCCTCAAGGAATGAAAACGATTACGTGAAGTGAACGCCTTGGATGACTTTAGAACGTTGGTGGAACACCAAAACGTTCAAGAGGGTTTAATCTTTGAAACCAAGAAAATATATAGATACGTAGATAATACTTTGGTTGGCAAACCCTCGATTAGCCCTTTTTCTCTTAACACGCACAAGCAAGCGGGGGAAACGAGGAGGCGCTAAGCACTTAAGAGCCTTTTTCCCTTAGGTCGTGAAATACAACCGCCTTATACCCACCTTATAGTTTGTGTTTATTAAAATCAAGCTTCTCAAAAGTAATGATCTATTTTGCCTTTTTTCTTTGTTTGAGATTCGAATACAATGATTGAGTGATGAAATCCCAACCAAGGTTGTCTTTTCATACTTTTGGAGTACTTGTGAATTTATTGTGATACGTATACAATATAGTAATATTTCACAAAAAACGAAAACCGATAATACGTGTGCTTAGAGTTCTAAAACACACAATTACTATTTATGGTTAATATAAAAACAAAATTTGTTCAAATCAAAACATAACACGCCTCCCCGGCAGCGGCGCCAAAATGATAGTTGTAATTTTACATTCGTTTAGGAAAACGAGGTAATTAGGGTAAGTATTAAGTGAACGTTTAGGAAAACGTTAACACTTATGACCCTTTGTGTGGGATCGTTCTCAAGGAGGCTTGTGTGTTGTATGTTAAGACTTGATTAAATGTTTGTGATTTGTATTATGAAGAAAGAAAAGAGAAAAGGATGACGGTTACGAATTAAAATTAAACTAAGACGAAAGACGTAAACGTAAAACTGTAAAACGTGACCAAATTTAAAAATTACCTTAAAAATTCCTAGAAAATCACAATAAATCCTAAAAAATGCAATTAGAGTTTACAAAAAATCAAAATTTACTCAAACCTTTTATTTAAATAAATAATAATTTTTTAATGCTAATTAAAGCACTAAAATCAATTTAATTAATAAAAAGCCCGAAATAAGATTTTCAATTTGTAAACCTCTAAAATAACTTAATTAATCTAAAAAGTATTTTTAAAAAATTTAAAACTAATTAAAACTATTTAAAAATGATTAAAAATTATTAAAATATTAAAATAATTCTAAAAGTTAATTAAATGATGAGAAATTTAATTTAAAAGTTTTAAAAATCCTAAATTAATGTATTTGACCTAAGAAAAATGAAAAAGTTGCAAAAATATTAATTTAATCTAAAAACAATTTTTAATAATAAAATTATAATAAAAATTTCAAAAATTATAAAAATTTCTAAAAACTTGCAAACTAGTTTATTTTAACTTAAATAAACAGAAAATGAAAGTGAAATGACCAAAATACCCCTATTAGGCCTCCAAATGGGCCAAAAGTCCAAACAGTTTGCTAAATGGGCTGTTTTAAGGCCCAATAAGAAAATGTTGTTCAAATAAGCCCAAAACCTCCAGTCTAGCTTAAAATTTGATTTTAATCACAAAACTCTAAAGGCCCAAAAGCTAAATCAATGCTTATCATAACTTAATGAAATTAGCTTATTCTTAATGGGCTTTTTGGCCCATTAAGCCATAAGCTAATGCCATAAGCTGAAATTTGACACACATCCTTCTAATGAGATTATAAAGCTGTTTGTAAAAAGAATTATTGAATAAGCCCAAGAAATAAGCCTGAAATAAGCAAAAGCTCTCTACACAAAACGACAAAATAGTCGTTTTCGAGTTCTAGGCTGATTCAAGAGTTAATTCTTTTTGGAAAATGTTTTAAATCACTTAACTAAGCTTAATAATAAAAAATATTTCAAATAAGCACACTGAATAAGCTGGAATAAGCAATAAGCAGTTTTGAAAAAGAAAAGTCAATTCATTTTCTAGTCAAACCAAAAAGTCAAAGGCTCAAAAGCTCGAGATTAGTCAAATGGGTCAAATAAGGAAGATTGATTACCAAAACAAAGTTGTTGCACATTTAAATAAGCTATTATAACTTATTAATAAGCTGTTAACAAAATAACACTAGAAAGTGGCTAGAAACAGTGGGAAAGGGTTCCCAATGCTTTGACTTTTTGACCTGTTGTTTTTAGTGAGATTTTGTTGGATTCAATGGACAAAAAAGGCACCCTTACAACCAGTGGGTTGTAAGGAGTCACAAACAAGCAACAAATCACAAAATCACCAAGCCAATTTTCACAGTTAATTCAAAAAGTCTACAGACTTAGCACATACATGATAATAGCAGATATGGTGATATAAGCTAATGTTTAAGCTAGTATAAGCTGACCACAGTCCACCAAAAGCATACAAAAGATCCATTACACTTAGTGACACACAAATTAACTCATATCATGCATCGATTTCAAGATTTGGACTAGTATGAATCCTAAATCACCTATTGATGAACACAAAGACCCTTTTGCCGATATACTTGACCAAATCTTGAATTTTAAACCCTCAAATCTATTCAACAGGTTACACAAACTATGTTTTAACACTTGTTAGCCCTAGTTTATCATTAAATCTAGGTGTGCACAAGGTTTCAGTCAACAAAGTCCTAAAACAAGCTAGTTATGCAAGATATAGAGATTTGATGTTACAAAGCACAAGATTAGCAATTATCAGCACACAGGCACCTCAATATCAGATAGCAACACTTAACAACCTTAAACAACTACTCAAACTCACATAAAAATCACAAAACATGCAGTCCCAAACACTGGTTAACAATCAGAAATCCAAATTTTACAAAGGAAAAATGTTTTTCAGGTTAAACCAAGCTTAAACATGCATCATAACAGTATCCTCAAATACTTAGAACAAGATTCAAGCCACAAGAACACAACATACAATGGCAGAATACCAAAATCACTTAGAACCACTTTTTAACAGATATTTGGGAGAAAGGGTTCAAACCTCATGAATGTACATCCACACTAACGAATTGTTTGAGCTTTTGTGGCAGCTTAACAACCACAAGCTTCCAATAAGCTGCTAAGATGAACAAGGTGATAAATAAACAGATTATATAAAAAAATGGAAAATGAACAAGATTTGATCCAAGCTTGTTCCCACTCCTGGAATCCTCCCAAACCACAAGCTTCACAACACCTTGAAAATCTCCTTATCAGGGTGTTATGATCAACTTATGATCTAAAAGTTCAAGTTCTTGAACTAAGAACTTAGGAAAAAATCAAATTTTGAGAAAACTTTGAAACAGTTGCATAAAATTTAAAACCAAACTTTGAAACTTCCACAACACAAACTTAGATCAATAACAATAACAAAAAAGTAAATGGGAACATGGAATTCGTCAACAAACTTTCACACTTTTTCATTCACTTGAAACAAGGATTTACAAAGTCGTGACCAAAGAAAACCAAGAACAAGCTAAAATGTTAAGTGCTAAGGCCTTTATATAGGCTACATGGAGTCCTAAAATGCTGAAAAATAATTAGAAACCCTAGTGATGGTCTTCCAAAATTGCCCTTGTAGTTTGAAAATTTCTTGAACATGTGTGAAGTCTTGGCTGTTTGTGAAGCTGTAAAGGTGATGCAGTTTGATCCAAAGGCTCTAAATAAGCTTAAGATGTAAGCTTGGTTGTGGTTCGTTGATTCCACCGGCAAGTTTTTGTCATCTTCCCTAAAGTGAAGCAGGGGAGGTTTCATGTGCGTATTTGGGTGATGTGGCATAAAAAGTATGAGTTGGGTTTTGATAATTAGGCCCTTTATCATGGATCTAGAAGAGATTAGGATTTAATTGTAAGTGATTAGCAAATGCCCAATTTTGATTATGAACACGAAGAACATGGTTTTGATCTGTTTTGGGTTTTAAATCTGTGTTAGGCGCCTAATTTATATAACTAATTAAATTAGTTATATTAAACCGGTGGTGGGAAGTGAGGTGGCATAATGGGAGGTTTTGATTAGATGTTGGGAGTGAGTGGGACACGTGGTGGACAGGGATAGGTCTAGGTAAATTTGCATGTCGTCCATATTAAAGCCCTCTATTCTTATTGTTGTGTCACTTGAAGTTTAAACATGCATAAATAGATTTCCCTTTGTTATGAAGTTTTGTTTTTCACACTTTGGCCACAAAAACTTTTAAAAGAGTTTATAAAGGGCTTGTTTTGTCATTTGATGATATTTCAAGGACCAAACTTGGAATGTATTCATTCTTCAAGGTCTTAACTTGTTTCTTTGTCTTCATGGAGGACTAAAAGTGACAAGTCTTCAAACTTGAGGGACCATTCTTGCCAATTCTTCAAAGTTAAGGGTCCTTTTTATTATTTTGACAAACTTTAGGGACCAAACTTGTAATTATGAATATACAAGGGTTTAAAGTGTCAATTCTTCAATAATGAAGGACCCTTCTTGGACAATCTTCAATTCTTCAAGGACTTTTCTTGGAAAATCAACACTTGGGTCCGGTTCATTGTGTGGCTTCGTTTCCCGTGTTCGTTTTTGCTTGTTTCTTGGTATCTTTTGCCATTTTCTCAATATCCGTACAAAAAATACACATTGAACAAACACAAGCATATATTTGGCACTTTTTATGATATTTTAACCATTTTTAAGCCCGTTTTGGACGATGAGAGTATGTATAAAAGCAGTCTCATCATGCGCCGATGCTACATCAAATTGTTCGAGAAGAACCCCATGGTTGAGTTTATCCAGGTCTTGCGCTAGCACAGGAGGAGTCAAGTGGTCCATAAACTCCTTACACTCGGACTCTGCCTCTGGCCTTGTCAGGCTGGACAAGTTCCAGACCGGGCGAAGGCAGGTGTCCGGACCCTCGGCCCGAGGCTCCTCTGCGTAAGTACGGGGAGGAGATGGGGGCACCGCGGATATCATGGGGGAAGGATCTCTCTCAGTTTCCTTCTCCTGCGCTACGGTCGAAGGATCCACCCTGCTATTTGGCCAACACTTATAAGTCTTTTGCAGTTTCATGCACAACTAGTATGATGGAATGTAAAGAGGTACTTACGTCACATCTATCATCGGCTCCACGATAATGGGAGCTACATCGTTCACTGGCGTTTCTTTCCACACATGTGGGTCTACCTGCTCCTCTGTCATGATAGGGGGTGGGAGGGGGTTGTATTGAGGCAAAGTGGTGCTGCTTCCTTCTTGAAATTGGGGGTGATCTTCCCTAAGCCTATTGGGGGGGGGGGGGGGGTGCATTGAATTCCCCCGCCTCCACCTCTACCTCTTTCACTACCCTCCTGGTGGACTTGCGCTTCCTGGAAGTGGGTTTTGGCTGCCTGGAGGTTCCGGTCTCCTGCGCCACTTCCTCTTCCTCTTCATCGTCATAACCTAACATACGGTTGATGGACGGATCAGTTGGTTGCTTTGTATTTTCACCTTGGTTGGTGGTAGCGTTCTCTGTCAACGGATCATCACCATATTCATTGGTGAAGTTCAACGGGGACTTCTCTATCGTTGAACCCTATTCACCAGACTACGGCTCTGGTGTTTCCTCAAGGGTAATGGTCTTGCCAGCATTCGCGATAAGTAGAGGAGCCTCACCCTCACGTAGTGGTCGGGATCCCTCTACGACTTTGCTTGGATCTCCGTGGCATAGCAGCCCAAATAGTCTCATCTTTGCGGACATACGCATACATATGTGTTAGTATGATTCCAAGCATCAATGTTACATTTATATAAACATACATATATAAAGAAATACCTACCATGTCAACGTTCCGTCAGAAAGCACAGATATATATCCTCTATACCAAAATAGTTACGGCTGATCCCTACTAAGCATAAAAAATGCGCCGGTAGATCCTTATGAAAGTCAGTGCGATGGGTGACTAACGTTTTTACATCTTGACTACTATACTCTCTGGTGGGGGGAAGACAGTCGTGTCCCACTTTGTATTTAAGATGAAAAGTCGTGGGAAACACTTTGGCATCTACGAAAAAGTAGTGGTCATGCCACTTCTTAAGGGAGTCTAGGGGTTTTCTATAGCACATAGGGGCGGTCGCGGATCGTTTTTTAAACGACAACCACCCATTTACCATTCGGTGGACGTAAAAGACCCTAAATAAGCTCACAGTAGGGGCTACCTCACAAGTATGGCATGTGATCTCGAATTGGTTAATCTTGTAGGCTCCTATACAATGGAGTTAGGATATATGGAAATCATAGTATGTTAGGATATCTACAAGGAATTTTGATAGTGGAATACGGTAGTTCGTCGTGTCAAATAGACGCGCATAAACGCCTATTTTCCCAGCGGGAGCATCTGTGATAGCTTCTGTTGGTCCCTTGTAATTAGTACTTTACTTAAGTATACTAAGTATAGTTCTAACCAATGGTTAAGTAATGCAATAAACTTAATACAAGTAAGTAAATAACACAAAGGTTTTTCAACGTTTAACTCTTAACTTTATTAAAGAATTATACCCTATTGTATACGAAGCTACAATAGGGATTGAATAGACAATGTGTGGTTTGGTGATCTCCTTACTAACTAGCTAGTCGAATCCTAATGATTGCTAAGCTTGACGATTCTATCAACAAGAGTTTAGAACTCAAGTGTTTGATCGTATTTAGAGGAGAGAAAACTTTGTTTGTGAATGTCTAAATCATTAAGTGCACAAACTTATTTTCTCTCCTTTTACAAGCATCCTATTTATAGAAGGAAAGTTGGGTAGAAGACAATAATTGCCCATGTGCAATTCATGTCTTATTGGTACAATGTAGTATCTTGTCTTACCCTATTCTAAGTAGTAAGACGTAAGTACTTTACACTTGTCAGTACCCCATCTATCCCAAAAGGGTAAGTCACGCTAATTGTGTGATGTACTTCATCTTGTCGCAATTCAACTTATCTCGCCTTTACTTCAGTCTTGGAGAATGCTTGTTTTCTTCAGGGAGATCGTATGGGGTTCAGTGAGTCTATTGCCACAACTCACTGAACCCATCACCTTCTTCTTCGTCATAGAAGACATTCATTGAGCTTCGCCTCTCTGAATGCTCGAGTCTTTCTTTTAGACTCAGTCTAGGAACTCGAAGGCAACTCACTGAGTGACTGTTCACTCAGTGACTTTGTTATGTTCAATGTTAATACTTCACTTAGGCTGATTGTTATTCAAATCCATTAGGGAGGTCATTAGGTACTGAATTGACCTAACAATCTCCCCTTATTTGGATATAAAATTTGCCTAAGTGAAATTGTTATAAGTGAGAAAAGAGGCTTCTTCTTATTACAAACTATTCTACTGATGAAAGGACTTGATATAACAAAGTACTTCATTTTTATTCATCATTACATAAGTCTGAATAGTCTGATACAAGAAACATAAATAAAACAAAAGATTATAGTTATTCAAGAATCCATTGCTTCCCTCTTCACCCTTGATGACTTTAACACCTTTTCTTTGTCAGGCCTCCTAGCAATTATCTCCCTGAGCTTCTCAGCAAATCTTTTATTCTCATCAGTCTGAACTTGTCCAGCCATCACAAGAAAGATGAGAACACTCTCAGTAGTGTATTTCTCTATGTCATGCATTCTTTGAAATGCTTGATCCCCAAATACATCAATGAAGAAGATACCCCACTCAGGTTCTTCTATAACCATGTTATTCACAAAGGGGATACTTTCAGGGAGGGTGCGATTGCAGTCTAACCTAGGGATCTTAGTCTCAGCTTTAAGGTCAACTATTTTTCTCTTTCTTCCCTGAGTTTTGGTAGGATCCTGTTTAGTTAAAGGAAGATATTCAGTGATTCCTAATTGTTCCTTCATCTGATTCAACCTCTCATATCTCTTACAGAGAGATTTGAGTATCTCAAGGACACATTGTTTTGTTTTGGTCCTGAAGATCCTTCCCATTTCATCCCACTCACTGAGACTGAAATCACCAAATGAAAATTTCTTCATAACTTCAAAATTCCTCTCATCATTGTTTCTGTAGACAGATACTAAGACAAGTATGGTATGAGGAATGATCTGAAGGTTAGTGATTGGTTCAGGCTTTCCTCTTTGGGTGACGACTTTGGTGTATTGGTCATACAGTTTCTTAAGTTGAGTGGTTCTTTGTTGTTGCTTCAAGACCATTTCATCCTGAATGGCCTTGAGTTCTTCCTCCTGCTTTTGGATGAACTCCTCTCCCCCTTTTTTGCTCAGCAAGACCTCAGGGTTACCACCCACTTCTTTCACAAACTCAGTGGATACCTTCAAGATCTCAGCCTTTGTTGCTTCATTAGCCTTAGCCGACTCCATTCTATCTAAGTACACTTGGATTTGATCAGGGGTAATCTTGTACATTATTCCATTAATCTCATATGGTACCAAGACAATGGCATCAGGATCAGGCCTTCTTTCTCTTGAAGCCTTTACAGGTTTCTTTGGTGGAGGTGTTAGGGTTTCATCAGCAATACCTTTGCCCATATCTAACTTAGATACTGAGGGCTCAGGGTTGGGAGGAATTGAGTTTAAGGGTTGGGGTTGTGCTAGTTCTTCCTGCTCCCCCTCAGTGTGAGAAAGAGGTTCAGTCCAAGTTAACATCATTCGTGGCACATTCTCCCCCTCAAAAGTTGAAGGATCAGCCTGACTATTCCCAACTTTTGCCCTATGTGAGGGTCCTGAGGTGGTGGAGGATCCCTTGAAAGCCTGAAACATCTCAGTCACCATTTCCTTCATGGACTGAGTGTCAGCTTTGATAGTTTTAACATCCAACTGAATTAGAGATTGAGTGTTTTCTATGGTGGTAATCCTTTTCCTAAGTCTAGGAATATCAGCTTCTTTCAGGGACTTGGAGATGTCAGAGAGATTAGAGGCATTAGCCATGTACCCTTGTGCAGCCCTTGACAATCTGAACTCTGCTTCAGCATCCATATGAACATCCTCATAGATGGCATCACATTTCCGTTTCACCATATCTAAGTCAGACTTGAGAGAGTCTAACTTGGTGAAAACCTCAGTGAGCCTGTCCTCCTTTAGTAACTCAAGTAGTTGACTAACTCTGGAATTGGACTCAGTGGTACTTGTGATCAGTCCATCCAGAGTTGTCTTTAAGGACACATTTGCTTCTACAATAGGAAGAGCATGGCTGAGGAAGTTGATGAGCTTCTTCTCTTGATTTTCATGACTATTGTTAACAGAGCTGATGAATTTCATTTGGTTGTCCATCTGAATTCTCATCTTCTCCTCAGCCATGTCAAATCTATCACCATATGTCCTGAACTCATCAAGGAGTTCATCAGCCTTTGAAGCCAAGTCTTCATGAACCTGAGTGACCTCAACTTTCAAGGCTGTGGAAGCATGAGTTAATACATCCTTGAGAGTTGCATTCAAAACCTTCTCATCTAGAACCACAGTCTGAGTCCCCAACGAAGAGGTGTCAAGTTTTGCCTCTTGGGAGGGCTTTTTCGGTACCTCAAGGGAGGGCTCTTTTTGTTCAGATGCCTCAGGGGAGGGCTTTTGTTGAGCCTCAGGGGAGGGCTGTATGTCCGCGAACAATGGTGGGGACTGTGGCTTCTGGTCTGATTGAGGAGGGGCCTGAGTTTTAGGTTCATCCCCAGCCTTAATCATATCATCGTCGTCACTGAAACCTTGGAGTAACTCATCACGCTTCTCGAGGAAACTTACAAAATCTCCAAAGTTCAGTGAACCCTTAGGTTTGTCCAGCTCCCCTTCAAAAGAAGGTTTTCCTTGGTTATCGTCACTCCCTGCCTTAAATCCCGAGGCTTGGGATTTAGCCAATTGAAACTCAGGGGCAGTTTGTGATTGATCAGTTGTGGAGGTAAGATCCCTATCAGCGGGGTGTTTTACCTGTGGGCGTCCCTCTAAGTCTTTGGAATCAAGAGTGGTTCCCTTAGGCAAAGACTTTTTTTTTAGTGTGCCTTCATCGAGATTTGTGGAGGTGAGATTCCTATCAGCGGGGTGTTTTATCCGTGGGCGTCCCTCTGAGTCTAAGGAATCAAGTTTTGGGTCCTCAGGCAAAGACTTTTGAGCTAGTGTGCCTTCATTGGACTTGGTGGAAGTGATAGGCCTATCAGCCAGGTGTGTTACCCATGGGCGTCTCTCTGAGTCTTTGGCCTTAGTTTTGACCTCAGGCAAAGGTTTTGATTTACGAATGCCCTCATCGGTCTGAGTGGAAGGCAGTCCCGTAGGAGAAGGTTGTTTGTTTCCTTCTCCATCAAGAGGACCAGTAGGTTGGCCCGTCGACCCTGACTGTGATGTATCAGGGCCTCCCGAAAGCTCTTTCCCTTGGGGTATTTGAAGCTTGGTCTGAACAAGGATAGTCTTTTTAGCCTTGGCCTTTTTGGGTCGTGCCTCGGAAGCCTCAGGGCCCTGTGCCTTTGTTGGTTTGGTCTTTGGCACAGTCTGAGTCTTCTTGTTCCCCTTCTTTGGTAAGAAGGGAATGGGAGACACGGATGATTTACGACTGATCACCTCAATCATGTGAGCCGTCAATGCAATGGGGTTGACTTCAGATGGGTTCTTTGAAAATTTTTTGGAACTCAGGATGGGAGTAGACAAAACATTGAATTTTTCCTGTGTGTAAAGGGAACCCAGTAACCGTTCTAAGGCGCATGATATGAATCTTGGGTAAGAAACATACTTTTGCCTAGACTCCTCCAGGAGCCTGGTTACGAGATCATTATAAACGATCTATCCTATGTCAATCTTCAGTCCATTAATAAGACTGTAGATTAGCATCTGCCGAGTAGAATTAACTTGCTCAGTAGATGAATAGTTCCCACCGATCACTTGAATCACAAAAGTGACCAGGATCCTCCAAGCCATGGGGAAAGCAGTTTTGATCAATGGGGTTTTAGTCACAAGTAACTCAGGGACCCTGATTTTTTTAGTCCTTTTTTAACTGACTCCATGTCAGGATGTGCAACATACTTTCCATTGTTATAATCAAGTCCACTGGTTTGTCAAAATGTTTTGAAGTCTAAAATCAATGGTGTCTTCCCATTGTTTACAGTGAACATGATGACACAGTTCTTATGTGACTTGATCTCAGACCCCTGAGATCCTTCAGGCCCTTGGGTAGGGGTTACAACCACATCCGTATACTAGAATTCCCTGAGATATTCATGGTAGAAGATTGAGGGGGTTTTTGTAAAAGCATCAGCCCAATCACAGTTTTCAAGAATTTGCAAATTGGTTTGTAGGCTGATACACTACTAGGGTAATTGAAATTTCCCTCATAGTTGTTTCCTACAAAATGGACACCCTCATTGGTGAGATGTTCAGCCTGAGGGGCATATTTGATAGCTTTGGACATTGCCATAAAAGATAGCTTTTAAAGATTTGAAAAAGGACAATGGCAATTTGTGGAAATCAAATCAAGACTTGTTTCTTGTTATAATACAACAAGATTCACCAAGTGACCTAATGCGAAATTTCGCCTTATAAAAGGATCAAGAGTTATAAACAATAGGTAACTTTGATTATTTTGTGCTATATAACAATAAAACAAGTGATCAATGTGATTTCCTTTTTACAAGAAACCTTTTCTGGAAACTCGTTTGAACACACATAAATTTTCTCTGAGAGAGAATTTCAGCAGAGTAAACTTGCAAGTTCTTTGTGTGTGTGTTTGTTTTGATTGAGGGGTATTTATAGGCTTGGATGTGCAAAAGAGTTTTATTTGTTATAATTTATTTTCACATCTGCATTAAATGAAAGCGTACAAGTGGTCCCCCTATTTTCTTGGCAACTGTTCCATTACTGCAGAGATAACACTTTTTGCAGAGATGACGTGGGGTCACGTGCATTTGAAAGGACGTTTTTACAACGGATTTTCTAGAAAAAGGGTAAGCATTTAATGCTTAGTGGGATACTTGACATGAGTGACCCCTTGACTGGTTTATGACAATTTATTGAAGGAATATATGTTCCTTATTTAATATTGTGACTCACCAACCTAGGACGTTAAGTAACTAAATCCTTAGAGCATTTAGTTACATCAATTAATGTACCTCAGTGTCAAGGGGTAGACGATAAGAGATATTTACTCAGAGAGAGAGGATCAAGAATATACATTATACTGAATCCATTGTCATCAGGGAGCCTGATTAATCAATATTCAGCATACCAAGTTCAGATTTCAGTCTAGTGAACGTTGGTTCTTCCAAAGGTTTGGTAAATATATCAGCTAGCTGATATTCAGTGGGGATGAAATGTAATTCAATATCTCCTTTTAAGATAGGGTCCATGAGGAAATGATATCTTATGTCTATGTGTTTAGTCCTTGAGTGTAGAACTGGATTATTTGAAATGGCAATTGCACTGGTGTTGTCACAAAAGATAGGGACTACTTTTTATTCCACATTATAGTCCCTGAATTGACTTTTCATCCAAAGGATGTTTGTACAACACCCAACAGCTGCGTATTCAGCCTCAGCAAAGGACATTGCGACTGAATGCTGTTTCTCTGCACTCCAACATACTGTTGCCACCTAGGAATTGACATGCACCTGAGGTACTTTTTCTATCCATATTGCAGCCAGCATAGTCTGAGTCTGAGTATCCTTTAAGATCAAAGTCTAAGCAAAGAGGATACCATAGACCTAGTGAGGGAGTACCCTTCAGGTACCTGAAGATTCGTTTAACAGCAGTAAGATGTGATTCTTTGGGATCAGCCTGATATCTTACACATAAGATTGTTGAGAACTGAATATCAGGCCTGGTTGAAGTTAGGTACATTAATGATCCAATCATTCCCCTGAATAAGGTTTGATTGACTGTTTTACCAGTAAGATCAGGACCTAAGTTGTTGGGGGGAACCATAGGAGTCTTTACTGAAGCACACTCAGAGATATCATATTTCTTATACATTTCTCTGGTGTATTTTTCTTGACAGACTAAGATCCCTTTGTCCCCTTGTTTGATATGTAGTCCAAGAAAATATGTTAATTCACCCATCATACTCATTTCAAATTTCTTTGTCATAAGTTTTTCAAACTTTCTACAAAGATTATAGTTAGTAGATCCGAATATGATGTCGTCAACATATATTTAAACTAGTAGAACATCCTCCTTGGTTCTAAAGATAAACAAGGTGTTGTCTATCTTCCCCCTGACAAATTTTTTCATTATCAGGAATGTAGAGAGAGTTTCATACCATGCCCTTGGTGCTTGTTTCAGTCCATAAAGGGCTTTGTCAAGTTTACAAACATGGTTTGGGAACTCAGAGATCTCAAAACAAGGAGGCTGAGGAACATAAACTTCTTCAGTGATCTTTCCATTCAGGAAGGCACTTTTTACATCCATTTGGAAAAATTTGAAGTTCATGTAAGTAGCATAGGCAAGGAAGATCCCGATGGCTTCCATTCTTGCTACAGGGGCGAAGGTTTCCTCATAGTCGATTTGTAACACCCCATTTTGATAATGGAATGTCACTCGTAATTATGGCGTGTCATCAAAGCATACAAGGATAAATGTCTAAAACATTACATGACCATAAAAGGAAAATACCGGAATCAAACATCGATAGTCCAAAAGTAAAGCTCATCACACACAAACATAAGTACTATAAATGAAAGGACTAAACAATGTCCATGGAACGAGTATCAATGTAAAGATAATGCATAAAGTAAAGAAAGGCTAGAAAGCTTCCAGTCCATATGCACGTACGCTTAAAGTCTACGAGCGTCCCTGAGTTCCTGCCGTTTTGGGAACATAGAAAAGGAAAACGGCTGAGCAATACGCTTAGTGCACGGATGTACAATAAAACATGAACAATATAAGCATATAAGCACATAACAGCAGAAGAAACTAAGTCCCGAATAACCCGGTTTAGTCTTGGTAAAACTGGTTTTATAGTTTGAAAAGCCTTATGTTTATCTTATAAAAACTGTTTAACATATTCTACCATTAGCCAATATAGGTCATGAATATCCACCGCGCATGAATACTTGGAGGGGTGACCTCATCATGCAAATTAGAGGGGCTGCCTCTAATTTAATTAACTGGTATGGGTAGGAGGGATCAACTCCTTGTGAAGGATGCAAGGCACACACCACATTCACACTGAGTAATCTGCTAAAAACATGTAACTAGGATGCACCCATACGCCCCACATGATAAATATAATAATATGGCCAAAAGCTGAAGGGACGCCACGAGCAATCACTCCGCCATGGGGAAGTCATAACACCAGTGTCTCTAGTGTTATGGTTATGGTACCTCCATAACTAGGTGAAACTGGTCATGCATGTATATGGCTTTAGGTATTCTAAATTAAACATAAGCAATCAAACATATAAACTTATACTATGGGAAAACAGTTGGCTGCATACGGGGAATCCTAATAAGGAAAGAATGTCCATACTGAAAGGACGGGAATCCGTACCTTATGTCTAGTGAACGAAGAAGACGAACTGAAGAGAGTCCTACTTCGGTATCACTAATGCTACATAAATACATACGTGTATAAGTATCTGATCACTAAATCCGTAACTGGTTTTATGTCATGTCTTAGCTTATTTTATACGTTCATGTCATGTTTTACTGTTTTAAGCTTTAAACTGTGTTTATCTCATATTTTGTCTATTCTGATTAAGTATTACTTGTATTTCATGTATTATTATACTTACTGTGTAATAGTAAGTAACTTTCTGAAAATAGCAGGTTTCCTAAAACAGAAAGTTTCCAAAAATAGAAAGTTACCAAAAATAGAAAGTTTCCAAAAATAGAAAGTTTCCAAAAATAGAAAGTTTCCAAAAATAGAATTACTGCTTAAAATAGATAAGTTTCTAAAAATAGAAAGTTTCCATAAATAGATTAGCTGCCTTAATTAAATAAGTTTCTAAAAATAGAAATTTTCCATAAATAGATATAAGCTGGTTAAATAAGCTAATTATATAAGCTTAAGTGTTTTCTGATTATTATTCTAAGTCATATTGATATAAGGTATAGTTTATTAATTATTACATGTAATTTAAATAAACTATAGGTTAAAAGTATTTAATTAAATATATCATGTTTTTAATTAAATAAAGTTAAATACTTAGGTTAAAACATGTATTATTAATTATTAATAATATAACCTAAGTCATGTTAATTAATTAATTATAATCATGGTTTTTAATAATTAATCAATTATAAAGTCTAGAAAATATAAATACTTAGGTTAAAAATTCATGATCTAATAATTAAATTTATAACCTAAGTCATGTTAATTAAATTAATTATGTCATGTTTTATTAATTTAATTTTTAACATATAATTATTAAGATCATAAACCTTAACATAAACAATGAACCAGACCGTGACTAGAAACCATGAACCGGACCCGTAATCAACACCATACCCCGAACCACCTCGGGGTTCCCCCCTGTTTGCTGATGCCGTGGGACCCACACCACCAAACCGAGACCATGAGGTCTTGGTGGTGGTTCATAAGCCAAACTGAGACCCCTTGGGGGTTCGGTTTAGGCGTCGGCCACATCAAACACCCCTAAATCCCTTGTTTTGATTTACCCCATAACCATGTACATGTTTAATAAATGTTTTTAATTAGCTTTTTAAAAACATCATGATCTTATGTAATTTATTAAATCAAAACATAAAAGAAAAGGATTAAAAAGGTATACCGAATGCGTGAATCAAACGAGGATGAACACACACCAATACTTGTACAAAATTCAAGATCAAAAATCAACCGAACACCCCCTTTTGGTGTGTTGAATTCGGCAGCCAAGGGAGAGAAGGAAGAAGGAAAAAGTTTCAGGGTTTTTGTTATTTTCCTGTAATGTGAAAAATGACCAAAATCTTTCCTAATTCCTTGTTTTAGTAAAAATTAAAATGGGCTTGGCCCATTCCTTTGGTGTAGCCGCGGGTAGGGGTCCCCACTTGGGGTAACCCGTACCTTTTCCCGAGTCTAATTATTTTAGTGCTCGTTCGTGTTTTATCGTCTTCGTGTTTTATGTGTTCTAGTTAATTATTAACCGTGACTTAATATATTTATTCGTGTTCGTAATAAATATATATACGTAATTAATATTAGCTCATGATTAATTTACGTTCATGATTTCACGATCGCATGTTCGTGATTATTTATTGTTTAAATAATTATTGTGTGTTCATACGTAAAAAATACTTATCGTGTTCTAACACGTACGCAATACTTACATTCTTATACGTGAACGTAATCATACTATAAAAGGAAAGTTTTAATCTAGTACGTACGATCTTAAGGGTACTATTCATGGTAAAAGCATGCGGGTTTTACAACTCTTCCCCCTAAAAAGAATAATTCGTCCCCGAATTATAGATAAAGTAAACTGGAAAAGAAGAACATACCCGAATTCAAAATATGAAATGAGGGTAAAATGCCCGGATAGACTCCTCTGTTTCCCAAGTGGCTTCCCGCTCGGTATGATCCCTCCAAAGGATTTTGACGAATGGAATCTTCTTCCTTCTCATGACTCGTTCTTGTCTGTCATGAACTCGTTCGGGTTCTTCTATGAAGGTGAGATCTTCACGTATCTGTTCCAGTTGATACTGAACCATGTGAAGGGGATGATACTGGTACCCTCTGAGTAAGGACACATGAAACACATTGTGTACATGCGAAAGCTGCGGAGGTAACGCTAACCGGTAAGATACTTCACCGACTCGTTCAATGATATCAAACGGTCTGATGAAACGAGGACTGAGCTTCCCTTTAATCCCGAAGCGTCTAACACCACGTGCCGGCGAAACCTTAAGGAAGACGTGATCTCCTACGTTAAAATGTATGTCCCTACGATGCTTATCGGCGTAACTCTTCTGACGTGACCGTGCTTCCTGAATTTTCTGCTTAGCTACTGCCATCCTTTCATTGGTCATCTCTATGATTTCTGGTCCTTCAAGTGTTCGCTCGCCAACCTTATCCTAGCAGATTGGGGCGCGACACTTTCTGCCATACAACATCTCGAAAGGATCACACCTGATACTTGCGTGCCAACTGTTGTTGTATGCAAACTCCACCAAACAGATGTAATCGTCCCAATCACCCATCCATTCTAATGCACATGACCTCAGCATGTCTTCCAATGTTTGAATCGTTCGCTCCGACTGTCCGTCTGTTTGAGGATGAAAAGCCGTGCTAAGCTTAAGTTGTGTACCCCAAGCCTTCTGCAGACTTTCCAAAATCACGAAGTGAAACGAGGATCTCTGTTTTAGATGATGCTGGATGGAGCACCGTGGAGTCTCATGATCTCTCTTCTATACGTATCGGCGAGTTTACTTACCGGATCTTCCTTGCGGATCAGTAAGATATGAGCTGATTTGGTAAGTTGATCTATGATAACCCAAATTGCATCGTGCTTCCTCTTGGTAGGCGGAAGACCAGTAAGAAAATCCATGGTGATTTTGTCCCACTTCCACTTTGGAATATCTAACGGTTGAAGGAGACCGCCAGATCGTTGATGCTCGATCTTAACTTGCTGGCAGGTAAGACATTTGGAGACGTAAGTGGCCACATCCTGTTTCATACCACTCCACCAAAAGTACTGCTTGATGTTGTGGTACATCTTAGTCGAACCAGGATGTATAGAGAATGGGGAGCTATGAGCTTCAGCTAACAAGGCTTCCCGGAGTTCTTGATCATCAGGAACACAAAGTCTCGTGCCCTGCCATACGATACCATCTGCATCTACTCTGAATTCCGTCTGTTTCTCCAAATTCTAAACTATCGCCCAGATTTCTCCATCATCTTTCTGAGCTTCCTTGATCTTTGAGAGTAATTCGGGTTCTACTCTAAGATTAGCCCAGTAACCATGTTGTCCACGTACCATTATCTCGATGTCTAGTCACTCCAAGTCTCTTATGATTTCCTCCTCAATTTTAATGCCGTTGATCATTCTGGACTTCCTGCTAAGTGCATCTGCTACTACATTCGCCTTTCCGGGATGATACTGTATATTAATGTCATAATCCTTCAACAGCTCTAACCATCTCCTCTGCCTCATGTTCAATTCACGTTGAGTGAAGATATACTTCAAGCTCTTGTGGTCCGTGAAAATGTCACATGATTCTTCATATAAGTAGTGCCTCCATATCTTCAATGCAAACACAACTGCAGCAAGTTCCAAGTCATGCGTAGGGTAGTTTTCTTCATAAGGCTTAAGCCGCCGTGAAGAGTACGCGATCACTTTCCCATGTTGCATGAGAACACAGCCAAGTCCCTTCCCCGATGCATCACTGTAGATTTGAAATCCACCCGTACTAGATGGGAGAGTAAGAATAGGTGCAGATACTAGCTTCTGCTTTAGGTCTTCAAAGCTCTTCTCTCGTTCTTCAGTCCAAACGAATTTGTCCCCTTTCCGCATCAGTTTGGTCAATGGTAGTGCTAAGCGGGAAAAGTTCTACACGAACCTACGGTAATAGCCAGCTAAGCCTAAGAAATTGCGGACTTCCGTCGCTGATGTCGGCCTCGGCCACTTAGTAATGGCCTCAACCTTCGCTGGATCCATAGTGATTCCTTCTGCTGATACAATGTGACCTAAGAATGCCACTTTGTCTAACCATAACTCACATTTGGAGAGTTTAGCATACATTTGCTTCTGGCGAAGAATCTATAGTACTGTACGAAGATGGTCTTCGTGTTCCTCCTTGGACTTTGAGAAAATCAGGATGTCATCGATGAAGACAATAACGAACTTGTCCAGAAATTCATGGAAGATTCTGTTCATCATGTCCATGAACACTGCTGGAGCATTGGTCAGGCCGAATGGCATAACTACAAATTCGTAGTGGCCATAGCGGGTACGAAAAGCAGTCTTGGCGATGTCCTGCTCCTTAACCCGTAGCTGATGATAGCCTGACCTAAGATCAATCTTGGAGAAGTGTTTGGCCCCTTGGAGTTGGTCAAACAGATCGTCTATACGCGGCAATGGATACCTATTCTGGATAGTAATCTTTTTGAGCTCGCGATAGTCTATGCAAAGACGCATACTGCCGTCCTTCTTCTTAACAAATAAGACCGGTGCGCCCCATGGAGATGCGCTCGGTCGAATGAAACCTCGTTCTAGAAGTTCTTGCAGTTGATCCTTCAGCTCCTTTAACTCTATGGGAGTCATGCGATAAGGAGCCTTGGAGATCGGTTCAGATCCTGGAATAAGCTCGATATTTAATTCCACTTCTCGTGCAGGTGGTATGCCTGGAAGTTCTGCTGGAAATACATCTTGGAATTCCGACACTACTGGTTGATCCTGAATTGATGGGGATTCAGCATCCATGTCGTGAACCGTAGCTAGATAACCCTCACAGCCATGTGACAGTAGTGCACGCGCTTGCAGGGTAGATATGATTTGTACAGACCGTCTGGGTACGAACCCGTTATGAATGTACTCTGGTGCATTAACATCACCAAAGATAACTCGATATGAATGGCAGTCTATGGTAGCATGATGCTTGGATAGCCAATCCATGCCCAAAATCATGTCAAAGTCATTCATGTCCAGCGGAAGTGCGTCAACAGGACGAACCTTATCGTCAAATTTTAGGGGAAGACTCTTGAATACATGGGTGATTAATACATAGTCCCTCAAAGGCGTGGAAATAGTAAGTCTATTCTCTAGTGGCGTGGGGAGCATCCTAATGTTCTTAGCATAGGCAGTAGAAATGACCGAGTGAGTATCACTCGTATCGAAAAGAACATACGCAGCTTGACCATACATATACAAGATTCCAGTGATGGTACCTGTAGACTTGTTGGCCTAGTCTCGAGATGTCGTGTAGACACGTCCAGTGGTAGGAGGCGGCTTGGTATCAGCATGTCCCGATGTGCCCTCCATCTTGCCCTTACGGCAGTCCTTCATGATATGGCCAGGAAGACCACAATTGAAGCATACATCAATGTTACGACGACATGGCCCTGGGTGCCTACGGTGGCGAGTAGAGCAAAGAGGATGAGTATATCCTCCAGCAGGTGCTCTGGCTGGCTGAGGACCTGATAAAACATTTTACATGAGACATGAAAATAGGGTACAAAGGATAATGCGAATAAGCGTAAGATTGAATACCAGTGATAGCTGGACGGCTAGGCCGTGAACCTCTCTGGTTCTGTTCCCTACCGTTTCCATGGTTCCTGGTAGAAGATTTGCTAGAGTGTCAGAATATGAGTTATAACATGAAATCATAAGAAAATGCATAAGTATTAGGACCTGCTGCCGTTGGAGTGTCCAACGTTGTTACGGTAATTATCATTACCGCCATGCCTATCCATATCAGAACGGTCGTTAGTCTGACCGTTTCCCTTGGGCTGATGAGGCTGCTGCTGAGTAGCCGGCTGAGACCGGTCCCCAGTTTTCTGCCTGGAAGATATAATTTAAAAGATGAATAATTGACATATATAGAAAGAATACGGATTGGTCACCGCTTGAATACGAATGTTTACCTCTTGTCGGGTTTCTTAGCTTCCCCGAACTCATCTCTCTCATGCAGCATCTCCAGCTTACATGCCGCATCGGCCACTTGTGCTACAGTGTTGAACATAGCATACACCAGATTTTTTGCAACCGATGTGCGAAGAGCCCACCTAAAGTGGTGTGCCTGCTCTTCAGGAGTACCTGCTGCTGCACCAAGGAAACCATCTAAGCGAAGAAAGCACTGCATAAACTCATTGCTATTCTCCCCAGCTCTCTGTCGGATCCCATGGTACTCCCTCTTGAGCTTGTCTTGCTCAGCCTTGGGAAAGAACTGCTCCATCACCCTATCTTTAAACTGAGCCCATGTCAAACCAGCCACCCAATCGTCACCTCCCTTTGACTGCTTCAATGCTAACCACCAACTTAACACATCGCCTTCGAACCGGTAGCATGCCAACCTCGCCTTGAACACGGGGTCACAACCCATAGCATTGAAGATCTTCTCGATGTGAGCCAACCAGCTCTCAGCGTCACTGGGGCTATCTGTTTTCTCGAAAGCTCGAGGACAGAGCTTGTTGAATCTCTCATGCCATATTGCCAATGTCACTGGAGGAGGAGGAGGAGGTGCTTGGTTATGCTGCTGATTGTTGGCAGCTTGAACCTCAGCCCTGATGTCATTCCTCAGTTGAGGAAGCAAAGCTTGCATTGCAGCTTGGATTGCTGTATTGAGTTGTTCCTGTTCGCGTGTGAGAACCATCTGACAGTATAACATAAGACATATGATTAAACAGATCAAAACATAAAATATATATACATGAAAAAAAATTATACCAATAAATCAAGAGAAAAATTTTATGCAAGAAATTTGTGTATGAATGCATGATGCAGTTTTATGAAAACTTTTGTATGCTCGAGAGTGACGCCTATGGTCAGTTCACCCAAAATAAAAGACATGGCGAGGGGATGCCTATGGGTCGGTCCCAAATTTAAAAGTTTCGATAAAACACATGCGACTAAATAGGGCCAGTCCTGTACCAACCATTACTTAGTCATAAACCTGCGACAATGACATATATATGTATGCATAAAAATGATGAATGCATGAAAACGACTGTCAGTTCTAGGAAGACCATAGTGACTACCCACTAATCACAGGTCATATTTTGAAAGCCTACAGGTCAAAGCCTTGGCTCTGATACCATAATTGTAACACCCCATTTTGATAATGGAATGTCACTCGTAATTATGGCGTGTCATCAAAGCATACAAGGATAAATGTCTAAAGCATTACATGACCATAAAAGGAAAATACCGGAATCAAACATCGGTAGTCCAAAAGTAAAGCTCATCACACACAAACATAAGTACTGTAAATGAAAGGACAAAACAATGTCCATAGAAAGAGTATCAATGTAAAGATAATGCATAAAGTAAAGAAAGGCTAGAAAGCTTCCAGTCCATATGCACGTACGCTTAAAGTCTACGAGCGTCCTTGAGTACCTGCCGTTTTGGGAACATAGAAAAGGAAAACGACTGAGCAATACGCTCAGTGCACGGATGTACAATACAGCATGAACAATATAAGCATATAAGCACATAACAACGGAAGAAACTAAGTCCCGAATAACCCGATTAAGTCTTGGTAAAACTGGTTTTATAGTTTGAAAAGCCTTATGTTTATCTTATAAAATCTGTTTAACATATTCTACCATTAGCCAATATAGGTCATGAAAATCCACCGCGCATGAATACTTGGAGGGGTGACCTCATCATGCAAATTAGAGGGGCTGCCTCTAATTTAATATACTGGTTTGGGTAGGAGGGATAAGCTCCTTGTAAAGGATGCAAGGCACACACCACATTCACACTGAGTAATCTGCTGAAAACATGTAATTAGGATGCACCCATACGCCCCACATGATAAATATAATAATATGGCCAAAAGCTGAAGGGACGCCACGAGCAATCACTCTGCCGTGGGGAAGTCATAACACCAGTGCCTCTAGTGTTATGGTTATGGTACCTCCATAACTAGGTGAAACTGGTCATGCATGTATATGGCTTCAGG
This sequence comes from Glebionis coronaria, assembly GCA_025667525.1. NCBI lineage: Eukaryota > Viridiplantae > Streptophyta > Magnoliopsida > Asterales > Asteraceae > Glebionis > Glebionis coronaria. The sequence goes on from CM046879.1 coordinate 166,118,999, forward strand.
TATTCTAAATTAAACATAAGAAATCAAACATATAAACTTATACTATGGGAAAACAGTTGGCTGCATACGGGGAATCCTAATAAGGAAAGAATGTCCATACTGAAAGGACGGGAATCCGTACCTTATGTCCAGTGAATGAAGAAGACGAACTGAAGAGAGTCCTACTTTGGTATCACTAATGCTACATAAATACATACGTGTATAAGTATCTGATCACTAAATACGTAACTAGTTTTATGTCATGTCTTAGCTTATTTTATACGTTCATGTCATGTTTTACTGTTTTAAGCTTTAAACTGTGTTTATCTCATATTCTGTCTATTTTGATTAAGTATTACTTGTATTTCATGTATTATTATACTTAATGTGTAATAATAAGTAACTTTCTAAAAATAGCAGGTTTCCTAAAATAGAAAGTTTCCAAAAACAGAAAATTACCAAAAATAGAAAGTTTCCAAAAATAGAAAGTTTGGAGTTTCCAAAAATAGAAAGTTTCCAAAAATAGAAAGTTTCCAAAAATAGAAAGTTTCCAAAAATAGAATTACTGCTTAAAATAGATAAGTTTCTAAAAATAGGAAGTTTCTATAAATAGATTAGCTGCCTTATATAAATAAGTTTCTAAAAATAGAAAATTTCCATAGATATAAGCTGGTTAAATAAGCTAATTATATAAGCTTAAGTGTTTTCTGATTATTATTCTAAGTCATATTGATATAAGGTATAGTATATTAATTATTACATGTAATTTAAATAAACTATAGGTTAAAAGTATTTAATTAAATATATCATGTTTTTATTTAAATAAAGTTAAATACTTAGGTTAAAACATGTATTATTAATTATTAATAATATAACCTAAGTCATGTTAATTAATTAATTATAATCATGGTTTTTAATAATTAGTTAATTATAAAGTCTAGAAAATATAAATACTTAGGTTAAAAATTCATGATCTAATAATTAAATTTATAACCTAAGTCATGTTAATTAAATTAATTATGTCATGTTTTATTAATTTAATTTTTAACATATAATTATTAAGATCATACACCTTAACATAAACAATGAACCGGACCGTGACTAGAAACCATGAACCGGACCCGTAATCAACATCATACCCCGAACTATCTCGGGGTTCCCCCCTGTTTGCTGCTGCCGTGGGACCCACACCACCAAACCGAGACCATGAGGTCTCGGTGGTGGTTCATAAGCCAAACCGAGACACCTTGGGGGGTTTGGTTTAGGCGCCGGCCACATAAAACACCCCTAAATCCCTTGTTTTGATTTACCCCATAACCATTTACATGTTTATTAAATGTTTTTAATTTGCTTTTTAAAAACATCATGATCGTATGTAATTTATTAAATCAAAACATAAAAGAAAAGGATTAAAAAGGTATACCGAATGCATGGATCAAACGAGGATAAACACACACCAATACTTGTACAAATGTCAAGATCAAAAATCAACCGAACACCCCCTTTTGGTGTGTTGAATCCGACGGCCAAGGGAGAGAAGGAAGAAGGAAAAAGTTTTAGGGTTTTTGTTATTTTCCTGTAATGTGAAAAATGACCAAAATCTTTCCTAATTCCTTGTTTTAGTAAAAAATAAAATGGGCTTGGCCCATTCCCTTGGTGTAGCCGCGGGTAGGGGGCCCCACTTGGGGTAACCCGTACCTTTTCCCGAGTCTAATTATTTTATTGCTCGTTCGTGTTTTATCGTCTTCGTGTTTTATGTGTTCAAGTTAATTATTAACCGTGACTTAATATATTTATTCGTGTTCGTAATAAATATATATACGTAATTAATATTAGCTCGTGATTAATTTACGTTCATGATTTCATGATCGCATGTTCGTGATTATTTATTTTTTAAATAATTATTATGTATTCATACGTAATAAATACTTATCGTGTTCTAACACGTACGCAATACTTACAATTCTTATACGTGAACGTAATCATACTATAAAAGGAAAGTTTTAATCTAGTACGATCTTAAGGGTACTATTCATGGTAAAAGCATGCGGGTTTTACACGATTCCTTCAAGTTTACCACACCCCTAAATAACCAACCTAGCTTTGTTTTTAATGACAATTCCATCTTCATCAGTCTTGTTTTTAAATACCCATTTTGTACCAAGAGCTGATTTTGCCTTCAGGGAGAGGAACTAGTTTCCACACTTTGTTCCTAAGGAATTGTTGAGCTCTTCTTGTATTGCCTCAACCCACCCTGGATGTGTCAGGGCCTCTGAAACCTTCTTTGGTTCAATTTCAGAGAGAAAGTCTGCAAACAGACATTCGTGGGCTGAGGCAGCAAAGAGTTTAGCAGCCTAACTGCGTGTGAGCATCCCCTCAGATACATCACCAATTATATTTACAAGCTCTATATGTTGTTGTCTTGACCATCTGTCCTGAGGACTTGGATTAGAGCTTGTCGATGGTTGATGATTATCAGGGACTAGAGATTAAGTACATTGTACTGTGACATCACCTCCTACTGAAGGATTTTCAGTAATAGGGGGATCGATATTTTCATCACTTGTCCCTTTAGTGTTCTCATAGATGGGTGAATCATTTGATTCTTCAGCTTGAGAAGTGATAACTTCAGGGACATGTTGAGGTGTGATTAAATTATCAATTGACCTATTCTGAGGTGATATATGGAAGGATATATCAGCATCAGTTTGATACTGCTTTGAGGGACAATGTTCATACTCATCAGGAGGATATCTTGATGAGTCATTGATCCCAATCTCTTCCATTGATTGATTCGTGAAGTTAATGGCATCCATACTTTCATCAAAGGTGACATGAAATGACTCCTCAATCTGTTGTCTCCTTGTGTTAAAGACCCTAAACGCTTTGGATACAAAAGAGTATCCAAGAAAGTATCCATCATCAGCTTTGGCATCAAATTTACCAAGATGGTCCTTTTGATTATAAATGAACACAGGAAATTCATACACGCGAAAGTAGCTGATATCTGGAATCCTTTCCCTAAATAGTTCATAAGGAGTCTTATCATGTCTTTTGACAATAATACATCTATTCTGAGTATAGCAAGCTATTTTTACAGCCTCAGTCCAGAAGTGTTTTGAAAGATTGGATCCATTAAGCATGGTTCGAGCAGCTTTAATGAGAGTTCTATTCTTCCTTTCAGCCACACCATTTTGTTCAGGTGTGTAAGGAGAAGAGAAGTTTTGAGAAATTCCTTTCTCATCACATAAACTCTCAAGCTCTTGGTTCCTGAATTCTGTTCCATTATTGGTTCGTATTTGTTTAACTTTAGTATCATTTTGATTTTCTACTTGCCTGATAAAAGACATTATGAATTCAGGAGCTTGACTCTTCTTTTTCAGGAAGTATACCCAAGTTTATCTAGAGTATTCATCAACAATCACAAGAGTATATTTCTCATGGTTTATAGACATTGGACTGACTGGTCCAAACAAGTCCATATGAAGAAGATGAAGACACTTCCTGATAGAAAAGTTTTGTTTTGGCTTGAAAGAAGCTCTCTTATGTTTACCTTTTTCACAGGCTGAACAAGGCTTGTCTTTTGAATACACAAGAGATGTTAAGCCAAGAAATTTGTTTTGTTTTGCAAGTTTGTTCATATCTTTGAAATTTAGATGTGACAGTCTCATATGCCAAAGCCAATTGATAGAGTCTGAGGCTTTAGCAAAGAAACATGCTCCTGAATGTGTTACAGATGACATGTCTAGGACATATACATCATTTATTCTTGGAGCAGTCAACATAATTTCTTTGTTAGCATTGAAGATTGTTCCTTGCTTATCATCAAACTGAACGATGTACTTAGCATCACACAATTGGCTGATACTGATGAGATTTTACTTCAGACCATTTACAAACGCCACTTTTGAGAAAACTATTCCACCACATTTAATTGAACCATATCCCTCAGTAACACAAGATGAATTATCACCGAATACTACCTTAGGACCTGGTTTCTCCACGTATTTGTGCAGATAACTTTTGACCCCTGTCATACTTCTTGAACACCCACTGTCTAAGTACCAGACAGGCTCCTTGAAGTGTTTCTGCACAAATAACGAGGTGGATTAGTTTCTCTTGTGAGCCTAGTTTTTAGTAGGCTCTTTGGCTCGAAAATCCTGACGTCTTTCACCTCGTTTGAAGTACTCAAACTCAGCATGATCTGAGGTAGAATGAACATTGCTTCCACATGTTTTGCAGCTTAGTCCGACTGAGGATTCAATACTTTGAGATGACTCAACTAGCATTCCTCTTCTGACCATGATTATTCTGTTGTGTCCTGAGGTAGTGTGATCATTGCTTCCATAAATCTCACACTAAGGGTAATATACACAATCATCAGGTCTATGATCAGGAATGCCACAATGTGTACATGGTGGGTAAGGCTTAGCCTTGGATTTTCTGGTTTGTTGTGAGGTGGGCCCATAGTTGTAAAGCTGAGCATTGTATCTTTTAGCATTTCTAATAGAAGCTATGTGCATCTCATGATCTGCTGTCCTGTGATCTTCACTTTTACATTTCATGTAATAGAGAACTCTAAAGCAGTTGTTAGTAGTGTGATTTGTATAGTGACATAGCTCATAGGAGGGTTTCTTTGTTTTAACTTTCTTAGAAGACTCGGGTTCAGTTTTGTTACTTGTTGATGATTCAGGCTGTGAGGACACAGATGTTTCACCCTGAGTTTTAGAGGCTGAGTTCAGCTTCTCTTCCATGAAAAGTTGGAACAATCTACTTAACTCCTCTTGATTTACAATAGGAGTAGAGTTGACCAGGCGTGTAGGAGTCCCTGAGGGAGATATAGGTTTGGTTGTTTTCTCAGTGACAGTTCCTGATTCATTGTGATTTGGTATCACTTTTGAGTCAAGCTTTGTTTGTTCAATACAACCTAACCCAGCTCTTCCTCTAGGTACGTGTTCTTGATAAGACAATTGTAGGTCTACGTTTTCTAAGGATTAAGCATGTTATGGTTTATCTATTGAGATGGATGGAAAGTGGAAGAACTCTAGAGAGAAAGAAGAGAGAGAAAGGAGAGAATGAGAGAAATGGTTGATTAAGATGAAATGTGTGTAAACATGAAATGACCAACCCCTCCTAACATGCTAGGAGGGGTATATATAGCCCACCCTACATGTGGGCTATATGGGCTATATTGGATCATGAGCCCAATATCATTGGAGTGACCGATCCTTTCTAAATACGTAAAAACGTATTTCCAACAATCTCCCCCAAAGGAAGGTCACTCTAATTTACAATGTCCTAAATAGTCTATAGCTCGTGATCTATGCTAACAATGATGTGACCGAGACATTCCTTGGAAAAACGTATTTTCAATAATCTCCCCAAAGGGAGGTCACACCATTTTACAAAATCTTAAACCTAACATACTATGCTTGAGTCTTCGATCTTGTTCTTGTGAATATGATGATGAGATCTTTGACTTTAGTCTTGAGCATGTTTCCTTGCCTTGACCTTGTGCATTCATAACTTGTGATATTTGCCTCTTCGTGACTTCATGTTCCACATACTTATACTTTTATAAATTCTTGAAAGCTTTAGAGTTTGATACAGCGGAAGACTTGACTTTTAGACTTTCTTGAATTTGTTGAAGTATTAAGTGCAGAAAGCATAAGCATGTGTTGATGACTTCTCCTGGATTGTACACCGCAATGCCACCTTCTTGTTACGCTGCATAAGACAGTTAACAACAAAACATATACACGGATGAAATGGCCTTGAACATTTCATTCTAATTCGGTAGCATTTTACCGCCGGTCGGTGAAGACCGTTGGACGATATGAAATATCGTACTTGTGGCAGGTAGTTTCAATTAAGAACCTCCTTGACAAGATTTCGCGGGTAAAACCGTTCTCTTTATTCGACCGTCCAAAGCTGACTGCGAACATAAAGAGTGAATCATTTGGATAAAATTATCCGCATGATTGAAGCCGTCAATTCCAATTCCTGGAACAAGTGAAATTCAATTAAGAATCGCACCATCGTTGCTTTCCAGTTGTCACGAGCTTGATTCATGCAGAATCTTGCAAGTTACCTACCAAGTGCTATTTGATGTTAACACTAGAAGGATTCCCACTCATCATTGGGAACACTTAATAGTGTCACTCTGAGTGTTCTGGCAAGATCACTGAGATATTGCGTAGAGGCCTGGAACGTGTTTAAATTCAATTAAGAATAAAACAGCTGTTGCTTTCCAGTTATCACAAGTTTGATTCATAAAGAATCGCACTGGTCACCTACCATGAGATTTTTGATATTCGCTCAAGAAGGATTTCCATCTTCATTGTAAATACTTTCATATTACTCGGATGTTCAGGCAAGATCATGAAGATTTTGCGTAGGAATCTTAAAATCTTTCTTACTTTTCACAGTGTGAAAAGAAGCAAGGAATTTTGAAAGTGTGTCCTAATGAGATATTTGATGATCTCAAATGGCTCTAGACTCGATCATGCACATTGTATTTTTTTGATCGGAGGCTGGAGAGGAGTGTCACCTTTTCAATACCAATTTATTCGGAGTGAATAAATCAATAGATAATGCGTTGACTCCGTGTGATTAAAACAAATATCTTTTAAGAGATATCTGAGTTAGCTGGGATGGGGTGTGCCTTGCATCACTGGTCCATGATGTCTGTCTTCAATATCAAGAATCATTAAACAATGATCTTAATAGCATATGTATTGACTCGGTTTCTGCCTAAGGTTGTAAGGAGGGCTTCTTTCTTTACACCCTTTATCATTACAATTCTTTTCATTCTTCAACCCCTTCAATGCTTACTAATACGTCGTAACTAGCACCTTGTTGTGATTGTTCCAGTGTTAACTTAAGTATTTGGTCGGCATTCAACTACGTTCACAATCTTTCTCCATCTTTCCTAAGGACTACTATTTATAGCTATGGAATGTACTTGGGAAGATTCCTCCGGTTCTAGAGGAATCATTGGACTTTAACCTATCCTACCATCCTTATGTCACCACAATCTTCATTGTCGTGAAATAAATGGGTTACGGGTAAGTATAAATCACCATGAAATCTATTTTGAAGTACAAATCCATTTTGCTCCCCCTTAACATATGCCACGATATTCGAAAACATTTCGCACATGTCGGGATGAGCTATCACGTTGAGTCAAACCATTTGTGATTAATAATTTCCCATATTAAATCACATTTTCTCCCCCATATTAAAATATTAACCCAATCGATGTTTTTAATATCAATTGATTTAATAGCATTTTAAGAAAAATTTAGGAAGAAAAATGCAAATCCAGTTATCTTCATGATTTTTACAAGCTCCCCCTCAAATTAATGAGGGTGTACTTGAAATGTAAATTAAATACCTTTTAAACACGAGTGTAAGGTATTTATCACGTGTAAAAATCATATATGATAATGTATTCACAAGATTAGCGGTTTATGAGGTTGGACCTGAATGATGGAGAACATCATATGAAAGAAGCACATGGTTCTTGTTCACGAATGTTGGTCGCCTCGTCACGTCTGAAGTTATCTATTGACTCCATGTGTATGATTGATATCGTTGTCTTGACACCAATATGTGAACTTGGCACTTTCGGCGTCAAAGATTCTGAATGCTGGACAATTGCTCCCCCACAATTGTTGACCCGTGTTCTATTGAAAGAGTTGTAGTCGCCGTTTGAGTAGTCGCATCGTCGAGTATGTAGATATCAAATGTAAATTGCTACGGTTGGTGGAGATGATAACTTCATAAAAACAAGATTTCTCTTGTTTTAACAAATAAATTCACTGACACGTACATAAATTCGTGTTAGATTGTGTTATTACGTAAACACAATCCCTTACATGGTTATAAAGTAAACCATGCCCAAGAAAATTAATTCCCGTTGTTGAGTCAAAGCTTTTCGGAGAAATGATTGACTTGAGTATGAAAAGCGGGTTACTATCTGAAATAATAGCAAGCCATTTTGAGCATGTTTTAAAACGTTTGAACTTCTGCTCGAACTTTATTTACAACCCCGTGTCATTATTGAATGAAATTTCTAGTATCGTAAATATTATCGATTCCAGAAGACATGCTCTTTTTATCAAAACATTTTTTGAACACACAATTTTGAAAGATTTAGAAAACCTTTTTGAGAAATTCTCGAAAAATTGTGTTCAATGTTTTGAAAACCAATTACTTGAGCTTAAGATGTTGAATATCTTACAAAACGAGCTCAAGTCCGAGAAGTTGTAAAATTCCTGTTGTTAAGGATAAGTTTATCATCGGCGATAAACTTTCCTTTTAACTGAAGAACGAGTCCTAAGTTAAAATTTACTTAGAAGTCGTTTTCATGAGCTTGAAAAACTTTAAATGTTTTAACGTAAAGCTCATGACCGAGAAAGGTGAATTTCTCATTATGAGGAAAAGTTCTCTTATTTAAAAGATTCACTTTCCTTTCTGAGCTTAAAACTTGGAATGTTTTAATACAAGCTCATGACCGAGAAAATTTAATTTCCCGTTACGAGGATAAGCTATCTTTAAAGATAAGCTTTCCTAAAATTAAGGTCCGAGTTACAGTCTGATATTTAACTGTAAGTCTTTGTGCATGAGCTTAAAAACTTCGAATATTTTTATTATAGCTCATGCCCGAGAAAAACTAATTTCTCGTTGTAAGGATAATTTTATCATCGGCGATAAACTTTCCTTTTACACTGAAGAACGAGTTCTAAGCTGACATTTACTTAGAATTCGTTTTCATGAGCTTGGAAAACTTTGAATGTTTTAACGTAAAGCTCATGACCGAGAAAGATGAATTTCTCGTTAAGAAGAAAAGTTCTCTTATTTAAAAGATACACTTTTCTTTATGAGCTTAAAACTTGGAATGTTTTAATTCAAGCTCATGACCGAGAAAATTTAATTTCACGTTACGAGGATAAGCTATCTTTAAAGATAAGGTATCCTAAAATTAAAGTCTGAGTTACAGTCTGATATTTAACTGTAAGTCATAGTGCATGAGCTTAAAAACTTCGAATGTTTTTAATATAAGCTCATGCCCGAGAAAAATTAATTTCTCGTTGTAAGGATAAGTTTATGATTGGCGATAAACTTTCCTTTCTTTGAAGATCGGGTCATCGTCTGATATTTAACAATGAACCATATACAGGAGCTTAAAACCTTTGAATGGTTTTAGGATAAGCTCGTGTCCGAGAAAACTTAATTTCCCGTTTTGAGGGTAAGTTATCGTTGCGTAGATAAACTTCCCTTTCTCTGAAGTCTGGGTCATCGTCTGTCATTTAACGAGGAGCCATGTACAATAGCTTAAAACTTTTGAATAGTTTTAAATGTAAGCTCGTGTCCGAGAAAATTGAATTTCTCTTTGTGAGGGTAAGTTATCGTTAACGAGATAAACTTCCCTTTCTTTGAAGATCGGTCACAGACTGTGATTTGACTGTAAGCCTTTTATGCGAGCTTAGAACCTTTGAATAGTTTCAATGTAAGGTTGTGTCCGAGAAAATTTAATTTCTCGTTTTTGAGGATAAATTTATCATCGGTGATAAACTTTCCTTTAGTTGAGGATCGAGTTACAGTCTGTTATGTGACTGTAAGTCATTTACACGAACTTAAAACCCTTGAATAGTTTTAAATGTAAGCTCGTGTACGAGAAAATTTAATTTCTCGTTTTGAGGATAAGTCATCATCGGGATGAACTTTCCTGTCTTTTGAGAGCGAGTTACAGTCTGTTATGTGACTGTAAGTCCTTTCCACGAGCTTAAAACCCTTAAATAGTTTTAAATGTAAGCTCGTGTCTGAGAAAATTTAATTTCTCGTTTTGAGGATAAGTCATCATCGGGATGACCTTTCCTGTCTCTTGAGAGCGAGTTATAGTCTGTTATGTGACTGTAAGTCCTGTACACGAGCTTAAAACCTTCGAATAGTTTTAATGTAAGCTCGTGTCTGAGAAAATTGAATTTCTTGTTTGTTAGGATAAGTCATCATCGGGATGAACTTTCCTGTCTTTTGAGATCGAGTTACAGACTGTAATGTGACTGTAAGTCCTTTTGTACACGAGCTTAAAATCTTTGAATAATTTTAATAATAGCTCGTGCCCGAGAAATTTAATTTCTCGTTTTAAGGATAAGTTATCATCGGGATGAACTTTCCTGTCTTTTGAGAGCGAGTTACAGTCTGTTATGTGAATGTAAATCATTTGGTAAGCTTAACCATGAATCCCCTAAGACACTTGTTTCTCCGATATCTGCTTCTTCAGCAACCAAATCTAAGGGTGTCCTTAGTTTAACGGTACACGATGATTGGACCGCTTAGTTCTTTTGGAACATCAACTTTGGTACCTGCATTCACATTAGGAATTTGCATGCTTTGACATGGGTTAGCGATATCAGTTTTAGAAGCACGTGGGGGTTCACAGTTGGCTTTACTTGTGTCAGAGGCGACCTGAGTAGATGATTCACTTGTCTTAGCTGGCAAACGTTTCCTTTTATAAAAAACCTTAAGTTTAGGCTTAAATGATGTATCATCTTTATCAATTTCCTCCCTAGTAGTCTTAGTAGAATCGGAGACTATCCTAGTTAAAGGGCACTCGTTTCCTACAGTAGTGAAAGTTCTACCAGTGGGGCGCTACATTTTACCAATGAGTTTGATTTTAGCCACCCACTGGGATTTAAGTCTAGCACGGGAGTTCATCTCATTAAGTAATTTTTTGATACATGAATCATGATTGGATTTAAAGACACATGTCCTACATGTTTTACAAGTAGCATATTTAATGTCCGAGTAAGATCTAGAATTCCTAGATGATTGATTGATGCTCCTAGGATGTGACATGCTACGGTTAGCAGTGTTGGGTAAACTAGAAGTCATCTGACTAGGTTTGAAATTCCTGTCTCTTACTTGTGTCTTTTGAATAGCTTCCCTTTGACCAAAATTGTGATTAACGTCATTTGAACTAGTTCGAGACGTGTTCTTTGGACTATGTCTAGGGAGACTAGATGCAATCATGAGATTAGGTCTTGCAAAAGCTGTTTTAGTCACTTTGGGCCTAGATAATGGAGTGACTGGTCTAGAAAGATGAACCATATCAACTTGGGAGGCAAACCGCGGTCTCGAGGATTTTGATCGCTCGGATCTAAATGCAGTCGGTTGACGAATGAACTGATTTGTAGGCGGTTTCCCCAAGATTGATGGTTTTTCAAGCTTAGTGTCCACACTAGTTCCTTTAGTTTTTCTCATTTCATTTTTCAACGCAGCTATAGCAAAGACCTTTTTCCTGTACTTGAGCTTTTAAAGTCTCATTCTCCTTAAGCAAGTTATCTTGGGATGCCAATTTAGATTCTAACAACTTAATTTGTTTCAAAAGATTATCCTTTTCAGCTTTAGAATCTAAAACTTTTTGATCCAATTTTCTTTCAAGAACAACGTTTGACTTTTCAAGTTTTTCAAAATATGTTTCAAATTTGTCCATTTTCTTAGAAAATTCTAATTTGGCATCCTCAAGATCTTTTGATTGTTGAGCTACAATCGTTTCGAGCTCTCTAATCTTGGAATCAGAAGCAGTCAATGAAGCAGTTATAAGACAATTATCATGATGTTTAGCATTTTGAACACTTTCTCCCCCATTATGACTCACATCGGATGAATCAGAAGTGGTATTTCGATCACTCTTTTCCATCCTATGTTTGTCATAATTAGGTTCAGAATGCTCAATATGCGGCATTTCATCAACATATACATCATAAACAACATTACATTGTACCATGTTTACATGCTCTTCGTCGTAAACGGGTAAGGTGTCATCAAAAGAGATCTCGTGAACATTCCCTGACGTGCCACTGATATCATGTTGTCCTCCTGATTCCGTGTTTTTTCCATCGTTAGGCGCCAAATTGTCAACCGTATGACCATTCTCCTCTTGCATCTGCATCATAGATTCTTGCACTCCATTATCATACGCTTGCTGAAGTCGGTATCTTTCATAAATCGAAGACGAAACTAATGACATTAATTTCAACAGTTTATCACGAAAGTCTTTAACCTCGTTCTGTGTGTATTGAAAAAAAGACCGGCATATCCCTGAATTGTCAGACTTTATGATATTGAATTGGAGGAAAGGCGTAAGTTGTGTCACAAGAGCCTTATAAGCAGTTTCTGATGTAGAGTGATTAAAGTCTTCTTTTTGAAGTTGATCAGCAAGTTGGTGCAAGTTGAGAAATAGTGAATCGGTGAATGTATAATGATTTTGACCAGAGAGTGTCACAAATTCGCTTCCTCCTTGAACCCATGCAATGGTCATAAGATGTGACTGAAGTAGTCGACATGAAATTATACCACTTTCTCTAGCTGTGTCTTGCATTAGATGCAATTCTCCCTCTTGAAACGTTGAAGTCAACGAATCCATTGAATGACGATGAAAGATAGTTGTGATTGTGGTTGTATTCGGGATTTTATGAGTCGTGAAAAAAAAATTGAATAACCGAAAAGTTGAATTCACGGGATTTTAGAAACCAACGAAGAAATCGTAAAAGTTCTTGGAGAAAACCTTGATTGGTTATATAAAATCATGCGTGAAATCCTCTAAATTTGTCTGAAGTTCAACTCTTTGTAAAAAAAAAACCGACAGATTGCGTTGTCGTTTAAGCACTTTAGTTTGAAAAATACAAAAATACCCGAGTCCTTCCAATAACAATACCCGTAAATTATTTTAATACCCAATTAAAATACCCGTAAATTACTTTAAAGAAAGTAAATATAAAATCCCCACTAAAAAAAATAAAAACTAAACTACCCCACTAGGTATCCATTCTCAAAGATATTTATATCAACAAATAAAATCCGAGTATTTAAATAAGTTAAATTCCTTGTTTACTCCGTTTGTGAAATATACGTGTATCCACTTAGAACAACACGTGGCCAATTATAGGAGCCACAAACTCGGTCCAAACTAAATGCCTCAGATATATATAATACTCCTCAAAATTAGGTCATTTGAAACCTAACCTAATCTAAATACTTTGTTTCCTCCGCCTATTTAAAACTAATCCAGACACCAACTCACTCAACTTATCCGAATCTCCTCCCTTAATTGAAACCCATGGTTGAGCCAAATCTTAACAAAGATTATTGTGATTAATCTCACTCAACCCACTCAAAGATTATGTTATATTAACAAAGATTATCGCGACAACTCACTCAACTTCGCCTGTTTAATTATTGTGATAAATCTCCCTTAAGTATCACTTTGTTAAATGATACTTAACAAAAGATTATGTGGCTGCAAGATCTGATGATAAAGGGTCTCAGGTAAGATAGTCAGATGTTTTGATTTAAGTTCGTTTGAATTTTTTTTTAAATCGAAACAAAGAATCATGTGAATATAACATAATTGTTATCATTCACTCTTTAATTTTGAAAATTAAAAAACATTTTAAACCTTCATACGAATCTGTGATGACAATGTTCGTGACTATATATCTCTAAAAGATCGCGACATGCATGTCATTACACGAAACAAATCTGAGATCAGTGTTGGAATCTTTGTTGTTGTGATTTGTAGATGTGGATTTGTTTGTGTCACAACTGAAAAAGAAAAAAATTAGGTTTGATGTCGGGAGTATGTTGGGTCGTGTGGGTCGAATCGAGGGTGGGGTAAAGAGGCTGTTTTGAGTCTTGGGATTTGAGTTCGACTGAAACCTTTCGAGTATGATGATGATGTGAGTTGTTAAAACTGATATATTCTAAAAAGATGATGAACTCAGTGAGTTTGATTTGTAAATGATGAACGAGGATGTTGGTTTGACCGAGAGAGGGTGTTCGAGAGGGTGAGTCTGTTGATGTTGTGAAAATTTGTCAAAGGTTTTGTTCGAGAGTGTGTTGTTGGTGTTTGGGTGTGTGTTGTAGGTCTGTTAGGTCGAGGGCGTGAGTCAGATGAGGATTTTGGTTGAGTTTGTGTTTTGTGGGTTTGTCGTGAGAATTCGAGAGTGTTGGTCTAAATGAGTTGAGACGAGTTATATTTCCATCGCAAAACCTTTCAAACATGCATCGCAATATACATACTCTTCCATCGCAATATTCTTATACTTACTCCATCAGAATATCAAGCTTTTCACTATGCCATCGCAATCTTAACAACACTCACCATCGGAATGTCACGAAAAAATTTCGGTAGAGTTTCGTCTCAGTGAACTTTAATCCCGTCGCAATCACAATCGCAAAGTGCAAATGCAACCCACATCGTAATAAGGGTGTCAGAATGATTTGATCGCAAAGTAGAACCAATGGTTATTGCGATCGGAATGAGCAGATATCGGAATACTGGCAACCTTCTATCAGAATAAGACAAAAAAGGAATCCATCTGAATGTAGGAAAAACTTTTCCGATACAAAATTTAGATAAAAAGACAAAACAAAAAGCTATAAAAACTTGGATAAAAAGAAAGACAAAACAGCAAACTATAAAAAACTAATAAAAATGGATTAAAATTGGATAAAAAGAAAGACAAAACAGCAAACTATAAAAAACTAATAAAAATGGATTAAAATTTTGAAAATGGATAAAAATGGAAGAAATTTTTAGTATAAAGATTTGATAAATTTTTTTTTATCAAAGATTTTATAAGAGAAAATTTTAACAACTTAAGCTTAAAGAAGAAAAAAATAGACGAGGAAAAGAAAAAAAATGTGAAAGAAGAAAAAAAATTACCACCAAATCAATAGATTAAAACGTGCCAATCCTAAGAATCAACCAAGCTTTTGATACCAATTGTAGGTCTACATTTTCTAAGGATTAGGCATGTTATGGTTTATCTATTGAGATGGATGGAAAATGGAAGAACTAGAGAGAGAAAGAAGAGAGAGAAATGAGAGAATGAGAGAAATGGTTGATTAAGATGAAATGTGTGTAAACATGAAATGACCAACCCCTCCTAACATGCTAGGAGGGGGTATATATAACCCACCCTACATGTGGGCTATATGGGCTATATTGGATCACGAGCCCAATATCATTGGAGTGACCGATCCTTTCTAAATACGTAAAAACGTATTTCCAACAACAATGGAATTAGTTCAGAACATGGACTTGCCCCTTGAAGATTTTTCAAAGGAGGTAGAGGAGTCTGAATGTCTTCAGCAACACTAGATGTTTCAGTGTTACTGACTTTATCAGTCTCTTCATTCAGACCAATTTTTTCATTAATAGCCTGAGATTCAGGAATTAATATTTTTCTAGTATCAAAGTTAGGCAAAACACTCTCAGGGGTTTGATCTCTCAACCCAGTCTTTTAACTTAGGAATCATTTCATGATCAAACCCAACTGAGGCAGGGAGAAATGCCTTTTCACTCATTTCCTTAGTAGGTGCCTTTTCATTGTCGTGCCCCAAGAATTTTCTTCTTTTGGGCAGGTATTTTTACTGTTTATACACTGAGAAGCTAAGGTAGAGCTATTTGTCCATTTCTCATTGATGCGTTTTTCTTCCTTAAGTTGTTCTTGAAGATCATGATTTATTTTAGTAAGTTCAGTGTTCTGAAGTTGACAGCTTACTACTTTAAATTTGGCTTGTTTTAAAATTAATAAATCTTCTCTACATTTGTTTAATTCAAAGACAAGTTTATTATATTTTGAAAGAAGATTCAATCTCTGCTCTTCAACGAACGATATGTCAATGTTTATATACTTAAGGAATTTTTGCTAATCAGATTCTTCATCCATAGAGTGAAGCATGTTTACCTTTCTCATAGTGATGTCAACCCATTCTCCATTTCGAGCATGATTCTTTCCAACTGATAATTCATCATCACCTAGAGCCATTAACACTTGATACCTGACTTCCTCCTCTTCTGAGGACAAGTCTTCATCATCCCAATCAAAAGTTTCAGCTACTAGCCCTTTGGCTTTCTTCTGAGCAGGCTTTTGAGTCTGAGCAACAGTAGGTTCAGCTTCCAAGAGTGCAAGTTTTTCTTTAACCTTTTTATACTTAAACCTATAGTCTTTCTCAATTTTCTTACTATTTTGAAAACTTTGGTTAATTGGAGAAGCCTGAATTAGTTTTGGTGTAAACTTGTGTTGAAAATTGTCATTGCTTGATGAAAATTTTTGATTTTTATAAGAGGCCAATGGAGTTTTTGAAAGACAATATTTAGCAAAATGCCCAGTTTTACCACATCAGTAGCAATCTAATCCCTTAGTGGATTGGTTACCAGCAAATCTAGTTCTTTTGATATAGCGTTTGGTATTTGCCAACATGGCCCTTTCATGATATTCCCTGTTCAAATTCCTTATGTATTCAGTACTAGATCTTTCATCCACCTCATCATCTGAGGTTTCCTAAAAATCTTGAACAATTGCATTTGAGTAAAAAGTAGTTGTAATAGGGCCATGATCAATTTGGGTAGGTTTGGCTGAGGTGTCTGTTATTAAGGACTTCTTGGACTCAGGATATCTTCTATTTATTAGATTATATTCATAGATAAATCTCCCATAAATGTCTACAAGATCCTAAGTCTGTATGTGATTAGCATTTCTCAATCCTTGAGAAAAACCAAGCCATTTTTTAGGGAGACTGTTCACAAAACCAACATTGATCTCATGCTTAGTCAGTTTCACCCCGTCATTCGTTAGCTAATTGAGCAAGGTTTTATACCTGGTGTAAGTCTGAGTAAGTGTTTCAGATGGTTTGGCCCTGAAAGTGTTATATTCTAACTTCAGGTCCATAATCCTATTTTCCTTAGTGTCGGATGGTCCTTCGAAAATATGAACAAGATCTGTCCAAGTCTCTTTGGCCGTCTCACACTCGATGACAGCCTCCATAATATCGTCAGGAAGACAAGATATTATGATGCTTTTGAGACGTTGGTCTTGATTGACCACTCTCCTTTCATTGTCAGACCATTGGTTTTCAGGTTTGTCATCACCAGTTGCTGTTTTTGGTTTGAATTGACCATTCTTAATACAAGTTATGTAATAAGGTTCAATTCCCATCAAATAACATAGCATTCTTTTCTTCCATTTGTTAAATCTTTCAACTTCTAACTTAGGAGCGTTAACAGAGTAACTCGCTCCTTTTTTGTTAACAAGTTATGGTACATTACTTTCAACCATAATGGATCAAGGTTTTAAAAACTTTGAGACGGTGGTTAAAAGTTTTATAATCCTACCGCTCTGATACCACTTATTGGTCCCTTGTAATTAGTACTATAGTTAAGTATACTAAGTATAGTTCTAACCCATGGTTAAGTAATGCAATAAACTTAATACAAGTAAGTAAATAACACAAAGGTTTTTCAACGTTTAACTCTTAGCTTTATTAAAGAATTATACCCTATTGTATACGAAGCTACAATAGGGATTGAATA
Source organism: Glebionis coronaria (assembly GCA_025667525.1). Classification (NCBI taxonomy): domain Eukaryota; kingdom Viridiplantae; phylum Streptophyta; class Magnoliopsida; order Asterales; family Asteraceae; genus Glebionis; species Glebionis coronaria. The sequence continues at coordinate 166,136,364 of CM046879.1, forward strand.
GATAATGTGTGGTTTGGTGATCTCCTTACTAACAAGCTAGTCCAATCCTAACGATTGCTAAGCTTGACAGTTCTATCAACAAGAGTTTAGAACTTAAGTGTTTGATCGTATTTGGAGGAGAGAAAACTTTGTTTGTGAATGTCTAAAGCATTAAGTGCACAAAATTATTTTCTCTCCTTTTACAAGCATCCTATTTATAGAAGGAAAGTTGGGCAGAAGACAATAATTGCCCATGTGCAATTCATGTCTTATTGGTACAGTGTAGTATCTTGTCTTACCCTATTCTAAGTAGTAAGACGTAAGTCCTTTACACTTGTCAGTACCCCATATATCCCAAAATGGAAAGTCACACTAATTGTGTGCTGTACTTCATCTTGTCACAATTCAACTTATCCCACCTTTACTTCAATCTTGGAGAATGCTTGTTTTCTTCAGGGAGATCGTATAGGGTTCAGTGAGTCTATTGCCACAACTCACTGAACCCATCACCTTCTTCTTCGTCATAGAAGAGATTCATTGAGCTTCGCCTCTCTGAATGCTCGAGTCTTTCTTTTAGACTCAGTCTAGGAACTCAAAGGCACCTCACTGAGTGACTGTTCACTCAATGACTTCGTTATGTTCAAGGTTAATACTTCACTTAGGATGATTGTTATTCAAATCCATCAAGGAGGTCATTAGGTACTGAATTGACCTAACAGCTTCACTATCACCCGGATAGGTGGGGTGTACGCTCTCAGGAATATAGTACTCAAAAATAAAATCCATGTATTTCTCCGCGGACATCACGTTTAGTACATTCGTGATGGTAGGGTTATCCTTCATCATAATTTATGCAAATAAGGAGAAGGGCGTGGTGGTCTAACCTTGTATGATGGATTTCCGTGAAAAAGAAGGAGAAGGAATGAAGGAATAAAAGCAAGTATAACAATGGTGGAAAGGAATTGTTAACTATGTGTGTACACAGTTACGCGCACCATCTTTTTATAGGGTTGCCTCGATTTACGAGGTGCCATGGATGATTGCCACGTGTAATCCACTATGCCCATTTAACGGATGGGGTTCCTGACACCACTGAACCGTCAGAGGGACCCACGGGTCACCTCATATCAATTTTACGTGGCTCAAGAGTGGGTCTGTCTGGTGCACTTTTGCAGAAAGAACGTCTGGCTCATCACTACCATTAATGAATTCATTAATGTTGTCCTGGCCGACCATTTCTATCATGCGGCTATGTTTGCAATAACGATATCTCAGGGACATTGATTAGTCTAGTTATTACGCCTACGGCTGTAACAACTAGACTGGGGAGACATGATGACGTATAGTCCCCAACCGGGTCATGGACCCGGCCAACGGGTACTACCCGTATCCGGCCCATCACGAATGGGTTGGATTAATATCATTTGAGATTATGGGCTTGAATGAACAGTGGACGCATAAGATGTGTGCGGCCCACGACCCAACACAACCGGTACAAGGTTAGACAGAATCACAATTCTATTGGGATTGGGATTTACCCCAAAATATAGGATATACACTCACCATAATTAGAAGATAACAATCAAGCTAATTATGGCACTTATCCTTTGCTTGGGGCCAAAGTATCAGTGACAGCCCATTAGGGTTTCACCGCTTATATAAGGAACCCTCAAGGGTTCCATAAAGGTATCACATTCTCTATACTCTCAACCTACAGCCGATTATCTAACCCTAAACCGATTACTTACTCTCAAGCCGGAGTCTAATCGTGGGATACACTCCCACGGTAAGCTAAACGCGTATTGTTTTAGTGTGTAGGATCTCAGCAAGACATTCACTTGGTGCAAGAGCCAGAGCCCAGCCTACCCGAATTAAGCCTAATTCTGGTCAAGCAAGGATCATCCAACTTTTGTATCAACACTCGAATTTTAGCTTAGAGTCGGAAATTGGTTAAGCGACGTGTGAGGTTTCTCCACCTCAAGGAGCTTGTTGATAAGTGAACTCTCGAGTAGGGTACTCGATGAGGGGAGTAGGGACGAAGATAGAGCTTCGTAGAAGAACCACTATAAATCCTTGGCGTTTGGTTTGATCTTTCCTTTCCTTTATCTCTTTACATCCTTTATTCATACTTGCATATCCTTTGTGATTATTAGCTTAGCAACACTATCACTTGTTCATATTGTGCATAAGAAGGTTTCACATAAATCACTCGAATCTAACATTTTGAAAAGAACTTTTAAAAATGGATACTTAGATCATTTAACTAGTGAAACTATTCAACCCCTCTTCTAGTTTCTACAATTGGTATCAGAGCGGGTTATTCAAGCTTTTGAAATATATTGTATTTTAAATCTTGTATCGATCTGTGGACTCCAATAAGTACCTAGAAGGGAAATCTATGCAAAGACCATCACTTTTTGAAACAAATAGTTTTATTAATTAGAAAAATTGATTGAAGACTTATGTGAAATCAAAAGATTTAGATATTTGGCATGTTATTACTAATGGTGATTTTTTACCTTTACAATATAATGAAGTTTGTAAAAAGAAAGAACTTGTTTCTTTTGAAAATCAAAATGATGACACTAAAAAGAAACTTGCTAAAAATAATGAGGCTAAAATGGTTATTTATAATATTTTACCTAAGAAAGAGTATAAAATAGTTTTTGTGTGTAAAACCACTAAAGAAATTTGGCAAACTCTTTTGATAACCCAACAATGTAATAGTCAAGTCAAAGAAAGCAAAATCGATCTTCTTGTTCAACAATATGAACAATTTGTCATCTTAGAAGATGAGACTATTGATAGTGTATTTTCTAGATTGAACACTATTATTACTAGTCTAAAAGCACTTGAAGAAGGTATTTATAGCTAGAACAATGTTAGGATGTTTCTTCGAGCGTTTCATCCGAAGTGGAGAGCTAAAGTCATGGCGATTGAAGAATCAAAGGACCTCACTACATTATCACTCGATGAACTTGTTAGAAACTTGAAAGTCCACGAGATGATAATCTTAAAGGACTCAGAGATTTTCAAGAGAAAAGGTGAAAGAAAGTATAGCTTTGAAACCAAGAAAGAGCATAGTAATCATGAATGCTCAACTTAGTGAAGATGAAGAATATGTTGTGGCGGTTAGAGACTTCAATAAGTTCTTCAAGAGGAGAGGACAATATGTGAGACGACCTAGCAACAACAAGAACTCATTCTCGAATAACCAATTCGACAAGAATGAAAATCTATGCAAACTAAGTCTAAAGTTCATAGAAAAGAATAAATTGCTAAAATCAACTAGATATAAACTTGAAAACGAGATTAGTGAGCTAAAAGGTAAATTAGCTAAAATTGAGAAAAAGAAAGAAGTTGATTTAGGATGTCTAAATTTTGAAAACCTTAGACAAGAAAATGAGAAATGTTGGAAATACGTTTTACGTATTAGAAAGGATCGGTCACTCCAACAATAGTCTAAGTGGTAGCTCATAGTTTAGTTAACTTAATATTCAACAAACAAGGCCAAGCCAAGCCTACAACATGTGTAGGCCGGCGGCCCAATGTAAGCCCAAGCCCATCACATAGGCTTGGGTATATAGACCCTCTCCTTAGATGGAGAGGGTGTGGTTTCATTTCATTTTACACATAGTTAATCACTTTCTCTCTCTAAAGTGTGTGTGAAATCATCTATCTTTCTATCTCTTTCTCTCTCTAAACATAAGCTAGATTTACAATATCCTACAAATGGTATCAAGAGCCATGGGATGATTGTTTGGTTTATGTGTTTGTGTTTTTGATTCATACGCCTATTTTGATCCATTTTACACGAACCAATTTTTTTTTTGTGTTTTTATGATTTTTCTTGATACAAATCTTCTACATAGTTGTGGTAGAGATTTGGTATAGTTACTTTGGCTAAAAAACAAAAATTTTGGGTTTTTTGATCAGTTTTTGGCTTAAAATCCCGAATTGGTTGAGTTTTGTCCGAGAATAGTGGGAAATATTCTGATAGAAACCATCAGAAAAGGGTTTAAGTATTCCGACAACTTCCATCGGAAAGGGGTTTATCATTCCGACCATTATTCCGACGGGTATTCCGATTGTGGTATTCCGACACAGGTTATTCTGATGGTATTCCGATAGAGGTTATTCCGACGCAGATTATTCCGACGGTATTCCAATAGAGGTATTCCGATAGGTTTATTCCGACGGTATTCCGATAGAGGTTATTCCGATAGGTTTATTCCGATAGAGGTTATTCCGATAGAAGTTATTCCGATAGACTTATTCCGACGGTTTTCTGATTGATATTCTGACAGTTTTCCGATCATTCATTCCGAGCAATATTCCGACGATCCAAAAATTATTCCTTAAAAAATTTCGAGAACATATTTTAGGGGATTTCAACATTGTTTCTCGGATTTAACACACAACAACAAATACATTTACTTTCTCTCATTGTTCGATCAACATTTGTAAATCTTAACTTAACGAAATGGAGTACACATCTCTTTTGCATAAGTACATCCACTCGGGTACAGATAATCGTCGACCAATGTTGGTGAAGACTATGTATGAGGATTGGGCTTCCCGAATGGAACTTTATATGTTGAACAAATAAAATGGACATCTAATTTGGGCATCGGTGCTCAATGGACCATTGGTATATGGTACTGTGACGGAAGGTGTTGTTACTCGTCCTCGCACAACGGGTGAACTAACTGGAGATGCTAAGATACAAGACAAGTGTGATAAACAAGCTACAAATATCATTCTCCAATCCGTTCCTCCAGATGTCTACAAACTCATCAGTAAACATAAAGTTGACAAAGAGTTATGGGATAGAATTCGTGTTCTAATGCAAGGCACTTCGTTAACTAAACAAGAACGAGAGTGTAAGCTTTATGATACTTTTGATAAGTTTGCCTATGTGCCAGGGGAGACTCTCAATGATTACTATCTGATTTACCCTATTGTTGAATGAGCTCAATATCTATGGCATGGCAATTCCTACGTTTCAATTGAACACCAAGTATTTGAACACTCTTCCTTCAGAATGGAAAAAGTACGTGACGGATGTTAAATTGGATAAGGACTTGCATAACACCAATGTGGATAAACTTCAAGCTTTTCTTCAACAACACGAATGCGATGTGATCGAGGCTCGGTTGTCTACACCTCAAGTTCATGATCCACTTGCCATGTATGCTTCTCAACAAAACATGGCTTATACTTATCAACAACCATCATACTTGCAGCAGCCACCACCACACACCTATCAACAACCACAACAACTATCTTATCAACAACTAATGATGCCCCATCAATCATTTCAACAAAGTGTTCATCAACAATCCTTTCCACAACAACCACCACATCAGACATCACCATCACAAGTCAACACTTCTCCAATGGGCTATACACCTCAGCAAGGATATTTTCCAATTGAAGCACAACCAGCACAAGCATTCTACTCCAATGAACTTCCACCAATCCAAGCACCGGTCTTTACTCCAAATGATACGCCAACTGATGTTCTAAACCATCTCACTGCCTACTTGTTAAAACTTGTTGCAACTAGAGGATTTCCACCAACAAACAATCAGCTCCGCACCTCTTCAAATCCTTGACAACAAGCCACTGTTCAAGATGGTCAAGTGACGGTGCAACCTATTCAGGGAAGGCAAAATTCATATGGACCTCATACAAGGACTGTGAATGCTCAAGTTGTGAATTCTCAAGCTAATGGAAATGGAAGCCCTATTGGTCCTCAAAAGGTTGTGACTTGCTACAATTGCCGAGGACAAGGTCATATGGCTAGGGAATGCACTTAGCCAAAAAGGAGAAGGGATGCAACGTAGTTTCGTGAGAAGATGTATTTGGTCGATGCTCAGTCTAAGGGAAAGATTTTGGATTCAAAAGAGTTAGCATTTCTTGCAGACCCAGGGGCAGCAAATAATGAAGGCATTGCAGTCGTTTCCACTTCTAATGCAACTTATCAAGCAGATGATCTTGACGCATATGATTCGGATTGTGATGACATTCACTCTGCCCAAGCTGCTCTCGTTGATAATCTCTCTCACTACGGTTCTGACGTCGTCAGTGAGGTACCAATCACATCTAATAATATTGATGATAACCAACATCAAGTTGGGCATGAAAATGACAACCTCGAACAACATTCGAGAACTAGTAACTCAAATGATGTGGTACCCAACCCTACACATTTGAGTGAACCTCAACCAAATGCTACGACGGGTATGGAATCTTATGCTCAACATGATTTGGTCATGGTACCTAAACATAGTATTGATCAAATGCATATGGCTCTCAAACAATCCATAGATACGAATTCCACCCTAACAACTGAGCTTGAGTTGCATAAAAAAAGGTCAAAACTTTTGAAATGGTCCCTCAAGCAGAGAAAATAACGTGTTCTGAATTTGACCAATTTCGTTTTGAAAAGATTGAACACTTGAAAGGAATAGAATCATTAAAAGCTAATCTTTCCAATGAATTAAAAGCAAAAGAGTCGGTTGTCAATGATTTTCAGAAACTTAAAATGGATTTTGTTGTCCCTTAAATTTAGATGATTATAGATAGAAAATAGATGAAAAGAGATGGATTCTTAGAGAGAGAAAGTAGTGAGAGAAAGTAGAGAGAAGGAGAGGATTAACTTGTAGAATATTAGATTAAGGAAAGAATAAAGTGAACAACCAACCCTCCTAACATGCTAGGAGGGTAGTATATATAGTCCACCCACATGCGGGCTTTAATGGACTATATATTGGGCCGGGCTTGTCTTTTGGACTTTAATTAGTTTAAATCCAAGCCCGTAAACCACGACTAATTAACTACCTATTACAACGTTCTAATTAATGTTACAATAATAACCTATGACCGAGCATTCTTGTTTGCCTCAATATTTTGAGGTTAACAATCTCCCCCAATGTGAGGTCATACCCTTTTGATATTTGGAGAATAGTAGAGATTACGAATCTCGTCATAAATGAGTCTTGAACGTGTAACAGTAGTCTGATTCCTTCATGCTGTGATATTTGAGTCTTTGTCATCGTCTTTAGACTTTGTCTTTTAGTCTTGAGATCTTCAAATCATCCTTGACTTGTCATTGCCATCTTGCGATCTTGTGTCTTTATCCACATGCTCACACTATCAATTGTTTGATAAGTCTTTTGGCATGAATATGTGGTTTTGAATCTTTGACTTTGCTGAGTACACCGTGACGTCACCTTCTTGAGACAAAACATAGACACGGACCAAATGGCTTTGACATTCGTCCTAAATCGGTAGCGTTTTACCTCTGGTCCGTGAAGACCGTTATACGACGTTAAATACCGTACCTGTGATTAGGTAGATTCAATTAAGAATCTCCTTGACAAGGTTTCGAGGCTGTACTAGCCGTTCTCTTTACTCGACCGTCTCAAAGCAAGACTGCGAACATAAAGAGTGAATCAATTAGATAAATATCCGCTTGATTAAAGTCGTCAATTCAAATTCCTGGAACAAGTTTGATTCATTAAGAATCTTACCATTGTTGCTTTCTAGTTGACACAAGTTTGTTTCATAAGAATCTCACAAGTCACCTACCGTAGCGCTGTTTGATGTTGACGCTAGAAGGATTTCCATTCGTCACTGTGAATATTAATGAATATCACTCTGAATGTTCTGGCAAGACCATAAAGATATTGCGTAGAAACCTGAAACGAGTTTGAATCAATTCCGAATCAAACCAATGTTGCTTTTCAGTTTTACATATGTTCAATTCATAAAGAATCTTGCATATGACCTACCGCAGTGCTGTTTGATGTTAACACTAGAAGGATTTCCACTCATCATTGTGAATACTAAGTAGTATTACTCTGAGTGTTCTAGCAATATCGCAAGGATATAGCGTAGGACTCTCTTTATCTTCATCCGTGTGTCCTAACGAGATTTGATTGATCTCTTGGCTCTAGACTCGATTTGTGCACTTTTGGTAGTCGGAGGCTGGAGCAGATGCCACCTATTCAATATCAACTATCTCGGAGTGAGAAAGTCAATGAAGTCCTGTTGATCTCCGTGATAATAAAACAGACTTCTTTTGAGAGAAGCTTGAGTAGCTAGGAAAGGGTTGTGCTTCACATCACTGGGTCCATGATGAGTTTTCTTCATGATGTGTTGACCTGGTTTCTGCCTAAGTTGTATGGAGGGCTTCTTTCTTTAGACCCTTTATCCTTACATTTCTTTTTCATTCTTCAACCCCTTCAATGCTTACCAAGTCATCGTTAATAGCACCTTGTTGTATTTGTTCCGGTGCTATCATCAGTACTTAGTCGGCATTCAGCTTCGTTCACATTATACTCCATCTTTCCTAAGGACTTCTAATAATCTATTGGATTGTCCCTGGGTAGATCCCTCCGTTTCTGGTTGGATCATAGGACTTAAACCTAACCACCCTTTTGACACCAATAACGTCATGATGTTGTGGGTTTTTGATCGTAACCATGAGTGCTTGAGTCTTTAGATCACATCTTAATCACATTTTCTCCCCCTATCTCTAATATATAAAATCTTTTGATATTAGAGATACCAAATTTGATTAAAATATATTTTGAAAAATAGTCATGAAAATCTTCGGGAGAACAATGTGTCAAACTTAACATGATTTTGGAACGCTCCCCCTCAAAAATTGATCCAATAGAATTGTCATTACGAGGATTTGATCCACATTAAAGTTTTGAGGATGGGAGTAGTTGAACACACAATTTTTGAAAGATTTTGAATATCATTGAGAAATTCTTGAAAAAATTGTGTTCAACGCTTTTTGAAAAATCAATTCCTTTTTTTTTGACGAAAAGGTTTTTCTAAAGCATAAACTTGAATGTCTTGACAAATCCACTCAAGTGTAAGAAGATTTAACTTCTTTTGCTAAGGGTAAGAGCACGAAATCGTACACTCCCCCGTGAATATAGTTCCGGGTTGCAATCTGAAAGTGATTACAAGCCATTGTGTTGAGCTCAAAACGTTGAATGTTTTGTGACAAGCTCAACCCGAGATAGATTGCTCTACCCGTTGTTTGGAAATATTGTCCAAAATAGACAATTTCCTTTATTAAAAGAAATGACATGTTTTGAAAAATATTTACAACTTTCATTCGAGCTTTATGTACACACCCGTGTCGTTATTAAGTAACATTTCTAGGTACGTCCATATTATTGATACTGAAAGACATGTCGAGAAGAATATTTTAGGATTTTGAAAGATTTTTAATTTTGTGTTTTTGTTTTATATGTTTTATATTATTTTGCTTTTTCAAAGGTATTTACAAGTAGATGTTTGATAGATGGATCAAGCAGGCTTCTTTGCCAGAACCTCCAGTTCTGCTGGAGTCAAACATCTCATACCAATTTGCCTAACAAGATACACAAACCTCTCTTTCGAAAGAGCTTTTGTAAACAAGTCAGCTAATTGGTAATCAGTTCCAACAAAGTATAATTCAACAATACTCCTTTCAACTTGTTCCTTAATGAAGTGATATCTGACATCAATGTGCTTCGTGCGGGAATGCTGGACCAGATTGCAGGAGATGGCTATGGCCGACTTTGAGTCACAGTACATAGGTACTTTATCAAAGTGGAAGCCATAATCCGTGAGTTGTGTTCTCATCCAAAGAACTTGAGCACAACACGCAGATAGAGACACATACTCCGCTTTGGTTGATGAAAGTGACGTGCAATCCTGCTTCTTGGAAGACCATCCCACAAGCTTATCTTGACCTAGAAATTGTGCACCACCTGAAGTACTTTTACGTGTATCAAGACACCCTGCATGATCAGAATCTGAATAGTCTGTTAGAAAGAAACCGGTTTCCCTCGGATACCAGAGTCCCATGTGAATGGTATTCTTAAGGTACCAAAAGATCCGTTTAACCTCATTGAGGTGCTTTTCAGTGGGTCGTGCTTGATATCATGCACAATAGCATGTAGCATGATGAATATCAGGTCTGCTTGCTGTCAAGTACATGAGGGACCCGATCATGGAACGATATCTCGTTTGATCTATGGGTAATCCCTCCAAATCAGCATCTAGGGATGTGGTTGATAATGGTGTCCCAACGGGGTCACATGATGTCATACCATGCTTTGTGATTATCTCTTGACAATACTTAGCTTGGTTAATAAAGATACCACTTGGGGATTGGTGAACTTGAATTCCTAGAAAGAATTTTAGTTCGCCCATCATAGACATTTCAAATCTGTTGTGCGTCACTGTTTCAAACCATTTTGTAAGTTTTGGGTTTGTAGACCCGAAAATAATGTCATCAACATAAATCTGCACAAGCAAAATGTCATCCCCATATTTATAAGTGAACAAAGTTAAATCAATGGAACCTTTTGAGAAACCTTTGGAGACCAGAAATTTCGAGAGCTCGTCGTACCACGCCCTTGGAGCTTGCTTGAGTCCATATAATGCTTTGTGGAGACGATACACCTTGTCAGGATAATGAGGATTGACGAATCCTTCTGGCTGCGTGACATATACTTCTTCCTTCAAAGGACCGTTAAGAAACGCCGTCTTTACGTCTATTTGATAGACAATGAATCCCGTATGTGCACATAAGCAAGGAAAATCCTGACCGCTTCCATTCGAGCTACTAGTGCAAATGATTCTTCAAAATCAATACCCTCTTTCTGTCCATACCCTTTAGCCACTAGCCTAGATTTATTCTTGATGATCGTGTTTTCTTCATCCATCTTGTTTTTCCAGATCCATCGAATATTTAATGGTGTTACATCGTATGGTCTGTCAACAAGTTCCCAGACTTTAAGTCATTCAAATTGTTGAAGTTCATCCGTCATCGATTCAATCCAAGCATGATCAGCCATGGCTTCTTTGATGTTTTTTGGTTCGGCTGAACTCACGGCGAGTGCGAACATACAAACATCGCCATCGGTGTGAAGCTATCGTCTTGTACGAACGGGCTGTAAAGGGTTTCCAATTACATGAACCAAAGGATGATCTCGGGTCCAATGATGTGTTGAAGGATGTCGTTGGTAGAACGTATGCGTATTTGACGGATCAACATGGGGAGTAGAAGACTCTCCAGTTTCGTGTACTGGTGTACCAAATGGGTTGATAAATTCGTCTTCGTCAGATAATGCATTGTCTGCTTGATTTATGTTCTCTGGAGCAATGACAGTAGTCGTGGATGTTGTAGGATCGATTGTTGAAGTGATATTCTGAGGAGGTAAATCTGCAGCAACCCGCGTTGAAGTAGATGAAGTTGTATCCGGTTGTTGACGATGATCGGTATCATCAGTCTTATCATGAGTGTCAGCGGAAGACTTCGATACAACTTGTTTCTCCCCCGTAAAATATTCATCATACATTGGTCCATATAACATTTCCAACTCTTCAATTGTCGTGTCGAATGTCATATCAGATCTAGGAACATTTTCTGGAACCAGCGTTGAACTTGACGGTTCATTGCTGTGGTCTTGAGTTCCGAGTTCCGTGCAGTTGTGAACGGAAGTCGTGTGTCGTTGTGGATCGGGACTTAAACTGTTTTGTTCAAGTGCCATCTCTTGTAATTCATCAAATCGGATATGAATAGTCTCGACAATCAATTTTGTTCTCTTGTTGAATACTCTATATCCCTTAGACTATGTTGCATATCCCACAAGAATACATGCATCACCTTTCTCTTTCATTTTATCCAAATTTTCACCATCTCGAATAATGTAGCAAGTACATCCAAAAACATGAAGGTGTTTGAGTGAAGGTTTTTGGTCATGAATTATGTGATATGGTGTCTTTTCGTGTCTTGGGATAATTAAGGAGCGGTTTTGTGTGTAGCATGCGGTTGACACGGCATCGGCCCAAAAGTACAGTGGAAGTTTTGAAGCGGATAGTAATGTTCGAGCAGCCACAACTAAAGTACGGTTTCGTCTTTCAACAACGCCGTTTTGTTCGGGTGTTCGAGCAATTGATGTTTCATGTTCAATCCCTTCGGCTTCAAAATACTTTCTCATATTTGAATTCAAAAATTCTGTACCTCTGTCAGTACGAACCACTTTAACTTGAGCTTGAAGACCACGTTGTATCAGTTTAAGAAAGCTGATGAGAACATCGGGTGTTTCATCCTTGGACCTCAAGAAGTGAGTCCATGTGTACCGTGAGTAATCATCGACAGTTACCAGAATATATTTCTTTCCATTGATACTCTGCACACGCATGGGACCACACAGATCCATGTGAAGAAGATCTAACCGTCATTTAGAGCTCGGTGTGGTCTTTGTTTTAAAGCTACTTCGTTTAGCTTTACAAAGTTCACAAGAAGAACAAAGATGATCTTTGATGAATTTCAAACTTGGAAGACCTCTCACAATATCTTTCTTGGAAAGCAAGTTGATGGTATCAAAATTAAGATGAGAAAGACGTTGATGCCATAACCATGCCTGAGTCGTTGAAGCTTTAGCCATGAAGCAAATTGGAGTTGATGAAGATGTGTGTAAAACCCGCATGCTTTTACCATGAATAGTGCCCTTAAGATCGTACGTCCCAGATTAAAACTTACCTTATTTAGTATTGATCACATTCATGTGCTAATAGTCAAGCAAGTGCATACGTGTATGACATGATAAGTATCGATTACGTACGAACTCATGATAAACAGTTAATAAATATGTCACGTGAACATAATTAAATCATGATCACCATTTAAATCACGAACTAAGATAATTACGTAAATACATATAATATAATTACGAGCGTTAAAATTACGTTAAACTACATGATAAAATAAACAGAAACAGTTTAAACACGAACACGTTTAACCACGAACGAACACGAAACATCGGGACACGAGAAAAGGTACGGGTACCCCATGTGGGGCCCCCATACCCACGGCACAACAACCAAGAAATGGGCTAAGCCCACCAAGTTTACATGAAAGGGGGGGGGGGGGTAAAGGGTAAAAAACTATTTTCATTTTCACTTTTCAAGAAAGTAAACATAAAACCCTAAAAGATTTTCTCCTTCTCCTCCTTGTTCCTCCTTGTGCCGCCACCCATAACAACACCATAGGAGGGTGTTGTTGATTTTTGACATTAAAAACAAGTGCTAGAAACTGTGTTTGTTCATCCCTTTTCAAGCTACGTATTGGTATATCATTCTAAACCTTTCTTTTTAATTCTTTTTAATCTTTGATTATTTTCATGAACATGTCATTAATATTCTTATTAAAACATGATAATTAAACATTGATCTAACATGTTTTGGGGTAAATTAAAATCAAAGGATGATATAAAAGGGTGTTTGGTTTAGCCGCCTAGTATAACCAACCCGAAGGGGGTTCGGTTTGCTTATTGCCGCCACCACCAAGACCATTTTTGGTCTTGGTTGGTGCTTGTGGGACCCACGACAGCAAGGGGGCACACGTACCCCGAGTTTGGCTCGGGGTACGGTGTCGAGTTCATGCCCGATTCATGGTTCGTTGGTTAAATCATGATTTATGCTACATGTAATTTTTATGAATTATGAACTTAGGATATAATTAATTAATAACATGAGATATTAATTAAATCATGACTTAGGTTATTTTAATTATTAATTTAGCATGATATTAATTTAACCTAAGTATTTTATGTTATAAGTTATAATTAATTAATTATTTAAAACATGCCTATAATTAATTAATTTAGACATGACTTAGGTTATGTTATTAATGCATAATAATACACATTTTAACCTAAGTATTTTTATTCCATTTTAATTAAAACATGTTATACTTTAATTAAAATGCTTAACCTATAGTTTAATTAAAATACATGAAATAATAATTAAACAATACACTATATCATATGACTTAAGAAGTAAGCTTATAAACACTTATACTTATATGTTAGCTTATGTAACCAACATAATTCTAAATATGGAAACTTCTATTTATAGAAACTTAATTAAATAAGGCAACTAATCTATTAATGGAAACCTTCTATATATGGAAATCTATCTATTTCAGGCAGCTAATCTAATCATGGAAACCTTCTATATATGGAAACTTATTTAATTAAGGCAGCTGATCTATTTTTAGAAACTAATCTATTTTAGGCAGTAAATTCTATTTTTGGAAACTTTCTATTTTTGGAAACTTTCTATTTTTGGAAACTTTCTATTTTTGGTAACTTCTATTTTTGGAAACTTTCTATTTTTGGAAACTTTCTATTTTTGGAAACTTTCTATTTTTGGAAACTTTCTATTTTTGGAAACCTGCTATTTTTGGAAAGTTACTTATTATTACACAGTAAGTATAATAATACATGAAATACCAGTAATACTTAATCAGATTAATCAGAATACAAGATAAACACAGTTTAAGGCTTTAAACAGTAAACCATGACCTAAAACATACCAAGTAAGCTAAGATGAGACATAAAACCCAGTACGTAATCAGTGATTCGATACTTATACACGTGTGTATTCATGTAGCGTTAGTGATCCAGAAGTATGAGTCTTTCTTCCGTTCATTCACTGGACTTGAGGTACGGATTCCCGTCCTTTCAGTATGGACATTCTTTTCTTATTAGGATTTCCCCGTATGCAGCCAACTGTTTTCCCAGTATTTGTTTTATTGTTTTGAACTGCTTATGTTTAATTAGCATAATCTATAGCCATATACAAGCATGACCAGTTTCACCTAGTTATGGAGGTACCATAACCATAACATTGGAGGCACCAATGTTATGACTTCCCCACGACGGAGTGATTGCTCGTGGCGTCCCTTTTCAGTTTTGGCCATATTATTATATCATGTGGGGCGTATGGGTGCATCCTAGTTACATGTTTTATTCAGTATATCATGGTGAATGTGGTGTGTGACTTGCATCCTTCACAAGGAGTTGATCCCTCCTACCCAAACCAGTATATTAATTAGAGGCATCCCCTCTAATCAGCATGATGAGGTCACCCCTCCAAGTATTCATGCACGTGACCTTTTCATGACCTATATGGGCTATGGTATATTTATGTTAAAACAGTTTTCATAAGATAAACATAAGGCTTTTCAAACTATAAAACCAGTTTTCTTAATACTTAACCAGTTTACTCAGAACTTAGTCTTCCGCTGTTATATATTACATGCTTATCCTATTTCATGCTATATTGTACATCCGTGCACTGAGCGTCTTGCTCAGCCGTTTTCCTTTTCATGTTCCCAAAACGGCAGGTACTCAGGGACGCTCGTAGATCTCAAACGTACGTGCATATGGATTGGAAGCTTTACTGCCTTTCTTTACTTTATGCATTTCCTTTACTTTAATACAGTTGCTTTGGACATTGTTTCATCCTTTCCTTTTACAGTATTTATGTTTGTGTGTGATGAGCTCTACTTTGGGGTTACCGATGTTTGATTCCGGTATTTCCCTTTTATGGTCAAATAATGCTTAGACATTTATCCTTGTATGCTTTGATGACACGCCATGATTATGCGTAAGATTCCATTTCCAAAATGGGGTGTTACAATTATGGTATCAGAGCCAAGGCTTCGACCTGTAGGCTCTCAAATATGACCTGTGATTAGTGGGTAGTCACTACGGTCTTCCTAGAACTGACAGTTGTTTTCATGCATTCATCATTTTTAAGCATACATATACATGTCATTGTTACAGGGTTTTTGACTAAGTAATGGTTGGTACAGGACTGGCCCTATTTAGTCGAATGTGTTTTATCGAAACTTTTAGATTTGGGACCGACCCATAGGCGTCCCCTCGATATGTCTTTTATTTTGAGTGAACTGACCAGAGGCGTTCACTCTCGAGCATCAAAAGTTTTCATAAAACTGCATCATGCATTCATACAAAGATTTTCTTGCATAAAATTTTTCTCATGAAATTTTTGATATAATTTTTTTTTCATGTATATATATATAATATATATTTTATGTTTCGAACTGTTAATCATATGTTTTATGTTATACTATCAGATGGTTCTCACACGCGAACAAGAGCAGCTCAATGCTGCAATTCAGGCTGCCATGCAAGCCTTGCTTCCTCAACTGAGGAATGACATCCGTGCTGAAGTCCAAGTTGCCAACAATCAGCAGCAGCAGAATCAGGCACCTCCTCCTCCTCCTCCCCCAGTGACACTAGCAGTGTGGTTGGAAAGATTCAACAAGCTCCGTCCTAGAGCTTTTGAAAAGACTGATAGCCCCAGCGATGCTGAAAGCTAGTTGACTCATATCGAGAAGATTTTCAATGCTATGGGATGTGACCCCGCATTCAAGGCGAGATTGGCATGCTACCGGTTTGAAGGCGATGTACTCAACTGGTGGCTAGCCTTGACGCAGTCGGAAGGAGGTGATGATTGGGTCGTTGGTTTGACATGGGCCCAATTCAAGGAGAGAGTGATGGAACAGTTCTTTCCCAAGGCAGAGCAGGACAAGCTCAAGCGAGAGTACCATGGGATACGTCAGAGAGCGGGCGAGAATAGCAACGAATTCATGCAGCGGTTTCTTCGCTTAGCTAGTTTTCTGGGAGCAGCAGCTGGTACTCCTGAAGAGCAGGCACACCAATTTAGGTGGGCACTTCGCACCTCGGTCGCGAACAATCTGGTGTGTGCTATGTTCAATACAGTAGCACAAGTGGCCGACGCAGCAAGGAAGCTAGAGATGTTGCAGGAACGAGATGAGTTCGGGGAAGCTGAAAGACCCGACAAGAGGTAAACATTTCGTGTTCTAACGATAACCAGAGCGCATCCTATCATTATATGTTCAATAATCATCTCTAAACTGTATCTTCCAGGCAGAAAACTGGGGACCGGTCTCAGCCGGCTACTCAGCAGCAGCCTCATCAGCCCAAAGGAAACGGTCACATTAACGACCGTTCTGTTGTGGAAAGGCGTAGCGGTAATGATAATTACCGTAATAACGCTGGACACTCCAACAACAGCAGGTCCTACTATTTACGCATCTTCTTATGATTTCATGTTATATCTCTCATGCTGACACTATATTAATCTCTACCAGGAACCACGGTAACGGGAAGGACCAGAACCACAGGGGTTCGCAGCCTAACCGTTCAGCTAACACTGGTGAACATCTTATGACGTATATGTCTTATACTCGTGCATATACTTTATTTTAACACATTTTGTCATCAGCAGGCCCTCAACAAGCAAGGACTCCTGCTGGAGGATTCACTCATCCTCTTTGCAGCACTTGCCATCGCAGACACCCTGGCCCATGTCGTCGTGATTCCGACGCATGCTACAAGTGCGGCCTCCCTGGCCATCGTATGAGAGATTGCCGTAAGGGTGAAATGAAGGGTACTTCGGGTCATGCTGATACTAAACCGCCTCCTACCGCTGGGCGTGTCTACACAACATCACGTGATCAGGCAAACAAATCTACAGGTACCATTACTGGAATTTTGTATATGTACGGCCAAGCTGCATGTGTTCTTTTCGACACGGGTGCCACTCTTTCAGTTATTTCCACTACATATGCTAAGAACATCAGGACACTTCCCTCGCCATTAGAAAATAGGCTTACCATTTCCACGCCTTTGAAGGACTCTATATTAATAACTCATGCATACAAGAGTCTTCCTCTAGAATTTGACGATAAAGTGCGTGCAGTAGATGCACTTCCCCTAGACATGATTGAGTTCGATATGATTCTCGGCATGGACTGGCTATCCAAGCACCATGCTACCATAGACTGCCACTCATATCGGGTGATCTTCGGCGACATTAATGCACCAGAGTACATTCATAACGGGTTCATACCCGGACGGTCTGTACAAGTCATATCTACCTTGCAAGCACGTGCATTACTGTCACATGGCTGCGAGGGTTATCTAGCTACGGTTCATGACATGGATGCTGAATCCCCATCGATTCAGGATCAACCAGTAGTTTCGGAATTTCTAGACGTCTTCCCAGCTGAACTTTCAGGCATACCACCTGCTCGAGAAGTAGAGTTCAACATCGACCTTGTTCCAGGAGCTGAACCAATCTCTAAGGCTCCGTATCGTATGGCTCCCATAGAGCTAAAAGAACTGAAGGACCAACTGCAGGAACTTCTTGAACGAGGGTTCATTAGACCAAGCGCATCTCCATGGGGCGCACCGGTCTTGTTCGTTAAGAAGAAGGACGGCAGCATGCGACTTTGCATTGACTACCGTGAACTTAATAAGATTACCATCCGCAATAGATATCCACTGCCACATATAGATGATCTGTTTGACCAACTTCAAGGAGCCAAACACTTCTCAAAGATCGATCTAAGGTCAGGCTACCATCAGCTAAGGGTTAAAGAGCAGGATATTGCCAAGACTGCTTTTCGTACCCGCTATGGACATTATGAGTTTGTGGTCATGCCATTCGGCCTGACTAACGCTCCAGCAGTATTCATGGATCTGATGAACAGAATCTTCCACGAATTCCTTGATAAGTTTGTCATTGTATTCATCGATGACATCCTGATTTTCTCAAAGTCCACGGAGGAACATGAAGACCATCTCCGTACGGTACTACAGATTCTTCGTCAGAAGCAGCTGTATGTGAAATTCTCCAAGTGTGAGTTCTGGTTAAACAAGGTGGCATTCTTAGGTCACATTGTATCAGCAGAAGGGATCACTATGGACCCAACGAAGGTTGAGGCTATCACTAAATGGCCAAGACCAACATCAGCGACTGAAGTCCGCAGTTTCTTAGGCTTAGCTGGATATTATCGCAGATTCGTGGAGAACTTTTCCCGTTTGGCACTACCTCTCACCAAACTGATGCGTAAAGGAGAGAAATTCGTCTGGACGGAAGAACGAGAGAAGAGCTTCGAAGACCTAAAACAGAAGTTAGTATATGCACCTAATCTTACTCTCCCATCTGGTACAGGTGGATTTCAGATCTACAGCGACGCATCGGGGAAGGGACTGGGCTGTGTTCTCATGCAACATGGGAAAGTGATTGCGTATGCTTCACGGCAGCTTAAGCCCTATGAAGAAAACTATCCTACGCATGACCTGGAACTTGCTGCAGTGGTGTTCGCATTGAAAATATGGAGGCATTACTTATACGAAGAATCATGCGACATTTTCACGGATCACAAGAGCTTGAAGTATATCTTCACTCAACGTGAATTGAACATGAGACAAAGGAGATGGTTGGAACTGTTGAAGGATTATGATATTAACCTACAGTATCATCCCGGAAAGGCTAATGTAGTAGCAGATGCATTCAGCAGAAAGTCCGGAATGATCAACGGCATTGAGATCAAGGAACAAAACATAAGAGACTTGGAGCGGCTAGACATCAAAATCATGGTACGTGGGCAGCACGGATACTAGGCGAATCTTAGAGTAGAACCTGAGTTACTGTCTAGGATCAAGGAAGAGCAGAAGGATGATGGAGAAATTTGGGCGATAATTCAGAATTTGGAGAAGCAGACAGAATTCAGAATGGACGCAGACGGTATCGTTTGGCAGGGCACGAGACTTTGTGTTCCTGACAATCAAGAACTCCGGGAAGCATTGTTAGCTGAAGCTCACAGCTCCCCATTTTCTATGCATCCTGGGTCGACAAAAATGTACCATGACATCAGACAGCACTTTTGGTGGAGTGGTATGAAACAGGATGTAGCCACTTATGTCTCCAAATGTCTTACCTGCCAGCAGGTTAAGATTGAACATCAGCGATCGGGCGGTCTCCTTCAACCGTTGGATATTCCAAAGTGGAAGTGGGACAAAATCACCATGGATTTTGTTACCGGTCTTCCGCCTACCAAGAAGAAGCACGATGCTATTTGGGTCATTGTTGCTCGACTCACCAAATCAGCTCATTTCTTACCGATACGCAAGGAAGATCCGGTAAGTAAACTCGCAGATACTTACAGAAGGGAGATCATGAGACTCCACGGTACTCCCTCCAGCATCGTCTCAGACAGAGATCCTCGTTTCACGTCGCGATTCTGGAAAGGTCTGCAAAAAGCTTGGGGTACACAACTTAAGCAGAGTACGACCTTTCATCCTCAAACGGACGGACAGTCGGAGCGAACAATTCAGACATTGGAAGATATGTTAAGGTCATGTGCGTTGGAATGGACAGGTGATTGGGATGATTACATCTATTTGGTCGAGTTTGCATACAACAACAGCTGGCACGCAAGTATCAAATGTGCTCCTTTCGAAATGTTGTATGGCAGAAAGTGTCGCGCTCCTATCTGCTGGGATCAAGTGGGAGAGCGAACACTCAAAGGACCAGAGATTATAGAATTGACCAATGAGAAGATCGAAGTAGCTAAGCAAAAGCTGCAGGAAGCACGGTCACGTCAGAAGAGTTACGCCGATAAGCATCGTAGGGACATACATTTTAATGTGGGAGATCACGTCTTCCTCAAGGTTTCGCCGGCACGTGGTGTTAAACGCTTCGGGATCAAAGGGAAACTCAGTCCTCGTTTCATCGGACCATTTGATATCATGGAACGAATCGGTGAAGTATCTTACCGATTGGCGTTACCTCCTCAGCTTTCGCACGTGCATAACGTGTTCCATGTGTCCTTACTCAGAGGGTACAAGTATCATCCCCTTCACATGGTTCAGTATCCACTGGAACAGATACGTGAAGATCTCACTTTTATAGAGGAACCCGAACGAGTTCTTGACAGGCAAGAACGAGTCATGAGAAGGAAGACGATTCCATTCGTCAAAATTCTTTGGAGGGACCATACCGAGCGGGAAGCCACTTGGGAAACAGAG
Source organism: Glebionis coronaria (assembly GCA_025667525.1). NCBI lineage: Eukaryota > Viridiplantae > Streptophyta > Magnoliopsida > Asterales > Asteraceae > Glebionis > Glebionis coronaria. Next base: position 166,157,081 of record CM046879.1, read on the forward strand.
GAGTCTATCCGGGCTTCTTACCCTCACTTCATATTTTGAGTTCGGGTATGTTACTTCTTTCCAGTTTGCTTTATCTATAATTCGGGGACGAATTATTCTTTTTAGGGGGGAAGAATTGTAAAACCCGCATGCTTTTACCATGAATAGTGCCCTTAAGATCGTACGTCCTAGATTAAAACTTACCTTATTTAGTATTGATCACATTCATGTGCTAATAGTCAAGCAAGTGCATACGTGTATGACATGATAAGTACCGATTACGTACGAACTCATGATAAACAGTTAATAAATATGTCACGTGAACATAATTAAATCATGATCACCATTTAAATCACGAACTAAGATAATTACGTAAATACATATAATATAATTACGAGCGTTAAAATTACGTTAAACTACATGATAAAATAAACAGAAACACTTTAAACACGAACACGTTTAACCACGAACGAACACGAAACATCGGGACACGAGAAAAGGTACGGGTACCCCATGTGGGGCCCCCATACCCACGGCACAACAACCAAGAAATGGGCTAAGCCCATCAAGTTTACATGAAAGGGGGGGGGGGTAAAGGGTAAAAAACTATTTTCATTTTCACTTTTCAAGAAAGTAAACATAAAACCCTAAAAGATTTTCTCCTTCTCCTCCTTGTTCCTCCTTGTGCCGCCACCCATAACAACACCATAGGAGGGTGTTGTTGATTTTTGACATTAAAAACATTGATCTAACATGTTTTGGGGTAAATTAAAATCAAAGGATGATATAAAAGGGTGTTTGGTTTAGCCGCCTAGTATAACCAACCCGAAGGGGGTTCGGTTTGCTTATTGCCGCCACCACCAAGACCATTTTTAGTCTTGGTTGGTGCTTGTGGGACCCACGGCAGCAAGGGGGCACACGTACCCCGAGTTTGGCTCGGGGTACGGTGTCGAGTTCATGCCCGATTCATGGTTCGTTGGTTAAATCATGATTTATGCTACATGTAATTTTTATGAATTATGAACTTAGGATATAATTAATTAATAACATGAGATATTAATTAAATCATGACTTAGGTTATTTTAATTATTAATTTAGCATGATATTAATTTAACCTAAGTATTTTATGTTATAAGTTATAATTAATTAATTATTTAAAACATGCCTATAATTAATTAATTTAGACATGACTTAGGTTATGTTATTAATGCATAATAATACACATTTTAACCTAAGTACTTTTATTCCATTTTAATTAAAACATGTTATACTTTAATTAAAATGCTTAACCTATAGTTTAATTAAAATACATGAAATAATAATTAAACTATACACTATATCATATGACTTAAGAAGTAAGCTTATAAACACTTAGACTTATATGTTAGCTTATGTAACCAGCTTAATTCTAAATATGGAAACTTCTATTTATAGAAACTTAATTAAATAAGGCAACTAATCTATTAATGGAAACCTTCTATATATGGGAATCTATCTATTTCAGGCAGCTAATCTAATCATGGAAACCTTCTATATATGGAAACTTATTTAATTAAGGCAGCTGATCTATTTTTAGAAACTAATCTATTTTAGGCAGTAAATTCTATTTTTGGAAACTTTCTATTTTTGGAAACTTTCTATTTTTGGAAACTTTCTATTTTTGGTAACTTCTATTTTTGGAAACTTTCTATTTTTGGAAACTTTCTATTTTTGGAAACTTTCTATTTTTGGAAACTTTCTATTTTTGGAAACCTGCTATTTTTGGAAAGTTACTTATTATTACACAGTAAGTATAATAATACATGAAATACCAGTAATACTTAATCAGATTAATCAGAATACAAGATAAACACAGTTTAAGGCTTTAAACAGTAAACCATGACCTAAAACATACCAAGTAAGCTAAGATGAGACATAAAACCCAGTACGTAATCAGTGATTCGATACTTATACACGTGTGTATTCATGTAGCGCAGAAGTAGGAGTCTTTCTTCCGCTCATTCACTGGACTTGAGGTACGGATTCCCGTCCTTTCAGTATGGACATTCTTTTCTTATTAGGATTTCCCCGTATGCAGCCAACTGTTTTCCCAGTATTTGTTTTATTGTTTTGAACTGCTTATGTTTAATTAGCATAATCTATAGCCATATACAAGCATGACCAGTTTCACCTAGTTATGGAGGTACCATAACCATAACATTGGAGGTACCAATGTTATGACTTCCCCACGGCGGAGTGATTGCTCGTGGCGTCCCTTTTCAGTTTTGGCCATATTATTATATCATGTGGGGCGTATGGGTGCATCCTAGTTACATGTTTTATTCAATATATCATGGTGAATGTGGTGTGTGCCTTGCATCCTTCACAAGGAGTTGATCCCTCCTACCCAAACCAGTATATTAATTAGAGGCATCCCCTCTAATCAGCATGATGAGGTCACCCCTCCAAGTATTCATGCACGTGACCTTTTCATGACCTATATGGGCTATGGTATATTTATGTTAAAACAGTTTTCATAAGATAAACATAAGGCTTTTCAAACTATAAAACCAGTTTTCTTAATACTTAACCCGTTTACTCAGAACTTAGTCTTCCGCTGTTATATATTACATGCTTATCCTATTTCATGCTATATTGTACATCCGTGCACTGAGCGTCTTGCTCAGCCGTTTTCCTTTTCATGTTCCCAAAACGGCAGGTACTCAGGGACACTCGTAGATCTCAAACGTACGTGCATATGGATTGGAAGCTTTACTGCCTTTCTTTACTTTATGCATTTCCTTTACTTTAATACAGTTGCTTTGGACATTGTTTCATCCTTTCCTTTTACAGTATTTATGTTTGTGTGTGATGAGCTCTACTTTGGGGTTACCGATGTTTGATTCCGGTATTTCCCTTTTATGGTCAAATAATGCTTAGACATTTATCCTTGTATGCTTTGATGACACGCCATGATTATGCGTAAGATTCCATTTCCAAAATGGGGTGTTACAATGTGTCTTGTAGTGAAATTGTGTAAAGATCAGTACCACGTGTACCGGTAAGTAAATCATTCCCATCATAATCACGAACAAAACATGTCTTCTTTCTGAAAGAAACCTCCAAATCCGCATCACAGAATTGACCAACCGAGAAAAGATTGTGATTGAGCCCTTCGACGTAATATACCCTTTTGATCGTAATATTCCCCTGAGCCAAATATCCATATCCTAGGATCAGTGCAAATTGATCATTTCCGAATCGGACCGTACCCAGGAACTTCTCCACGAAGTTAATTAGAAGCTTGAGATTCCCCGTCATGTGCTTCGTGCATCCGGAGTCCAGTATGAAGAGAATTATTTGTATCACCTACAGAAGAGTTAGAACACGATGGAGCTTTTTCTAAATTAGATACCATAGTATTTGTGATTATAGAATCATTAGTGTCCTTAGCAACATTTAAAGGCATACTAACACTCGTAGTCACATTTTCTGTCCTAACTTTAGGCATCCATTTATATCCGGGAGGACATTGATTAGCAAACTACCATTTCCAAGACTTACTAGCAGACTCATATAATTCCTTAATTTTGCTTCTAGGGTGCTTAGTGGTGGAGTCTGATGCATTACTTTTCTTAGTGGGGGTAGCACCAAAATGGTTTACTTTACGTGTAGGTTTACTAGCTCTAATAGGCATCGCAACTTGCTTCTTAGTTCTTGTATCTACGCCTTTGACTTTATTCATAGCACACATAGAATGATTAGCATTAGCACACTTGCCACATTTGACACAAACAAATTTCACATTCATAGCATTCAAATCATTCACAACATTCAAATCGTCATTACATGCGATAACAAACTTTTTATTCTTAAAAACATTCAAATTCCTAGGGTGTTCTTCTACTTGCTTCATCTTCCCTTGGTTCTTGTGTTTCCAGAACTTATCATTCACTTGAGTGCTCTTAAGCTGAGACCGGCTAACACTAGTAGTGGAGACTATTCCTGTAGTAGAAGACACACGAATATTAGTGTTTCTAGAAGTCTGAGGCGAATGAGTATCTTTGTTTGTAGGCTTAGTGGACATTCTATACATCCCTGGTTTAATCACATTATTGTGCTTAACGCTTGGTGCTATAGGATTCCTTATGGGTTGATGATGTGGTAACCTTTCCTTTCCATCCATCTTGGGGGCAAACACAGATTTTGCAAACGAGGAATTTGATAAAGCAGATGGTTTTCCCAAGATAGAGGATCTATTGACTTTAGAGGCATTGGGTTGTCTAACAACAGGTTTCTTAAAGCTAGGTTCTACGATTTTCCCACCCATTTTAGCAACGAGTTTCTGCAACTCTGCTATCGCTCTGTCCCTGTCTTGTAACTGAGCTTTCAACCCTTTATTTCCAAATCCTGTTCATTCATTTCTAGAAACGTTTGGGAAAGTTTTTCTTGAAATTTATTATCATGTGGAAAACTACCGACGTCTTTTGGCAAAACAAGTTCAAGTGAATGACAATATTTTTAAAGGAAATCAATTTTGTGTTGAAGTAACTCAAAAGCCTTTTTTCAACATTTTCTTTACATTTCGAAAGCTCAATGTCAAGACGTTCACATTCTTTGCTTTTATCAAGATATTGGCATGCAACTTCAGAATATTCATCAATATCAGCACAAGATGTAAAATAAGCACACATAACATCTTTAGAAACGCATTCTTTCAAGAGTAAATCATATTCATCTGAAAAATCAGACTCCTCCATTCGAAGATCTTCAATGTGTTTCTCAAGAGATTCAACGTAGTTTAAATCATCATACATTTCAGTCCGAATGAACTCCTCAAGTTGAAGGACAGTTTCTTTAATCAACGCTGTGTTAGGAATTAAGAGTTCTTTCACAAGCATGGTAATATCTTGAGGAATCGGACGTGTCCACTCAGCATTTTCACGTTTTGCCCAGTCTCTTTCAACAATAGATTTAACATTATCTATGTGGTGTTTAAGAATACCTAATGTTTTCCTACTCTTGCTTTTAGATTCATCTAGAGGGAGGTAGTTTATGTATTTGTAAACATTAGATTTTTCAGTGGCAAATGCTTTCTTCTATTGAATTCTCTTTTGTTTGCATTCTAGAAACACTTCCTCACGAGTTTTCTGAGTTTGTTTGTTGAAAAGACCATAAAGACTATTCTCATAAGCATAATTATATGGTTTCACAAACTCCTTATTGACAAGTGGTTGACTAACATCATCCCAAAGGGCAGTCTCTTCACTATCAGCACTAACAGGCATGCAATCAAGATTGGTTCTTTCAGTCTCATCAAGATAAAGACACGGGTTCGCAGCTTGATCTTTGGCAAGGTACTCAGGACTTGCAAAGCTAGCTTGACCCATAAAAATCGATGGAGGTGCTAGCATTCTTACAGATTGAATAGAATCATGCGTTTTATAAACAACTTTCTTCAAAAATTCGACTTGTTCTTCTAATTTCGTTACTTTTTTAGTTTCTTTATCGTATCTACTTTTGAAGTCTTGTTTTAACGCATCTACCTCTTGTTTCTTATCCTCAATGTTTTTAGCATAATCGGTAGTGGTCATAGAGAGCTTTTGTTTAAGTTCATTAACTTTGGTATTGGCAAGGTACGTTTTTTGACGTTCATCCATTAAGAAAACATTATATTGACGCTTCTCTTTGGCTAATAACTCAAGAGTGGTATTATATTTGTTTTCAAAATCGTCCTTTTGACTTTTTAACGCACTTCCCTTGTACCCCTCAAGCTCTTTGGTTTTCTGAAGGAGCTCATCTCTATAGCTTTCAGCCATCTCAGTAGATTTGATAAGAGTAGCTTTGCATTCTTCAAAACTTTGAGTGAGCGGAGCGTTTGCCTTCTTTAATTGCTTTTGACTCTTTTTATTTTCAGTGACATCTTTTTGTAAAGTAGCAATTAAATTAGCAAGCGCAATGCGTTCCTCTTCATCATATTCATTTGCATGTTGATCATCCTCAGACTCATTATTGCACATGTCTGATGAATCGGGTGTGGTATTGCTATCAATCGTTTCCATCATACACGTGTCATTAATGACATTGGGTAGATCACTATGCTCAGGAGTATCACCAAACACATTATATTCATCAGTAGTGTGTACCTTATCGATTGGCTCAGTGTCAAAGATAGGGCCATTGTCATCTTCAGTGACTTTGATAACTTCTTCAACCTTTGCCATGTATGAGTAATGTGCATCGAGCTCTTGATCAGAATCTTCATCATCGGTATCATCAAGCATTGCTCCTTCCTCAGCTGACAATTTAACCCCTGCTTCCATTTTCTTGCATAGCAGCATCTTTTCCTTGTGATAGCTGGAGTCTCTAACCCTTTTTGGCTTCCTGAATTCCTTTGCCATATGCACATAACCTTGGCAATTAAAACATTGAATCCCAATTTGCTGAACCACTTGACTTCCAACAGTGTCCCTATTCCCAGTAGCAACATCAATCCTCTGAGTATCATACTTAGCAGTTTGTCTGTCATACCTTGCAGAACCCTCAACATGTGTTGGATTATGTCGATCATACCTAGAAGGACTTTCACCACGTCGACGTGTGTCATACCTTGGAGGACTCTCAACATATCGGTTCTTTGTGTTAGATGAAGTACGAAGATTGTTGTTGGTGGGTTTGTAGATTTTCTTGTAAGTCTTCATTATGAAAGCAATTTGTTGTTTCATCTCTCGGTTCTTTTGAGCTTGGTATTCATCACTATCTTCTTCAGATGATGACTCAGATGGTGGTGATAGTGCTCTTGGCACTTTACCTCGAGATTTTGTGGATGATGAAGACTTAGATGATGTGGAATAACGTGGTGAAGATTATGTAGTGGAGTATGGCTTAGGAGCACGAGAGTTATGATCTTAAACATGTTGTGTGGTAGTCACTAAAGCAAGTGGTGTAACACCCCCAAATTTATACAACTCAATACAGCGGAAGACTCGTTGGTGTTACGGGATAGCACATTACTCACATCATAGACAACGCTTAAAAATCGCGTCGTTTAATAATAAAGCATTTCCATTCATAAATATCAAATTTACATAGGTCCCAAGTCATTGTATTTCATACAGGTTTTACAAAGCATTTGAATGGAAAATGATTATTTAAGTGCGGGCCATGAATTCTGTTGTCTTCCCGAGAATTACCTTCAAGTACCTGAGATAAAACATGTTAAAAGAAAAGGTCAGCGATAACGCCGAGTGAATTCATAGAGTTTAATAAATACCATCAATATAAATTCGGTATTAAATTATTACCGAAAATCATTTTGTACAAATCATTGTAATAGGCCATAAAATAGCCAAAGTCACTTTATACAAATCCTTATCAAAATCATAATATAGGCTTTCGCCTTCAAAATCATTATACGAACCATTGTCGTTAAAAACATCATACAATACGTTTTATAACGTTGTATAGATTAAATAAAAACCGTTATATGAATATGGTTATATAAAACCAAAACACGAACATAATATCAATGATAAGACCCTGTATTGCTTGTCAGTAAATATATCGTAATTCAATGCATAAAGCAATATTTCGTTAATTGGATTATTATAAGCCGCATGACATTGTTACCTTACTACAACAAACAACGGGTAGCTAGCCCGAAACTCATTTGCCCATCTAAATTAGCGTGTCGTCATAATAATCACGCTTGTGTAAATCTTCTCAAACATAAACTCGCTTACCAATCAATGTGGCACGACGGGGATCAACCGTCAAGGCGCGAACTGGGGTGATCGTCCCCAAATAGTACTATTATATGCATAAGTGTCTACCAAATCCCGGTAGTTCACAATTCATGCTAATGGGACTTTTAGTGACATAACATAACTTTAATAATCCATTTCATTTCATCTATCGGGTCATAAAATCATTCATCGGGTCATACAATCATTCGGGTCCAAATCAATAAACAAGCAATCGGGACAAATGGTGTCCTATTTTAGTAAAACTAACATGTTATCTCCCTCGCGGGTTTATAAAACATCTCATAAAAACATTTAAAAGAGTGTGAGGCTATGAACTCACGTTGATGTGCGAAGGCGGTTATCGGCGATTTGGATGTACGGTACGTGCTTCAATCACGGAAACCTAGACAAATAATACTCGTCTTAGACTCTTGTCCAATGACTTTATCAAAATAATAATTATGTATACATAAGATGATTCTATATATATGATGATGATCAAGTGGGTTTATACATCTTTACTCATTCATTATAGTGTTTATGTGTTGGTAAGTTTCAAGACTAGTTACACTAGTTCAACTTGTTTACATTTTAAAACCCAATGGGCCTATTACAAGCCCAATACTATTCATTAGCCAAATTATACGTTTATTATCAGTATTATACTTTATATGTTGGGCCCAAATGGGTTAAGCCCAATAAATAAGTTTATAAGTGTTTTACCAAATTAGTCGGGTTTATTGTCCATTAAGGCTACTTTGGCCCGTTAATGTCTATATGTTGTAAAGCTCGGGTTTTATCGATTTTTACTTGTTATATATGTTTATATATCATTATGTGGGTTTATAAAAGTTCACATTAGACGGGTCCAACCGTCTATGTTTTATTTAACAAAAACGTTAATCTTTCGGTTTTAGCCGAAAAGACGTAAAACTTAGTATATAGTTTTTATAACTTATAAAACTTACCAAACTACCATTTTTATATAATGTCCATTTATTTATCCTTATGCATTTTTATATAAATGAAATATATAAGTTAGTGGGTTTTAATTCACATTTTATACTATATTTATTTGAGTGCTTATATAATAATATTAAACTTTAATTTCACAAAATCAGTCCTAAAAATCTAGTTTACTAAAATGATCATATATAGAGTTCTACATGGAGATAGAACCCCAAATTTTTATCACAGAAACTACATGATATGTGCTCCATTTTATTCCTTTATAGCTACTGATGAATCAACATCTAAGTATTTTATAAAATTCGTCCAAAACAGTGTACTCAGATTTGCACTCTAAACTTGTTTTGATCATATCTCACTCATTTTTATGATTTCATTGTATGGCCAACTCTCACATGTGTACAAGACTCATAGCTTACTGTAAATTAATTTATCCAAGCCATTTTATCAGTTTATCTTAAGATTCTTTACTGTTTATACAGCCTCCTAATTTTGCCATGATTTTAACATCCTTTTATGTAGCTTTCAATCATTCTAATCAAATCTATCAACACCAAATCCCCATATAATATTTTGATCATCATTCATCATCATATACATATACATAAATTCAGAAAATATAAGATTACATATTCAAAATAACAAGATGATAGGAAGAATAATCCTTATACCACCAAAGTGATGAAATGATGAGTTTTTGATGAACAAGGTTTGGTTCCTTGTTACCAAACCTTCAATTTGGCAAATGAACTCCTTGAGATCTTCATATGCATGGATATCTTCTTGAAAATCAGCCCTTGATCTCCATGTAAACTCCTTTCTTGTTGTTATAACCACCTCCAATCTTCATCTTTTCAATAGGTTTTCATCATATGTAAATTATACATATGATTTATGGTTTATTTTTGATCAAATGGTGGTGTTTTTGGGTGGATATGGGACATTCAACATAGGGAGAGAAGAGAGAGTTGTGAAGATTTTGCTAGTTTGCATGTTAGAAATGAGAAAATGGTTTCAAGTAAGTGGTTTTGATGGTTTGGAAGGCTAGGAGGACAAGTGTCCTCTTAGCTTGTGTAAACTTGACACCAAATGTGGTGTTATATCTTGTCTTTGCCACACATAGTGGGGGTGGGACAAGTGTCCCACTTGTCTCATCTCCACTAATTTACGGGTATTCCTCGATTCTAGTTTCCTCGATTTGCGTGCCCCCGGGTCGTTTTATGAAAAAAGTTTTTATAAATTATGAATCAACGGCACAAAACAAATCTAATAAAAATTGTCTCATCAAAAACGGAGTTCAAAAACGTAAATACGTAAACCTAGGGTTTCCGGTTAGTCGTAAAGGACGTTAAATTATTCACGTAAACTCTAATTTCTTCTCGTAAATTTGTGAGTTTATGAACTAACTCAAATTTATAATCCCAAAATAATATTCACGGATAAATTTATTTCCTGAAGTGTCGGACTGTCACCAAAACGGTGTATGTAAACGTAAGCACGTAACGTAGAATCCTCCGGTTTAGACGTAGTCGATGCTACTTCAAGACGTAAATCCAAATTTCTTCCCAAAAATAAGTGAGTTCATAATATAACATTAAAATAATGTTTTTAAATAATATTTGAGAATAAAATATCAATCATAAATTGACGGATTGTCACAGCATTTACCCCTAAACAGGATCTTTGTCCTCAAAGATCATCTTACCTTACTACTCGTTTCTTATAGAGTTAAAGCCATGTGGGTATCTGTAACACCCCCACAATTGCTATGCGCAGCGGAACTACAACAATGGGTGCTACACAGTATTCATTGCACACAAGGTATATCAAACGACGCTAAAAAGACGTCAACTTAAAACTTGAAATTAAAATTGTTAGATGATACATGTCCACGGTTTTTCCAACCCCAATTAGTACACAGAGTTTAGCGTTTTCGGTCCCCATGAATCTCAACCCAAGAATTTCAGTTTACAACCACATGACATTAAACAAAAAAAAAAAATTGTTTAAGTAGAAAAGGAGGGAAAAACAAGCGGACACCAAGCCGTACACACAACATCCATCCCATGCATGCTCCGTCCTACACCTCAGCGGTTACCTGAAACACATGCCAAAATTTTGGTCAACGAAAACGTTGAGTGGAATTCATAGGTTTTTCAATCCATTTGAACGTATATAAAATAAAAACCATTCGTGATCATTTATAGTCTTGTCGATCAAACAAACTATAATCAGGATACTGACAATTGCGTTTAAGCTCATGACACTAATCCGTTAACTCAATCACCCGCGTAATAAATACCGGCGTGATTTAGATGAAACCAGTGCCCCTTCTAAAGGCATCAGTTGCAATTATACCTTATTTCTCATACAAAATAATCTACCGCAGAACTTACTAAAAGTACAGCTTCTCGGCTAGCATTGGGTCGTTAACCCCGTAGTACTACAAATTGCATAAGCGGCTATTTCCCCCTACTCGAGGGCAGGACAATAGTTAATAGTTCATGATTTTAGGGACTTTTGCAACTTTGGTACTCAACACAATTTCTAAGGCAACTTTCGGGTCTAACAATCATTCATGATATACGTTCCTTTTAAAAACTAGCATGCATTTCCCTCGCGGGTAAAACAATTTGAAATAAATATAAGCGAGGCTATAAATTCACACCTTATATCTTAAGTAGTCGGTAGTTCGAGGGATGATCACTGACGACGAAACGGATGCCCGGTTAAATCAACACCTATCACAAATAACGCGTAATGAGTAATCTCATTTTAAATACTTACGGTACTGTATAAAATACATATATACTAGTCACTTAGGACAAGTATAACTCACGCCAAAAACAAAAACAACAAGTATCACACATTTTATACCATTCGTTCTCATTACTTATATTGTCCATTTTTACTCATTCTCGCCGGTACTCGACTAAAGTACGGGCTGTTTTACCTTATTTAACCACACTTATAAAATTTGACAAAATTCTCAAAAATCCTATAAGACCTGTAGATAACATGTTTTTAAGCCCAATAAAAGTTTTTACTTTTACGACCCGTTACGCAACATTTTTCCAACACTACATTTTACGGGCTGAAATTGTACTTCGACCAATTTTGACCTCTTTGACCTATATGAAATGCACATTTGACTTCGTTGACTCCTAAGTCAACTTATAGACTCATTTTTACAGGTTTGGGACCAAATTTTGACCCTTGACCATTTACCAATTTATATTTGTGACCCTCGGGATTTGACTAAAACTTTACGTAAATTCGGATTACGAAAGTCCTCGTCTCCCGGTACTCGATCTTTAAAACCTCATAACTTTTAGCTCGTTTTGAGTCACGGGCTCTACCTTATACCAAATTAAAGCTAGGAAGACCCTCTATAACTACATTTAGTTTTCAAGTCCTGGAAGAAAAATCATTTTTATGAAATGGACCTAAAGTTTCTGCCTAAAAATGACCATACCAAAAACACACTTAGGCTCGATTCCAAACCTTCTAACCACCACTAAACATCATCCTAAGCCTTCCCAAACATATCCTAACACCAAATTTCAGTCCTACCCCTATTGATCAACCAATCTCAAAATCAAAAATTCAAAGAAATGAACATGCAACTAATTAAACCTATGTAAAACATCCTAAAACAATAAACCAAACATAAGAACAACACTCAAAATCAACAACCACCATGGCTCCCCAAACACCCCCATTGCCGTGGGGTTTGGGTGCCCCAATCACCACAACCAAATTGATTTTGGTGGGTTTTCTTGGTGTTTATGCATCCATAACTCATAAAATCAACATGCATTAGCACATTTAGCCACAAAAACGAATTTGGATCATCTTGAAAAATCTTGAAAAATTTTTGTTAGTGCATGTGGGATTTGAGCACATAGAAATGTAGGGAATGACCAAATTAGATGTGGTCTAACCTTAGTTTTTATGAAAATCAAGTGGAAAAAGATTTTTGGTGGATTTCTTGGTGTTCTTGGGGTGTCCGTCGGCTAGAGAGAGCAAGGAGGGAGAAAGAGTTTAAATTTTGGTGAAAATATTGTATGTGTTTGTGTTTGTGTGATTTTTGGCCTTTTTGGTGGGTTGGGAGGGGACTTTTTGCAATATTTAGTTTCTTTTGGCCTTAAATGGAAAACGTCCTCAAAACTTTGCGGTTTCGACTCATTTGTCAATTTTGAAAATTTTTCGGGAGTCGGAAATCTTCCCGAACGCTCCAAAATATTTTTGGGATACTTTAAATGTACTCGGAAGGCTATAAAACTCACCCGACTCAACTTAACACGAACCGTAAATAAAATTCTCGAAAAATTACATTATCGATAAATCGTCAAAAATTATATAAAATTGGGCATCCCTCGGGATCGTAATCGTCATCGTCCTTCTTAAAACGTCAATCGTAAAAATTATAACCTCGAACATCGGTTCTAACCAAAATACTTATAAATATAGAAATTAAAATTTATTAAAAATTTCAAAAATTAGCGTAATTTAGGGTATCGTTAATGACCTCGATTCTAGGGTGTCACATCCACCCCTCCTTAAAGAGAGCGACGTCCCGGCGCTCGCCTCTTCTTGTACTCACATTTCGTGCTACTGGAACAGATGAGGATACCTTTCCTTGAAAAAGTCCTCACGTTCCCAGGTGTATTCCGGTCCACGCTTAGAATTCCATCGGACTTTCACAATAGGAATCCTACTACGCTTCAACCGCTTGACCTCCCGGTCCATAATTTCCACAGGTTCTTCCACAAAGTGCATTTTGTCGTCTAGTCGAATCTCGTCCAAAGGAATCACCAATTCCTTGTCCGCCAAACTCTTCTTCAGGTTCGATACGTGAAACGTGTCATGAATAGCACTAAGTTCGGTCGGCAATTCTAACTTGTACGCTACTGGTCCAATTCGTTCAACGATCTTAAACGGTCCAATATACCTCGGACTCAACTTTCCTTTCTTCCCAAAACGAATTACACCCTTCCACGGCGATACCTTGAGCATAACCATATCTCCAACTTCAAACTCCAACGGTTTCCTTCGGTTATCGGCATAACTCTTCTGTCGGCTTCTCGCAGCAAGTAGTCGGTTCTTGATTTGCACGATCTTCTCTGTCGTTTCTAAAACCATTTCGGGTCCAGTCAATTGACTTTCCCCTACTTCACTCCAACACACAGGCGATCTACACTTCCTTCCATACAATGCTTCGAACGGTGCCGCTTTGATACTCGCATGATAACTATTATTGTACGAAAATTCCACTAGAGGCAAGTGGCGTTCCCAACTTCCTCCAAAATCGATCACGCATGCTCGGAGCATGTCCTCCATCGTTTGAATAGTTCGTTCACTCTGGCCGTCAGTTTCCGGGTGATAAGCCGTGCTTAAACTCAGTTCAGTGCCCATCGCACGTTGAAGCGATTTCCAAAATTCCGACGTAAATCTACTGTCGCGATCCGAAATGATCGATAACGGCACTCCATGTCTACAGACGATCTCCTTCACGTACACGCTGGCGAGTCTTTCCATGCTGTCCGTCTTCTTCATAGGTAAGAAATGAGCAGATTTCGTCAACCTGTCCACAATTACCCATATCATATCGCTTCCACTAGGAGTCCTAGGTAAACCCGTCACGAAGTCCATTGCGATTTTCTCCCATTTCCATTCTGGGATTTCTGGTTGTACCAACAATCCAGATGGTTTCTTATGTTCTGCCTGAACCTTCGCGCAAGTCAAACACTTACTAACGTAACGAGCAATATCCGCCTTCATATTCGGCCACCAATAAACTTTCTTCAGGTCGTGGTACATCTTATCCGATCCATGATGTATCGAATACTTCGACTTATGCGACTCATTCATAACCAATTCTCGAACTCCAGGCTTTCCTTCCTCAGATGAACACAATGGTAACCAAATCCGATTCTCAAAATATCTTAGTCCGTCAGACCTAATCACGAAAAGAGGTTTCAACATTCGTCCCAAGTTCTCGGCTTCAACATTCCCTTTCATTAGTCCTCTCTCCTGAGCCTTCAGTATGGTTTCGGTTAAGTCAACGCTCTCAGTCATCACTAAAGCTCTAACCCTCAAAGGTTTCTCCCGTTCTTTCCTACTCAGTGCATCCGCTACAACATTCGCCTTGCCAGGGTGGTAGCGAATTTCGTAGTCATAATCACTCAGTAGTTCAACCCATCGTCTTTGTCGCATATTCAACTCCTTTTGATCTAAAATGTGCTGCAAACTCTTGTGATCAGTGAATACAACACACTTTGTCCCATACAGATAGTGTCTCCACAATTTCAACGCAAAAACTACCGCTCCTAATTCCAAATCGTGCGTCGTGTAGTTCTCCTCATTCTTCCTTAGTTGCCTCGACGCGTAAGCTATCACCTTCTCACGTTGCATTAATACCGCTCCATAACCTTTACGAGACGCATCACAATACACTACGAAGTCTTCGGTTCCTTCAGGCAATGATAAAATCGGTGCGGAACATAACTTATCCTTGAGCGTTTCGAAAGCAAGCTCTTCCTCATTTCCCCATTCATACACCCTATTCTTTTCGGTAAGCCTCGTCAATGGTTTTGCAATCAAAGAAAATCCTTCGATAAACCTTCGATAATACCCCGCTAAACCCAGAAGTTGTCGAACTTCAGTCGGCGTCGTCGGTGCTGACCATTCCCTGATCGCTACGATCTTGGCAGGATCTACACGAACTCCCTCACTATCAATCACATGACCTAGAAACTGCACTGATTCCAACCAAAACTCACACTTAGAGAATTTTGCATACAGCTTCTCCTTCCTTAACAACTCCAAAATCTTTCTCAGGTGCTTCTCGTGCTCCTCCTTACTATTAGAGTAAATAAGTATATCGTCGATGAAAACAATAACAAACTTATCTAGATACGGCTTGCACACGCGATTCATAAGGTCCATGAATACAGCAGGCGCGTTCGTCAACCCAAACGGCATCACTCGAAATTCAAAGTGTCCATACCGCGTACGAAAGGCAGTTACAGGAATATCCTCCTCTCTTACACGCAGTTGATGATACCCTGATCTTAAATCGATCTTTGAGTATACACTGGAACCTTGCAATTGATCGAACAAATCATCAATCCTCGGCAATGGGTACCGATTCTTAACCGTCAGCTTATTGAGTTCCCTATAGTCAATACACATTCGAAACGAACCATCTTTCTTCTTTACGAACAACACTGGCGCTCCCCACGGTGATGAGCTCGGCCTAATAAATCCTTTGTCCATCAATTCCTTCAATTGATCCGCTAACTCCTTTAACTCAGATGGTGCGGCGCAGCTCCTGGCACTAAATCAATTCGAAACTCGACCTCACGGGTAGGCGGTAAACCTGGCAACTCGTCTGGAAAAACGTCCGGGTACTCGCAAATAACTGGTAACTCTTCAATCCTCGCCTCTACATCACCATCTCTCGAAACTTGTGCCAAAAACACATCGCATCCGCTCTCTACGTACTTCATCATTTTCAAACACGAAATCACCTTCAAACGAGAAGTGCATTCGTCTCCCTTTATCGTCAAAACCTTGTTCCTCAACGGAATCTGAACCAATCTCTCGCCACAGACGATCATAGCACTGTGCGCCATTAGCCAATCCATTCCCACAACCACGTCAAACGATCCTAGCTCTATAGGCATCAAGTCGATTTTAAAAGCGTAATTTCCTAACTTCAAGGTACACCCTTTCAGTATAGAATTCGTACTAACAATTTTTCCATCGGCTAACTCAACGTTATAACTAGTCGTTAACAACACCGGTTTTCTATCGATATGACGACTAAATTTAACATCTACAAAACTCTTGTCGGAGCCAGAATCAAACAAAATACTAGCATAACAAGCGTCTAGCAAAAACGTACCGGTAACCACATTTGGACCCTGTGGTTTATCAGCAGTTCCCACTTGATACACAGCAGCCGCATTATTACCTCCCCGCCTGTTTCCTGCCTTCGGGCAATTCGCTTGCACATGCCCTCTTTCTCCACAACTATAACATCCTCTCATCCTGATAGCATTAGCCCCAGTGGCTACTCCTCCCGTTCGACAACCAGATGTCCTATGACCTGCCTTTCCACACTTGCCGCATGCCGGCGGGCAATTTCCAACATGATACAAATTGCACTTACCACAATGGGGATTCACTTTTGCACCTCTAGGGTTCGTCACTGCCCTCATCCCTTCGTTCCTTCTCTGATTAAACTGTTGATTACGGTTCGGCCCATGGTTGTTTTGATTTCCACCTCGATTCTGGCCTTGGGATTGATTGCCTTGTGCCGCTTCCCATTTCCTTTTGTTGCCCTCAGCAATGTAGTTCTGCTTGTCCTGAAGCTTAACGTCCATCAAAGCGTGAGCCATTTGAACCGCTTCATCAATCGTTCCAGGTTTTGACGAAGTTGTTTCACCTTTGATATTGCTAGATAAACCCTTAATATACTGCTTCATTTTCTTGGCATCATTGGCAAAGATGTCCGGACACAAAAGACTTAACTCATTGAATCTCCTGGTGTAAGCAGCTATATCGTTGTTCTTCAAGGTTAAGTGCCTCAATTCGTCCTCCAATTGCCCCAATTCCTCCTCTGGGCAAAACTTCTTAGTCAACAAAGCCTTGGTCGCATTCCACGTCCTTGCATTCGCTACAACCAATCCAACCGTAGTACCTGAGTATTCCACCAACTTAACGCATCATCAAGAAACGTAGCAGCTGCAAACTTCACTTTATCCGCTTCTGCACAACCACTGATTTCAAACGTACTTTCAACCTTTTCCAACCATCGTCTAAGTTCTAAAGCTCCACCCGTTCCACGGAACTGCGTGGGACCGCACTTCATAAAACTAGAATAGGTACACACTCTCGGGGCTTGCTGTCTCCCCGCGTTCCTTCCATGGTCCTGATTTCTCCCAGCTCGGTCCGCTTCCAACGCATTTGCTATAGCTTCCTGAATCATGGTGTTAACACGATCGGCGGTCAACTTTGGAGGCATGGTGTTATCGAATATCTCTTTCTGCAAGACAAGGAAAATAGAAAAACAATGTAAGTATTCATATCAAGTTTCCCAGACATAAAATACATACAACGACACATCACTACGGAGTTACTAATATTCATCAATTCACACTACAAAAGATCAAATTTAAGACATATCACAGATCATGAAAGGTAACATAGATTGTATTGATAGTTAACCAAAATCGTGACAAGTATTGCCACTACAATCGTTCACCATAAAACTTCAAGTACTTGAGTTTCTCGTCATAATACCATCATACAAAGGTCTAAAATAGTTCTATTACAATGATCAAAGAAAATACAAAACAAGTAACTAGGCATGTGGTGATCCACACGGCCTCTTGGATGGCGGCTCGTCGTCGTCTTCCTCGGTTTCCTCATCACTAACGTCCTCATCCACATCATCCACTTTTCTCTTTCCTTTATCATCTGGCCCACATTCCATTTCCTTTTTCGTCCCTGATGTGGATCCATACTCAATCGCTACCTGACTTCCCACCGTAATACAAGCACCTCTAGTAGGCGGCTGAATCATGAAGTCATTCGCCTCCATCTCCAAATCGTCCACGAATCTCCAATCCGGGGGCAATGAATCTCTCACACGATGCTCCCAACTCTGCATCCTCGACAACCTCACCTGATCCTCCCTAACACGGTCAAGACTAGCACTTAAATTCGCAACCATTGATCTTAAACTGTTGATGTCACTTTTGTTCACATTCCCGTCATACTCAACTCTTGCAGTCCTTTCCAACAGTCTTTGATGTTCCCTCTCAGTCTTATCAAACTTTTTAATTACCCTGGTCTCAAATACAAACCGCTCATACATCAACCTTTCCATCCTCCCCAAACGACCTACGGGATCCCAGTAGTGTCTCGGTCTCGGAAAGTAGACCCTTGCAATATTCTCATGAATCGATGGCGACTTGGATGACTTGCTGGACTCTCCACTGCTCCCATTACTTTCTCGAACAAATCCTGGCACTGTTCTCAAATAATCCTTACAATTGTCCATCGGGCGATTAAAGGGTTGCTGCTCATAACGACCGGTCGGTGGTACCTCATAACCCTTCGGCGAATTCGGGGATTGAAACAAATCGGGTTCGGTCTGGCCTGGCATCCTCGGGAATGCCATCATCCATTAGCTCCTCGGGCTCTTCTTCGGAATCCTCACTCTCGTTACTACTCATGCTGAAATTATCCACCTCGCTTTCGTCATTGTCGTTTTCCGGCCCTATTTCCTCTTCTGGAGCGATCCATCCATTATCATTGTCCGGCGGGTTCGGAGGAAACGGTCCCCCTTCGTGACCTACGACGTAATCGTTTCCATTATCGTTAGGCGGTACCTCGGCCATTCCTGCAATAACAGCGAATTTCGGAGGGTATATAAGTAATTATACAATAATTATAAATATATGCATGCAAATGCAATGCAAAGGTGGTACATATGCCCGAAATGTAATAATATGATGCTCATGCATGATTAATACAAAAATTACGATGTCGGATATTTCACGTAAAATTCAACGTCTACATATAGTAATTCCATACTTATGTAATAATTACCCACATATATATATACTTTACTCAAAAGTATACGTCAAATGCCATAAATACAACAATAAATCTTACCGGAGCCATGCAGGATAGTTGTGTGTGCTTGGACCCTTTCTTACGACACCAAAAGTTATAGTTTAGGATTTTCAAAAACGACCTAGTTCTCTATAACTCGTGGCTCTGATTACCAATCTGTAACACCCCCACAATTGCTATGCGCAGCGGAGCTACAACAATGGGTGCTACACAGTATTCATTGCACACAAGATATATCAAACGACGCTAAAAAGACGTCAACTTAAAACTTGAAATTAAAATTGTTAGATGATACATGTCCACGGTTTTTCCAACCCCAATTAGTACACAGAGTTTAGCGTTTTCGGTCCCCATGAATCTCAACCCAAGAATTTCAGTTTACAACCACATGACATTAAACAAAAAAAAAATTGTTTAAGTAGAAAAGGAGGGAAAAACAAGCGGACACCAAGCCGTACACACAACATCCATCCCATGCATGCTCCGTCCTACACCTCAGCGGTTACCTGAAACACATGCCAAAATTTTGGTCAACGAAAATGTTGAGTGGAATTCATAGGTTTTTCAATCCATTTGAACGTATATAAAATAAAAACCATTCGTGATCATTTATAGTCTTGTCGATCAAACAAACTATAATCAGGATACTGACAATTGTGTTTAAGCTCATGACACTAATCCGTTAACTCAATCACCCGCGTAATAAATACCGGCGTGATTCAGATGAAACCAGTGCCCCTTCTAAAGGCATCAGTTGCAATTATACCTTATTTCTCATACAAAATAATCTACCGCAGAACTTACTAAAAGTACAGCTTCTCGGCTAGCATTGGGTCGTTAACCCCGTAGTACTACAAATTGCATAAGCGGCTATTTCCCCCTACTCGAGGGCAGGACAATAGTTAATAGTTCATGATTTTAGGGACTTTTGCAACTTTGGTACTCAACACAATTTCTAAGGCAACTTTCGGGTCTAACAATCATTCATGATATACGTTCCTTTTAAAAACTAGCATGCATTTCCCTCGCGGGTAAAACAATTTGAAATAAATATAAGCGAGGCTATAAATTCACACCTTATATCTTAAGTAGTCGGTAGTTCGAGGGATGATCACTGACGACGAAACGGATGCCCGGTTAAATCAACACCTATCACAAATAACGCGTAATGAGTAATCTCATTTTAAATACTTACGGTACTGTATAAAATACATATATACTAGTCACTTAGGACAAGTATAACTCACGCCAAAAACAAAAACAACAAGTATCACACATTTTATACCATTCGTTCTCATTACTTATATTGTCCATTTTTACTCATTCTCGCCGGTACTCGACTAAAGTACGGGCTGTTTTACCTTATTTAACCACACTTATAAAATTTGACAAAATTCTCAAAAATCCTATAAGACCTGTAGATAACATGTTTTTAAGCCCAATAAAAGTTTTTACTTTTACGACCCGTTACGCAACATTTTTCCAACACTACATTTTACGGGCTGAAATTGTACTTCGGCCAATTTTGACCTCTTTGACCTATATGAAATGCACATTTGACTTCGTTGACTCCTAAGTCAACTTATAGACTCATTTTTACAGGTTTGGGACCAAATTTTGACCCTTGACCATTTACCAATTTATATTTGTGACCCTCGGGATTTGACTAAAACTTTACGTAAATTCGGATTACGAAAGTCCTCGTCTCCCGGTACTCGATCTTTAAAACCTCATAACTTTTAGCTCGTTTTGAGTCACGGGCTCTACCTTATACCAAATTAAAGCTAGGAAGACCCTCTATAACTACATTTAGTTTTCAAGTCCTGGAAGAAAAATCATTTTTATGAAATGGACCTAAAGTTTCTGCCTAAAAATGACCATACCAAAAACACACTTAGGCTCGATTCCAAACCTTCTAACCACCACTAAACATCATCCTAAGCCTTCCCAAACATATCCTAACACCAAATTTCAGTCCTACCCCTATTGATCAACCAATCTCAAAATCAAAAATTCAAAGAAATGAACATGCAACTAATTAAACCTATGTAAAACATCCTAAAACAATAAACCAAACATAAGAACAACACTCAAAATCAACAACCACCATGGCTCCCCAAACACCCCCATTGCCGTGGGGTTTGGGTGCCCCAATCACCACAACCAAATTGATTTTGGTGGGTTTTCTTGGTGTTTATGCATCCATAACTCATAAAATCAACATGCATTAGCACATTTAGCCACAAAAACGAATTTGGATCATCTTGAAAAATCTTGGAAAATTTTTGTTAGTGCATGTGGGATTTGAGCACATAGAAATGTAGGGAATGACCAAATTAGATGTGGTCTAACCTTAGTTTTTATGAAAATCAAGTGGAAAAAGATTTTTGGTGGATTTCTTGGTGTTCTTGGGGTGTCCGTCGGCTAGAGAGAGCAAGGAGGGAGAGAGAGTTTAAATTTTGGTGAAAATATTGTATGTGTTTGTGTTTGTGTGATTTTTGGCCTTTTTGGTGGGTTGGGAGGGGCCTTTTTGCAATATTTAGTTTCTTTTGGCCTTAAATGGAAAACGTCCTCAAAACTTTGCGGTTTCGACTCATTTGTCAATTTTGAAAATTTTTCGGGAGTCGGAAATCTTCCCGAACGCTCCAAAATATTTTTGGGATACTTTAAATGTACTCGGAAGGCTATAAAACTCACCCGACTCAACTTAACACGAACCGTAAATAAAATTCTCGAAAAATTACATTATCGATAAATCGTCAAAAATTATATAAAATTGGGCATCCCTCGGGATCGTAATCGTCATCGTCCTTCTTAAAACGTCAATCGTAAAAATTATAACCTCGAACATCGGTTCTAACCAAAATACTTATAAATATAGAAATTAAAATTTATTAAAAATTTCAAAAATTAGCGTAATTTAGGGTATCGTTAATGACCTCGATTCTAGGGTGTCACAGTATTTCCTCCACATTCGGTCTTTTCTCACAAGTGTAATTCATTACAATACGCGAGTCTCATCAAACATAACTTCGGAAATAAGATCATGCTTAATGTTGACTTACTTTCTCTATCCATGATGTTCACGGGTTATTGATGAATTTAACTTTTCGCCGATCTAAACATTACTAAGAAAGAATCAAATTTTCACTTGATAGACATTTTATCAAGTTAGATATACGAAACATAATTCACGCAGTCCTTGAAGTCCTAGGGTAGATCCAAATTATATGCCTTTCAAACCAATCTTTTTACATCTCAATGGTCCCATACAACGGGGACTTATATCCCATGATCTTTCAGATCATCAATTCATTTTTCCATGGATAAAGTTTTTGGCATAACTTCGCTACCCATCTGACACTTCAAGATCTCCATTTCATATTCACATAACCTCCTGCCCACTACCGGCAGTCAATAATCAGATCCTAATTTCAACAATCATTTCAGGTCTCGTGGGTCGAGTATTTTGTAAGGTTAGGTTCGCCATCATAGGAAACCTTAAACCTAAAAGACATGTCCAACTCACAATGGGTGTATGTCGGGTGTCTTCATCCCAACTCCTGCTTACAGATGCTCTAATATTTAGATTCTCACAAGATTCGATCTTGATCCTAATACGATAATTATCAATGATAATCTCCCCAAAGGAAAACGATTATACAGTCTATTACCAAAGGTCAATCATTCAAGCATAAAACAGCACTTCTAGTGTTTTGTATCATTACTTTACCTCGTCCCTTCGTTTGGGGTGGTAAACAGTACTTTCTCATCAAGGTTCGTTCCCAATGACTTCTGAGCAAATCTCTAGAAATTCGATGCGAAGCGAGGATCTTGATAGAGATGATCGATACAGGCACATCATGTTTACACAACTCCTTTAAATACAAAAGAGTCAATCTCTTCATCGAGAATCTATCATTAACAGGAATGATATTAGCAGATTTGGTCAGTCTGTCGACAATGACCCAAATCGAATTAAATTCAGATGATGACCTTTGCAATAGGTAGACGTTTACTAATGTATGAGGCCATGTCTGCCTTCCTAATTTTCCATTAGTACAACTTCTTCAGATAAAAATACATCAAATCATAAATGTCATGAATAAAATACTTATACTTACAAGATTCCAACATAACTATATCTCGCAATCCTCCATATTTAGACAATCACAAGTGGCCTTTTAATCATTTAGCGCCATCGGCTTCTCAATTCTAATGGTTCACATTAGCCGCGAATCCCTTTTTATTATCTATATTATCCTTTTTACAATCATTGTTTATTTTTATATTGCTCGGCTATTTATTTTGCACATTCATTATTAAGGAACATGTCCTAATTGGATCTTTATCCATTTCTACATAATGTGTCACTAATTATATTCACCTTCCTCGATGAAATAAATATCATGACCGTATTTATTCAGAAATTATTCCTTCATATTTTCTAAGTTTTAGTTTCGTCTCAGTTATTGTTTTTATCAGTTTTGCTCAGTCCAGCGTCTAAAGCGTCGATAATTATTACAAGTAATTAAATAGTAAATATTTAATTTTATGAAATGTAAACGTAAAAGTTTTAAATTTTCTCAGTTTGTCTAATTATAGAAAAATGTTCAAAATAAATTTGAATTTAGTTAACACGATTTTTGTTGATTTATTGAAAATAACTAATAAGATTCGTAAATGTTCGAAAAGTTCTTTGTTTACACTTTGGTCAAAATTTTCTTAGTTGAAAAGCAAAATTTGTCGCTTCAAATTTCAAGTCATGTTTTAAAAGGTTTCCTCAATCCCCCTTAGGTTGTCTTGAGGTATACACAAACATTTACCCCTAAACAGGAGTTTAGTTAAATGATTTGTGTATAAGGAAATTATCCCTTAAAAATCCTTTGTTAAAACATTTGTCAAAACATATTTCCATTTTCTATTAATCACACGGTCAAATAATATAAAGGATTAAGTCTTTCATCACATGTTAAATATTCAAGGTACAAATTTTCACTACTCGGCCGACTCAGGGCATTCTACAGATAATTATTAACTCATTCTTATTCTTATAAATAAACAAATGGTCCTTAATGATCACAAGCATGGATTTATCAATTTACAACCTACACACGTGATTCACCAAATTTATGGATGCTACATGTGTATTAGTCAATCCAAACGACATAACATGAAACTCATAATGTTTATTACAAGTTATGGATATAGTGATTGGAATAGATAATCTTTTTCGCGGATGCGAAGTTGATGATAACCATGCCGTGAATCAAATCTTTAAAACATACGCTAGAACCTCGTAAATTATCGAACAAATCTATCATCCTGGGTAGTGGATATAGATTTTTAATCGTCAATTTACCTAGTTCACGGTAATCAATAAATATAAGAAATAATAACACCATAGCTCTTCATGATGACGAGCTTGGTAGAATAAAATCATTCTCCGACAACTCTCTCAGTTGTACGGTAATTCCTTTAATTCAGATGGTGCTGACGTACAGTGCACATGCCACAGGTGCAGCACCGGGAATATGATCAATACCAAATTCAACTTGCCTTAATGGCGAAAGTATAGGTAATTCACCAGCAAATACCTCCTAATGTATCAGATAACGAAAACATCTTTTAATAAATTCATATTAGGTTCTTTCTAAATTATAATATCTATGACTAATTCACAACCATTCACGGTATAATTTCAAGTCTAAATGCAGGATATGGTCATCAAGAATTATTGAGATTACTTTTGATAATCAACATCTTATCTTTTAGGGAATTTCTACTCGGGTTCCCATCAATTAAGACAATGTCGTCATGTCATAATCAATCAATCCATTCTACTGGCACTATCAACTTTTTCAGTTTTATTGCCGTTGATAAGATGTGAACTTCTCAAAAGACTAATAATAACACATAATTCTTCACAGATTCAAGGATATCTGGAGACATAACTAACCTTAAAAGAGTAAGGTCAACGCATAATCTACGCGATACAGATGAAAACATTAACGAATATGAATATATCCCATGTTTTCATAATTTGAGTACGCGTTCGAAAGCTCCTCGGATCGTTACCCAGGTCATTCAAATGAAATCAAATCAAAAGAAATGATAGGAATATCGATACATCCAGTCGGGTATCAACACCCGGTAATCAGATTCTTTTCCTAAGAATCTCACCACGGGAGAATTGGACAAGAAGGGAATATCAATTGTCAAATAAGACAGATTCCACAGATGAGTAAATTCAATTCAGAAGAATAAATAGTACCGGCACATATATAGGTGTCCCTATCAATATGTCCCTATTTTCCACTTCTTGCAGATCTCACAAAATTTCAATCCTTCACAATTTCAAGGAAAATGTAATGTTTATTAACAATTTTATGGTGACTACTAATCAGCCTTGCATGGTCCATTCCAAATTGTATGTAGGCGCGCAACTATATACAATTTCAAGATTAACGATGCAATACTCAGTTCGTCAAAATTTTATCATCATGTTTATAATAAAATCATTTTCATGCTTAATTCTTAAATAAGAATCAAAAATAAATTTACAAAGATTTTCTTTGTTATGAAAACAATTAAGTTTTCCAAGGTGTTTTATAAACAACTTCATTTCGATAACGATTATTTATAGATCTTACTTTGAATAATCCTTATAGTGATGAAAATTCAATTTTCTCAAAGGATACTGTTTTATCTTATAAAAACAATGAGTGATCTGCAAAAGAGTGATAAAAAATTGTTTATCAAGAACTAACCACAATATAATAGGAAATGATCTTAGCCAATTAATCATGAGGTGCATGACCTCGATGGCACTCAAAAAGAATAATCCACAACGTAACTCAATTTGAGATGAGTACTTGTTCAATGGTTGCATCACTAATGCGAGCATTAGGAAGAAGCAAGAAAAGATAGATATCATCGATACATGTATAATTTAGCAATCAAAGGTAGTCTTTTCATTAATCACAAACAAGTCAAAATTGTACCGTAACACATTACGTGTCACTATGTCATACAATTCCCAGAACTCATCCTACCAACTGATGTCTCAGTTAAGTTAGGGATTTTTAAAAGATACCACAATGAATACTAATCTACAAGAGTCATTAGGTGTTCCACATGTCCCAGAAGATCCATTGGTCCCAATTCAGAAGAAGATTTCTTCAATTTATTCCCTAGACACTAGGCATCCTCATTATTGGACAATGGCCTAGGAACAACCCTTAACACGAATCAACAATCAATCAAAACCTTATAATTCAATCACAGGACTTAACGACTTCCTCTTAACAATCTCATATTCCATACAAGTTAAATTTTTACTTCATTCAAGTTTTAATCAACTTATACTCAATGCGATATCCTACATCATTCTCCAATACTTTCAACCTTATTCTTAGACCTTAATAGGGCAATAAAAGCTTGATATGAACAACACTTAGTTTCCAATCCTATAGCTCTTTCAACAATAGTTATCAAATGAGTCACTAGTATGAAATGACTCGATCATTCAATTAGACTTCTCGGAAAGGTAATAGTGGCATGAGGCTTTTGGGTAATGGTTCCAATGATAGCCTCAAGTGCAACATTCACCCTTTCGATTTTCAAATTTAAGAATTGGATGACAACAAATCGGATGACATGTTTCTAGGTGGTAACGTTTTGTCAAACTCCACTCTATAAGGAAAGATCGTCAAGACATCGATATCAGTTTTAATCTTGCCAATTCTTCTTCAGTATCACAGTCAACTAATATCTACATTTCTACGAATATCAACCATTTTGTTGGGATCATAAATATCCACAACTTGGTTTAGATCTGGAATAGCTAGATTTCCTACAGGAATAGCTTAAATTAATTTACTAGGAGAGTTAGGGTTTCTTGTGACAATCTACATCGTATAAATACCTCGTATAAACATTAAAATAATCATCAAACAATCATGTAATCAAATTACATCATATATATATATATATAATCCAAGTTGTATATATATATATTAAAATAACACTTCTCAGTCTGGCCTTGTCGGTAACTCGGGAATTCTTCGGCACCGTTATAGTCAAAAGATTTTTAGACATTTTGAGAAAAATGTTTATAGTTAAAAGAGTTTGAAATGTTTTATTCAAAACCTTAGTTTTAAAAATCTTTCGTTCTCTATAACGAGAGCTCTGGTACCAAACTGTAATACCCCCAAATTTATACAACTCAATACAGCGGAAGACTCGTTGGTGTTACGGGATAGCACATTACTCACATCATAGACAACGCTTAAAAATCGCTTCGTTTAATAATAAAGCATTTCCATTCATAAATATCAAATTTACATAGGTCCCAAGTCATTGTATTTCATACAAGTTTTACAAAGCATTTGAATGGAAAATGATTATTTAAGTGCGGGCCATGAATTCTTGTTGTCTTCCCAAGAATTACCTTCAAGTACCTGAGATAAAACATGTTAAAAGAAAAGGTCAGCGATAACGCCGAGTGAATTCATAGAGTTTAATAAATACCATCAATATAACATCGATATAAAATTATTACCGAAAATCATTTTGTACAAATCATTGTAATAGGCCATAAAATAGCCAAAGTCATTTTATATAAATCCTTATCAAAATCATAATATAGGCTTTCGCCTTCAAAATCATTATACGAACCATTGTCGTTAAAAACATCATACAATACGTTTTATAACGTTGTATAGATTAAATAAAAACCGTTATATGAATATGGTTATATAAAACCAAAACACTAACATAATATCAATGATAAGACCCTGTATTGCTAGTCAGGCAGTATATCGTAATTCAATGCATAAAGCAGTATTTCGTTAATTGGATTATTATAAGCCGCATGACATTGTTACCTTACTACAACAAACAACGGGTAGCTAGCCCGAAACTCATTTGCCCATCTAAATTAGCGCGTCGTCACAATAATCACGCTTGTGTAAATCTTCTCATACATAAATTCGCTTACCAATCAATGTGGCACAACGGGGATCAACCGTCAAGGCGCGAACTGGGGTGATCGTCCCCAAATAGTACTATTATATGCATAAGTGTCTAGAAAATCCCGGTAGTTCACAATTCATGCTAATGGGACTTTTAGTGACATAACGTAACTTTAATAATCCATTTCATTTCATCTATCGGGTCATAAAATCATTCATCGGGTCATACAATCATTCGGGTCCAAATCAATAAACAAGCAATCGGGACAAATGGTGTCCTATTTTAGTAAAACTAACATGTTATCTCCCTCGCGGGTTTATAAAACATCTCATAAAAACATTTAAAAGAGTGCGAGGCTATGAACTCACGTTGATGTGGGAAGGCGGTTATCGGCGATTTGGATGTATGGTACGTGCTTCAATCACGGAAACCTAGACAAATAATACTCGTCTTAGACTCTTTTCCAATGACTTTATCAAAATAATAATTATGTATACATAAGATGATTCTATATATATGATGATGATCAAGTGGGTTTATACATCTTTACTCATTCATTATAGTGTTTATGTGTTGGTAAGTTTCAAGACTAGTTACACTAGTTCAACTTGTTTACATTTTAAAACCCAATGGGCCTATTACAAGCCCAATACTATTCATTAGCCCAATTATACTTTTATTATCAGTATTATACTTTATATTTTGGGCCCAAATAGGTTAAGCCCAATAAATAAGTTTATAAGTGTTTTACCAAATTAGTCGGGTTTATTGTCCATTAAGGCTACTTTGGCCCATTAATGTCTATATGTTGTAAAGCTCGGGTTTTATCGATTTTTACTTGTTATATATGTTTATATATCAGTATGTGAGTTTATAAAAGTTTACATTAGATGGGTCCAACCGTTTAAGTTTTATTTAACAAAAACGCTAATCTTTCGGTTTTAGCCGAAAAGACGTAAAACTTAGTATATAATTTTTATAACTTATAAAACTTACCAAACTACCATTTTTATATAATGTCCATTTATTTATCCTTATGCATTTTTATATAAATAAAATATATAAGTTAGTGGGTTTTAATTCACATTTTATACTATATTTATTTGAGTGCTTATATAATAATATTAAACTTTAATTTCACAAAATCAGTCCTAAAAATCTAGTTTACTAATATGATCATATATAGAGTTCTACACGGAGATAGAATCCCAAATTTTTATCACAGAAACTACATGATATGTGCTCCATTATATACGTTTATAGCTACCGATGAATCAATATCTAAGTATTTTATAAAATTCGTCCAAAACAGTGTACTCAGATTTGCACTCTAAACTTGTTTTGATCATATCTCACTCATTTTTGTGATTTCATTGTATGGCCAACTCTCACATGTGTACAAGACTCATAGCTTACTGTAAATTAATTTATCCAAGCCATTTTATCAGTTTATCTTAAGATTCTTTACTGTTTATACAACCTCCTAATTTTGCCATGATTTTAACATCCTTTTATGTAGCTTTCAATCATTCTAATCAAATCTATCAACACCAAATCCCCATATAATATTTTGATCATCATTCATCATCATATACATATACATAAATTAAGAAAATACAAGATTACATATTCAAAATAACAAGATGATAGGAAGAATAATCCTTATACCACCAAAGTGATGAAATGATGAGTTTTTGATGAACAAGGTTTGGTTCCTTGTTACCAAACCTTCAATTAGGCAAATGAACTCCTTGAGATCTTCATATGCATGGATATCTTCTTGAAAATCAGCCCTTGATGTCCATGTAAACTCCTTTCTTGTTGTTATAACCACCTCCAATCTTCATCTTTTCAATAGGTTTTCATCATATGTAAATTATACATATGATTTATGGTTTATTTTTGATCAAATGGTGGTGTTTTTGGGTGGATATGGGACATTCAACATAGGGAGAGAAGAGAGAGTTGTGAAGATTTTGCTAGTTTGCATGTTAGAAATGAGAAAATGGTTTCAAGTAAGTGGTTTTGATGGTTTGGAAGGCTAGGAGGACAAGTGTCCTCTTAGCTTGTGTAAACTTGACACCAAATGTGGTGTTATATCTTGTCTTTGCCACACATAGTGAGGGTGGGACAAGTGTCCCACTTGTCTCATCTCCACTAATTTACGGGTATTCCTCGATTCTAGTTTCCTCGATTTGCGTGCCCCCGGGTCGTTTTATGAAAAAAGTTTTTATAAATTATGAATCAACGGCACAAAAAAAATCTAATAAAAATTGTCTCATCAAAAACGGAGTTCAAAAACATAAATACGTAAACCTAGGGTTTCCGGTTTAGTCGTAAAGGACGTTAAATTATTCACGTAAACTCTAATTTCTTCTCGTAAATTTGTGAGTTTATGAACTAACTCAAATTTATAATCCCAAAATAATATTCACGGATAAATTTATTTCCTGAAGTGTCGGACTGTCACCAAAACGGTGTATGTAAACGTAAGCACGTAACGTAGAATCCTCCGGTTTAGACGTAGTCGATGCTACTTCAAGACGTAAATCCAAATTTCTTCCCAAAAAAAAGTGAGTTCATAATATAACATTAAAATAATGTTTTTAAATAATATTTGAGAATAAAATATCGATCATAAATTGACGGATTGTCACAAGTGGATTAGCCGTCTTGGCAATACGTTCAGCTCTAATCTCATTTGCTTCATTCTGAAATTGCTTCAAGATATCAAAGAGTCGATGATATGAGACCTCGTCTAACTTTTCTTGTTGTTTCACTAAAGTGACGAACCGTGTCCACTCTGGTTGAAGTTGTTGAAGAAATTGAACATTGACTTGCATGGTGGAGACTTGCAGATTATTTCTTGTCATGTCATTCATCATTTTATAGAACCTGGAGTAGTATGAATCAATTGATTCTCCATCCCTTGAAGTAAACTTGCCAAAATTCCAAAACAAGTTTGTTTTGACATCTTGTTTGTTGAGTGATTCTCCTTGTTGCAAGCGTTCAATCGCAGTCCACATTTCATGTGCTGTCGGGCATGCATCAACCATGGAGTAAATATCATCTCCAATCCCACTTAAAACCATATAGATGGCTTCCTTCTCCGCATCATGCCAAGCACAATTTTCAGGTGTGAGATCGGCTCTTGTTTCATCACGTTCACTTGCGGGTATTGGATCAGTAGTATCTGTGGCTGCTCTTGGAGGAGTTGAGATCTTATTAAATATATATGGTCCATGTGTAATACATTTCTCAATGCATCACCATTAGGTCTTGTATCAAGGTATCGTATGAACCAAGATTACCATTGAGCATACCGACCAGACACAAGCATTGGCGGTCTCTCTTTATTACCCGCCACCATGATATTATTGTTTGTGATGTTGATCCCAAACTTAGATCGATTAGCTTTGTGTATACGAGATTAGATCAAGTATAACACGTAGAGAAACCTTTGTTATATACTTTGTGAATCTAAGTATTATGCGGAATCTAATACTTAAACAAGAACACAAGATGTAAACAAAACTTTCACTTTGATTATGAATGTCGAACTTGCTTACAATGAAAGATGTTTACGAATAAAAACTTAATGAAAACTTGATATTAAACATTAACCTAAAGGTCTTCTTTTATAGACTAAGAAGCCTTGTACAATAAGCTACGTATCAACTATTCTAGGTAAAGATAAACATAGAAAATACATTGTCGTTTCTATCCTTACTAGAAGTATTCTAGAACATAATAAACGTGTAGCTCACATCTTCCATCAGTGCTTGTCTTCAATCTGTCAACGCTTGACTTTAACTTGTCAACGCTTAAGCTGTCAGCGCCCACTTTGCTCTTGTCAACGCTTGAGTTGTTCTTGTCAGCGTTCAAGTGATCTGGCCTTAATTTATTCCCAACAATCCTCCCCTAAACTTGATATCCACTCTTATGATCAAGTTTCTGAATAAACATTAAGAACTTGGAGGAGTCTGACAAACCTTATCATATTGGTAATAAATAAATCTGATCAAATTCTTTGCCACGTCACTTGTATAATCAATCTCCAACTGGGTGTCCTTCATCTTTTCCAAAACAGCCTTGGATATGAAATACTGAGCATCTACAAGTAAATACTCAGCAAACTTTGTAGAACTCAAATGGTATACACCAGCAGCTGAATATAATCTCCATTGAAGACCACTGAGATCATCTTCAAGATCCTTCCATATTTCAGGATCTTCTTCTTTTGTCCCACACATTCTTTTGAATGTGGTCCAAAGTTTTATTCCATTAGCTGAAGTTGGTGCTTCAGCCTCATACTTGGTCTCTAGCAACCTCCAAAGGTCCACCAAGTCTTCTCTATCACAACTTGCAAATAAAGATATGAGAGTGGTAAAAGTGTGTACCTCCTTGCCATATCTTCCAATCTTCCAGAATCCACATTCATCTTCATCATAACTAACAATTGGATTCCTAGAATCTAGTGGTAACACATGCACCATATCTGAAGCTTCTAATGGGGAGAGCTTGAGGCTCTTTCTAATAACTGCTTCACTTGGATATAGTTGATTCATATCTTTTGGAAACTCAAGTGCAAATCCCTTCTTCACTGGTCTGGGAACTATCATAGCTTTCTTGATTTCCATCTCTTCTGCAAGTTGCTCCTTTCTTTCATCTGAAAGAAGTCTGAAAGTGTTTTCTTCCTGCACTTTCACCCAAATAGGATAAGCCCTATGTTCCAACTCATCAAATGTCAAAGCCTTCAGCTTCTGATGTGTCCATCCAACTCCATGACATTTGAGCAACATAAAGTAGAGCTTCCTTCTATCCCTTTTCAACTCAGAGAGAATGTTGCTTGCCTTGTGCTTCAAAATCACCTTACAATCCTTCTGAACTCTAAGAAGAATTTCCAAACCCCATATCTGATCTGAAATGGTCAAGTCAGGATTATCCATACAGCTTTCTTCCCAAGAATTGTACATCTGAACCACCTCTGGCATATCAAAATCAATCTGCAACTTTAAATCTCTCAACTTTTCCCTAGCAAGCTCATCACCATACTCAAGCCTTTCTGGTTCAACAATCATCACACTTGAGTCTGAGCTAGCTCCATCACTTTCCTCTTCAGAAGTCACAACAAATGGTGACTTTTCCTTTTCACCTTGTTCCATCATTTGCTCAGCCAATCTTCTATCAAATTCAACCTGAGCTGCATTCTTTGGAACAATTTCTTCTACCAACTTACCCTTACCCTTATCTGATGGTGCAATTGTTGGTAAGGTAGATGGTAATACCT
The DNA here is from genome assembly GCA_025667525.1 of Glebionis coronaria. Taxonomy (NCBI): domain Eukaryota; kingdom Viridiplantae; phylum Streptophyta; class Magnoliopsida; order Asterales; family Asteraceae; genus Glebionis; species Glebionis coronaria. Next base: position 166,190,672 of record CM046879.1, read on the forward strand.
GAGTAGAAACATCCTTGATGATAGATGATGACTGGAATACATCACCTTCATATGCAGATCTGTCAACGCCCAAATTTCCTCTATCAGCGCCCAAAATACTTCTATCAGCGTCCAAACTTGTCTTGTCAACGCTCAAATATTTTCCCTCAGCGCCTTGTGTAACCTCTCTCAACATATCTGTAAATGATAAATTTAAATTGGTTTGAGAGATCAAGGACGTATCAAAACATGTTTGTTCCTTCAAAGTAGTAAGAGCTTCAGCAACATCCAATGATTGACCATCTTGACTGCTCTTATCACTCAGATTTCTTTGATCTTCCTCCCCTTTGGAAGACTCCTCCATACCTCCCTTTGCATGAGCACTCTCCAAAACAACAATCCTCTCCCTCAATTCCTTGAGTTCAAGGCCTTGGTTGCTGACAATTTGTACTAAGTCTGCATTCTGCTTTTGCAAGCTAATGCAGACAGCCGTCAATTCCAAAAGAGTCATTGGTTCCAGTCTGCCCTCTTCTAAAATGGGGATTTGACCTCCCAAGTCAGGTTCATTGGGCATGGATGAGGACTTAATTATGGTGGGACTGCCTTGGCCAGCTTTTAAGCCAGAACCAATAGTCCCAGCCTCATCCAGGTCACCAGCCACACTTGTGGTGGTGGTTCTCTCTGCTTCATGGCTAGGACCACCAGAGGAGAACTCTCCAGCAGTCCTTTGGCGTTTGATCAACCTATATTCAGGTGGTGTGGAAGATGGTGTGGAAGAATGGGTAGAGGTGGGTTGGTTAAGGGGTGTTTGGGATTGTGATGGATGGGTGTCAACGTTGGAAATAGACACATCAACGCCCATATTAGATGTGTCAGCGTCAAAGGGATCTTGGTCAAGGTGCATTTGTTCAGGTGAGGGTAAAGGTTCAGGAATAGGTTCAAGTTGTGGGTGAGGGTCAACATGAGGTTGGGGGTCTGGTTGGAGTTGTGCTGCTGCAATAACAGCAAGCATGGCTGGGGTTAAAGGTAAATCCCTATGAGGTGGTGAATTCATCTTGGTAAAAATAGCTTTCTTTTGTTCAGGGATTTTATAAAAATCATTGTGATCCCTTGAACAATATCTTTGATCATCAAAAATCATTTGCAGAAAACGGGGATAAGCTAAAGTTATTTTTGTCCCCTTGTTTTTACACATTCCTTCAAAAATCATTTTAGACCAGTTATATTTTTGCCCTGTTGCAATACACACAATAGCAGTTGCAATGGATCTATTGATCTCATTGTGTGCAGTACATTTGGGACTCAAACATTGAAGGAGAATGTGAATGAGGTACTTCCAGGCTGGGGGAAATTCCTACTTATGGTACTTATTAAGAGTACCTTCATCAGGAATAGGGTATCCCAAAGCCCTAAGCCCTTGTTCTATTGCAGTTATGGGAAGAATGGTTATACCATCAGCATCATTAAGATGCAAGGCCTGGCGTACCAAGGCCTCAGTAACCACCCAAGATCTCCCATGAACAATAGAAGTTAATGTGGTCACTCCATTAACTGTTGAGGAACTGACAGTGTTCCAAAACTGTTTAATGTGTGTGACTGGAATGAGTGGTGCATGAGAAAGAGCATACCTTAATGGAGATGCATTCAAATACGCCACCATTTGTGTGTATTGAGGGAACAAAGTATTATCAGCAACAAGATAAGCAATCATGTTGTGTTGAGACTTGAACCCCAAATCCAATTCTGCTGAGTTAAATCTTGGTGCCATTGATGAAAGCTGTTAATTTGAAGTATAGAAGATGAAGGTTGATAAGAGAAAAGTGTTAGACAAGAATTATAGATACCCTGTTTAAAAATAGGAGCCAAATTTATAGGAGTGGATGAATGCATGTGATTGGCCCAAAAATAGGCAAAGATTTTCAAAAACTAATCATGAAAATATTGAAAAAGTTATAAGTTATCTCATGCATTTAATGAAAGTAACAACTCCTAAAATTACGGCTTGAAAATATGTCAAAAAGTAACAACTGGGTAGGTCCCATTGATTGTCAACAGTCAAAAATAACCCATCAACGCCCAACGGCTATAATCCTGTCAACGTTCGCCTAAAGCCATGTCAGCGTCCAATTTGGTCACAACAACGCTTGGAAAAATCTTGTCAGCGTCCAAAAATAAAACTGTTTTGAAAAGTGAAAAATGACCTTAACAAGTAATTTATCCTAGAGAAGATAACCAAAAGCTGATAATTATCATAGGGCGGCAAGCACTGTCCAGTTATGCACACTTGCATAAGCAAGATAGACATAACAGTCCTCTAGTGTCCCTTGCTAACCAAAATTCTTAACAACCAAGTTACCTCATAAAATCCTTGTTACTCCCAGGTAAATCCCATATGAAAACCATTCCCAAGTCTCCCAACAGACCACAACCAATTCTAGGCCAAAAATGTCTTGGCAGCATGCAAAGTTGATATACTATGCATGCTACAGTGCCTCATGGTTTAGTAAAACTAACCCATACTCACCTGTGGACACAATCTAGAATTGTGATAAGAGTATCATATGGATACCCAAAAATCCTAAAGGTTCCTAAAACCTCCCCTTAAACAAAGATACAAAGAGTTTGCTAAAAATATGCATGAACATAAAAAAAATTTATGTCAAGATAGGAATGAATCATTCCAACCATCATCCATAAACAAAAACATGTCCAAATGCTTCTCCTTTGATCCATAAGCAACTCTGTATCCAATGGTATACTGCTAACACCATCTGCACATTTAGATTGAAAACCACAAAACTAACATTGTTGCTGACAACGCCCCGATAACACATAACAGCGTTGAAGGAAGCTTTGTCAGCGTTAGACAATTATATTGCTGACAACGTTGTAAAAACACTTATCAGTGTTCAAACAACCTTTGTCAGTGTTAGAAAAATATAGTGGAAAATCTAAATTACCAATAAGACTAATAATAGTAATGCATCATCCTGTACAAACTTTTACAAAAAGAATCCAAAAGACATATTAAGTGAGATTAACCATTCCAATACTTGTTACCAAGTATTGAAATCTTCTAGTATCAAAAGGTTTAGTTAATAAATCTGACACATTTTCCTTAGTGTCAACCCTATCTGGTTGTATTAAACCTTTCTCAAAGCAATCTCTTATAAAATGGTGTCTAATTTCTATGTGTTTAGTTTTAGAATGATGCACAGGATTCTTAATGATGCATAAAGTACTATTATTGTCAACAAATATCTTAGTATGCATGAAGTTATACCCATAATCCAACAGCTGGTTCTGAATCCACAACACTTGACCACAACATGCTGCTGCAGCCACATATTCTGCTTCAGTTGTAGAGTTAGCCACCACTGTTTGTTTCTTGCATTGCCAAGATATTAATCTGCTCCCAAGAAATTGACATCCACCAGTTGTGGATTTCCTATCAAACTTGTCACCACCATAATCACTATCTGAATATGCAATCAACTCCAATGGTGAATCCTTTGGGTACCACAAACCAAGAGTAGGGAAACATCTTAGGTACCTAAAGATCCTCTTCACAGCATAAAGGTGACATTCTTTGGGAGTCACTTGATGGCGTGCACATGCATACACATCAAACATGATATCAGGTCTGGAAGCAGTAAGATACATCAAGGATCCAATCATGGATCTATAATGCCTGACATCAACATCTTTCCCATCTCCAATCTTTCCCCAAGGGTGTTCTCTATCCATAGGAGTAGAAGCCCTCTTTTCATGTGGAGAAAAGCCAAACTTCTTCAAGATTTCAGCAACATATTTGTCTTGGGAGATGAAGATACCATCTTCTTTCTGCTGAACTTGTAAACCAAGAAAGAAGTTCATCTCCCCCATAGCACTCATCTTGAATTTGTCTGTCATAAACTTGGAGAAATCCTCACTCATCTTTGGATCAGTAGACCCAAAAATGATATCATCAACATAGACCTGCACAAGCAACACATCTTTGCCTTTCTTCTTTGTAAATAGTGTCTGATCTATGGTGCCCCTCTTGAATCCATTGTCCACCAAATAGGTAGACAAAGTACCATACCATGTCTAGGGGCTTGATGAAGGCCATACATAGCCTTTTTGACTCTATACACTTTGTCTGGATGCTCTGGATCCTCAAAACCAGGAGGTTGCATGACATAAACTTCCTCAACTATTGTGCCATACAAGAATGCACTCTTTACATCCATTTGATAGACTGTAAATCCCATGCAAGATGCATAGGCTAGAAAAATCCTAATAGCTTCAATCCTTGCAACTGGTGCAAAGACTTCTTCATAGTCTATCCCCTCCTCTTGTGTGTAACCTTGAGCCACTAACCTTGCCTTGTTTCTGACCACAATACCTCTTTCATCTCTTTTGTTCCTGAGAACCCATCTTGTCCCAATTGGTCTGACATATCTAGGACAATCAACCAGCTCCCAAACATCCTGAATAGCAAATTGGTGAAGCTCATCCTGCATTGCTTCCACCCAACTTGGTTCTTTGAGAGCATCAAATATCTTCTTGGGTTCTTCTTGTGACAGAAAACATGCAAACAAACATGCTTGTATAAGAGGGGTATCAACCTTCTTGTGTATATTGGCAATAAATCCACCAAGACTTTGATGGGATCTTCTTGTCCGAACTGGAGTCATAACATCACCAATGATCTGAGATGGGGGGTGATTCTTCATTGTGGAAGTGAGAACTCCTCCTTCAAAAAGTCTGGTGTCCTCAACTTCACGCTCCATGTTGCCAATATCTTCTTCATCAGACTCTCTTTGATCAACAGGGATCTCTTCATAAACTCTGGAAGGTCCTCCTTGTTCAAAAGTGGAAGAGAAAAGATGTGCAAAGGTGTTGTCAACGTCTGAACCTTGTTTGTCAGCGCTTGGGCTAACAAAGCTTGAACTGTTGTTGTCAACGTCTGAGCCATCAACGTCTGAATTGGTCTTGTCAGCGCTTGATTTGCCTTTGTCAGCGCCTGAAGAACCATGCATGTTTGTATCTGGTGGTATTTGGAAACCACCATTATCTTGTCCAGCAGCAGCAGCAGCAAAAGCATCAGTCCAAATGGGAATTGTGACATATTAAAATGTAGGAGATGCCGTTTCTGCTTGTGATCCAACCCTTTCATCAACTTGTGTACCTGAAACATGAACAACTTGTTCCTCCACAACATTTGAAGTTACCTTCACAATGTCTGGATTAGTGACAGGCATATAATTTAAAGTTCTAGATAAGGGTTCCAAATCAAACAACCAATTAGGACCACTTTCAGGATCACTAGGTTTATTCTCTAAGAACCTAACATGTACTCTTTCAACAATACGTTTGTCCTCCTTAAGATAAACCCTATAACCCTTGCTCTGCACTGAATACCCCATGAAGTAACCTTCATCACCTTTTGCACTAAATTTCCCTAAGGCATCACTAGTGTCTAATACTACTACATGACATCCAAAAGGTCTGAGAAAACCAATATTAGGTTTTCTTCCCCAAAGTAACTCATAAGGTGTCTTGTTCTGAATTTTGTTAACCAATGCTCTATTTTGCACATAACATGCTGTATTCACAGCCTCAGCCCAAAAGGCTATGGGAAAGTGAGCATCAGCCAACATTGTTCTGGCTGCTTCAATTAGGGTTCTATTCTTCCTTTCAGCAACCCCATTTTGTTGTGGGGTTCTAGCAATACTAAACTGCCTAGTAATTCCCTTCCTGGCACAAAAATCATCTAGCTTCTTGTTCCTAAATTCTCCACCGTTATCACTCCTAAGCATCTTAACCTCATTGCCAGACCTTTTCTCAATTTGAGTGATAAATTCAATAAGAACATCAGCTGTGTCACTCTTCATAGCTAGAAAGAATGTCCAAGTAAACCTAGAAAAGTCATCAGTGATAACAAAACAATATGACTTGCCATTCAAACTTTCTATATTTGTTGGACCAAAGAGGTCCATATGAAGCATATGAAGAGGTCTGGAACTAGTATGCACCTGCTTGGACTTGAATGAGACCTTGTGCTGCTTGCCTTTAAGACATGCAACACAAGAGTGGTCATTGTGGAAGGCCTTCTCAGGCAAACCATCAACTAAACCAAGTCTCACAAGTCTATTTATATTTTTAAAATTTATGTGCCCTAGTCTCCTGTGCCACAAATTACTTTCATCTACTGAGGCCTTAGCATAAAAACAAGACATATTTGTATTCACTTTAATTCCATTTAAATTCACATTATATATGTCCTTATGCCTAGGTGTTCTATATTCAATGTACTTCTCATCAGGGATCTTAAAATCCTTGCTTAACACCAAACACTCAGTATCAGTGAAAAGAACCTTATTTTTGTCATCACACACTTGTGATACACTAAACAGATTATAGTCTAGTTCTTTTACCAGGAAGACATTCTCAAAACGTAGATTATTGGTGAGAAGGGTTCCTTTGCCTGTGATGGTGCCGTAGCCCCCTCCAAAGTAAACCTTATCACCATCTTTAATAGGAGAGAAGTTCATCAGATAGTCTTCCTTTCCTGTCATGTGCCTTGAGCATCCACTATCCCAATATCCATAATCATTGATCTGCTTTTGAATGCCCTGCACATAAAGAAAACAAATTAGTTTTCTTTGGGAACCCAAGTCTCAGAAGACTTGGATTCATCTGGTTGTTCAATAAGAACAGACTTAGTTCTCACAACAACCCCATTTTCATCCCTCTTAGGATGAAATACCCAGTTAACCCCAATTGGTTTTGTAATGACTTTTGAAATATAATTAAACCTGTTGCAAGTCATTGAAATTCCATTATTATTAGGGTTTTGATCTGTCTTGGGTCTCCATATTAAGCTTGAAGAAGCTTTAGACCCCTTACCTTGTGGCTGCAAAAACTTAGGTCTGGACACGTTTCTGTCAGCGTTGGATTTTGTTCTGTCAACGCTGAAATTACCCTTGTCAGCGTTGAACCTAGGGTTTGCTACAGGAACCCATTGCCCATTTGACCAGGTATTTGTCTTTTGAAAAGGTCTTTGTCCATAAGTGTTAGACCTTCTAGTGAAGAATGGGGCTGGTCTAATCACTTGTGGACTTTGCTGCACACAAGGTCTGGGTCTGACAACGTTTGACTTCCTAACAACGTTGACTTTCTTTCTATCAGCGCTGAAATTGTTCCTATCAGCGCTGGCTTTGGGAGCGTTGACACACTTGTATGCCAAGTGTGAAAAGCTACCACAAGTATAACAGGCTTTCTTATACACATTCTTAGGTCTAGATGCAAAGAAACCTGTTCCATGATTGTTAACTTGGCTCTTGGGTGACCTATTATTCCTATACATCTCTGCATATTTAATGATAGGTCTTCTAACAGTGTTGGAGCCTAGGTCAACAGCTTCACCAGTAACTGGGTGAGTAACCTTAATGGGTGGGGATTCATTGGGACTTTCACACAGCAAACCTCCCTTAACAAATAAAGTAGGATTAGCTTTCTTCCACTCATTTAGGTCAGTCAGTTTTTGTTGATACTCTTCTACTGGGGTGACAACTCTTGGTGGAGGAATGAATTCCTCTTCTTGGCATTCTGGTATACCAGTCCAAGATAAATCCTTTCTAAGGACACCATAGAAGTCACTAGCTGGTGGTGGAACCAGAGAGTAATCATTCTCATTCATCCCAAGCCCAGTCATATCCTTAGGATCTCTTTGTTTAGCTACACAGTCTCCTAGGGCTTGGGTGGCTCTATCAAATCTTTAAATCTTGAGGTCAACATTATCTTTATTCTTAATGGCCTCATCTAACTTAGCTTGTAGGTCTTTATTGACCTTTGACATGATATTTCTAATATCCATACTACCCTCTAGCTCATGTTTTAAGATATTCATCTTATCTTTTAAATCAAATTCCATTTTCTTGTATTCAGAAACGGTTTTCTCAGTTTCAGTAAGAGCTAGTTGGTAATTGGATAATTTACACCTTTCAGTGCTCATATCCTCTTTTAGTTTTAACACCTCTTTGTTAAGTCTGTCAGTGTTTAACCTACAACCTTTGCTACAAAAAGCATCATCATATACCTCATTATCAGATGAAGAGGAGGAGTGTGCCATGAGAGCATATTCAACATGCTCTTCTTCTTTAATATCAGCAATCAAAGCTTTGTCCTCTTCAGCATCCTTAGCCAGATAGCTCCAATCCCATCCAGTACCATCAATTCCTTGAACTGCAACCATGGCTTTGGAGTCTTGAGCTTTAACAACCTGACTTGAGGGTTTACCAACATCAGATCTTCTAGGAGATCTGCATTCCCTCATGAAGTGCCCCATGCGATGACAGTTGTAGCACTCAACTTTGGACTTATCAAATCCAGCAGTGTCTTTAGCATTGAAGGTCATCTTCTTCTTGAACCTTCTATTCCACCTATTTGCTCTTATACTAGCAAGAGCCATGTTCCACTTGATGTCCATCTCTTCCAATTGTTCATCACTTATCTGCTCAAGGTCCTCATATGTAATCACTGAACCATTGGGCAAAGAAGCAATGTAAGCACAAACAATATCCAAATCCAAACCAGCAGGTTTAACTCTTGGTGAGTCATTCATGAATGTGTCAGCGTCTGAAAAGGAGACGTTGACAGGACTTGTTCCAGCGCTGACAAATGATGATCCAGTAACTGGATGCATAAAAGAGTCCTGCTGATTGAATTGACCTTCACTATGAGAGAAGAAGGCCATGTTGCTGGTGCTAGCTTTGCTTGAAAGAGTTTCATCTTCCAACAGTCTTAGTTTGTTGTAGATGTCATCAAACGAAGAGCTCTTGTGAGTATTATTGGCAAGAATAGATCTTGCCTCAATCTTCCATGTCTCACCAAGACTTTTCAGAAAAGTAGCATTGATGTCAATATCACCAACTTGTGTCCCCATGAAGGACAATTTGCTTGTGATGTCAAGCAATCTGCTTCTCACACTACTCAGTTTCTCATTGGGCTGAGCCTTGAAGACAGCATAATCATGCAGAAGTTGCTTTTTCTTTTCTTCCTTAGTTTCTGCATTACCACCATATGCAACTTCAATTGCTTCCCAAAGATCCTTAGCAGATTCATAGCTTCTATATTTGTGCTGATTTTCTTGTCCCAAAGACACTTTCAGAATATTTAGGGCTTTCATGTCAGCCCTTTTCTTTGCAATATCTTCAGCACTTACAGCTCTACCATCTCCAGGTTTTTCTTTCTTATCTTCATCAGGACATCCTTCAACAGCTGTTCTTGTCGCAATGGCATTCAGAATCTTTTGAGCTTTATTGAATGAGTTTCCATATTCAATAATGTCCCAGAGTGTGTAATCAAAGATCCCCATATATTGTTCAAAGTTGAACCTCCATAGGTCAAAGTTGGTTGCATCAAGCATGGGAATCTTGATGTTTGGTAAGGATGAGGAGGAGGAGGTTATTGCTTCAGACATGATGTTTTTAGGGTTTTGAGAAAATTAGGGTTTTGATGTTCGTATATCGTTCTGGTGTTCTTCAAAGATCAAAAGTTCCTCAACAAGCTCTGATACCACTTGTTGATCCCAAACTTAGATAGATTAGCTTTGTGTATACGAGATTAGATCAAGTATAACACGTAGAGAAACCTTTGTTATATACTTTGTGAATCTAAGTATTATGCGGAATCTAATACTTAAACAAGAACACAAGATGTAAACAAAACTTTCACTTTGATTATGAATGTCGAACTTGCTTACAATGAAAGATGTTTACGAATAAAAACTTAATGAAAACTTGATATTAAACATTAACCTAAAGGTCTTCTTTTATAGACTAAGAAGCCTTGTACAATAAGCTACGTATCAACTATTCTAGGTAAAGATAAACATAGAAAATACATTGTCGTTTCTATCCTTACTAGAAGTATTCTAGAACATAATAAACGTGTAGCTCACATCTTCCATCAGTGCTTGTCTTCAATCTGTCAACGCTTGACTTTAACTTGTCAACGCTTAAGCTGTCAGCGCCCACTTTGCTCTTGTCAACGCTTGAGTTGTTCTTGTCAGCGTTCAAGTGATCTGGCCTTAATTTATTCCCAACATGTGACACGATACTCTTGAGTAGAATCCATAGTTTATAACTTTGTAATCGATGAAGTGAAAAAGGATCTTAAGTAGATGTGATGTGATTGGTGTTGTCGAGAAAAGATGTTGAAATACCCTAAAATTATCTTCACAAATAACCAAAAATTCTAAGGCGAAAAATCACTCGATTGTTAAAAATTTTCAAAAATAAAAATTTTCGAAAAATAAGTGAAGATTTCGCAATGAGGTGAAAGATTCCGCAATAGTAGATTACAATTTTGCAATTCTAGAGTGAAGAACAATTTCGCAATCACTGAGTGAATAAATCCGCAATACTTGAACAATTTCGCAATTAAGTGAATAAATCCGCAATTCTTTACCAATTTCGCAATTGAGAGCAAAATCTGCAATTCCTGAACAAAAATCCGCAACGATGACCAAATTCTGCAATGAAGATAGGATTCCGCAATTATTGTATAAATTCGCAATAGGAATAATTCCGCAAAGATGACCAGAATTCGCAATTAACTCAAATTTCGCAAGTATGCAACAAATTCGCAATAAGTACCAAAATCCGCAATTAAGACACAATTCCGCAATGCGTGTATAAATTCGCAATTCCCAATATTACAAGATTTCGCAATTCTTGAGGAGTACAAGATTTCGCAATTGGATACAGAATTGCGAATTTGAGACAGAAGGACCAAAAAAATTGCGAATTTGATTCAGAAGTTCCTAAAAAATAGGAACAAAGAAGAACTCAAAAGAAAAACGTGATTTCACACTAAAAATCAAGCCAAACACCACCAAATTTCGTGTTTTTAACCTATCAAAGTAACCCAAATCACTACCACGCCTATGTAGATGATTTGTCTACTCACTAACTGCACAAAAAAACAAAAAAAAACTTGATGATTCGAGCTTAAAAATCAAGAAAAAACTCACGAATCACTATAGGAGAATCAAAACCAATCACGTATCTACCCCATGGCGATTGATACCAATTGTTGTCCCTTAAATTTAGATGATTATAGATAGAAAATAGATGAAAAGAGATGGATTCTTAGAGAGAGAAAGTAGTGAGTGAAAGTAGAGAGAAGGAGAGGATTAACTTGTAGAATATTAGATTAAGGAAAGAACAAAGTGAACAACCAACCCTCCTAAACATGCTAGGAGGGTAGTATATATAGTCCACCCACATGCGGGCTTTAATGGACTATATATTGGGCCGGGCTTGTCTTTTGGACTTTAATTAGTTTAAATCCAAGCCCGTAAACAACGACTAATTAACTACCTATTACAACGTTCTAATTAATGTTACAATAATAACCTATGACCAAGCATTCTTGTTTGCCTCAATATTTTGAGGCTAACAGATTTCGAAACTCTCGAGTCTAAATAGTTTGAATTGGAAATTAATGCTACCAAACTTCTTAAATTCAAAGAACAACAGCTTTTAAAACAACACGCTTCCACAGAAAAGGTTCATCTTTTAACTAAATCGTTTAAAGAACTCGAACTTAAGCGTCTTCAAGATTTACTACCTAATCCCGGTTATGCAAAACAAGCTCAGGAATATATTCCGTGTCTTTATGATATGACCCTAATTGGAAAATCAAAAGAAGCACCTTTTGTTCGTAGTACTGAGAAGACACAGTCACTTGCGGAAGAAACTCATTCTAAAATGCTTTCAAAATTCCATAAGATTGATTATGATAAGCATAATAAAGTTCAGTTTTCTAAAAAGATACGTACTCGCTTACAAAAGGAATTAGCTGAATTGACAGTTCTTGTGCCCCGAAGTTTGTCAAATGAAAACCCTCTTAGTACGTCTCCTACACTTGTCAAAATGGATTTAACGAAGTTAATTCCACCGGTAAGTAAGGTGTCCGTTAGCTTAAATGCGGTACACCAACACTTAGCCGATTTTGACAAGGTCATTTTGGAACGTACGACGGCTTCGGCCATAACGGAAGGTGAATGGAATTTTGAGCACACTAGAGCTGCATTTCGAGACGAAATTGTTCCATTTGTAAACAATGTTAAAGCTTGTCTCAGTACTATTGACCAAGATTTGCTTTTGGAAATAGAAGAAGTTAGACATGTTTTCAATGAAATGGATGATGCTTATGAAAACAATTTACTTGAAATAGAACGGGTTTCATGCCAAAATGATCAGCTTCTGACGCAAGTGATGCCTCATGATATAGTTTCCGTCTGTGTGAATATAAGTGTTGATAATCATTCTATTGTGCATAATGTTGAATCTGTGGATAATGTGGTAGATAGTACTTGTCACAAATCTGACGCTGAATTTTTAAAGCTTCAAGATTCTTATTCTTTGATTTCAAAAAGTATTGATGAAATTCAAAAACATTGCATTTCGCTTGAATGTAAACAACAATTTATTCAAGAGGTTTTTGAAACGTCTTTCGAAGGTGTTAATATAAAATATGCAAATTTTCAAAAGAATTTTAGATTGGAATTACAATCAAAACAGCGTCAGCCAAGTGACAAGGTTGCTAAATCTTTGCTGATAGACATAGAGAAATCTAAGGAGATTAACTGTGTGAACGTACTTAAGGCCACTGAGAATTTTAAACTTTATCTAGATAATCGAGTTTCCAAGATTTTGTCCAAAGTTGATAACTTTAAACAGAAAGATACATGACTTTTCGATTCAGTAAAGCCCGCATGTGCTAATACCACTACATAGAATCAATCATTGATTGAACAATTGAATCGAAAGTCGGTGGAAATATCTGATTTGAGGGAACAAATTTGTGATAAAAATCTAGCTTTGACTGAGTTAAAGGAAACACTTCGTACCCTAAAAGGTAAGAATGTTGTGGATAACGCAGCCACTGTCTTAGCACCGTCCTCTAGTGCGACCAAAAGGAACCTCATTGCCGTCACATCATTTAATAAGGGCTCTAGGACTAAACCATCTCAAACATTGGTCACTAAAGATAAGGCAAAATCAAAACCCGCTTCTAATATTCTCGTGTTGCCTTCTACAGGAGTAATCACCACTACTAAGGCTCAAAGATCTAAGCTTAAAAGAAACAAGAAGAATGATAAGATCTTGCCCCCATCTAGTAGTCAAGTGGAGAAGAAAGTAGAAGCCCACCCTAGGAATGTTATTTCTGTTTTGAATAAAAAGAATCATGTAGCTAACCCTAAAGGCTCTGCGGTTGTGCAGCGTTCTAAGCCTACTGTGAATTCTAATTTGAAATGTTGGAATTGCAATGAATGTATGTTTTCTAGTCGTCATGATTCTTGCCTTATTGACCATGTGAATGATATGAATGCCCGGAAAAATGGATTAGAATAGAAACCGACTGGGAAAGTGTTAACCCAAGTTGGTTGGATGTGGCGCCCCACTGGTAGAACTTTCACAATTGTAGGAAATATATGCTCTTTAACTAGGATCACTCCCATTAAAGCGAAGAAAGCGTGCCCTTTAACTAGGAGTACCAAGGCTACCAAAACACAAGCGTGTCCTTTAACTAGGAACACCAACACTACTGTAGGAAATAAGTGCCCTTTAAATAGGTCTACTCCCACTGTAGTGCCCGCTAATACTCCAAAACCTAAGAAAGTTGGAACAGTAAAACCTGTTAGTGCTAAAACTCACATTAGAAAACGCGAGAAATCTAAGGGTCACACAAATGTTAGCAATTCTGATAATTACATATCTGTATCTGCTAACACTCCGGAACCAATAGTTTCCAATGCATTGTCTACTGTTGTTACTGAAAACAGGTGGTCCAAATTGTTCTCTGGTATTTGGAATCTGGTTGCTCCAAGCATATGACCAGAGATCGCTCTTAGCTCAGAAATTTCGTCAGCAAGTTTCTTGGTACGGTTCGATTTGGAAATGATCATATTGCAAAGAAAATGAGTTATGGTGAATATCATATTGGAAATGTTATAATTTAAAGAGTGTATTATGTGGAAGGTCTCGGTCACAACTTATTTTCTGTGGGACAATATTGTGATGCAAACCTAGAAGTTTCTTTTCGAGAGCATACCTGCTTCATTCGTAATTTGGAAGGGGTTGATTTATTGAAAGGTACTCGAGGGAATAATTTGTATACTTTGTCTCTACAAGACATGATGGCCGCTTCTCCCGTATGTCTTCTCTCCAAAGCATCGAAGACTAAGTCATGGTTATGGCATCGACGGTTATCTCATCTTAACTTTGACGCTATTAATCATTTGGCGAAAAACAAACTTGTTCGTGGTCTTCCTAAACTTTCATTTCACGAGGATCATTTGTGTTCCGCGTGTACAATGGGGAAAAGCACTAAGAAATCATACAAACCCAAGGCTGAAGACACCAACCAAGAGAAACTTTATTTGTTGCATATGGATCTTTGTGGGCCAATGCGTGTTGAAAGTCTTAGTGGCAAAAAGTACATCCTCGTAATTGTCGATGATTACTCTCGGTTTACATGGGTGAAATTTCTTACAACAAAAAATGAGGCACCTAAATTCATCATCGGATTTCTCAAGATGATTCAAGTGCATCTCAACACTACTGTCCGACGCATTCGTACAGATAATGGAACCGAATTTGTGAATCAAATTTTGTGTGATTATTATGAAGAAGTTGGCATATCTCATGAAAAATCCGTTGCTCGCACTCCACAACAAAACAGTGTCGTTGAAAGGCGAAATCGCACACCTATGGAAGCTGCTCGCACGATGTTAATTTATGCAAAGGCTCCATTGTTTTTATGGGCAGAAGCAGTATCTACAGCAGTGAACACCCAAAACCGGCCACTAATTCGTAAACGCCATGGTAAAACACCTTATGAGCTTCTACATGGAAAAGTACCAGATTTATCATACCTTCATGTATTTGGTTCTCTTTGCTATCCAAATAATGATGGTGACAATTTGGGAAAACTTCAACCAAAGGTTGATATTCGTAATTTCATTGGTTACGCACCCGCAAAGAAGGCATACCGAATCTACAACCGTAAATCTCGCAAGATCCTCGAAACAATGAATGTTGATTTTGATGAGCTGACGACTATGGCTTCTAAGCAAAGCACCTCTGAACCCGCACTTCATGAAATGGGACCCAGTAACATTAGCTCTGGTCTTGTCCCAAATAACCCTACTTCATCATCATTTATACCACCTACTAGGAATGAATGGGATACGTTGTTTCAACCGTTCTTTGATGAATTCTTTACTCCTCCAAGCATTGTTGCTCCAGAACCTGAGGTAATAGCTCCGGTAACCGAAGTTGTCGCTCCAGCAACCGAAGCACAATCAGACACATCTGCACCTACAATTGGTCCAGATATACCTTCAACGAGTAATTCTCAACCAGCACATGTTTCAACTACCCATGTCATGCCTATTGATGATGAAGAGGATGATGATGATCACAATTTGGAGTTCGCTCAAATGCGTGAACTTCCATTCTTTGGTGTACCGATTCCCAACCATAATCAAGCCGGGTCGTCCACCTCAGAGGAATCTCCTACTATGGTCTAATCCAATCCACAAATTCGTGAACATGACAGCAAGTGGACAAAGGATCATCCTATAGATTCTATTATTGGTGACCCTAATCGTCCGGTATCCATGCGAAGTCAGTTACAAGAAAATGCAATGTTTTGTCATTTTGATGCTTTTCTCACTGAAGTTGACCCTAAGACATGGCAAGAAGCTTTTACTCAATCCTGTTGGATAGAAGCTATGCACGAAGAACTTAATGAATTTATACGTCTTGAAGTATGGGAACTTGTCCCATGCCCGGATCAAGTGTAGTTACTCACTTTGAAATGGGTTTAGAAGGTGAAACTCGACGAGTTATGCAGAATATTGAAAAACAAAGCTCGACTAGTAGCTCGTGGATACAAGCAATTATTAGGCATCGACTTTATGGAATCCTTTGCACCTGTTGCCCGCTTGGAAGCTATTAGACTATTTTTTGCTTATACAGCCCAGATGAATATGATCGTCTATCAGATGGATGTGAAGACGACATTTCTGAATGGTGAAATCAAGGAAGAGGTCTATGTTCAACAGCCTAATGGTTTTGTGAATCCTAAATATCCTAATCATGTGTACAAGCTTAAGAAGGCTCTCTATAGGTTGAAGCAAGCTCCACGCGCATGGTATGATCTATTGACACAATTCCTCATTACCCAAGGCTTCGCAAAAGGCAAGGTGGATCCCACACTGTTCATTCAGAAACGAGGTAAAGATATGATTATGGTACAAATATATGTTGATGATATTATATTTGCTGCCTCGACCCAAACCTTATCCGACGAGTTTGGGACACTCATGTCTTCCAAGTTTAAGATGTCAATGATGGGCAAGGTATCATTCTTCTTAGGACTTCAGATATCCCAGAGTCCCAGAGGCATCTTTATCAATCAATCCAAGTATGCCCTTGAATCACTTAAGAAGTATAAGATAGAATCTTGTGACCCCGTGGATACTCCAATGGTGGAACGAACTAAGCTTGATGCAGATCCACATGAAGTTTCTGTTGATCCGACACTTTATCGTGGAATGATCGGTACCCTTCTGTATATTACAGCTAGTCGACCCGACCTTCAGTTTGCTATCTGTATGTGTGCTCGGTATCAAACTAGGCCTACTGTGTTACACATAGCAACTGTTAAACGGATGTTTTGGTATCTTAAAGGAACCATTAATCAGGGAATTTGGTATTCGAAGGACTCTTCGATTGCACTTATGGAATATGCAGATGCGGATCACGCGGGATGTCAAGATACAAGGCGTAGCACGAGTGGAACTTTGCAATTACTAGGAGATCGACTAATCAGTTGGGCATCGAAAAGGCAGAAAAGCGCTGCAATTTCAAGTACAGAAGCAGAATACATAGCTATGTCCGGTTGCTGTGCTCAAATTCTTTGGATGGGATCGCAATTAACCGACTATGGTCTAGGTTTCAACAAAATTCCGATGTACTGCGACAACAAAAGTGCAATTGCCTTATGCTGCAACAATGTTCAATTCTCCCGGTCGAAGCATATTGACATTCGCTACCACTTCATCAAGGAGCAAGTGGAAAATGGAGTGATCGATCTTTACTTTGTCCGATCTGAGTATCAATTGGCGGATATTTTCACGAAGGCCTTAGCTCGCGCTCGAATGGAATTTTTGGCCGACAAGCTAGGCATGAGAACTTTCTCGCCTGAGACTCTAAAGGAACTGGCAGATGAAGCCAAAGAATAGTGGTGGTAAACTATTCTCCGTATCCTTGGTGATCATTTGTATATATTGTTTATATTTTTATCCACAAAAGCAAAATATAAAAATATAAAACCATATAAAAACCATAAAAATTGAAAAATTCAGAAAAATCCAAAAATATTTTTACTTTATTTTTCAAAGGCATGTCTTTTGGTACGATAATATTTACGGCCTTAGAAATGTTGATTAATATTGACACGGCCCCATAAATAGAGTTCATACAAAAGTTGTAAATATTTCATAAAACATGCCCATATGGCTTGTAGTTATTTCAGACTGCAACCCGGTTTTCACATTAAAGTCAAGTATTTCTTATGAAAGCTTTGGCTCACAACGGGAATTAATTTTCTCGGGCAAGGTTTACTTTAAAACAATGTAAGGGATCAAGTTTACTTTATAACCCGGTCTAACACAAATCTATGTACGATTCAGTGCATTTATTTGTTAAAACAAGAGAACTCTTGTTTTTATGAAGTTATCATCTCTACAACCATAGCTATCTACATTTAGTATCAACATACTCGACGATGCGACTACTCAAACGACGACTACATCTCTTTCAATAGAACACGGGTCAACAATTGAGGGGGAGCAATTGTCAAGCATTCAGAATATTTGATGCCGGACGTGCCAAGTTCACTAATTGGTGTCAAGACAACAATACCAATCGTACATGTGGTGTCAAGAGATGACTTCAGACGTGACGAGGCGACCAACATTTGCCAACAAGAACCATTCGATCTTATCATATGATGTTCTCATCAATCAGGTCCAACCTTGTCAATTCATTCTTATATGGTGAATATGTGATCATATTACAAATCGGTATCATATCTCACAATTTGGTATCATAAAGATAAAACGGACTTGCATTTTTCTTCCCAAAACCTTTGTTAAAACTTCATTAAATCAATTGATATTAAAAACATCGATTGGGTTAATATTTTTAATATGGGGGAGAAAATGTGATTTAATATGGGAAATTATCACAAATGGTTTGACTTAACGTGATGGCTCATCCTGACATATGCGAAATGTTTTCGAATATCGTGGCATATGTTAAGGGGGAGCAAAATGGATTTGCTATATCAAAATGGATTTCATGGTGACATATACTTACCCTAAACCCATTTATTTCACGATGATGAAGATTGTGGTTACATAAGGATGGTAGGATAGGTTAAATCCAATGATTCTTCCAGAACCGGAGGAATCTTCCCAAGGACATTCCATAGCTAGAAATAGTAGTCCTTAGGAAAGTTGGAGAAAAGATTGTGAATGTAGCTGAATGCCGACCAAGTACTTAAGTTAGCACGGGAACAATCACAACAAGGTGCTAGTTATGACGTATTGGTAAGCATTGAAGGGGTTGAAGAATGAAAATGAATTGTAAAGATAAAGGGTGTAAAGAAAGAAGCCCTCCTTACAACTTTAGGAAGAAACTGGGTCAACACATATGCTATTGAGATCATTTTAATGATGCTCGATACTGAAGATAGACATCATGGACCTAGTGATGCAATGCACAACCCATCCCAGCTAACTCAGATATCTCTCAAAAGGTATTTGTTTTAATCACACAGAGACAACACATTATCTGTTGATTTATTCACTCCGAATAAATTGGTATTGAAATGGTGGCACTCCTCTTCAGCCTCCTATCACTAAAATCCAAAATGCACGATCGAGTCTAGAGCCATTTGAGATCATCAAATATCTCATTCGGATACACTTCCATAATTCCTTGCTTTTTCACACTCTGTGAAAAGTAAGAAAGATATTAAGAGTCCTACACAAAATCTTCATGATTTTGCCTGAACATCCGAGTAATACGCAAATATTTACAATGAAGATGGAAATCCTTCTTGAGTGAAAATCAAAAAGCTCATGGTAAGTGACTTGTGAGATTCTTTATGAATCAAACTTGTGATAACTGGAAAGCAACAGTTGTTTAATTCCTAATTGAATTTAAACACGTTCCAGGCCTCTACGCAATATCTCAGTGATCTTGCCAGAACACTTAGAGTGATACCTTAGTGTTCATAGTGATGAGTGGAAATCCTTCTAGTGTTAACATCAAATAGCACTTGTTAGGTAACTTGCAAGATTCAATATGAATCAAGCTCGTGACAACTACAAAGCGACGATGGTGCGATTCTATAATGAATCAAACTTGTTCCAGGAATCAGAATTGATGACTTCAATCATGTGGATAATTTAATCCAAATGATTCACTCTTTACGTTCGCAGTAAGCGTTGGACGGTCGAGTAAAGAGAACGGATTTACCCGCGAAATCTTGTCAAGGAGATTTTTAATTAAATCTACTTGCCACAAGTACGATATTTTATATCGTCCAACGGTCTTCACCGACCGGAGGTAAAATGCTACCGAATTAGAATAAAATGTTCAAAGCTATTTTTTTCGTGTCTACTTATGTTGCGGCATTTGAACACGGTGGCGTTGCGGAATCCAAGAAGAAGTCGTCCTCGCATGCTTATACTTTATGCACTTAATACCTCATCTAATTCAAGAAAGCCTAAAAGTTAAGTATTCTGCTGTATCGAACTCTGAAGCTTTCAAGAATTACGAAGGTATTAGTATGTGGGACATGGTGTCACGAAGAGGCGAAGATCACAAGTGATGGATGCATAAGATCAAGGCAAGAGATTAATGCTCAAGATTGATATTAAAGATCACATCAGCATGTTCACCAGCATAATATGCTAGGTTTATTTTATTATTGTAACTTGGGTAACACCCTTGTTTGGAGAGACCTCTCTTAGGGGGAGATTGTTGGAAATACGTTTTACGTATGAGAAAGGATCGGTCACTCCAACAATAGTCTAAGTGCTAGCTCGTAGTTTAGTTAACTTAATATTCAACAAACAAGGCCAAGCCAAGCCTACAACATGTGTAGGCCGGCGGCCCAATGTAAGCCCAAGCCCATCACATGAGCTTGGGTATATAAACCCTCTCCTTAGATGGAAAGGGTGTGGTTTCATTTCATTTTACACATAGTTAATCACTTTCTCTCTCTAAAGTCTATGTGAAATTATCAATCTTTCTATCTCTTTCTGTCTCTAAACATAAGCTAGATTTACAATATCCTACAAGAAACAAAAGAGCACATCGACTAAGTTGGAAAAATTTATGAAATGTACTAATCCTCTTGATGATATGCTAAGTAGAGAAATTCACTCTAATGAAAAACTTGGTTTAGGTTTTTGATGTTGTGTTTTTGTATATACTTTCTTTTAGGAAAAAGAAAGCAACAAAATAGCGGTAGGTATTAAACACTACATTTTAGGAAAGACATAAATGCTCGAAAAAATTAAAGTTCATTCTCGGAGGAGTGATGAGACTGCATTTATACATGGTCTCATCGTCCAAAACGGGTTTTAAATGTGCAAAAATGTCGTAAAATACCGTAAAATATACGTGTGTTTGTTATTTTTGTGTTTTAGGTATGGATATCATGAAAAAGACAAAATATCAGAAGAAACAAACAAAAACAAACACGGGAAACGAAGCCGCACAAAGAACCGGGCCCAAATTATAAATTTTACAAAAAGACCTTGAAGAATTGAAGATTGGTAAGAATGGTCCATCAAGTTTAAAGACTTGTCACTTTAGACCCTTGTAAAAATTATAAATAGAATTTTGGTCCTTAAAGTTTCAAGAATAGTCATATTCAGCCCTTGAAGAATGCATTATTACAAGAAAAGCCCTTGTGATAAAGTTTGGAAATATTTGTGCCATATTTAGCAAGCTGTCCTAAGTTAAAATCAAAGGATATGGAAAGAAAAACGGCCAAGATTTGTTTGCAAAGTTTTTGGAACATAAGGGGAGAAATTGTCAAACATTCAAACATAATCCACCAATCACCACCTTCCACCTCACCACACTTTCCACATCACCCTTGCCACCTCACTTTCCACTAAACCAGATTAATATTAATTAATCCTTTTTAAATAAAAGTGCCAAACACTTAACCCCTTTTCTTAAAACGGATAAAATGTTGTGTTCTTCAGCTATGAACATAATTTAGGGTTTTCTTGTTTAGTGGAAATCAAACCTTAATCTCCTCTAGAATTGAGATTAACCTAAACCTAATCATACTCTAACCTCCACTTTGGTCCCCCCATCACCCAAAAACCCTACACGTGGCTCCCCATCACCAATGGGAGTCGTCTTCAAGAACAAGACAAAACCATGCCATCTATTAACGGCTCAAGGCACTTTTCTTGGTCCATACATATCAATGAACGTGTGAGATTGCATTCTAACAAATCATCACCCACAACAGTCCAAGAATCTTCACATGAGGCTTCATGCTTAATTCAAACGCCAAGGGCACTTTTGGAAGATTACAAGCTAGGGTTTTAGCATTTCTTTAAGTTTCTAGAACCAATGTATGGCTCTATGTAAAGCTATTAGGTCATTAGCATAGAACTTGTTCTTAGATTTCATTTTTCACAAATTTGTAATTCCTTACTTTTTTTCTGAAATAAAAAAGGAGTTGGTATAATTCTATTGATGAGTCTAAGTTCCACTGTTATTCATTCTTGTTAGTATCATTGTGCAACAAGTCTTGAACTTTTTACTAGAAGCTTATGTAATTCCTTTTTCTCAATTTTTTGAGAAAAGTTGGTATTAGCAGTTGAAAAGCTCAAAGATCTCGGGGCGTTGCTTTGTTTATTGTTCTAAATACGTTTTCAAAAGTGTTCTCAAGGTTTTGTTTAAGGTTTTGAGGTTTCAAAAGAGAAAGAAAAGTTTTCTTTAAGTTACTGTCATAGATACTTGGTTGAGAGATAGAGCTTAACAATTAGCTTCTTTTGGGCTTATAAAGGATCATAGCTCCCTGGTTTTTAAAGATCAAGTGGTGGTGAGTTTATAAGCTTGGAAAAGTGGGCTTGTGGGGCTTCTAAGAATCACCAAGTTCCATTTATAGTATTTGCTTATCATATATACTAACCCATAGTTCAAGCTTTGGACTTTGGTTCTTCTTTGTTCTTAGCAGTAAGGAAGCTGGTGTTTGTTGTGCTAACACCAAAGCTCAAACAATCCAATGTGTGGAAGTACACCTTGGAGGTTTGTTTTTCCTTCCTTATTTTATGTCAAAAAAGTATGCATGTGATTTTATGTGGATTGCCATAAGAGTGTTTTTATTTGCTTGAATGTTGTTCACTTAGGGTGTTTAGATATTAATCAACCATAGATAGTATGATTGTGAAGTTTAAAACACAAAGTATTTGTTAAAAATTGGTTTAAGATTTTTAAGGGAGGTTTGGAATAGTATATTATAAGGTTTTAGCGCCTTGGTCAATGGTCTTTATGTGCTTGCATATGCTTTATATGTGTGTTTAAGTGGTTTGTGGTATCTGGTTAAGTTTGGATTGCATGCTACAAGTTTTGCCTAAGTTTCATGTTTCTGTCATAAAAAACAAGTCAAACACATCAACAAGTCTAAAATCTTCATTTGTGTGAATTAAGGTCTGAAAATTGGTTTCTAGTATTTCTTGTGGGTGTCTATCTGTGCAATATCTGGTTTCTCAAGTTGGTAGCTATTTGTAGCTTATATAGCTTATTGAATTTCACTGATATGCCAAGTACATCAGCAAATATGCATGCTACTTGATTTGTTCTTGCCTTGTGAATTTTGTGTATTAGTTGCCTATTATTGTTTCATTGGGTACTTATAAGTGTATTTTGGTATTGGTTGCTTATTTGGACAACTCTTAAGTTTACTGGCTTATTGAGATTTTCTATCAAAATTCAAAGCAACTCTCACCAACTGGTGAGCTTGTTCACTGGCTTTTGGACTTAAAAGCTTCCTCTATTTTAACTTATTTTTCCCTTTAAACAGCTTAACAAGTCCATAAGTTCATAATCTTCAACTTTGACTTTCGTTGACTTTGGTCAAACAAGACCAAAAGTGCTTATTACTTCATTCTAGCTTATTGGTACTTGCAACAAATTTGTTTTTGTAATAGCTGTCATTTTTCTTAGCTTATGTAGAATATTGATAATCTTGTTAATCTATGAAGTGGGTTGAAGATTTCTAGAGAGAGAAACTAGTGAGAGAAAGTGAGAGAGAAACTATGTGTTTTTATTAAAATGATAAAATGAGAACATCAATTACCAACCCCTTTCCATGGTGGAAAGGGGTATTTATAACCAAGGCCTATCTTGGGCTTGGGCCGACCCATGACAAGCCCATGGGTCGGTTTCTTACTTAACTTAATAAGTAACACTAACTACGAGCTATTACAACATTAATAATATTGTGGAGTGACCGATACTTCTAATATACGTTAAAACGTATTTCTAAAAATCTCCCCCTAAGGGAGGTCACTCCACGTTACAAAGTTCTAAACCTAGCATACTATACTAAGTCTTCGTTCTTCAGCTCGTAGTCTTTTCTTCTTTCTTTTTGTTGTGAATATGTTTATTTGATCCTTTAGGCTTTGGCTTGAGAGCATTGTTCTTTTGACCAATCACGTGCGATCTTTGCCTTCTTGTGAATCTTGCCTCCTCGTGACTCCATGTTCCACATACTTATGTCTTTTTGTTGAATTCTTGAAAGCTTCAGAGTTTGGTACAGCGGAAGACTTCATCTTGCACTTTCTTGAATTTTTGCTGAACTTTGATGCAGAAAAACATAAGCATGTGGGAACGACTTCAGCTGGTACACCGTAACGCCACCGTCTTTGCAGCAACATGACACAAATGAAATGGCTTAGAACATTTCATTCTAAATCGGTAGCGTTTTACCTCCGGTCGGTGAAGACCGTTGGACGATATTAGATATCGTACCTGTGACGGATAGTTTCAATTAAGTAACTTCCTGACAGGATTTCGCGGGTAAACCCGTTCTCTTTATTCGACGATCACTAAGCTTGACTGCAAACATAAAGAGTGAATCACTTGGATAAATTATCCTTGTGATTGAAGCCGTCAGTTCATGAAACCTGGAACAAGTGAATTTCAATTAAGATTTTCACCATCGTTGCTTTCCAGTTATCACGAGCTCAATTCATAAAGAATCTTGCACGTTACCTACCAAGTGCTGTTTGATGTTAACACTAGAAGGATTTGCACTCGTCACTGTGATCAATAAAGAATCACTCTGAGTGTTCTGGCAAGATCATATGATAATGCGTAGAGGCCTGGAACGAGTTTAAGTTCAATTAAGAATTAAACCACTGTTTCTTTCCAGTTTTTCACAAGATTGGTTCTTAAAGAACCGCACGTGTAACCTACCATGAGCTTGTTTGATGTTGGCTCAAGCAGGATTTCCATCTTCATTGTAATACTTGCGTATTACTCGGATGTTCTGGCAATATTACAAGAATACTGCGTAGGACTCATAAAAATCTCTTACTTTTCATAGTGTGTGAGAAAGCAAGGAATAAATGGAAAGTGTCCTAATGAGACATTTGATGATCTCTTGGCTCTAGACTCGATAGTGCGTTTTGATTTAGTGAGCGATGGCTGGAGAGGAGTGCCACCTTTTCAATATCAGTCTATTCGGAGTGAATAAACCAATAGATAACGTGTTGATCTCCGTGTGATTAAAACAAATACCTTTTGAGAGATATTTGAGTTAGCTGGAAAGGGTTGTGCATTGCATCACTGGGTCCATGATGTCTTTCTTCAATATCGAGAATAATTAACAAAAATGATCTCAATAGCATATGTATTGATCTGGTTTCTACCTAAAGTTGTAAGGAGGACTTCTTTCTTTACACCCTATATCTTTACATTTCTTTTTCATTCTTCAACCCCTTCAGTACTTACCAATACATCATCACTAGCACCTTGTTGTGATTGTTCCAGTGCTAGCATCAGTAATTAGTCGTTACTCAGCTATGTTCACAATCTTTCTCTATCTTTCCTAGGACTTCTAATTCTATCTAGGGAATTGTCCTTGGGAAGATTCCATCGGCTCTGATGAATCATTGGACTAAACCTATTCCTACCACCCTTTTGTCACCACATTCGTCGTGAATTAAGCGTGTTTTGGGAAAGTATAGCCACCATGAAAAATCCTTGAAAATCACTTAAGGTACTTGTGATATTGAAATCAAAAGTTTTGTACCTTAGGTGTTTTGTTCATCAAAAACGCTCCCCCTTAACACGTGCTTTACACATATTAAGTTGGATTATCGTTAAGTATTTTTCATCTTTTAGCCAAGTATCATTTAAGTCTCCTTAATCCCATTTTCTCCCCTTATCCAAAATGTTAACCATTAATATTTGGGATATTGAATGGATTAACCGGTCTTTGGGTAAAAATGAAATCGATGTTTGGCCATAGAACATGTCAATGCTCCCCCTAAAATTAATAAGGGATAGTTGTAGTGCTTTAGTATGATATATTTTGAAAGATTTAGAATCTCGTGAGAAATTCTTGAAAAATTATCATACCTTAACACTACATCAAGCCGTAAAAGCACAATATTCACAAATTTACATATTCACAATTAAAAACCAATATAAAGTGGACCTGAAATGTACGACCCATTAGATGGATCGTTGCAGTAACTTGTGGTGCACTCCATATGGTCTACCACCAACGAAACTTTCTAAGCTCCTCATCAATCTACGTTCCCGGAGCTTTTGATCAATCTTCTTGATCACATACTTCGCCATTTGGCGATAACCCGAATGCCAGTCCTCAGTCATCTCTGGTAAAGACCCACCAGAATTAAGATGCTCCAATTTTCCTCTGACGTATATGAGAGTCCCGTCACTGTACTTATAGAGCTCACCTACCCTCATAAACTTCATTATTCCACGACTGTTCAAGTAGAAAATCCCGTAACTCGGAGCAGAAATGCCAGTATAAGGACATCTTGTGACATGTTGAGGTAGAACTTGGTTCATTGGACGGGTGAGGTTAAGCTTCCGTTGGTAGCTTTCAACTCCCAATTGAAGATCTTCAACTCGTTTCTTGATAACAACGCTTCGTGTAAACATACAAAGTGTTGTATTCAAGGTAATGATGTCTTCACGAGCAATATGGGTGAGTTGATCTCGGGTCATCATAAGCAACATGTCTTCGATATCTTCAAGGCGAATGATAGAAAAATCTCCCTACTGTATTGTGTATTCTCTTTCATCCTCCCTTTTTAGGCGAATCTCCGTCACATGATAATAGCCATTCTTGGCTTCAGTTTTCAGCCCTAAAATACTGGAGATGCGAATATCGGATTTGACACGACTTCCTGAATTGGCTAAGCAGCAACCTCTGTACGCCCTTCGGACTCGCTCGTCCCAATGCGATGCACCTATAACAGCATACATATCATAATTACGATTTACCTTTGGGACCCAGAGTCGGTTTACCTTTTCCTCGATCCAGGGTATTGTCCCCCAATTAGCTGCTTTCAACAAGGTCAGGGAGGTTGCGTACTTGGATGACCCCTTTAGAAGATACTCAAGATCATAGGTGACAAAGAAGTCAAGAGCAATTTGATTATCTTGAGAGGGATCAAGTGGAGGTGGAGCTCTTTCTGATTCATGGAGGCCTGGCCTTTGAACGGTGTTAAGAGCTTTCAGGACCTCGTCAGCATAATACTCGTACTCCATGCGGCTTAACCTAGTTTTGGCGTGAATTCTCTTATCCTTTAACGCTCTCTTTACCAAAGACGGAGTGACCGAAGATTTATATTCATGAGCCAGAAATGCACACAAGTCTATTGGACTACGGATACGGAGAAATAGAACATCTCTGTCAGCGTTTATGATTGGATCATATTGAGCAGCTGCTGTGATCCAAGCTTGTGGCGGTGCAGTTTCATCAATCTCCAATGTGTCCGCCCAATCCCGTGTGCTTGATTCGGGAACAGTAGGTTGTGGTTCTTGTTGCAGAGGAGTAGAGACATGAACACTTGCTGGTTCTGATTCAGGCATCTCGGTGGTGTCATGAACAGGCGAGTGTTGTGCAGCTTCAGGTTCAGTTACTGATTCTACAATCATAGGAGCAACAAAAGAACTAACAGGGTTAGTGGTAACAGGTATAGACACAGCAATAGATGTACCGGGAATCGATGATGCCGTAGTAGCATTCACATCATGGCGCCACTTGGATCGTCTAGATTCCGTTGAAGTAGATTTTTCCTTTTCCGCAACATCTTTCTTAGACTTGGTACCAGACTTAGATGGTTTCTTTGTGCTGGCAACCTTGTCCCCCGTTTCAGGCTGTTTACCATCATCATCCTCATCGTCATCCTCGTTGCTTCCCTTAGCACTCTCCTCATTTCCATCACCACCATCATCACCATCATCATCATCATCATCCTCATCATCATCACCATCATCATCATCACCATCATCATCTTCTTCTTCTTCCTCTTCTTCTTCTTCACCGTCACCCTCTTCTTGTTCACTATCATCCTTTTCCTCCTCAGGCAGAATGTGGTAAGGTACCACACTTCCAAACATTTTGAACAACCGATCATCCTCCATGATAGCGTCATTGAGTGATTTGTAGAGAGCCCGTTGAACTTTAGACTTATCAAAAGATCCAACTTCCCTCATACGAGCTTTAAGGATCTTCTTTAATTCAAAATCCGTCAAGTCATATGCAATTTTGTAGGCGGATTGAGAAGGATTGGATGACTTGATCATCAAGTTATCAGCCGCGAGTGTCTTCAACTCATCACGCAGTTTTGGCATAAGGGACTCAACGGATTCTTTCACTCTCTCCTCAATAGAAGCTTCAAGTGTTTCTTTCTGCTCCTTGTATTTATCCTTCATAGCTTGAAGTCTCGTGATTCGTGCTGCATACTTATCAGCTTCAGCCTTCTTGACCTGAGCTAGTTCTTCTGCATGAGCTTTACGTGTCAACTCCATCTCTGCAGCGAACTTAGCAAGCATCTCTTCTTGGGCTTTCTTGGATGCTTCTTCACTTTGAACTCGTCTAAGTAGCTCTTGGCGAAGATCATCCATCTCTTTTCTTTGATTATCCGTGTGTTTATCCAAGAGTTCTGCCATTACAAATGCAGCCATTGAAGATGATGCAGAGCTACTCTAGGTTGGTTGAAGAGGCTCGGTTGTGACTACAGTACTGAGGATGGGAGTTATTGGAGGTGGAAGGAATGGTGTTGGTACCGGTCGGGTTGGTAAGGGCTGAATTGGTGGAGGTTGAGTTACTAAAGGCTGGGTAGGTACCATGATTGTAGGGGCACCGGACTCCTTTTCAACACTCGTTGAAACAGCAATGGATGTCTCCTTCGAAGTAGAATACCGTTCAGGTGATCCAAACTCATCAATATCATCTGGCTCGTGGTACTCTTCTTCAATATTCACATGTGCACCCGAACCACTACCGCCCGTATCTCTCCTACTCTTTTCAATAGCTATCTTCATTAATTTTCTCTCAGCCTTGTCAAGAGTAGGATCATCAACATTAATATCTTCTTCATCGCGAAGAACAAACTTGTCAGCCATGCTCTTACCCTTCTTAGCTACGGTCTTTGTATTTTTGGCTTTGGGTTCAGGTAAAGCTGTTTGCTTGCGTTTACCTTTGCTCTTAACCGTGGTAGATGAGTCTTCTCCTGCTTGAATGCTTGCTCGTTGATTCTCGATTTCTTGTAGCAAGTTCTTGTAATCAGCAGATGCGATAATCTCATTGGTCAGGAGATGACTGGGAATGGGACCAGGTATACCAATATTGGAGTGGGTTTCTTGCCTTAAGTCCACCAAATCATCAGCATCCATTGTGTGGTGACGACTACCTGTACGCTTATTAATAGATGCATCATTTTCCATAAAGTAATGTATGATTAGCTTAATGAACCTAGGGTACTGGTAACCTTTAACCTTACCCTTTGTGTTTGTGAAGAGTTAAAACGTAAAATCTTCCCACAGCAATGATGCATAATCAATACCCATACCTTTGAAGATACTGTAGAACATCTTAATGATTGGCGGACGCACAGCATCATACCCAGTTGTTTTGGGTGTGAGACATCGGCTGAGAATACCAAAAATTGCTCTCCATGGTTGACCTACTTTGGCTGTGGTAAACTCAGACACTATTCGTATATCTACACATCCAATGTCAGTGAACATCTCCATAAGCTGGTTCTTGGTAGGGTTCGCTGAGTATGATAATCCTTTGGGTGCTTCCCGAAAGCCAAAGATCTTGCGAAAGTCTGACACTGTAAGAGTTTGTTGCTTGTTATCCAGGAAGAAAGTGATCTTATTCGACGTCTTCTCTTTGGTTTCCCAGAATTCGTACATGTAGTCAAAAGGTACCGAAGCACTATTCCTTAGCGCATTCTTGAGGTGAGAATTGTCAAGAATGGCTGAACCTAACTTGAATCCATTGTGAGTAGAATGAGAGACCTCCTTCAACCGGTAGTTGTTTGGAATGAACTTGAGGGTTTTGGCCTCAGCAATGGCTGCTGCTCTAGAGTCTTGTATTTGTTGCACGGTTGGGTTAGTCATTGTTTCTGCTTAAGAATAAAACACAAAAGTTGATACATACAGATATGAATATCATGATGAGTTTATACATAAGCATTATACAAATGACATAATCCCTTAGACTGTTAAGACACTCAAACATCCTTCATTAGAATAAACATTTAATTCTGAATAAACCTCAATCCGGAATAAACAACATGCGTACCCGGAATAATTATCCTATGTGGAATAACATGCCTACCCGGAATAATTATCCTATGCGGAATAATCACTCTTACCCGGAATAATCATCCTATGCGGAATAAACAGCCTATGCGGAATAAACATGCCTACCCGGAATATTCATTCTATGCGGAATATTCAGCCTACACGGAATAATTATCCTATGCGGAATAATCACTCTTACCCGGAATAACCAGCCTATGCGGAATAAACATGCCTACCCGGAATAATCATTCTATGCGGAATATTCAGTCTACCCAGAATAATTATCTTATGCGGAATAATCACTCTTACCCGGAATAATCTTCCTATGCGGAATAATCAGCCTATGCGGAATAAACATGCCTACCCGGAATAATTCTTCTATGCGGAATAAACAGTCTATGCGGAATAAACCTCTACCCGGAATAATTATTCTATGCGGAATAAAACATCTACCCGGAATAATTATCCTATGCGGAATATTCAGCCCATGCGGAATAAACGTCTACTCGGAATAATTATTCTATGCGGAATAATCAGTCTATGCGGAATAAACGTCTACCCGGAATAAATCTTCTATACGGAATAAACAGCCAATGCGGAATAAACGTCTATTCAGAATAATTCTTCTATGCGGAATAATTATTCTATGCGGAATAAAACATCTACCCAGAATAATCATCTATGCGGAATAAATGGTCTTATTCGGAATGTTTTTGGCTGTTTATTCGGAATGACTTAAAAACACCTTATGATCTTTCAATTAAGCTCGAATGTTTGTTTTAAGCGTTCTAAAGGCCATTAATCTTTGTTTTGTTCTATTCCGAGTGAAACCCAGCCAAAACCCCTAAATCAAATAACCCTAATTAAGCAGAAACCCTCGTTTGATTTATCTTAATTAAAATGAGTTAATTGATTTGATTTAAAGGGAAAATTACACGAATTAACTGACGATTATACCTTAAGAGTGAATGAGAAGGATTATATTGAGTAAAAACAGAGATGTTTGAGAGCTTCAAGTGTGTGTTTGTGTGTTTGTTAATGGCGGGGAAGAAAACAGAAGAAAGAAAGAAAGTGAAAGGGGGGGGGGGGGGGTTATTTGACTTGGGTCAAATTTTAACAAGTTTGACTCATTGTCATTTTTCACCCCTCATCTTTTCCTTTTTCTTTAATCATATTTCTTTGCTTTTCTTTTTGTTTCAAGTCGTTAAATTCCCGAAGCTTAGTTACTTTAGCCTATTTAACAATCACAAAGCTTAACTATTCATGACAAGCTTACAAACAACTACAAGACGAAGCCAAAGCAGTCCAACCATTAACCATTAAGCTAATTAATTTTCCTCGAAAACTTTTGAAGACCTTTTTTGATGACAAAGACGATTTAATATTTTCTCCCCCTTAAACGATGACCCATTTTCTATTTAAAGAGCTGTAGTCATTGTTTAACGAGGCACATGATGAAAACATTTCCAATTAATGTTTTGAAAAAATTGATTCGTGGTGGCAATAAGATTTCTCTTATTTAGACAAATTAATGCACTGAGGCGTACACTAACTCATGTTAGACCAAGTTATAAAGTAAACTTGATCCCTTTGCATGATTTGGCTTGTAAATCATGCCCGAGAAAATTAATTCCCGTTGTGAGCCAACGTTTTCCAAGGAAATACGTGACTTTAATGCGAAAAACGGGTTGCAGTCTGAAATAACTACAAGCCATATTGGGCATGTTTTAAAAATGTACAACTTTTATACGGACTCTATTTATGGCTCCGTGTCAATATTGATCGACGTTTCTAAAGCCGTAATTATTACCGTACTAAAAGACATGCCCGATTTAAAAAAATGAAATATTTTTGGTTTTTCTTGATTTTATAATTTTTATGGTTTTTGTAGGTTTTATATTTTTTATGGTTTTTCTTGGTTTTATATTTTTGTATTTTTCTTTTTGTGGTTTATATATATACGATAATATACATGATCACGAACAAAGGATACGCCTGAATATTTACCACCACTATTCAGCTGATTCTTCTGCCAATTCTTTGAGAGTCGCTGGAGTGAATGATTTCATGCCAAGCTTGTCGATCAAAAACTCGATTCGTCCTCGATCTAAGGCTTTGGTGAACATATCTGCCAGCTGATACTCAGTGGTGACAAAATACAGCTCGATCACTCCGTTCTCCACCTGCTCTTTAATGAAATGGTAGCGAATGTCTATGTGCTTGGCCCGGGAGTGTTGAACGTAGTTGCAGCAAAGGGAAATGGCGCTCTTATTGTCACAATACATCGGGATTTTGTTGAATCCCAAACCGTAGTCAGTTAGTTGTGATATCATCCAAAGGACTTGAGCACAACAACCGGACATGGCGATGTATTCAGCCTCCGTGCTAGAAATTGTAGCGCTTTTCTGCCTTTTTGAAGACCAACTAATCAATATGTCTCCAAGGAGTTGCACAGACCCATAAGTGCTACGCCTCGTGTCTTGACACCCAGCATGATCGGCATTTGCGTATGATATTAAAGAAATGGAGGAATCTTTCAGATACCATAGACCACGATGAAGTGTTCCTTTGAGATACCGAAAGATCCTTTTAACAACATGTAGGTGCTTTTCGGTAGGCCGAGCCTGATACCGGGCACACATGCATACGGCAAATTGCAAATCAGGCGTGCTAGCAGTCAGATAGAGAAGGGTGCTGATCATCCCACGGTAAAGTTTTGGATCGACAATAATCCCATTCCTATCTTCATCTAACTTGGATTTCTCCACCATTGGAGTGTCCACGGGGTCACAATTTTCAAAGTTATATTTCTTTAAAGATTCTAGAGCATATTTGGATTGATTAATAAAGATGCCTCTGGGATTCTGAGAAATTTGTAATCCTAAGAAAAATGAAAATTTTCCCATCATTGACATCTGAAAGCGTGTGGACATTATCTTCTCAAAGCGTTTGGACAATTCTATGTTAGAGGCAGCAAATATTATATCATCAACATAAATTTGTACCAGAATCATGTCGTTGTCCTCCTTGAGAGTGAATAGAGTAGGGTCCACCTTGCCTTTGGAGAAGCCTTCCGAAATGAGATATGTTGAAAGGAGATCATACCACGCGCGTGGAGCTTGTTTCAACCCATAAAGAGCCTTCTTAAGCTTGTACACATGATTAGGAAACTCCGTGCTAACGAACCCATCCGGCTGACTAACATAGACTTCTTCCCTTAGTTCACCGTTCAAAAATGCCGTCTTCACATCCATTTAATAGACGATCATGTTCATATGAGCAACATACGCAAGGAATAGTCTAATAGACTCTAATCTTGCAACAGGAGCAAAAGATTCTTCAAAGTCGATACCCAAGGCTTGTTTGTATCCTCTAGCAACCAATCTAGCCTTATTCTTCAAGACTGCACCCATCTCATCAAGTTTAACCTTATAAACCCACAACAAAGTAAGGATGTTAACCTTGTCAGGGAGAGGAACTAATTCCCATACTTCAAGTCTTTGGAATTTATTTAGTTCCTCCTGCATGGCTTCAATCCAAGATGATTGAGTCATAGCCTGCTGCCAATTTTTAGGTTCAACTTCGGAGAGAAATGCATTAAAATAGTAATAGAGTGCATTCTCTTGTAATTGATGGCGTGTAGAGACTGGTCGATCGAGACTTCCAATGACATTCCTAATTGGGTGATCTTTTGTCCATTTGGTGCTATGTTTTTCAATCCGTGGTGGTCTGGAATGAATAATTGAAGGAGCTTCTTCTGAGGTAGATGCGGCTGAAGGGTTTTCAGGTATCAGTACACCAAAGAAAGGAAGCTCGTGTAGGTGAGCATATTCCAAATCGTGATCAATAGAATCCTCTTCAACATCATTAGGCACAAGTAATGGTGACGATTCAGGTGTAGTTTGAGAATCACTTGGTAAAGGTGCATCCGGTTCAATGTTAATTGAAGATGCATTAGATAAAGCTTCATTTGCTTGAGCAACAACTTCAGGGATTGGAGCTATCACTACAGGTGCTGGAACTTCATCATTTGGGGGATCAAAGAATTCATCAAACAACGGTTGAAACAGTTTATCCCACTCGGGCCTTGTAGGTGGTAAAAATGATGTAGAAGTAGGATTATTGGGAACTAATCCGGAACTAATAGCACCGGTTCCCATCTCGTGAAGCGCGGGTTCAGAGCTGCGTTGCTCAGAAGCCATCGCTGTCAGCTCATCGAAATCTGCGTCCATAGTTTCTACGATCTTACCAAGACGACGGTTGTAAATTCGGTATGCTTTCTTGGAAGGTGAGTAACCAATGAAAATACCTATATCGGCTTTTGGTTGAAGTTTGCCCAAGTTCTCACTATTAATGTTTGGATAACAAAGAGCACCAAACACATGAAAGAAGGAAAAATCGGGTTTACGATCATGTAGAAGCTCGTAAGGTGTTTTTCCATGGCGTTTCCGAATGATAGAGCGGTTTTGGGTGAAAAATGCAGTAGATACAGCTTCTGCCCACAAGAACAATGGAGCGTTCGCATAAATCAGCATAGTCCTAGCGGCTTCCATAAGCGTACGATTCCGTCTTTCAACGACACCGTTTTGTTGTGGAGTACGTGCAGCGGATGTTTCATGTGAGATACCAACTTCTTCATAGTAATCACGAAGAGTCTGGTTGACGAACTCTGTTCCATTATCTGTACGAATACGGCAGACAGTAGTATTCAAACGTACCTGAATGAATTTCAGAAAAGTGATGATAGCCTTCGGTGCTTCATCCTTTGTACGTAGAAATCTAACCCATGTAAACCTGGAGAAATCATCCACAATAACAAGGATGAATTTCTTACCGCTCACACTTTCAGTTCGCATTGGCCCACAAAGATCCATATGCAAAAGATGAAGTTTTTCTTGATTGGTGTCTTCAGCTTTGGGCTTGTATGATTTCTTGGTACTTTTCCCCCTTGAACACGCGGAACATAAATGGTCTTTGTGAAATTTGAGCTTTGGAAGACCACGAACTAATTCGTTTTTAGCCAGATGATTAATAGCATCAAAGTTGAGATGAGATAATCTGCGATGCCATAACCATGACTTGGTCTTAGATGCTTTAGAGAGAAGACATACTGGAGAGGCGGCCATCATGTCTTGTAGGGACAACGTATAAAGATTTGCACCACGAGATCCCTTCAACAAGTCTTTTCCTTCCAAGTTGCGGATGAAACAAGTATGTTGTCGAAAAGCAACCTCTAGGTTGGAATCACAAAACTGTCCTACTGAAAATAAATTATGACCAAGACCTTCTACATAGTATACCCTTGAAATCGTAACGTTTCCAATCTGATATTCACCATACCCCATTATCTTTGCAATATGATCATTACCGAATTTAACCGTTCCAAGAAACTTGCTGACGAAATTTCGAAGCATCGAGCGATCTCCGGTCATATGCTTTGAACAACCGGAGTCCAAATACCAGAGGATGATTTGGACCACCTAAAAATATCACCAGACGAGGACAATGTAGAGGTATCGGAATCTGAATGTTCCTTGTTATTAGCAGGTACAGATTTAATAATCTTAGATTTGCTAACTTTAGGTTTCTTAGATTTCCTAGCCTTCTTCCTAGTTGGTGGTGTAGATTCTAGTTGGCTTAATTCCTGAGGTATTTCTTCACTGATAGGCACTATAGTGGGGGATGACCTAATTAAAGGGCGTTGTTTCCATACTGTAGTGCTAGTGTGCCTAACTAAAGGACGCTCAGACCTAACCTCAATGGATGCATTCCTAGTTAAAGGGCACATTTTCCCATCTAATGTAAAGGTCCTACCAGTGGGACGCCATTGCCATCCAACTTGGGTACGAGTTCTCCCAGTGGGCTTCCATTCAAGATTATTCCTAATGGCATTCATTTCATTCACATGATCAATAAGACACAAATCATGATGTTGGGAAAACATGCACTCATTACAATTCCAACAATTCAAATTAGAATTCACAAATGGTTTAGGCTTCTGCACAGGCGCAGAGCTTTTAGTCTTAACATGATTCTTTTTATTTAAATCTGGCATAACATTCCTATGGTGAGCTTCTACTTTCTTCTTGTTGGTTCTACTAGTGGAAGGCTTGATCTTATCTTTCTTGAGTGGCGATCCTTTAGCCTTAGTAGACTCTTTTAATCCTGTAGAAGGCAAAGTGGGAATATTAGCAACAGATTTTAACGGTGTCTTACTTGATGGTGCCAATGACGGTTTTGCTCCTGGGGTCTTATTGAATGGAGTGACAGTAATAGGTCGATTAGTGAGTAGTGCAGAACCTGGTTTACCTATGTATTGCAAATATGCTAAGCAATATTAAACTCGCTTAATATATTCATGAGCTGAATAATAGTAGCTACTTGAGGGATCTAAGGCATAAAGATCGTCTAAAATATCCCTAACAAGATCTGCATGCTTAATGGCATTCCTCATATAATCATCATAGGTAACCGGGTTGTTCTTATGGAGTGGGTTCTTATAAAGCACTACTGACTTGGTTGTTGGAGCACTAGAGGACGGTGCAGAGTTGGTAGCTAAGTTATTAACAGCTTCTTGTCGGGTGAGAAGAAGTGTCTCCTTTAACTCGGCCAAAACCATGTTTTTGTCAATGAGCAGGATGTTTAAGTCAGAGATTTCCTCACATTTTTGGTTCAATTATTCAACATAAGATTGTTGCTGTGCCGCATTAAAAGCGAAGCGTTCTTCTAATGAACCATAAAGTTTGGACATTCCCTGTCTTGCACGATCCATCTCCCCTAGAATAGACGAAAGTCTAATTTCTAAGTCCTGGTTTTTAGACTCTGCAGCCTCTAGTTCCAATTTTAGTGTTTCATTTAATGACACATCTCTCTTTAATCTCATAATCTCTTCCTCTAATGCCTTAACTATTGCAATCATCTTGTCACTCGTCTCAACACCGTTTTCACAACCATTTGTTATCAAAAGATCCTCATTTTGAGTTTGTTGTTTTAATTCTAAAGATATACAATGTTGTTCAATTTGATTAAAGCATTTTGAAAGTAAACTGTAAGAATCTTGTAGCTTTAAAAATTCAGCGTTAGATTCGTGACAAGAATGATTATCTACCTCATTTACAGTATCAGCAACATTTACAGAGAGATCACACACATCATCACAAATATTCACATCATCACATTTAATCATAGCGGATGTAAGCTCATTCGAATAATTGACATTTACAGTAGTAAGCACATCATACGAAATTACTTGGGACAAGAATCGGTCATATTCGGATAAAATATTTTCCTTTTCAATTAATTGTAGTTCGTAAGCGGTGTCCATTTCATAAAACACTTTTTGAACTTCTCCAATTTCAAACTCAAGATTTTCCTTAAGAGATGCAAAACTTCCTTTTAGACTTTCGACAAACGGATTGATCTCATTCTTAAACACCTCGTTCATGTGTTCGAAACCCATTCTCCGGCGTTTAGGCCATTTGAAGTCGTACATTCCAAAATGACCTTGTCAAAACTAGCAAAGTATTGATTAATCTCTTGCAAGTTTAACCATACAGTGCTAACAGGTGGAAGATCCTTTGGAATTTCCTTAGGTCCTTCCATTTTGACAAGTGTAGGAAGTGTACTAGGGTTTTCTTCATTTAACATGTAGGTTGGTGCTGTGATGAGATCTTTATCCATATGGAAGAGAATTCTAAAATCCGTTTTTGCAAGCTCCTGATTCATTTTAAAATAATCACACTCGGGATATTTTGCAAAGTTGTATGACCGATCCTCATCAACTAGATCCTTACTTGTGCGATCATCGAAAATAACAATCGGGTTTAAGACCAATCCTAATTGGGTTGCATTATAAAGTCTTGGACTATGGATAAAAGCTTGTTTTGCATACCGTGGGTTAGGGGGAAGGCCTTTTTGACGTGATAAGTTAAATTCTCTAAACGAAGCATCAAATAAGTGCACTAGTTGAGAGGCAGCGTATTGTCTTAAAAGCAAATAATCTAAACTTCGAATCTTATTAGCTGCATTAATTTCCATTTCATTCTTTTTAGACTCGAGTAACTCAAAATCCGTTTGAAGTTTTTGAAAATTAGTGACTACTAACTCTTTTTCTTTAAGTTCGTTAGAAATATCTGCTCTTAAGGTTTCAATTTCTTGCAAATGACCCATTTGTTTGTTTCGAAAATGATCATATTCAGGATTTGTTAGAACACTAGACGAAGGAACTTATTCCAAAGTTTGAACTTTCTCGTTGCATAAGGCAAGCTCATCAGACAAATTCTTATTCTTAGCTAGGGTTTCTAAGAGTGCAGCATTCATTTGGCTAAGTAATGTAGCAGGAACCATGACCAAATCTTGTTGAGCAGGAGTATGCGTATGCGAAATGGCTCCCGGTTGTGATTCACTCAAAGTCTGGGGACTCACATTGATATTACTATCATTGATTGTCTCCTCATTTGAAAGACTCACCACCGAAGACTCATTCGAATCAGCACGCTCTTGCACAACTTGATGTGGTTGAATACTAGTATCAGTGGTATTATCGGTGGTATTAATAAGTACCTCAGATCTTTTTTCTGGCCCTAAGCTAGAGATAGTTGCCATAAGAGCTGCCTGTGCAGATTGAAGTTCATCACAGTCTGAATCGTAGGCATCAAGATCATCTGCTTGGTATGCTGCATTCTGTGTGGTGACAACGTCTTGTTCAGCAATCCCTGGATCAGCAAGAAATGCAAGCTCCTCTTCATCAAGTTCCCTTCCTTGTGCCTGAGCGTTCACCAGATAAATCTTCTCTGCAAACCATTGACCATCCCTTCTCCTCTTGGGTTTTTTACAATCCCTGGACATGCGACCTTCTTCCTTACAATTGTAGCATGTAATCATTCTCAGCTTGCCTGTGGAATTAGCCCGTGGAGGAGTGTTGACCATTGGAGCAGGATTGACCGTGCGTGCATTGGTGGTTGATGTAGTAGGTCTCCCCTGATAAGGTTGAATAGGTTGAACCATTACCCTGCCATTCTCAATAGTAGCTTTTCGGCAAGAATTGGATGAATTCCTCAGCTGATTGTTAGTAGGAGCTGTTCCTCTAAATCCTCGTTTGCTTAAATTCCTTGTGAGGTAAGCAGACATAGTGGCTAACACTTCAACTGGGTCAGTTCCTTGTTTGAATTCAGGAATGGGGACTTCATCATTATCACAATACAGTGCTTGGTCTTGTTGAGCTACATAAGCACTAGAAGGAACACTCATGTGGTCAGAGTAGCTTGATGGATATGCTGCATTTTCTTGATAAGAAGAATATGATGATTGAGCATAAGGTGCAATGCCTGCTGGATGAGGTTGTGAAGCATATTGTGATGAAGGTGCATTAAACCGATATTGTTGCTGATGTGAGGTGGGTGGTTGCGGTAGAATCGAATATTGGGGGAAGCTTGGAGTCAGGTACGGTGATGGATGATAGGCTTGATGTCCCATGATATAAGGAGTGTTGTTGTATGACAAGCTTGGTTGATTCTCCATTAAAGCTAAAGAATCAGGGTACATACCTCGAGGCGAACGGTGCATGATCACATGTTTCTCATGATGCTGAAGAAAAGCATAGAGTTGATCCAAATTGCACTTATGCAAATCCCTGGTTGACTTAACATCGGTAATATACTCACCCCATTCAGCTTGAGGTAAAGTATTCAAAAACTTGGTGTTAACCTGGAATGGAGCAATCACGAGATTGTATACATTCAGATCATTCATGAGAGTAGTGAATCTGAAGTAGTAGTCGTGAAGCGTTTCCCCTGGGCTGTATGTGAATCTATCAAACAAATCATATAACTGACATTCCCTTTCCTGTTTGGTAAGAGACGTACCTTGTAGCAACACCTTTAGATGTTCCCATAAATCCTTTGCAACCGTATATTGACTGACCATTCGATAGATATCATGTGGAAGAGATTGGAGAAAGGTTTGAAGAGCCTTTTCGTCTGCATCGGCAACAAGTTGTTGGGCTGGTGTAAGTTCTTCAAACTCCCGTGGTCGAGTCACATTGTTAACCACAATGGTACAATAATCAAGTGGACCATTTAGAATTGACTTGACCATAAGCCTCCATATGTCGGTTTTCCCTTAATGTATGACATCATACGGCCTTGCCATGCTTCAAAGACTTCTTTAATGAGCATTGGAGGGCGATTATCCGTTCCCGTAATGACGGAAATGTCCGTAAGTGATGTCATTTGAGGCATTAATGAATTCGGATTCATTTTGATCACTTTAAAGAAACAAAGATTATCGGTTGATCGAGCAGTGAAGTAAGGTTATGAATTTGTGTTGTTTTGTTGAAGTAAAGAGTGTAAGAAGCCAAGATTAAGTCCACTAAAAATCGTCGAAAAAGCCCTATTCGGAATAATACCCTATCCGGAATAATACCCTATTCGGAACCCAACCCTATTCGGAATACTACCCCTATTCGGAATATAACCCTATTCGGAATATAGCCCTATACGGAATACTACCCTATTCGGAATAATACCCTACTCGGAATAATACCCTACTCTGAATAAACCCCTATTCGGAATAATACACTATCCGGAATAATCCCTTACTCGGAATAAACCTTATGCGGAATGATCTCCTATCCGGAATGAGATGCTATTCGGAATGTTTGGCTACACGGAATATTTTGGCTATTCGGAATATGTTGGCTATACGGAATGTTTGGCAATTCTGAATGATTGGTTGTTCGGAATTTTTGGCTGTTCGGAATAAACATGGAAAAAAAACACTTCAATACCAAAAAAGCAACCTTCGAACGATTTTAAACCCGATTTTTGATCAAAAACCACAAAAAGTTTTGTGATTTCTACCAAAATAAGCTAAGCCCAACACTTATCTACTAATCCCAACAACAAAAACACCAAAAATTTCAAGATTCAAGGTTGATTTTTCTAAAAAAAATCACTAATACCCTTAAGAACTAAAAAAACAACACTAATCTTTACCTTAAATCACCCCATAGCTCTTGATACCAAATGTAGAATATTGATAATCTTGTTAATCTATGAAGTGGGTTGAAGATTTCTAGAGAGAGAAACTAGTGAGAGAAAGTGAGAGAGAAACTATGTGTTTTTATTAAAATGATAAAATGAGAACTTCAACTACCAACCCCTTTCCATGGTGGAAAGGGGTATTTATAACCAAGGCCTATATTAGGCTTGGGCCGACCCATGACAAGCCCATGGGTCGGTTTCTTACTTAACTTAATAAGTAACACTAACTACGAGCTATTACAACATTAATAATATTGTGGAGTGACCGATACTTCTAATATACGTTAAAACGTATTTCTAACAGCTTATTATCAGATTTCCAAGTTTGTAGCTCAATTGGTTAAGCTTTTACTAGAAAACTAGCTTTTTGGGATTATTCAGTATGCTTATTGGTTTCTACAACTTATTTGACTGTGCTTGTTGGAGATTTTATTGTTGATAAGTCTTAATTAAGTCATTTAAAGGCTTTTTCAAAAAGAATCAGCTCTTGAAGTGGTCTAGAACTCAAAAACGACTATTTTGTCGTTTTCTGTAGAGGGCTTTGGCTTATTTCAGGCTTATTTCTTGAGCTTATTTCAAATTTCTTTTTGCAGTTGTTCTTATAAGCCTAAAAGAAGGTTGTGTGTTGAATTTTAGCTTATGGCATGTTGTTTTGTCTTAATGGGCTTAAAAGCCCATTAAGGTTTAGCTTATTACCATTTAAGCTCTTATAAGCTCACTTTTAGCTTTTGGGCCTTCAAACTTTTGTGTTTAAAATCAAATTTTTGAGTAAGACATGGCTTTTTAGCTTATTTTGTGCAAAATTTTGATTTTGGGCCAACAATCCCATTAAGGCATACTGTTTTCACTTTAGGCCCATTTGGATGCCTATTAAGGGTTTTAAGTCTTCTAATTTTCATTTTTGGTTTAATTAGGTAAAAAATACATTAGTTTGCAACTTTTTAGAATTTTTTATAAATTTTGGATTTTTTAATTATTATTTTATTATTTGAAAATTGTTTTTAGGGTTTTTTATTAGATTTAATAGGTTTAAAATTTTGGAAAAATACTTTTTAGCTTAGTTAAAGTATTTTTGAGGTTTACGAAGTCTTAAATCTTAGTTTGGATTTGTTAATTTATTTGATTTTTAGGGCTTTAATTAGCATTTAAAAATTAAATATTAATTAATTTAAAAAGTTACAAGAAGTTTTCTTGATTTGTAAAACTTAGATATATTTTTAGGGATTTATTGTAATTTTTAGGTAATTTTTTAATTTTTCCTTGTTTTGCATGAAAACGCGTTTTTCGTCTTAGTGTATTTTAACCGTAATCAGTCCTTTTCTTTCTTCTCATTTCTCATCCTCTCAATATTAATAAAAAAAACAACAATTTGACGCACACTATTATCCTCCTTGGTGAACGAACTCATTTGGGTCATTAGTGTTTGATTTTCCTAAATCAAATACTTAATACTTACCATATATACTTCTTTTTCATAAAAAAGCGTATTTTTACCACAATCAAGGAGGTATTGTGTTTATAAGCCAATTAGAAATGTTTTTGGATTAATTACGCTTTTGGAAAGAGAAAAGAAGAAAACACAAGATGGATTATGCCAAAACTACAGTAAAGACGAAAACGCGTTACGCGCGAATCAAGACGTAAAAGTCGACTAAATTTAAAAATTTCTAAAACATTGTAACTAAGAATGAAAAATGAACCAAACTTTGTGAAAACACTTAAGTTATTTATTATTAAATTTTAAAGTTTATTTAAAAACCTAAAAATCAAAATAATTAATAAAAAGTCAAAACAATGATTTTTTCAAATGTAAACCAAAAATATATTATTCTAAGCCTAAAAAATATTTTTTGAAAAAGTAAAATAAATTTTTACTATTTTTAATGATTAATTAAATACAATAAATTAAAAATGAATTAAAAATAATTTAAAAACGGGAAATATTTAAAACCAACTCAGAAACATCTAATAAGTTATACTATTCAAGGAAAAAAAATAAAAAAGAACTTAAAAGACAAACAAATAAGCTGGAAAAGCTAGCTTATAGCTACGACTTATTTTTTTGGAAATGAACAAGAAAAGTTATAAGTACCAGTGTTACCAAGACCTTACAAGAAAAAGGCCCTGGCAAACCGGTACAACACACTAGCCTTCGTTCGAGAGGTCGTGTGTTCGAGCCGAGCCAAGTACCCTTTTTGTTAATTATTATTTTTTTGGTTTTCTTTTGGATAAAAATCAATCCCCCACAATTCACTTGTGGGGGTGTAATAAGCAAGCAACAAGTAACAAATGGCATAAATAAGGACTTCAATAAGCCCAGACAGTCAACAAAAAAGAAATATAGACAACTCCAATGTCTGATATCTAACAAAGACAAAGGCTTTTTGTCAGATATTGGATGGAACTAAGTGTGGCTTTATCAGATAGAGACCTGGAAGGAATTTTTTATGACTTTTGATTAATCAATAAGAAACCAATAAGCAACCAAACTATAAATTAGCAATAGGAAGACTTAGATGGACATATTAACTAAC
Organism: Glebionis coronaria; assembly: GCA_025667525.1. Classification (NCBI taxonomy): domain Eukaryota; kingdom Viridiplantae; phylum Streptophyta; class Magnoliopsida; order Asterales; family Asteraceae; genus Glebionis; species Glebionis coronaria. Next base: position 166,234,202 of record CM046879.1, read on the forward strand.
TTCTAGCAAGATTCCAAACCACAATAATCAAAGAACACACATATATGGAATCTGGTGTGTGTAGCCTGTTTGTGAAGAATTTTTTTAGCAAGTAAAGCGCATAAAGCCTCAGTTAAACACCTTAATCATCACACACTATGCATAAATCACAGACATTCATCCTTTCTCATGGCACATATCAGGTTTGAACACAGTTACAAACACACTTGCACAACTAACAAATTTTACCCAAATGTGCACAATCCAATTTTTAAACTAAACTTAAAAAATCTTTTGCCTCAAATCAATTAATCTAGCACTAACCTAGGTTGTTCAAGCAGAGAAAGGTCCAAAGGTGGTCAATCCCTACCTTGAGCCATCTATCCCAAGCACCCTTTTAAGTTGCTGATAACAAATTAATAAAGATTTTTGCATAAATCACATTTAAAACCTTTTAAATCAACAAGAAAATGTCTCACATATCCAAAAAACATCATATTTAACATTAGATTAATGGTTTTACAATGCAAGGGTACAAATCTGCCCGGTTTTTCAAGTTTGGAAATGTGTTGAGCAGCGAGACCTAAAAGTAAAATCTTTTTATAAATTTTTTTGAGTGCTTTTTACATGATGTAAGTGACACCTCGAGCGAGTTTCGTGAAAATTCTTGGTGTTTAAGTATGGGAATTCAGTCTGTACATTTAGTATGTACGCGTATTAGTTCTAATAAGATAGAAAAATGTAAATGTCTAGTAAATATCACTTGTATGTATTTTTGGCGTGAGTTTGATGAAGTTTTGGGTAAACTTAATTATTTATATTAAGTACAAGTTGGTACTTGAATGTATTTATTCATTTCACGTTTTGTTCGTTAGGTGTTGTCTTTGATATTCCCAGGCATCCTCATCGTCGGTGATTGTCGTCTTTGCTACTACTACTACTACCACTACTACTTAAGGTGAGTCTATTGCCTCGCTTTCTATTATTTTAAATGATTTTACATCCGAGGGGGATACATGTTATTTAAATAAAAAGGAACATGAGTCCTGAATGATTATTTGGACCCGAATGATGCCTTAAATTATGTCAAGTACCTAGTTGCTAAAAGGCCATAAGTTCATGAACCGTTAACTATTGTCTGATCCTTGTGTGGGTTAGAATTAGCTGCTTGAACAATTGATAGTACTATTGGGTTGACGACCCTATCCGAGACGAGAGCTAGTACGTTGAGTACCCTCTACGAACGAATAACTTGTGTTAAGAAAAAGGTATAATTTGCAACGAATTCCTAAGAGGGGAAATGAATTTACTTAAATCACACTGGCAAATTGGCGCGGGTGATTAGTTTATGGGGTCGGTGTCATGAGCTTAAACATATTAAATTATCTTATGCTATAACGAGAAATGCCTGAATAATAGTTTGTAATGATCAACATTCTATTGAATAATTGTGAATGATTTTTATACTTATGTTCAAACTGTGATTTATAAACCTATAGATTTCGATCAACATTATTTGTTGACCCTTTTAAGCATGTGTTTTAGGTAATCGAGGCTGAGTGTGGCGGAGCATGCTATGGATTGTTGTTGTGGCTTTTGGGCAGTCTAAATTTTATTTCCTCCCTTTACTTATAAAAAAATTATGCTTTATTTTATTTAAATTGTCAAAACTGGTTTTATGTGGTTGAGATTCATGGGGACCTAAACGCTACTTTGTTGTAACATTTGGGGTTGGAAACATTTAGACATGTTGTTGTAACTTGATGATTTAAATCTTGTTTAATTTCAAACGTCTCTTTTGAGTCGTTCGATATGGCTTGTGTGGTCATTCTTTGCCTAGCACCCAAATGTGGTATTCCGCTGCGTGGTAAATTTGGGGGTGTCAGAGATTGGTAATCAGAGCCACAAGTGTTAGCCTCAAAATATTGAGTCAAACAAGAATTTTCGGTCATAGGTTTCTATTGTAATATTTATTAGAACGTTGTAATAGATAGTTAAATAGTCGTGGTTCACGGGCTTGGATTTAAGCTACTTAAAGTCCAAAAGACAAGCTCGGTCCAAACAATATAGCCCATTATGGTTACATGTAAGCCCAACTATATAAGGCCCTTCCTAGCATGTTAGGAAGGGTGGATGATCATTTGTAAACTCTAATTTTCTTTAATCTAATATTCACCAAGTTAATCATCTCTCCTTCTCTCTACTTTCTCTCACTACTTTCTCTCTCTAAAATTCATATCTTTTCCATCTCATATCTTAATCTATCATCATGTTATATGGGACAACAATTGGTATCAATCGCCATGGGGTAGATTTGTGTTTAGTTTGTGGTTATCATTTTTGATTTCGTGTGATTTTCATCTTAAAAATCATCCCGTATCAAAAAGTTTTGTTTTTTCAAGCTCACGATTTATATTCAAATTGCCTACAAAGTTGTGGTAGGAATTTGTGTTTTTCATTATCTTGATTTTCCTGAAAAAGTTGGTAATTTTGGCTTGATCCTTGGGTAAATTTACTAGGTTCGGAATTTTGTTTTTGTTGTTTTAGTTATCCGGGTTATACTATCCGGAATTAGAGGGTTTAATTATTCCGGATTCGTTGTCAAAGATTGATTCCGGATAAGGAGCTACTGGTGATATTCCGGATAAGTAGCATTCCAATATTCCGAATAGTAAATTTGGTTTGTTATCCGGAATTTAGGGGTTTCTATATTCCGGATAAGACGCAATGTTTGGCAAGTATTCCGGATAACCAAGTTTGGTTTGTTATCCGGGATTTAAGGGTTTTTGAGAATTCCGGATAAGCTTTTTGGCACGTATTCCGGATTAGCAAAAGTAAGCAGATTTCGGATGAGGTGAGTTCACGTATTCCAGATAAAGGGAAAAACACGCATTCCGGAAAAGAAGACAATCGTTTATTCCGGATAAGCACGTTTTCCGGATTCCAGATAAGTATTAGGAAAGTATTCTGGATAAGCAACAAAACTCGTATTCCGGATAACCATCATCACACACTTTCCGGATAAGATCTCATTCACAGATTCTGGATAAGAGTAACAACACGCATTCCGGATAAGAGGACTATTAAGAATTCCGGATAAGTGGAAAAACAAGAATTCCGGATAAGTGGAAAACCAAGGATTCCAGGTAAGCTCAAAGATTGTGATTCCGGATAACCTCACAAACCACATTCCGGATACGGTTATCATCAAGTACTCCGGATAGTATCAAGGAATTAAGATTCCGGATAAGAGATAAGAAGGCATTCCGGATTAGAGCTAGGACACATTATTCCGGATAAGAAGGAGACATCATACTCCGGATTGGCCTAAGTTCTGTTTTTCCGGATAAGATAAAGCATTATTCCAGATTTGTAATTTTTAGAGATTCCGGATTTGTCATTCATTTAACATTCCCAATTTTGTAGTGTTTGATTCCAGATAAGGGTTTTCACAATTTCTTCAAGTTTCAACCACAATCTTCTCACAACTTCATCTACTTATGATCCTATTCACTTCACATCATTTTTGAGATAGATTCTACTCAAGAATATCGTGTCACAAACAACACCATCATGGTCGCAGGTAACAAAGAGAGACCACCAATGCTTGTCTCTGGTCGATATGCTCAATGGAAATCACGTTTCATATGATAAATTGATACAAGACCTAATGGTGATGCCTTGAGGAAATGTATTACTCATGGACCATATGTTTTCAAGAAGATCTCAATTCCTCCAAGACCAGCCACTGATACTACTGATGCAGTACCCGCAAGTGAACGTGATGAGACAAGATTCGATGTCACACCTGAAAATTATCCTTGGCATGATGCGGAGAAGGAAGCCATCTATATGGTTTTAAGTGGGATTGGAGATGATATTTATTCCACGATTGATGCATGCCCTACAACACATGAAATGTGGAATGCTATTGAACGCTTACAACAAGGAGAATCACTCAACAAACAAGATGTCTAAACAAACTTGTTTTGGAATTTTGGCAAGTTTACTTCAAGGGATGGAGAATCAATTGACTCATACTACTCCGGGTTTTATAAGATGATGAATGACATGACAAGAAATAATCTGCAAGTCTCTACCATGCAAGTCAATGTCCAATTTCTTCAACAACTTCAACCCAAGTGGATAAGATTCGTCACTTTAGTGAAACAACAAGAAAAGTTAGACGAGGTCTCATATCATCGACTCTTTGATATCTTGAAGCAATTTCAGAATGAAGCAAATGAGATTTGAGCTGAACGTGTTGCCAAGATGGCTAATCCACTTGCTTTAGTGCCTACCACTCAACATGTTCAAGGTCATCACTCTCGTGCTCCTAAGTCATATTCCACTACATCATCTTCACCACGATCTTCCACATCATATAAGTCTTCATCATCCACAAGATCACGAGGTAAAGTGCCAAGATCACCATCACCACCATCTGAATCATCATCTGAAGAAGATAGTGATGAAGACCAAGATCAAAAGAATCGAGAGGTGAAACAACAAATTGCTTTCATAATGAAGACTTACAAGAAAATCTACAAACCCACCAACAACAATCTTCGCACATCATATAACACAAAGAACCGATATGTTGAGAGTCCTACAAGGTATGACACACATCGACGTGGTGAAAGTCCTTCTAGGTATGATCGACATAATCAAACGCATGTTGAGTGTTCTGCAAGGTATGATCGACAAACTGCCAAGTATGATACTCAGAGGATTGCTGCTGCTACTGGGAATAGGGAAACTGTTGGAAGTCAAGTGGTTCAACAGAGTGGGATTCAATGTTTTAATTGCCAAGGTTATGGGCATATGGCAAAGGAATGCTAGAAGCCAAAAAGGGTTAGAGATTCTGGTTATTATAAGGAAAAGATGCTGCTATGCAAGAAGATGGAAGCAAGGGTTAAATTGTCAGCTGAGGAAGGAGCAATGCTTGATGACACTGATGATGAAGATTCTGATCAAGAACTCGATGCACATTACTCGTACATGGCAAAGGTTGAAGAAGTTCTCATAGTCACTAAAGATGACAATGGCCCTATCTTTGACACTGAGCCAATCGATAAGGTACACACTACTGATGAATATAATGTGTTTGGTGATATTCATGAGCATAGTGATCTACCCAATGCTATTAATGACACGTGTATGATGGAAACGGTTGATAGAAATACCACACCCGATTCATCAGACATGTGCAATAATGAGTCTGAGGATGATCAACATGCAAATGAGTATGATGAATAGGAACGTATTGCGCTTGCTAATTTAATTGCCACTTTACAAAAAGATGTCACTGAAAATAAAAAGAGTCAAAAGCAATTAAAGAAGGAAAACGCTACGCTCACTCAAAATTTTGAAGAATGCAAAGCTGCTCTTATCAAATCAAGTGAGATGACTGAAAGCTATAGAGATGAGCTCCTTCAGAAAACCAAAGAGCTTGAGGGGTACAAGGGTAGTGCGTTAAAAAGTCAAAAGGACTATTTTGAAAACAAATATAATACAACTCTTGAGTTATTAGCCAAATAGAAGCGTCAATATAATGTTTTCTTAATGGATGAACGTCAGAAAACGTACCTTGCCAATACAAAAGTTAATGAACTTGAACAAAAGCCTCTATGACCACTACTGATTCTACTAAAATTCTTGAGGTTCATAAAAAAGAGGTAGATGCGTTAAAACAAGACTTCAAAAGTAGATATGATAAAGAAACCAAAAAAGTAACAAAACTAGAAGAAAAAGTCGAATTTTTGAAGAAAGTTGTTTATAAAACGCATGATTCTATTCAAACTGTAAGAATGCTAGCACCTCCGTCGATGTTTAAGGGTCAAGCTAGCTTTGCAAGTCCTGAGTACCTTGCCAAAGCTCAAGCTGCGAACCCGTGTCTTTATCTTGATGAGACTAAAAGGACCGATCTTGATTGCATGCCTGTTAGTGCCGATAGTGAAGAGACTGCCCTTTGGGATGATGATAGTCGACCACTTGTCAATAAGGAGTTTGTGAAACCATATAATTATGCTTACATGAATAGTCTTTATGGTCTTTTCAACAAACAAACTCAGAAAACCCGTGAGGAAGTGTTTTTAGAATGTAAACAAAAGAGAATTTAATGGAAGAAAGCGTTTGCCCCTAAGAAATCTAATATTTACAAATACATTAACTACCTTCCTCTAGATGAATCTAAAAGCATGAGTAGGAAAACACTAGTTATTCTTAAACACCACATAGATAATGTTAAATCTATTGTTGAAAGAGATTGGGCAAAACGTGAAAATGATGAGTCGAAACGCCCGATTCCTCAAGACATTACCCTGCTTGTGAAAGAACTATTAATCCCAAATACGACATTAATTAAAGAAACTGTTCTTCAGTTTGAGGAGTTCATTCAGACTGAAATGTATGATGATTTAAAATATGTTGAATCTCTTGAGAAACACATTGATGATCTTCAAATGGAGAAGTATGATTTTTTAGATGAATATGATTTACTCTTGCAAGAATGCGTTTCTAAAGATGTTATGTGTGCTTATTTTACATCTTGTGCTGATATTGATGAATATTCTGATGTTGCATGCAAATATCTTGATAGGATCAAAGAATGTGAGCGTCTTGAAATTGAGCTTTTGAAACGTAAAGAAAATGTCGATAAAAAGGCTTTTGAGCTACTTCAACACAAAACTGATTTCCTTCAAAAACATTGTCATTCTCTTGAACTTGCTTTGCAAAAAGACGTTGGTAGTTTTCCACATGATAATAACTTGCAAGAAAAACTTTCCAAAACGTTTCGAGAAATGAATGAACAGAATTTGGAAAAGGGTTGAAAGCTTAGTTACAAGACAGGGACATAGCGATAGCAGAGTTGTAGAAACTCGTTGCTAAAATGGGTGGGAAAGTTGTGAAACCTAGCATTAAGAAACATGTTGTTAGAAAACCCAATGCTTCTAAAGAGAATATATCCTCTATCTTGGGAAAACCATCTACTTTATCAAATTCCTCGTTTCCAAAACCTGTGTTTGCCCCCAAGATGGATGGAAAGGAAAGGTTACCACAAGATCAACCCATACGGAATACTGTAGCACCAAGCGTTAAGCACAAGAATGTGATTAAACCAAGGATGTATAGAATGACCACTAAGTCCACAAACAAAGTCACTCAATCGCCTCAGATTTCTAGAAACACTAATATTCGTGTGTCTTCTACTACAGGAATAGTCTCCACTACTAGTGTTAGCCGGCCTTAGCTTAAGAGCACTCAAGTACATGATAAGGTCTGGAAACACAAGAATCAAGGGAAGATGAAGGAAGTAGAAGAACACCCTAGGAATTTGAATGTTTTTAAGAATAAAAAATCTATAATCGCATGTAATGACGATTTGAATGATGTGAATGATTTGAATGCTATGAATGTGAAATTTGTTTGTGTCAAATGTGGAAAGTGTGCTAATGCTAATCATTCTATGTGTGCTATGAATAAAGTCAAAGGCGTAGATACTAGAACTAAGAAGCAAGTTGTGATGCCTATTAGAGGTAGTAAACCCAAACGCAAAGTGAACCATTCTAGTGCCACCCCCACTAAGAAAAGTAATACATCACACTCCACCACTAAGAACCCTAGAAGCAAAATTAAGGGATTATATGAGTCGGCTAGCAAGTCTTGGAAATGGTGGTTTGCTAATCAATGTCCTCCAGGATATAAATGGATGCCTAAAGCTAGGACAGAAAATGTGACAACGAGTATTAGTATGCCTTTAAATGTTACTAAGGACACTAATGATTCTATAATCACAACTACTGTGGTATCCAATTTAGCAAATGCTCCATCGTGTTCTAACTCTTCTGCAGGTGATACAAATAATTCTCTTCATACTGGACTCCGGATGCACGAAGCACATGATGGGGAATCTCAAGCTTCTAATTAACTTCATGGAGAAGTTCCTGGGTACGGTCTGATTCGGAAATGATCAATTTGCACCGATCCTAGGATATGGAGATTTGGTTTAGGGGAATATCACGATCAAAAGGGTATACTACGTCGAAGGACTCAGTCACAATCTTTTCTCGGTTGGTCAATTCTGTGATGCGGATTTGGAGATTGCTTTCAGAAAGAAGACATGTTTTGTTCGTGATTATGATGGGAATGACTTACTTACCGGTACACGGGGTACTGATCTTTACACAATCTCACTACAAGACACAACTTCATCAACTCCAATTTGCTTCATGGCTAAAGCTTCAACGACTCAGGCATGGTTATGGCATCAACGTCTTTCTCATCTCAACTTTGATACCATCAACCTGCTTTCCAAGAAAGATATTGTGAGAGGCCTTCTAAGTTTGAAATTCATCAAAGATCATCTTTGTTCTTCTTGTGAACTTTGTAAAGTTAAACGATGTAGCTTCAAAACAAAGACCACACCAAGCTCTAAAGGACGGTTAGATCTTCTTCACATGGATCTGTGTGGTCCCATGCGTGTTCAGAGTATCAATGCAAAGAAATATATTCTGGTAATTGTCGATGATTACTCAAGGTACACATGGACTCACTTCTTGAGGTCCAAGGATGAAACACCCGAAGTTCTCATCATCTTTCTTAAGCTGATACAACGTGGTCTTCAAGCTCAAGTTAAAGTGGTTCGTACTGACAGAGGTACAAAATTTTTGAATTCTAATCTAAGAAATTATTTTGAAGCCGAAGGAATTGAACATGAAACATCTATTGCTCGAACACCCGAACAAAATGGCGTTGTTGAAAGACGAAACCGTACTTTAGTTGAGGCTGCTCGAACATTACTATCCGCTTCAAAACTTCCACTATACTTTTGGGCCGAAGCCGTGTCAACCGCATGTTACACACAAAACCGTTCCTTAATTATCCCAAGACACGAAAAGACACCATATCACATAAGTCATGATCGAAAACCTTCACTCAAACACCTTCATGTTTTTGGATGTACTTGTTACATTATTCGAGATGGTGAAAATTTGGATAAGATGAAAGAGAAAGGTGATGCATGTATTCTTGTGGGATATGCAACTCAGTCTAAGAGATATAGAGTGTACAACAAGAGAACAAAACTGATTGTTGAGACTATTCACATCCGATTTGATGAATTACAAGAAATGACACTTGAACAAAACCGTTTAAGTCCCGATCCACAACGACAAATGACTTCCGTTCACAACCGCACGGAACTCGGAACTCAAGACCACAACTATGAACCGTCAAGTTCAAAGCAGGTTCCTGAACATGTTCCTAGAGTAGATATGACCGTGGACACGACACTTGAAGAGTTAGAAATGTTATATGGACCAATGTATGATGAATATTTCACGGGGGAGAAACAAGTTGTATCGAAGTTTTCCGCTGTCACTCATGATAAGAATGATGATACCGATCATCATTATCAACTGGATACAACTTCATCTACTTCAACACGGGTTGCTGCAGATTTACTTCCTCAGAATATCACATCAACAATCGCTCCTACAACATCCACAGCTACTGTCATTGCTCCAGAGAACACAAATCAAGCAGACAATGCATTATCTGATGAAGACGAATTTATCAACCCATTCGGTACACCGGTACACAAAACTGGAGAGTCTTCTACTCGCCATGTTGATCCATCAAATATGCATAAATTCTACCAACGACATCCTTTAACACATCATTGGACTCGAGATCATCCTTTGGTTCATGTAATTGGAAACCCTTCACAGCCCGTTCGCATAAGACGACAGCTTAACACCGATGGCGATGTTTGTATGTTCGCACTTGCCATGAGTTCAGCCAAACCGAAAAACATCAAAGAAGCCATGGCTGATCACGCTTGGATTGAATCGATGACGGATGAACTTCAACAATTTGAAAGACTTAAAGTCTGGGAACTTGTTGATAGACCATACGATGTAATACCATTAAATCTTCGATGGATCTGAAAAAACAAGATGGATGAAGAGAACACGATCATCAAGAATAAATCTAGGCTAGTGGCTAAAGGGTATGGACAGAAAGAGGGTATTGATTTTGAAGAATCATTTGCACCAGTAGTTCGAATGGAAGCGGTCAGGATTTTTCTTGCTTATGCTGCACATAAGGGATTCATTGTCTACCAAATGGACGTAAAGACGGCGTTTCTTAACGGTCCTTTGAAGGAAGAAGTCTATGTCACACAGCCAGAAGGATTCGTCAATCCTCATTATCCTTACAAGGTGTATCGTCTCCACAAAGCACTATATGGACTCAAGCAAGCTCCAACGGCGTGGTACGACGAGCTCTCGAAATTTCTGGTCTCCAAAGGTTTCTCAAAAGGTTCCATTGATCTAACTTTGTTCACTTAAAAATATGGGGATGACATTTTGCTTGTGCATATTTATGTTGATGATATTATTTTCGGGTCTACAAACCCAAAACTTTCAAAATGGTTTGAAAACATAATGCACAACAGATTTGAAATGTCTATGATGGGCGAACTAAAATTCTTTCTTGGAATTCAAGTTCACCAATCCCCAAGTGGTATCTTCATTAACCAAGCTAAGTATTGTCAAGAGATAATCAAAAAGCATGGTATGACATCATGTGATCCCGTTGGGACACCATTATCAACCACATCCCTAGATGCTGACTTGGAGGGATTACCCATAGATCAAACGAGATATCATTCCATGATCGGGTCCCTCATGTACTTGACAACAAGCAGACCAGATATATCACATGCTACGTGCTATTGTGCACGATATCAAGCACGACCCACTGAAAAGCACCCAAGGAGGTTAAACGGATCTTTCGATACCTCAAGAATACCATTCACATGGGACTCTAGTATCCGAGGGAAACCGGTTTCTTTCTAACGGCCTATTCAGATTCTGATCATGCAGGGTGTCTTGATACACAAAAAAGTACTTCTGGTGGTGCACAATTTCTAGGTCAAGATAAGCTTGTGGGATGGTCTTCCAAGAAGCAGGATTGCACGTCACTGTCATCAGCCGAAGCGGAGTATGTGTCTCTATCTACGTGTTGTGCTCAAGTTCTTTAGATGAGAACACAACTCACGGATTATGGCTTCCACTTTGATAAAGTACCTATGTACTGTGACTCAAAGTCCGCCATAGCCATCTCCTCTAATCCGGTACAACATTCCCGCACGAAGCACATTGATGTCAGATATCACTTCATTGAGGAACAAGTTGAAAAGGGTACTGTTGAATTATACTTTGTTGGAACTGATTACCAATTAGTTGACTTGTTTACAAAAGCTCTTTCGAAAGAGAGGTTTGCGTATCTTGTTAGCTAAATTGGTATGAGATGTTTGACTCCAGCAGAACTGGAGATTCTGGCAAAGAATCCTGCTTGATTCATCTATCAAACATCTACATGTAAATATTAATGAAAAAGCAAAATACAAAATTAAAAATCTTTGAAAATCCAAAAATATTCTTCTCGACATGTTTTTCAGTATCGATAATATGGACGTACCTAGAAATGTCGCTCAATAACGACACGGGTGTGTACATAAAGCTCGAATGAAAGTTGTAAATATTTTTCAAAACATGTCATTTCTATCTTTTTAAAGGAAATTGTCTCTTTTGGACAATATTTCCAACAACGCGTAGAGCAATCTATCTCGAGTTGAGCTTGTTACAAAACATTCAACGTTTTGAGCTCAACACAACGGCTTGTAATCACTTTCAGATTGCAACCCGGAACTATATTCATGGGGGAGTGTACGATTTCGTGCTCTTACCCTTAGCAAAAGAAGTTAAATCTTCTTACACTTGAGTGGATTCGTCAAGACATTCAAAGTCTATGAACTCAAGTGTATGCTTTAGAAAAACCTTTTCGTAAAAAAGAATTGATTTTTCAAAAAGCGTTGAACACAATTTTTTCAAGAATTTCTCAATAATATTCAAAATCTTTCAAAAATTGTATGTTCAACAACTCCTATCCTCAAAAGTTTAATGTGGATCAAATCCTCGTAATGACAATTCCATTGGATCAATTTTTGAGGGGGAGCTTTCCAAATTTCATGCTAAATTTGACACATTTTTCTCCCGAAGATTTTCAAGACTGTTTTTCAAAATATATTTTAATCAAATTTGGTATCTCTAATATCAAAAGATTTTATATATTAGAGATAGGGGGAGAAAATGTGATTAAAATGTGATCTAAAGACTCAAGCACTCATGGTTTCGATCAAATACCCACAACATCTTTAATTCACGACGTTATTGGTGTCAAAAGGGTGGTTAGGTTAAGTCTTATGATCCAACCAGAACCAGAGGGATCTTCTTAGGGACAATCGAATAGATTATTAGAAGTCCTTAGGAAAGATGGAGTAGAATGTGAACGTAGCTGAATGCCGACTAAGTACTGATGATAGCACTGGAACAATCACAACAAGGTGCTATTAATGATGTCTTGGTAAGCATTGAAGGGGTTGAAGAATAAAAAAGAAATGTAAGGATAAAGGGTCTAAAGAAAGAATCCCTCCATACAACTTAGGCAGAAACCGGGTTAACACATCATGAAGACAACTCATCATGGACCCAGTGATGTGAAGCACAACCCTTTCCTAGCTACTTAGGCTTCTCTCAAAAGAAGTTTGTTTTATTGTCACAGAGATCAACACGACTTCTATTGACTTTCTCACTCCGAGATAGTTGATATTGAATAGGTGTCATCTTCTCCAGCCTCCGACCACTAAAACTACACAAATCGAGTCTAGAGCCAAGAGATCAATCAAATCTCGTTAGGACACACAGATGAAGATAAAGAGAGTCCTACGCTATATCCTTGTGATATTGCTAGAACACTCAGAGCGATACTACTTAATATTCACAATGATGAGTGGAAATCCTTCCAGTGATAACATCAAACAACACTGCGGTAGGTCATATGCAAGATTCTTTATGAATTGAACATGTGTAAAACTGAAAAGCAACAGTGGTTTGATTCTGAATTGATTCAAACTCGTTTCAGGTTTCTACGCAATATCTTTATGGTCTTGCCAGAACATTCAGAGTGATATTCATTAATATTCACAGTGACGAATGGAAATCCTTCTAGCGTCAACATCAAACAGCGCTACGGTAGGTGAGTGGTGAGATTTTTATGAATCAAACTTGTGTCAACTGGAAAGCACCAATGGTAAGATTCTTAAGGAATCAAACTTGTTCCAGGAATTTGAATTGACGACTTTAATCAAGCGGATATTTATCCAATTGATTCACTCTTTATGTTCGCAGTCTTGCTTTGAGACGGTCGAGTAAAGAGAACGGCTAGTACAGCCGCGAAACCCTGTCACGGAGATCCTTAATTGAATCTACATAATCACAGGTACGGTATTTGATATCGTATAATGGTCTTCACCGACCGGAGGTGTGACAATCCGTCAATTTCAGGTCGTTATATTAATCTCGACTAAAATAAGTATTATATGTTTACTTTAATGAGAATTTTAAATTATCGGCTAACCGAGAAGGTTATAGTTTGAAACATAACGTAAGAATGTCGTTTAGATGAAAACCGACAAGGAATACGTTAGGTATCGATATTATATTCTCAATTTATCATGTGAATGCTTTTATTGTATTTATTTTTATTTCTCGTGGTTTACGTTTTAACGAATGACAAGAACTACTAATGATCGCGATACCGACGGATGCCCAAAAATTTACATTTTATTATCGATTGTCTCGATATTTAATATTTTCGACGTTTTCGATTTAGTTACGTTTTAAGTCGTGTCGAAGTTATATTATTATATTTAAGAAGCGCTTTAACTTTTAAAAAGTATTTTTACTGTAAAACCCGCATGCTTTTACCATGCATAGTACCCTTAGGATCGTACGTACTAGTTAAAAACTTTCCTAATATAGCATGATTACGATTACGTGTTAGGAGTTTATGTATTACGTACGTGTTAGAACACGATAAGTATTTTATATGCATGATCACGTAATAATTATTTAGCAATAATTAATCACGAACATACGATCACGAAATCACGAACGTAATTAAAATACGAACTATTATTAATTACGTATATATATTTAATACGAGCATAATTAAATATATTAGAGTATGGTATTCACGTAACGAGAACATTTAAAACACGAACATAATTAAACATAAACGAGTACTAAATAACGAGACACGAAACGAGGTAGGGGAACCCCATGGGGGGGTCCCTACCCGCGGCCAAACAAGGGTAATGGGCCAAGCCCATTACCAATTTTTACTAAAAGGGGGTTAAGTAATTTTTACTACTAAAAAATTACTTTACAGAAGATTTCAGGAAAAACCTAAAACCCTCCCTTTTCTCCTCCTCTTTGTGCCGCCACCTACAGTCACCAATCAAGGTGATTCTTTGATCTTGGATCTTGTTGATTTATTGTTTGTTCGTGTTTGTTCTTCACCCTCTTGATCCACGAATACGGTAAAACCTTTTTAAACCTTTTCTTTTTAATTAATCTTATTATTAATGATGAACATGGGATGTTTTTATAAAAACACATTAATTAAACATAGATCTAACATGTTTTGATGATTAATTAAATCAGAGGGTAGATCTAATGGGTGTTTTGTTTTGGGTCGTAGGCTGCAACCGACCCCAAGGGGGTTTTGGTTTGCTTAGCCGACCACCACCAAGACCTTTTTGGTCTTGGCTGGTGCGTGTGGGTCCCACGGCAGCAAGGGGGTACCCCGATTTGGTTCGGGGTACGGTGTCGATTCATGTCCGGTTCATGTTTTTAAGTTTAGATTCGGATCATGGTTATGTTAGTTTTGTTTATGTTATAAACTTATGTTAAAATTAAATTAATAAAAGATTAGATTAATTTAATAAAATGACTTAGTTTAATTAATTATTAATAATCATGAAATTATTTTAACCTAAGTATTTATATTATTAAGATTTATAATTAATTAATTATTTTAAAAACCATAGATATAATTAATTAATTAACATGACTTAGGTTATATTATTAATATTTAATAATACATATTTTAACCTAAGTATTTAATATATTTAATTAAAAACATGTCATACTTTAATTAAATATTATAACCTATAGTTTAATTAAATTACATGAAATAATTATTAAATTATATAATATATCATATGACTTAGAAATTAATCATGAAAACACTTAGGCTTATTTACTTAGCTTATTTAACCAGCTTATTTCTAATTATGGAAACTTTCTATTTTTAGAAACTTATTTAATTAAGGCAGCTAATCTATTTATGGAAACTTTCTATTTTTAGAAACTTATCTATTTTAAGCAGTAAATCTATTTTTGGAAACTTTCTATTTTTGGAAACTTTATATTTTTGGAAACTTTCTATTTTTGAAAACTTTCTATTTTTGGAAACTTTCTATTTTAGGAAACCTGCTGTTTTTGAAAAGTTACTTATTATTACACAGTAAGTATAATAACACATGAAATATCAGAAATACTTAATCAGAATATAAGATTTAACACAGTTTAAGGCTTTAAACAGTAAAACATAGTAGGAACACATATAATAAGCTAAGACATGACATTAAACCAGCTATGTATTTAGTAAGCAGATACTTACTTTATGTACGTATTTATGTAGCACTAGTGTTTCGGAAGTAGGATTCTCGCAGTTCATCGTTTCTCGTTCATTGGACATAAGGTACGGATTCCCGTCCTTTCAGTATGGACATTCTTTCCTTATTAGGATTTCCCCGTACGCAGCCAACTGTTTTCCCGTAGTATAAGTATGAGTTTGATTGCTTATGTTTAAATATGATTACCTATAGCCATATACATGCATGACCAGTTTCACCTAGTTATGGAGGTACCATAACCATAACATTAGAGGCACTGATGTTATGACTTCACCACGGCGGAGTGATTGCTCGTGACGTCCCTTCAGCTTTTGGCCATTATTTATATTTATCATGTGGGGCGTATGGGTGCATCCTAGTTACACGTTTTTATTTAGGATTTCATGGTGAATGTGGTGTGTGCCTTGCATCCTTCACAAGGAGCTGATCCCTCCTACCCATAAACCAGTATATTAAATTAGAGGCAGCCCCTCTAATTTGCATGATGAGGTCACCCCTCCAATTATTCATGCACGGTGGATATTCATGACCTATATTGGCTAATGGTAAAATATGACAAACAGTTTTTATAAGATAAACATAAGACTTTCAAACTGTAAAACCAGTTTTATTAAGACTTAACCAGGTTACTCGGGACTTAGTTTCTTCCGCTGTTATTATGTTATTTGCTTATCCTATTCATGCTTTATTGTACATCCGTGCACTGAGCGTATTGCTCAGCCGTTTTCCTTTTCTATGTTCCCAAAACGGCAGGTACTCAGGGACGCTCGTAGACACTAAGAGTACGTGCATATGGACTGGAAGCTGTCTAGCCTTCTTTACATTATGCATTTCCTTTCTATATGATACTTATGCTTTGGACATTGTTTCGTCCTTTTCCTTTACTATACTATGTTTGTGTGTGATGAGCTTTACTTTTGGACTACCGATGTTTGATTCCGGTATTTTCCTTTATATGGTCAAGTAATGTTTAGACATTTTACCTTGTATGCTTTGATGACACGCCATAATTACTGTGATATTTCCATTTCCAAAATGGGGTGTTACAATTATGGTATCAGAGCCAAGGCTTCGACCTGTAGGCACTCAAATATGACCTGTGATTAGTGGGTAGTCACTACGGTCTTCCTAGAACTGACAGTTGTTTTCATGCATTCATCATTTTTAAGCATACATATATATATATGTCATTGTTAGAGGGTTTTTGACTAAGTAATGGTTGGTGCAGGACTGGCCCTATTTAGTCGCATATGTTTTATCGAAACTTTTAGATTTGGGACCGACCCATAGGCGTCCCCTCCCAATGTCTTTGTTTTGAGTGAACTGACCAGAGGCGTTCACTCTCGAGCATACAAAAGTTTTCATAAAACTGCATCATGCATTCATACACAAAATTTTCTTGCATAAAATTGTTCTCGTGAAATTTTTAGTATAAATTTTTTTTCATGTATATATTTTATATTTTATGTTTTGAACTGTTTAATCATATGTTTTATGTTATACTGTCAGATGGTTCTCACACGCGAACAGGAGCATTCAATGCTGCAATTCAGGCTGCCATGCAAGCCTTGCTTCCTCAACTGAGGAATGACATCCGGACTGAAGTTCAAGCTGCCAACAATCAGCAGCAGCACAATCAGCCACCACCTCCTCCTCCTCCAGTGACATTAGCAGTATGGCTGGAGAGATTCAACAAGCTCCACCCTCGAGCTTTTGAGAAGACAGATAGCCCAGCGATGCTGAAAGCTGGTTGGCTCACATCAAGAAGATCTTCAACGCTATGGGCTGTGACCCCGCATACAAGGCGAGGTTGGCATGCTATCGGTTCGAAGGCGATGTACTCAACTGGTGGTTAGCTTTGATGCAATCTGAAGGTGGTGATGAGTGGGTTGCTGGTTTGACTTGGGCTCAGTTCAAGGACAGGGTGATGGAGCAGTTCTTTCCCAGGGCTGAGCAGGACAAGCTCAAGAGAGAGTACCATGGGATCCGTCAGAGGGATGGGGAGAATAGCAATGAGTTTATGCAACGCTTTCTTCGCTTGGCTGTTTTCCTTGGTGCGGCAGCAGGTACTCCGGAAGAGCAGGCACGTCACTTCAGATGGGCTCTTCGCACATCGGTCGCAAACAATCTGGTGTGTGCTACGTTCAATACTGTAGCACAAGTGGCCGATGCAGCACGAAAACTGGAGATGCTGCAGGAGAGGGATGAGTTTGGGGAAGCTGAAAGACCCGACAAGAGGTAAACCTTTGTATTCAAGCATTGACCAATCCGTATACTTTCCATATGTCAATTATTCATCTCTTTAAATGTATCTTCCAGGCAGAAAACTGGGGACCGGTCGCAGCCGGCTACTCAGCAGCAGCCTCATCAGCCCAAGGGAAACGGTCAGACTAATGACCAATCTGCTACGGCTAGGCGTGGCGGTAATGACAATTACCGTAACAACGCCGGTCAATCCAGCAACAGCAGGTCCTAATACTTACGAAATTCTTTATGTTTTATGTTATGACTCATATTCTGACACTTTAAGAAAACTTCTACCAGGAACCATGGAAACGGTAGGGACCAGAACCAGAGAGGTTCGCAGCCTAGCCGTCCAGCTATCACTGGTATTCAATCTTGCGATTATCCGCTTTGTCCTTTGTACCCAACTATTATGTCTCATGTAAAATGTTTTATCAGGTCCTCAGCCAGCCAGAGCACCTGCTGGAGGATACACTCATCCTCTTTTCTCTACTTGCCACCGTAGGCACCCAGGACCATGTCGCCGTAATACTGATGCGTGCTTCAAGTGTGGTCTTCCTTGCCATATTATGAAGGATTGCCGTAAGGGCGAGATGGAGGGTACATCGGGACATGCTGATACCAAGCCGCCTCCTACTGCTAGGCGTGTCTACACGATATCTCGAGACCAGGCCAACAAGTCTACAGGTACCATCACTGGAATCTTGTATATGTATGGTCGCGCTGCATGTGTTCTTTTCGATACGGGTGCTACTTACTCGGTTATTTATACTGCTTATGATAAGAATATTAGGATGCCTCCCTTGCCACTAGAAAATAGGGTTACTATTTCCACGCCTTTGAGGGACTCTGTATTAATCACCCATGTATACAAGAGTCTTCCCCTAGAAATTGATGATAAGGTTCGACCTGTCGACGCACTTCCGCTGGACATTAATGACTTCGACATGATTTTGGGCATGGATTGGCTATCCAAGTATCATGCTACCATAGACTGCCATTCATATCGAGTTATCTTCGGTGATGTCAATGCACCAGAGTACATTCATAATGGGTTCATACCCGGACGGTCTGTACAAGTCATATCCACCCTGCAAGCGCGTGCACTACTGTCACATGGCTGCGAGGGTTATCTAGCTACGGTTCACGACATGGATGCTGAATCTCCATCGATTAAGGATCAACCAATAGTGTCGGAATTCCAAGACGTGTTTCCAGCAGAACTTCCGGGCATACCACCTGCACGAGAAGTGGAATTCAGTATCGAACTGGTTCCAGGAGCTGAACCAATCTCCAAGGCTCCTTATCGCATGGCTCCCATAGAGCTGAAGGAGCTGAAGGATCAACTGCAAGAACTTCTTGAACGCGGTTTCATCCGACCGAGCGCATCTCCATGAGGCGCACCGGTTTTGTTTGTTAAGAAGAAGGACGGCAGTATGCGTCTTTGCATAGACTATCGCGAGCTCAACAAGATTACTATTCGGAATAGGTATCCACTGCCACGCATTGACGATCTGTTTGACCAACTCCAAGGGGCCAAACACTTCTCCAAGATCGATCTTAGGTCAGGTTATCATCAGCTACGGGTCAAGGAGCAGGACATCGCTAAGACTGCTTTTCGTACCCGTTATGGCCACTACGAGTTCGTAGTTATGCCATTTGGCCTAACAAATGCTCCAGCAGTGTTCATGGATTTGATGAACAGAATCTTCCATGAATTTCTGGACAAGTTCGTCATTGTCTTCATCGATGACATCCTGATTTTCTCAAAGTCCAAGGAGGAACACGAAGACCATCTTCGTACAGTACTACAGATTCTTCGCCAGAAGCAGCTGTATGCTAAATTCTCCAAGTGTGAGTTCTGGTTAGACAAGGTGGCATTCTTAGGTCACATTGTATCAGCAGAAGGAATCACTATGGATCCAGCGAAGGTTGAGGCCATTACTAAGTGGCCGAGGCCGACATCAGCGACGGAAGTCCGCAGTTTCTTAGGCTTAGCTGGCTATTACCATAGGTTCGTGGAGAACTTTTCCCGCCTAGCACTACCATTGACCAAACTGATGCGGAAAGGGGAGAAATTCGTCTGGACTGAAGATCGAGAGAAGAGCTTTGAAGACCTGGAGCAGAAGCTAGTATCTGCACCTATTCTTACTCTACCATCTGGTACGGGTGGATTTCAAATCTACAATGATGCATCGGGGAAGGGACTTGGATGTGTTCTCATGCAACATGGGAAAGTGATCGCGTACGCTTCACGGCAGCTTAAGCCTTATGAAGAGAATTACCCCACGCACGATCTGGAACTTGCTGCAGTCGTGTTTGCATTGAAGATATGGAGACACTACTTATATGGAGAATCATGTGACATTTTCACGGACCACAAGAGCTTGAAGTATATCTTCACTCAGCATGAATTGAACATGAGGCAGAGGAGATGGTTAGAGCTGTTGAAGGATTATGACATTAATCTACAGTATCATCCCAGAAAGGCAAATGTAGTGGCAGATGCTCTTAGCAGGAAATCCGGAATGATCAACGACATTAAAATCGAAGAGGAAGTCATCAGAGGCTTGGAGCGACTAGACATCAAGATCATGGTACGTGGACAGCACGGTTACTGGGCTAACCTTAGAGTAGAACCCGAGTTACTCTCTAAGATCAAGGAAGCTCAGAAGGATGACGGAGAAATCTGGGCGATAGTTCAGAATTTAGAGAAGCAGACAGAATTCAGAGTAGATGCAGACGGTATCGTATGGCAGGGCACAAGACTTTGTGTTCCTGATGACCAAGAACTTCGGGAAGCTTTGTTAGCTGAAGCTCATAGCTCCCCATTCTCGATACATCCTGGTTCGACTAAAATGTACCATGACATCAAGCAGTACTTTTGGTGGAGTGGTATGAAACAGGATGTGGCCACTTACGTCTCCAAATGTCTTACCTGCCAGCAGGTTAAGATCGAGCATCAGCGATCTGGCGGTCTCCTTCAACCGTTAGATATTCCAGAGTGGAAGTGGGACAAAATCACCATGGATTTTGTTACCGGTCTTCCGCCTACCAAAAGGAAGCACGATGCAATTTGGGTTATCGTTGATCGACTTACCAAATCAGCTCATTTCTTACCGATCCGCAAGGAAGATCCGGTAAGTAAACTCGCTGATACGTACTGACGAGAGATCATGAGACTACACGGTGCACCATCCAGCATCGTCTCAGACAGGGATCCTCGATTCACTTCGCGCTTTTGGAAAAGTCTGCAGAAAGCTTGGGGTACACAACTTAATCTTAGCACGGATTTTCATCCTCAAACGGACGGACAGTCGGAGCGAACCATTCAGACATTGGAGGATATGTTGAGGTCATGTGCGCTGGAATGGACGGGTGATTGGGACGAATACATCTGTTTGGTGGAGTTTGCGTACAACAACAGGTGGCACGCAAGCATCAAGTGTGCTCCATTTGAGATGTTGTATGGCAGAAAGTGTCGCGCCCCAGTCTGCTGGATCAGGTTGGCGAGCGAACACTCGAAGGACCAGAAATCATAGAGATGACAAACGAGAAGATCACAGTAGCTAGGCAGAAAATTCAGGAGGCACGGTTACGTCAAAAGAGTTACGCCGACAAGCATCGTAGGGATTTACACTTTAACGTAGGAGATCACGTCTTCCTTAAGGTTTCGTCGGCACGTGGTGTTAGACGCTTCAGGATTAAAGGGAAGCTCAGTCCTCGTTTCATCGGACCGTTTGATATCATTGAACGAGTCGGTGAAGTATCTTACCGATTGGCGTTACCTCCGCAGCTTTCGCATGTACACAATGTGTTTCATGTGTCCTTACTCAGAGGGTACCAATATCATCCCCTTCACATGGTTCAGTATCCACTGGAACAGATACGTGAAGATCTCACTTTTATAGAAGAACCCAAACGAGTTCTTGACAGGCAAGAACGAGTCATGAGAAAGAAGACGATTCCATTCGTCAAAATTCTATGGAGGGATCATACCGAGTGGGAAGCCACTTGGGAAACGGAGGAGTCTATCCGGTTTTCTTACCCACATTTCATATTTTGAATTCGGGTATGTTCTTCTTTTCTAGTTTACTTTATCTATAATTCGGGGACGAATTATTCTTTTTAGGGGGGAAGAGTTGTAAAACCCGCATGCTTTTACCATGCATAGTACCCTTAGGATCGTACGTACTAGTTAAAAACTTTCCTAATATTGCATGATTACGATTACGTGTTAGGAGTTTATGTATTACGTACGTGTTAGAACACGATAAGTATTTTATATGCATGATCACGTAATAATTATTTAGCAATAATTAATCACGAACATACGATCACGAAATCACGAACGTAATTAAAACACGAACTATTATTTATTACGTATATATATTTAATACGAGCATAATTAAATATATTAGATTATGGTATTTACGTAACGAGAACATTTAAACCGGAACATAATTAAACATAAGCGATTACTAAATAACGAGACACGAAACGAGGTACGGGAACCCCATGGGGGGTCCCTACCCACGGCAAAACAAGGGTAATGGGCCAAGCCCATTACTAATTTTTACTAAAAGGGGGTTAAGTAATTTTTACTACTCAAAAATTACTTTATAGAAGATTTCAGGAAAAACCTAAAATCCTCCCTTTTCTCCTCCTCTTTGTGCTGCCACCTACAATCACCAATCAAGGTGATTCTTTGATCTTGGATCTTGTTGATTTATTGTTTGTTCGTGTTTGTTCTTCACCCTCTTGATCCACGAATACGGTAAAACCTTTTTAAACTTTTTCTTTTTAATTAATCTTTTTATTAATGATGAACATGGGATGTTTTTATAAAAACACATTAATTAAACATAGATCTAACATGTTTTGATGATTAATTAAATCAGAGGGTCGATCTAAGGGGTGTTTTGTTTTGGGCCGTAGGCTGTAGCCGACCCCAAGGGGGTTTCGGTTTGCTTAGCTGACCACCACCAAGACCTTTTTGGTCTTGGTTGGTGCGTGTGGGTCCCACGGCAGCAAGGGGGTACCCCGATTTGGTTTGGGGTACGGTGTCGATTCATGTCCGGTTCATGTTTTTAAGTTTAGATCCGGATCATGGTTATGTTAGTTTTGTTTATGTTATAAACTTATGTTAAAATTAAATTAATAAAAGATTAGATTAATTTAATAACATGACTTAGGTTAATTAATTATTAATAATCATGAAATTATTTTAACCTTAGTATTTAAAGTATTTATATTATTAAGACTTATAATTAATTAATTATTTTAAAAACCATGGATATAATTAATTAATTAACATGACTTAGGTTATATTATTAATATTTAATAATACATATTTTAACCTAAGTATTTAATATATTTAATTAAAAACATGTCATACTTTAATTAAATATTATAACCTATAGTTTAATTAAATTACATGAAATAATTATTAAACTATATAATATATCATATGACTTAGAAAATAATCATGAAAACACTTAGGCTTATTTACTTAGCTTATTTAACCAGCTTATTTCTAATTATAGAAACTTTCTATTTTTAGAAACTTATTTAATTAAGGCAGCTAATCTATTTATGGAAACTTTCTATTTTTAGAAACTTATCTATTTTAAGCAGTTAATCTATTTTTGGAAACTTTCTATTTTTGGAAACTTTCTATTTTTGGAAACTTTCTATTTTTGAAAACTTTCTATTTTTGGAAACCTGCTATTTTTGGAAAGTTACTTATTATTACACAGTAAGTATAATAACACATGAAATATCAGAAATACTTAATCAAAATGAACAGAATATAAGATTTAACACAGTTTAAGGCTTTAAACAGTAAAACATAGTAAGAACACATAAAATAAGCTAAGACATGACATAAAACCAGCTATGTATTTAGTAAGCAGATACTTACTTCATGTACGTATGTATGTAGCACTAGTGTTTCGGAAGTAGGATTCTCGCAGTTCATCGTTCTCGTTCACTGGACATAAGGTACGGATTCCCGTCCTTTCAGTATGGACATTCTTTCCTTATTAGGATTTCCCCGTATGCAGCCAACTGTTTTCCCGTAGTATAAGTATGAGTTTGATTGCTTATGTTTAAATATGATTACCTATAGCCATATACATGCATGACCAGTTCCACCTAGTTATGGAGGTACCATAACCATAACATTAGAGGCACTGATGTTAAGACTTCACCACGGCGGAGTGATTGCTCGTGGCGTCCCTTCAGCTTTTGGCCATTTATTTATATTTATCATGTGGGGCGTATGGGTGCATCCTAGTTACACGTTTTTATTCAGGATTTCATGGTGAATGTGGTGTGTGCCTTGCATCCTTCACAAGGAGCTGATCCCTCCTACCCATAAGCCAGTATATTAAATTAGAGGCAGCCCCTCTAATTTGCATGATGAGGTCACCCCTCCAATTATTCATGCACGGTGGATATTCATGACCTATATTGGCTAATGGTAAAATATGACAAACAATTTTTATAAGATAAATATAAGACTTTCAAACTATAAAACCAGTTTATTAAGACTTAACCAGGTTACTCGGGACTTAGTTTCTTCCGCTGTTATTATGTTATTTGCTTATCATATTCATGCTTTATTGTACATCCGTGCACTGAGCGTATTGCTCAGCCGTTTTCCTTTTCTATGTTCCCAAAACGGCAGGTACTCAGGGACGCTCGTAGACACTAAGAGTACGTGCATATGGACTAGAAGCTGTCTAGCCTTCTTTACATTATGCATTTCCTTTCTTTATGATACTTATGCTTTGGACATTGTTTCGTCCTTTTCCTTTACTATACTATGTTTGTGTGTGATGAGCTTTACTTTTGGACTACTGATGTTTGATTCCGGTATTTTCCTTTATATGGTCAAGTAATGTTTAGACATTTTACCTTGTATGCTTTGATGACACGCCATAACTACTGTGATATTTCCATTTCCAAAATGGGGTGTTACATTTACGAAACCCGAGTACCGTAAATATTTTCAAATTTTAATATTAACATTTTCTACCCTTACAACTATTTAATTTCATTTTGTACCTAAACTATCACAAATTGGCAAAATCTACCCTAACCTTGGACTATATAAATATTTTCCACTAGCCATTTTTACACATACAATATTTTAAAAATAAAAACTTCACCCACCTCACTCTTTTTCTCTCTTGGCCGTGCACCCTTAGCAACAAAAACACCACCCAAAATCTTGATCCACTTTGAATCATTCAAAAATAAACAAAAACCCATCTTGCAAATTCATTTGTGATCATATTGGTATGAATTTTTCCAACATGCATAAACTTTTTAAAGAATTTAATTTTTTTCATATGATCTATTGTTGTTTGATCTATTTTTATGGAATATGTATGTTGTTAATAATATTATATTTGATTTTGGAGTGTTGCATGTATGAATTTTTAATGGTGATTTGTAAGAGGTGGTGATGCAAGTGATTAAGGGATGTTAGGATTGAATTAGGATGATTGTAGGATGAAATTAAGAGTATAGAAGTGGTGAAAATAGGTTAAAATATTGATTTGACATGATTTCTAAAAATGTATTTTGGGACAGCAGCTTATAACAGATAGTTTCGTGGGTTTAAGTTCTGAGATAGGCTGAGATTATTCGATATTGTTGTAGAGTTTTCCGAGACGCTCGTTTCGGTATAAGATAGAGCTTCTAATTCATTACGAGTCAAAAGTTATGCTAGTTTTAGTATTCGTGTACCGGGAGACGTGTATCGGCACAATCCGAAAAAATTGTTGTCGATATTTGGATCGAATCTCGGGGACTATAAAATGAGTTTTATAAATGTTCAAGGACTGATGTTGAAGTCTAAACCTCAGGTCATGAGTGTATTTTCAAACCCGAGTGTCGATTTTATAAATGGAGTTGCTTAGATATGTAAAAATGGTTTTACTAGTTGAAGACGTAAATCTGTCCAGTTTTTATAACACGAAGGTGTGTCGGGCAGAAGGTCTTAGAAGTAATATTTTTAAATGAAATTTAAACTTAGTCTTATCCATATTATATGTGAGTTTGTGACCAAGTTTCGTCGAAATCGGACAAGTCTAGATAGGGTAGATTAGTGTGTATATTTGGAGTGTACATGCTGATTGGTATTTTTGACACGTAGTCCAATGCTCGTGTGGCGTGAGTTGAGTATTCACTATTGGACATGGTAATTTACTCAAGTGTTAAGTCATTATATAAATGACTTAGTTACTGGTCCGAGATAAGTAAAATGATAAGTTGACATGCCTTGACTTGGCGTCTTAAGACGGGTCAATATCGAGAGTGCAAGTATTTAAAAGAATAATATTGGAAAAAAGGATATAGTAATATCACTTGTATTGTTATATTTTTCGGGGTTTTCATGGTTTTGTAATTTTGATTTTTATATGATTTAAGTATGATTTATACTTGAGTCGATTATTAACGAACGCGCCTTATTTGGTAGGTTGCGGTTTTCGTGTTTAAACGGGCATCACTAATCGTCGACGATCATCTCATTACCACTATTGGCTAAGGTGAGTCTATAGCCTCGCTTTTAACATGTTTAATTGTTTTATAAAAACCCGCGAGGGGGATAACATGCTTGTTTTATTAGCAAAGTATGGGTGCAACGAGAAGTTGTGGAAACCCTACTTATTGGAAAGACATTTATTATAAATGAAGGGCGCAACGAGAAGTTGTAGTAAACCTCTTTGTTTTAAAATTGAACACAAGGGACCCGATTGTATGCTTAAATGAAAGTTATTACATAAGTTAGTTTAGCCTTAAAAGACCCATGAGTCGTGAATTGTTAATCGAAGTAACGCTAATGCTATGGATAGATCTATCGGGGTGACGCCCAGTCCGGTCGCGACTAGCTATCGCGTGGTGTTGTGATGCACTAGTAATGAAACATCGGATGCATTGTATAAGAGAAATATATGCACTTAGCTAGGTGTGTTGGGCTGAAATAATATATGTTAACGTTCAATGTCACGAGACTTATGTAATGACATGATAATTATGTCCGTACAACATAATTGTCTTTGATAAAATATTAACCATGGAAGGTTATTTTGAATACTTGTGTTCTCTTTATTTTAATTAAACTCTATAGATTCACTCGGCAAAATTTTGCTGACTTTTTAACATCTTTTATCTCAGGTCCATATAGAAGACACTCGATGAAGGCGGTTTCGTGAAGCTTGCTTATTTGAAATGTTTTGGCCCGCTTTTGCAAATAGTATCCATTCAAAGAATCTTTTATCCTTTACTGTGTTTGTAAACTTTAAATTATTTGAGACCGTGTGAAAAGTTTTATTGTTAAATGAATGGATGAATGTTTTTATTTATTTAAAACGACTTGTTTTGAGCCGTTTTCTATGATTATGAGATTGAACCATGATAGTAACACCCAATGACCCTTCCGCTGTTATGACCGAAATTTGGGGGTGTTATAGATTGGTATCAGAGCTCAAGTTATAGAGAACGAAAAGATTTTCCAAAAATGAATTTTTGAAATCTTTTAACTATAACTGTTGCAAGTGAAACCTCTGAGTTGCCAATGGATGAGAATGATAGTATTTATATATATATGGCATTATATATATGCTGTTGTAATCTTTATCGATTATTTATACTTGTGAATTACAAGGTATGTTCTCATTTATTTAGTTATAAATGATAATTTTATACTTATACGAGATTTATACGACATCGATTGTCACGAAGCCACCCTAGTCATTCTAATGCTAGCGCCGAAGCTATTCCTGAAATGAATCCTTTTATTCTCGAGACTAATTAAGTTGTGGATAGACATGATCCCAACAAATGGTTAATATTCTTGATAATATTCTTCTGATTACGAGGATTTTGATTTCCTTGATTCTTATTCTTGATTTATCTATTCATTCATTTCGTTTAGCAAATTTAATTTGCATTTTCATTAATCTTCGACATTGTAATGTTTCGATAGAAACAAGTTTGTCTAAGATGGTACTATTGATTGTTAGGAACTGAGATTGATTGTTATGGTGTTCACATGCCAACCAGGATTCCATATCATATCACTGATCATTTTCTGTTAAATTAGTTTCTCATTTGTTTCGATCTTGATCTTTTGCGTTGATCTGGCGATGCTTAAATAAAGTGATTTATAATCGTTGAAATAAATTGGCCATTTATTTGAACAAGGAAATTATAAATTTTTGAACTACAAATTTTTGAATATTATTAGGAAGGACTTGATCAATCCATGGAAATAGTGTTGGGTCAAAAAGTTGATGTGGCAGAAACTCACAAACGAAGAAAACATGAACATATTGTCTAAGCGTTGTCAAGAGCAATCCAAGCGTTGACAAGAGCAAACTAAGCGTTGATGGCTTAAGCATTGTCATGTAAAATTCAAGCATTGTCATGTACAATGTAAGCATTGATAGATTCGTAGACAAGAAGTCTTTAGAAGCTTCTATTTGGATATATATGCAGGATATATTCTGTATATGTTTATCTAAATAGAAGATTTACTTGTTTATTCATTATTATCTCTTGTAAAACCCTAATCCTTACACTATAAAAGGAACCAAGGGTTATTAGGTTTTATATAACTTTCATATACAATGTAAACCTAAAGCGTGTGTCGACTAAGTGTGGGATTCAATGTACACACACCTAGTGGTTGTTGATTATCAATATAATTAGCAACCCAATTGTTTTAATTCATGTGTTATTGTGCCTAAACACCTTGTTAATGTGTCGTGTTCTAATTCGGCTTTGATTATCTAATCATATGAACATGATGCATTCCTAGTAGCTTCAAAGATCCGGAAACCAAGGTTTCCACAAATAGTGATTCATAAACGTGTGGGCTTAAGCATATAGCATCTGCGTGATTAAAGTCTTATTGACTCATAATTCGTTTGCTCAATTCATTCTTTGATTTTGTTCCTCTAATTCTCTGATCGTGAAATGGTTGTATTGGGGCTATTCCAAAACCACTAATTGAGGAGGATATCAAGCGTCTCTGAAAAACACTGAAGAAATCTTCTTCTCGTGGGACCGAGGAGCCTTCTTAGCCATGTGAATTAACTAGTAAATCTTGTGGATTAGTTTATCAATTGTAGTATCTTTTCATAAATCTGTAACTAAACTGTGACATCAGTTAGTAGGACTAGTCTTTTAAGTTGGATGGCATTATACGATGATTATCTATAATGCTTAACAATACAACTTGTACTAGTTTGTGATCAATGGAATGACTATCTTTTGATTCCTAACTCTACATCGTTCTGTTATTATCTTTCTTTGCCTTTCTCATTTAAATTCATGTGGTATAGCGCAATCACTGAATGAATACTCATTATGATTTGATTTGTGTTGCACAAGACTCATGTCGTCAATGAAAGCTATGACTGAAGCACGAATGTGTCAAGTTATTAGTGAATAAGTTGCTGTATCTTTAGTTGAATTCATGGCCAACATGAATGATGGATCTGGAGCTGAAGCTAAAACTGGTGGAACTGGAACCGGTGGAGCTGAAGCTGGAGCCAATAATGTTCGTGGTACGGATGGAACAAATGTGCCCGAAATTAGAGGCTATAACTACACTTCATTCGTTAATTGCAAATCGTAGACTCTTAAGGGGACTAAAGATGATGGAGGATTGTGTCAGTTGTTGAAAAGCTGGCGTCAGTCTTTCGAATCTGTGACCCTAATTAGGAGGATAAGGTGCATTTTGAAAATCGCTACTCTCCAAGGTCGTGCATTAATTTGGTGGGATGGCAGACTTGCTTCCATAGGTATTGTTACTTATGGGATACCATGGACTAAGGTGAGGAAACGGTAAACTGAGGAGCTTGTCCTCGAAGCATTTCCAAAGTATGGAGCAAGTGTTGTACAATCTGAGACTGAAGGGAACTAACAATGGTAGATATATCAAGTGTTTCCACAAGTTGACTCCTTTATGGCCAAGAATTGTGGAACCCGAACCGTCAAGGTAAAGCAGTATATTCACGGCTGACCAAGAATATATGCGGTGATGTGACTTCTTCTAAGCCAATTGCTATTTGTGAAGCTGTCTACATGGCTTATTAGCTCATGGGCCACATAATACAAGGCAAGGCTGATGAGGTTACTGAAGGGAAAAATAATTCCAAATTGAAAATTCTTTTCGTGCATTAGAGCTCGTAAGTATATCGAAAAAGGTTGTGGATTATTCATGGCTTAGGTATCATAGAAGGAATCGTAAAGAAAGTGAGTAGAGATATCGTAGTCATTCGTGACTATCCAGATGTGTTTCTGGAAGATTTGCCAAGGCTTCCGCCTCTAAGGCAAATAGAATTCCTAATTGATCTCATTCCTGGTGCTGCAACTGTGGCACGTGTGCCATATCGATTAGCATCATCCGAGCTGAAGGAATTATTTGTGTAGTTTTAAGAACTATCTGATAGATGTTTTATTCGACCGAGCTCGTTAGTTTGCAGAACTCCTATTCTATTCGCTAAGAAGAAAGATGATTCGTTTCATATGTGTATCGATTACCGAGAGCTTGATAAGCTAACGATCAAGAATTGTTACCCATTTCCATGAACTGATGATCTATTTGATCAACTTCAAAACTCTCGTGTTTTCTCCATGATTCTGGTGTTTTCTACAAGATTGATCTATGTTTTGCTAATCATCAACTTCGCATACGCGAGGAAGATATTCCTATTACGGCATTTAGAACTCGTGATGATAATTATGAGTTTAGGGTATGCCTTCTGGTTTGACCAATACACCTGCTGTATTCATTGAATGAATTGTATGTGTAAGCCGTGTCTTGATAAATTCGTAATCGTTTTCTTTGATGATATTCTAACCTGCTCGAAGAGCGAGGAAGAACATGCCGAACACTTAAGGGTTATCTTGAACTTATTAAAGAACGAAAAGATGTACCCAAAATTCCTAAAGTGTTATTTTTGTCTTGGTTCTGTACAACTTCTTTGTCATTTGATTGACAAAGTGGTATACATGTTGATTCTGCGAGAATCGAAGCCATCGAAAATTTGAATGTTCCAACTATTCCAACTAAAGTACGACAAATTCTAAGTTTGGCTGGTTACTACCAAAGGTTTATTAAAGGATCCTCTTTGATATCAAAACCATTAACTAAGCTAACTAAAAAGAATGAACCATATGTGTGGGGCGATGATGAAGAGAAAGCTTTTCAAACTCTGAAAGGGAAACTCTGCAGCACGCCGATCTTATCGTTACATGAAAGAAGTGAAGATTTTGTTGTTTATTGTGATGCATCTTTGAAAGATTTAGAGCTGCTTGATTTGTATATGCTTGTAGGAAACCTAGGAAGAATGCGGAAACTGCACAACCCATGACTTGTAATTGGGTGCAGTGATTTTACTCTTCGTCTATTGAGACATTAATTGTATGGCACTAATGTACGGTATCCACCGATAGTAAGAGCCTACGATGTATTCTGGAATAAAAGAGGTAAATAAGCCTTTAAGTGATTTCGATTGTGTTATTCGTTATTGTTCGTGAGATAGGAGCAAATTACAATGGTTTCGATGTTAAGCTCTTGAAAACTCAGTCTGAATATGATTCGATTTGTGCCAATGTTGATTGATTGACTCTGCTCATTTTATTCCGATAAATAAATCGATCGTGCTAACTAAGAATAGTTTGTTAACTGCTCGTAGTAGACATAGAAGTTATGACGATGTGAAGCGAAAACCTTTGGAAATCTAGGTAGGTGGAAAAGTTATGCCAAAGCTATCACCATGAAAAGGTTGCTATATATTTTGGAAAACGTAGGAAGTTAAGTCCCCATTAGTGTTGGGAATAAATTATAGCCAATCTACTTGAGCGCTGACAATAGTAAAACAAGCGTTGACAGGAGCAAAACAAACGCTGACATCTCAAGCGTTGACAAGATAAAGTCAAGCGTTGATACATTGAAGACAAGCACTGATGGGAAGATATACTCTACGTGTTTATTGTATTCTAGATTACTTCTAGTAAAGATAGGAACAACAATGTATTTTCTATATTTATCTTTACCTAGAATAGCTGATACGTAGATTATTGTACAAGGCTTCTTATGTCTATAAAAGAAGACCTTTAGGTTAATGTTCAATATAAGTTTTCATACGTAAACTACTTTCATTGTAAGCAAGTTTGATATTATTAATCAAAGTGAAAGTTTGTTTATATCATTGTGTTCTTGTTTAAGTGTTAATTCCGCATAACACTTAGATTGTCATAAACATATACAAAGGTTTCTCTAAGTGTATTACTTGATCTAATCTCGTATACATAAAGCTAAATCGATCTAAGTTTGGGATCAACAAGTGGTATCAGAGCTTGTTGAGGAACTTTTGATCTTAAAGAACACCAGAACCCTAAAATCATCAAAAACCATAATTTTCTCAAAAACCCTAAAAACATCATGTCAACTCCAGAAGTACCCACCTCCTCCTCCTCACCTTTACCAAACATCAAGATTCCCATGCTTGATGCAACCAACTTTGAATTGTGGAAATTCAACTTTGAGCAATATCTGGGGATCTATGACTACACACTCTGGGAGATAATTGAATATGGAAACACATTCAATAAAGTCCAAAAGATTGCTAATGCTATGGCTGGAAGAGCAGCTGTTGCTGGATGTTCAGAAGCTGATAAGATAGAAAAGCCAGAAGATGATAGAGCTGTGTCTGCTGAAGACATAGCAAAGAGAAGGGTTGATATGAAAACCCTAAACATTCTGAAACTATCTTTGGGACAAGAGAACCAGCACAAATACCGAGGTTATGATTCGGCAAAAGACCTTTGGGCATCTCTTGAAGTTGCCTATGGTGGCAATGATGATACTAGGGAAGAAAAGAAGAAGCAACTCATGCATGAGTATGATATTTTCAAAGCTCAACCTAATGAGAAGCTTAGCAGTGTGAGAAGCAGACTGCTTGACATTACAAACAAGTTTTCCTTCATGGGGACACAACTTGGTGATGTTGACATCAATGACACTTTTCTTAAGAGTCTTGGTGATGCGTGGAAAATTGAGGCAAGATCTATACTTGCCAACAACACTCACAAAAGTTCTACTTTTGACGATATCTACAACAAACTGAGGCTCTTGGAGAATGAAACTCTTTTGGAGCATGGAAGAAAGTCTACCAATAGCAATATGGCCTTCTTCTCTCATAGTGAAGGTCAATTCAATCAGAAGGACTCTTACATGCACCCAGTTACTGGATCATCATGTGTCAACGCTGGAACATGTCCTGTCAACGTCTCTTATTCAGAGACTGACACATACAAAAGTGACTCATCAAGAGTTAAACCTGTTGGTTTGGATCTGGATACTGTGTGTGATTATATTGCTTCTTTTCCCAATGGTTCAGTGATTACATATGAGGACCTTGAGCAGATAAGTGATGAGCACTTGAAAGAGATGGACATTAAGTGGAACATGGCTCTTGCTAGTATAAGAGGAAACAGGTGGAACAGAAGGTTTAAGAAGAAGATGGCCTTCAATGCAAAGGACACAGCTGGATTTGATAAATCCAAAGTTGAATGCTACAACTGTCATCGTATGGGGCACTTCATGAGGGAATGCAGGTCTCCTAGAAGATCTGATGTTGGCAAAGCTTCAAGCCAAATTGTTAATGCTCAGGATCCTAAAGCCATGGTTGCAGTTCAAGGAATTGATGGTATGGGATGGGATCGGAGCTATTTGGCTAAAGATGTAGAAGAGGATAAAGCTTTGGTTGCTGAAATTGAAGAAGAAGAGCATGTTCAATATGCTCTCATGGCACACTCCTCCTCTTCATCTGATAATGAGGTATATGATGATGCTTTTTTTAGTAAAGGTTGTAGGTTAAATACTGAGAGACTTAACAAAGAGGTGTTAAGATTATTAGATGATGTAAGTACTGAAAGATGCAAACTGTCTAATTACCAACTAGCTCTCACTCAAACTGAGAAGACAGTTTCTGAATACAAGAAAATGGAATTTGACTTAAAAGATAAAATAAATATCTTAAAACATGAGTTAAATGTTAGTATGGATATTATAAACATCATGGAAAGGGTTAATGGTGAGATACAGGCTAAGTTAGATGAGTCCATTAAGAATAAAGATAATGTTGGCCTTAAAATTCAAAGATTTGATAGAGCCACACAAACCCTAGGAGACTGTGTGAATAAACAAAGGGATCCTAAGGACATGACTGGGATTGGGATGAAAGATTACTCTGTGGTTCCACCACCAGCTGGTGACTTCTATGGTGTCCAACAAAAGGACCTATCTTGGATTGGTTTGCCAGAACTCCAAGAGGAGGAATTCATTCCTCCACCAAGAGTTGTCACCCCTGTTGAAGAGTATCAACAAAAGTTGACTGACGTGAATGAGTGGAAGAAAGCTAACCCTACATTATTTGTTAAGGGTGGCTTGCTATGTGAAAGTCCTAATGAGTCAACTCCTATTAAGGTTACAAACCCAATCACGGGTAAAGCTGTTGACTTAGGCTCAAATACTGTTAGAAAACCTAGCATTAAGTATGCAGAGATGTATAAGAATACTAGGTCACCTAAGAGCCAAGTTAGCAATGATGGAACAGGCTTCTTCTCTTCTAGACCTAGGGTTGTGTCTAGAAAAGCCTGTTACACTTGTAGTAGCTTTTCACATTTAGCATATAAGTGTGTCAACGCTCCCAAAGTCAGCGCTGACAGGAACAAATTCAGCGCTGACAGGAACAAAGTCAACGTTGTTAGAAAGTCAAACGTTGTCAGACCCAAACCTTGTGTGCAGTAAAGTCCACAAGTTGTTAGACCTGCCCCATTCTTCACTAGAGGGTCTAACACTCATGGACAAAGACTATTTCAAAAGACAAACACTTGGTCGAATAGGCAATGGGTTTCTGTAGCAAACCCTAGGTTCAACGCTGACAAGGGTAATTTCAGCGTTGACAAGACCAATTCCAACGCCGACAGAAACGTGACCAGACCTAAATATTTCAACCACAGGGTAAGGGGTCTAAAGCTTCTTCAAGCTTGACATGGAGACCAAAGAAAGATCAAAAGCCTAATGATAATGGGATTTCAATGACCTGCAACAGATTTAATTACATTTCAAAGGTCTTTACAAAACCTATTGGGGTTAACTAGGTATTTCATCCTAAGAAGGATGAAAATGGGGTTGTTGTGAGAACTAAGTCTGTTCTTATTGAACAACCAGATGAATCCAAGTCTTCTAAGGCTTGGGTTCCCAAAGAAAACTAATTTGTTTTCTTTATGTGCAGGGCATTCAAAAACATGTCAATGATTATGGATATTGGGACAGTGGATGCTCAAGGCACATGACAGGGAAGGAAGATTATCTTACTAACTTCACTCCCATTAAGGATGGTGATAAGGTTTACTTTGGAGGCGGATATGGTACTATCACAGGCAAAGGAACCCTTCTCACCAAGAACTTGCATTTTGAGAACGTATTTCTGGTAAAAGAACTTGATTACAATCTGTTTAGTGT
Source organism: Glebionis coronaria (assembly GCA_025667525.1). NCBI lineage: Eukaryota > Viridiplantae > Streptophyta > Magnoliopsida > Asterales > Asteraceae > Glebionis > Glebionis coronaria. The sequence continues at coordinate 166,269,592 of CM046879.1, forward strand.
ATCACAAGTTTGTGATAACAAAAATAAAGTTTTGTTTACTGATACTGAATGTTTGGTGATAAGAAAGGATTATAAGATCCCTGATGAGAAATATATTGAATATAGAACACCTAGGCATAAAGACATATACAATGTGAATCTGAATGGGATTAGAATGAATAAAAATATGTCTTGTTTTTATGCTAAAGCTTCAGTAGATGAGAGTAATTTGTGGCACAGGAGACTAGGGCACATAAATTTTAAGAATATAAATAGGCTTGTGAGACTTGGCTTGGTTGATGCTTTACCCGAGAAGGCCTTCCACAATGACCACTCTTGTGTTGCATGTCTTAAAGGCAAGCAGCACAAGGTCTCATTCAAGTCCAAACAGGTGCATTCTAGTTCTAGACCTCTTCATTTGCTTCATATGGACCTCTTTGGTCCAACCAATATAGAAAGTTTGAATGGTAATTCATATTGCTTTGTTATCATAGATGACTTTTCTAGGTTTACTTGGATATTCTATCTAGCTATGAAGAGTGACACAGCTGATATTTTAATTGATTGTATCACTCAGATTGAGAAAAAGTCTAGCAATGAAGTTAAAATGCTTAGGAGTGATAATGGTGGTGAATTTAGGAATAAAAAGCTAGATGATTTATGTGCCAGGAAAGGAATTACTAGGCAATTCAGTGTTGCCAGAACCCCACAGCAAAATGAGGTTGCTGAGAGGAAAAATAGAACCCTAATTGAAGCAGCCAGAACCATGTTGGCTGATGCTCATTTTCCTATAGCCTTTTGGGCTGAAGCTGTTAATACAGCTTGTTATGTTCAAAATAGAGCATTGGTTAACAAAATTCAGAACAAAACACCTTATGAGTTACTTTGGGGTAGAAAACCTAATATTGGTTTTCTCAGACCTTTTGGTTGTCATGTAGTAGTTTTAGATACTAGTGATGCCTTAGGTAAATTTAGTGCAAAAGGTGATGAAGGTTACTTCATGGGTATTCAGTGCAGAGCAAGGGATATAGGGTTTATCTTAAAGAAGAAAAACGTATTCTTGAAAGAGTACATGTTAGGTTTTTAGAGAATAAACCTAGTGATCCTGAAAGTGGTCCAAATTGGTTGTTTGACTTGGAACCTTTATCTATAACTTTAAATTATATGCCTGTCACTAATCCAGACATTGTGAAGGTAACTTCAAATGTTGTGGAAGAACAAGTTGTTGATGTTTTAGGTACACAGGTTCATGAAAAGGATGGATCACAAGCAGATAAGTCATCTCCTATCCAAGAATATGTTACAATTCCCATTTGGACATATGCTTTTGCTGCTGCTGCTGGTAAAGATAATGGTGGTCCCCAAGTACCACTAGATACAAACATGCATGGTCCTTCAGGCGCTGACAAAGGCAAATCTAGCGCTGACAAGACCAATTCAGACGTCGATGGCTCAGACGTTGACAACAACAGTTCAAGCATTGTTAGCCTAAGCGCTGACAACCAAGATTCAGGCGTTGACAACACTTTTGCACATCTTTTCTCTTCCACTTTTGAACATGGTGAACCTTCCAATTTATATGAAGAAGGTCATCCTCATGTAGATGTAAGAGAGTCTGATGAAGAAGATATTGGCAACATGGAGAATGAGGTTGAGGACACCAGACATTTTGAAGGAGGAGTTCTCACTTCTACTATGAAGAATCACCCCACTTCTCAAATCATAGGTGATATTATGACTCCAGTTTAGACTAGAAGATCTCATCAAGGTCTTGGTGGGTTTATTGCCAATATTCACAAGAAGGTTGATACCCCTCTTGTGCAAGCATGTTTGTTTGCCTGTTTTCTGTCACAACAAGAACCCAATAAAATATTCGATGCTCTCAAAGAACCAAGTTGGGTGGAAGCAATGCAAGATGAGCTTCACCAATTTACAATTCAGGATGTTTGGGAGCTGGTTGATTGTCCCAGATATGTCAGACCTATAGGGACAAGGTGGGTTCTAAGAAACAAGAGAGGTGAAAGAGGTATTATGGTCAGAAACAAGGCAAGGTTAGTGGCTCAGGGATATACACAAGAGGAGGGGATATACTATGAGGAGGTCTTTGCACCAGTTGCAAGGATTAAAGCTATTAGGATCTTTTTAGCCTATGCATCCTGCATGGGCTTCACTGTCTATCAAATGGATGTCAAGAGTGCCTTCCTCTATGGAACAATTGTTGAGGAGGTATATGTGATGCAGCCTCCTGGTTTTGAGGATCCAGAGAATCCAGACAAGGTGTATAGAGTCAAGAAGGCTATGTATGGACTTCATCAAGCCCCTAGAGCATGGTATGGTACTTTGTCTACTTATTTGGTAGACAATGGATTCAAGAGGGGCACCATAGATCAGACACTATTTACAAAGAAGAAAGGCAAGGATCTGTTGGTTGTCCAGGTCTATGTTGATGACATCTTTTTTAGATCTACTGATCCAAAGATGAGTGAGGATTTCTCCAAGCTTATGACAGACAAATTCAAGATGAGTGATATGGGGAGATGAACTTCTTTCTTGGTTTACAAGTTCAGTAGAAAGAGGATGGTATCTTCATCTCCCAGGATAAGTATGTGGCAGAGATCTTAAAAAAGTTTGGCTTTTCTCCAGATGAAAAGAGGGCTACTACTCCTATGGATAGAGAACACCCTTGGGGAAAGATTGGAGATGGGAAAGATGTTGATGTCAGGCACTATAGATCCATGATTGGATCATTGATGTACCTTACAGCCTCCAGACCTGACATCATGTTTGCTGTGTGTGCTTGTGCACGCCATCAAGTGACTCCCAAAGAATGTCACCTTTATACTGTGAAGAGGATCTTTAGATACCTAAGATGCTATCCTAGTCTTGGTTTGTGGTACCCAAAGGATTCACCATTGGAGCTGATTGCATATTCAGACAGTGACTATGGAGGTGATAAGTTAGATAGAAAATCCACAACTGGTGGATGTCAGTTTCTTGCGAGCAGGTTGATATCTTGGCAATGCAAGAAACAAAAAGTGGTGGCTAATTCTACAACTGAAGCTGAGTATGTTGCTGCAGCTGCTTGTTATGGACAAGTTTTGTGGATTCAGAACCAGCTGTTGGACTATGGGTATAATTTCATGCATACCAAGATATTTGTTGACAATAACAGCACTTTATGCATTATTAAGAATCCTGTACATCACTCTAAAACTAAACACATAGAAATTAGACACCATTTTATAAGAGATTGTTTTGAAAAAGGTTTAATACAACCAGATAGGGTTGACACAGAAGAAAATGTGTCAGATTTACTAACTAAACCTTTTGATGCTGGGAGGTTTCAATACTTGGTAACAAGTATTGGAATGATCAATCTCACATAATATGTGTTTTGGAGTCTTTTTGTAAAAGTATGTACAGGATAATGCATTGTTATTGGTCTTTTTGATGATTTAGAGTTTCCACTATATTTTTCTAACACTGACAAAGGTTGCTTGAACGCTGATAAGTGTTTTTGTAACGTTGTCAGCAATATATTTGTCTAACGCTAACAAAGCTTCCCTCAACGCTGTCATGTGTTATCGGGGCGTTGTCAGCAACAATGTTAGTTTTGTGGTTTTTAATCTAAATGTGCAGGTGGTGTTAGCAGTATACCATTGGATACAGAGTTGCTTATGGATCATTGGAGAAGCAGTTGAGCATGTTTTTGTTTATGGATGATGGTTGGAATTTTTAATTCCTATCTTGACATAAATTTTTTATGTTCATGCATATTTTTAGCAACTTATGTATCATAGTTTAAGGGGGGGTTTTAGGAACCTTTAGGATGTTTGGGTATCCATATGATACTCTTATCACAATTCTAGATTGTGTCCACAGGTGAGTATGAGTTAGTTTTACTAAATCATGAGGCACTGTAGCATGCAAAATTGATATACTATGCATGCTGCCAAGACATTTTTGACCTAGCATTGGTTGTAGTCTGTTGGGAGACTTGGGAATAATTTTGTTATGGGATTTACCTGGGAGTAACAAGGAATTTTATAAGGTAACTTAGTTGTTAAGAGTTTTGGTTAGCAAGGGACACTAGAGGACTGTTATGTCTATCTTGCATAAGCAAGTGTGCATAACTGGACAGTGCTTGCCGCCCTATAATAATTATCAACTTTTTGGTTATCTTCTCTAGGATAAATTACTTTGTTAAGGTCATTTTTCATTTTTTAAAATTTTTTATTTTTGGACGCTGACAAATATTTTTCCAAGCGTTGTTGTGACCAATTTAGACGCTGACATGGCTAAGGCAAACATTGACAAGAATATAGCCGTTGGGCGTTGATAGGTTATTTTTTACAGTTGACACTTAATGGGACCTACCCAGTTGTTACTTTTTGACATATTTTTAGGCCGTAATTTTGGGAGTTGATAACTTTCATTTAATGCATGAGATAAACTTATTATTTTTCAATATTTTCATGATTGCATTTTGAAAATACTTGTCTATTTTTGGGCCAATCACATGCATTTTCTTCTCCTATATATTTGGCTCCTATTTTCAAACAGGGTACCTATTATTCTTGTCTAACACAATTTTCTCTTATCAACTTCATCTTCATCAATCATTTTTAATAGCTTTCAATAATGGTACCAAAGTTTAAACCATCAGATTTGGAATTGGGGTTCAGAAGCCAACACAACATGATCGCGTATCTTGATGCTGATGATACTCTGTTTCCCCAATACACACAAATGGTGGCGTATTTGAACGCATCTCCTATTAGGTATGCTCTTTCTCATGCACCACTCATTCCTGTCATACATATTAAACAGTTTTGGAACACTGTCGGTTCCTCAACAATTAATAGAGTGACTACATTATCTTCTATTGTTCATAGGAGAACTTGGGTGGTTAGTGAGGCTTTGGTACGCCAAGCCTTGCATCTTGATGATGCTGATGGTATAACCACCCTTCCCATTAGTGAAATAGAACAAGGACTAAGGGCTTTGGGTTATCCTTTTCCTGATGAAGGAACTTTAAACAAATATCATAAACAGGAGTTTCCCCCAGCCTGGAAGTACCTAATACATGTCCTCTTACAATGTTTGAGTCCCAAGTGCACTGCACACAATGAGATCAATAGATCTATTGCAAGTGCTATTGTGTGTATTGCTACTGGGCAAAAATTTAATTATTCCAAAATGATTTTTGAGGGCATGTGTAAAAATAAAGGGAACAAAATGACCTTAGCTTATCCCAGATTTTTACAAATGGTTTTTGATGTTCAAGGATACTGCACAAGGGATCATAATGATTTTTATGAGATCCCTGTGCAAAAGAAAGCAATTTTTATGAAGATGAACTCACCCTCACATCGTGACCTACCCTTAACCCAAGCTATGCTTGCTGTCATTGCGGCAGCACAACCCCAACCAGACCCCCAACCCCAAATTGACCCAATACCTGAACCATTACCTTCCCCACAACATATGTAAATTGACCAAGAACCCTTCGACGCTGACACGTTAAATGTTGGCGTTGATGTGCCTATTTCAAACGTTGACACACAACCTTCACAGACCCAAACACCCCTTAACCAACCCACATCCACCCAATCCACATCATCATCTCCACCAACACACTATAGGTTACAAAAACGCCAAAGGACTACTGGAGTGTTCTCCTCTAGTGGTCCTAGCCATGTAGCAGAGAGAACCACCACCACAAGTGTGGTTTGTGATATGGATGAGGCTAGGACTATTGGTTCTGGCTTAGAAGCTGGCCAAGATAGTCCTAACATCATTAAGACCTCATCCATGCCCAATGAATCTGACTTGGGAGGTCAAATACCCATTTTAGAAGAGGGCAGATTGGAACCAATGACCCTAATGGAATTGACGGCTGTCTGCATGAGCTTGCAAAAGCAAAATGCAGACTTGGTACAAGTTGTCAGCTCACAACGCCTTGAACTCAAGAAATTGAGGGAGAGGATTGTTATTTTGGAGACTGCTAGTGCAAGGAGAAGGATGGAGGAATCTTCCAAAGGGGAGGATGAACAAATAAATGTGAGTGATAAGGGCAGCCATGATGGTCAATCTTTGGATGTTGCTAAGGCCCTAACAAGTTTGAAGAAACAGACAGGTTTTGATACGTCTCTAGTCTCTCCTACAAACTTAAATTTATCATTTACAGCCATGTTGGAGGAAATTACAAAAGGCGCTGAGGCAGGAAATTTGAGCGTTGACAAGGGGAATTTGAACGCTGACATGAGTATCTTGGGCGCTGATAAAGCAGAATTGGGCGTTGACAGACCTTCAAATGAGGGTGATGTATCCCAGTCATCATCCATCATCAAAGAGGTTTCTTCACAGGTATTACCATCTACCTTACCAACAATTGATCCATTAGATAAGGGTAAGGGTATTATGGTAGAAGAGGTTGTTCCAAAGAATGCAACTCAAATTGAATTTGATAGAAAGTTGGCTGCACAAATTGTGGAACAAGAACGAAAGGAGGTAAGAGAGTCACCATTTGTTGTCACTTCAGAAGAGCCAGAAGGAAGTGATGAAGCTAGCTCAGACTCAAGTGTTATGATCATAGAACAGCCAGAAAGACTTGAGTATGGAGATGAGTTGGCCAAGGAGAAATTGAGAGAGTTTAAATTGCAGGTTGATTTTGATATGCCAGAGGTGGTTCAAATGTATCATGCTTGGGAAGAAAGATGTATGGAGAATCCACACTTGACCATTTCAGATCAGATATGGGGTTTTGAGATTCTTCTCAGAGTACAAAAGGATTGCCAGATCATTTTGAAACACAAGGCAAGCAATGTTCTCTCAGAGTTGAAAAGGGATAGGAGGGAGTTGTACTGGATGTTGCTCAGGTGTCATGGAACAGGGTGGACTTATCAGAAATTGAAGGCATTGACATTTGATGAGTTGGAATGTAGAGCTTATCCCATCTAGGTTAGAGTGCAGGAAGCAAACACTCTAAGACTTCTTTCTGATGAAAGAAAAGAAGAACTTGCAGAGGAAATGGAGCTCAAGAAGGCAATGTTTGTTCCCAGACCAGTGAAAAAGGGAGTTCCTCTTGAGTTTCCCAAAGATATGGATACATTACATCCAAGTGAAGCTGTCATAAGAAAGAGCCTCAAGCTCTCACCATTAGAAGCTTCAGATATGGTACAAGTGTTACCACTAGATTCCAGAAACCCAATTGTGAGCTATAAAGAAGATGAATGTGGGTTTTGGAAGATTGGCAGGTATGGAAAAGAGGTTCACACTTTTACCACTCTTATATCTTTGTTTGCAAGTTGTGATAGAGAAGACTTGGTAGACCTATGGAGGTTATTAGAGGCCAAGTATGAGGCTGAAGCACCAACTTCAGCCAATGGAATAAAATTGTGGTCCACATTCAAGAGAATGTGTGGACCAAAAGATGAGGATCTTGCTATTTGGAAGGATCTTGAAGATGATCTCAGTGGTCTTCAGTGGAGATTGTATTCAGCTGCTGGTGTTTATTATTTGAGTTCTACAAAGTTTGCTGAGTATCTACTTGTGGATGGTCAGTATTTCATGTCCAAGGATATCTTGGAGAAGATGAAGAACACTCAGCTGGAAATTGATTATTCAAGTGATGTGGCAAAAGACTTGATCAGATTTATTTATTACCAATATGAGAAGGTTTGTAAGATTCCTCCTAGTTCTTAGTGTTTATTCAGAAACTTGATCATTAGAATGGATATCAAGTTTAGGGGAGGATTGTTGGGAATAAATTATAGCCAATCTACTTGAGCGCTGACAAGAGTAAAACAAGCGTTGACAGGAGCAAAGCAAACGCTGACAGCTCAAGCGTTGACAAGATAAAGTCAAGCGTTGATACATTGAAGACAAGCACTGATGGGAAGATATACTCTACGCGTTTATTGTATTCTAGATTACTTCTAGTAAAGATAGGAACAACAATGTATTTTCTATATTTATCTTTACCTGGAATAGATGATACGTAGATTATTGTACAAGGCTTCTTATGTCTATAAAAGAAGACCTTTAGGTTAATGTTCAATATAAGTTTTCATACGTAAACTACTTTCATTGTAAGCAAGTTTGATATTATTAATCAAAGTGAAAGTTTGTTTGCATCATTGTGTTCTTGTTTAAGTGTTAATTCCGCATAACACTTAGATTGTCATAAACATATACAAAGGTTTCTCTAAGTGTATTACTTGATCTAATCTCGTATACATAAAGCTAAATTCATCTAAGTTTGGGATCAACAGTTAGTCTGGACCATTCGAGATGATATCGAGAGTAGGTCCGGTGGCATGAAAACTTAAATTACCTTGAGAGCTACAAGGAATTCACAATACTTTTCATATGTCGAACGTAAAGAAATTTCTTCCCAGCGAAGGTCTTATTTTCTCTCTTGATGAAGTATGTATCGACGGTAAGTTGAATTTCATCAAATAACTTGTTGATACTATCAGTAAGAAGTTAAGCAACTGAAGCAAAGTCGTATTCCCATTGTCAAATCTGATGGAACTCAAGACGAGGACCAGAATACGTTTAACCCTTTGATTTCAACGAGCGATCGAGGAAGAACGGAAGTTGATCTTCGGGATGAAGATCCCAATTTGGTGGGGATAATGTGACAATCCGTGAATTTCACGTCGTTATTTTAATCTCGACTAATAAGTATTATGTGTTAACTTAAATGAGAATTTTAAATTATCGGCTAACCGAGAAGGTTATAGTTTGAAACTTAACGTAAGAATTTCGGTTAGATGAAAACCGACAAGGAATACGTTAGGTATCGATATTATATTCTGAATTTATCATGTGAATGATTTTATTGTATTTATTTTTATTTCTCGTTTTTTACGTTTTAACGAATGACAAGAACTACTAATGATCGCGATACCGACGGATGCCCAAAAATTTACGTTTTATTATCGATTGTCTCGATATTTAATATTTTCGACGTTTTCGATTTAATTACGTTTTAAGTCGTGTCGAAGTTATATTATTATATTTAAGAAGCGTTTTAACTTTTAAAAAGTATTTTTACGAAACTCGAGTCCCGTAAATATCTTCAAAATTTAATATTTACATTTCTACCCTTACAACTATTTAATTTCATTTTGGACCAAAACTATTACAAATTGGCAAAATCTACCCTAACCTTGGACTATATAAATGTTTTCCACTAGCCATTTTTACACATACAATATTTTAAAAATAAAAACTTCACCCACCTCACTCTTTTTCTCTCTTGGCTGTGCACCCTTAGCAATAAAAACACCACCAAAAATCTTGATCCACTTTGAATCATTCAAAAATAAACAAAAACCCATCTTGCAAATTCATTTGTGATCATATTGGTATGAATTTTTCCAACATGCATAAACTTTTTAAAAAATTTAATTTTTTTTTCATATGACCTATTGTTGTTTGATCTATTTTTATGGAATATGTATGTTGTTAATAATATTAGATTTGATTTTGGAGTGTTGCATGTATGAATTTTTAATGGTGATTTGTAAGAGGTGGTCATGCAAGTGATTAAGGAATGTTAGGATTGAATTAGGATGATTGTAGGATGAAATTAAGAGTATAGAAGTGGTGAAAATGGGTTAAAATATTGATTTGACATGATTTCTAAAAATGTATTATGGGACAGCAGCTTATAACAGATAATTTCGTGGGTTTAAGTTCTGAGATAGGCTGAGATTATTTGATATTGTTGTAGTCCGAGACGCTCGTTTCTGTATAAGATAGAGCTTCTAATTCATTACGAGTCAAAAGTTATGCTAGTTTTAGTATTCGCGTACCGGGAGACGAGTATCGGCACAATCCGAAAAATTGTTGTCGATATTTGGATCGAATCTCGGGGACTATAAAATAAGTTTTGAAAATGTTTAAGGACTGATGTTTAAGTCTAAACCTCAGGTCATGAGTGTATTTTCAAACCCGAGTGTCGATTTTATAAATAGAGTTGCTTAGATATGTCAAAATGGTTTTACGAGTTGAAGACGTAAATCTGTCCGGTTTTTATAACACGAAGGTGTGTCGGGCAGAAGGTCTTAGAAGTAATATTTTTGAATGAAATTTAAACTGAGTCTTATCCATATTATATGTGAGTTAGTGACCAAGTTTCGTCGTCAAGATAGGGTAGATTGGTGTGTACATTTGGAGTGTACATGCTGATTGGTATTTTGGACACGTAGTCCAATGCTCGTGTGGCGTGAGTTGAGTATTCACTATTGGACATGGTGATTTACTCAAGTGTTAAGTCATTATATAAATGACTTAGTTACTGGTCCGAGAGAAGTAAAATGATAAGTTGACTTGCGTTGACTTGGCGTCTTAAGACGGGTCAATATCGAGAGTGCAAGTGTTTAAAAGAATAATATTGGAAAAAAAGGATATAGTAATATCGCTTGTATTTTTATATTTTTCGGGGTTGTCATGGTTTTGTAATTTTGATTTTTATATGATTTAAGTATGATTTATACTTGAGTCGATTATTAACGAACGCGCCTTATTTGGTAGGTTGCAGTTTTCGTGTTTAAACGGGCATCACTAATCGTCAGCGATCGTCTCATTACCACTATTGGCTAAGGTGAGTCTATAGCCTCACTTTTAACATGTTTACTTGTTTTATAAAAACCCGCGAGGGGGATAACATGCTTTTTTCATTAGAAAAGTATGGGTGCAACGAGAAGTTGTGGAAACCCTACTTATTGGAAAAACATTTATTATAAATGAAGGGCGCAACGAGAAGTTGTAGTAAACCCTCTTTGTTTTAAAACTGAACACAAGGGACCCGATTGTATGCTTAAATGAAAGTTATTACATAAGTTATTTTAGCCTTAAAAGACCCATGAATCGTGAATTGTTAATCGAAGTAACGCTAATGCTATGGATAGATCTATCGGGGTGACGCCCAGTCCGGTCGCGACTAGATATCGCGTGGTGTTGTGATGCACTAGTAATGAAACATCGGATGCATTATATAAGAGAAATATACGCACTTGGCTAGGTGTGTTGGGCTGAAATAATATATGTTAACGTTCAATGTCACGAGACTTATGTAATGACACGATAATTATGTCCGTACAACATAATTGTCTTTGATAAAATATTAACCATGGAAGGTTATTTTGAATACTTGTGTTCTCTTTATTTAAATTAAACTCTATAGATTCACTCGACAAAATTTTGCTGACTTTTTAACATGTTTTATCTCAGGTCCATATAGAAGGCACTTGATGAAGGCGGTTTCGTGAAGCTTGCTTATTTAAAATGTTTTGGCCCGCTTTTGCAAATAGTATCTACTCAAAGAATCTTTTATCCTTTACTGTGTTTGTAAACTTTAAATTATTTGGGACCGTGTGAAAAGTTTTATTGTTAAATGAATGGATGAATGTTTTTTTATTTAAAATGACTTGTTTTGAGCCGTTTTCTATGATTATGAGATTGAACCATGATAGTAACACCCAATGACCCTTCCGCTATTACGACCAAAATTTAGGGGTGTTACAGGAGGTAAAACGCAACCGATTTAGGACGAATGTCAAAGCCATTCAGTCCGTGTCTATGTTTTGTCTCGAGAAGGTGGCGTCACGGTGTACTCAGCAAAGTCAAAGATTCAAAACCACATATTCATGCCCAAAGACATATTCAACAATTAATAGTGTGAGCATGTGGATAAAGACACAAGATCGCAAGATGGCAAAGACAAGTCAAGAATGATTTGAAGATCTCAAGATAAAAGACCAAGTCAAAAGACAATGACAAAGGCTCAAAGATCACAGCATGAAGGAACAAGACTACTGTTACACGTTTAAGACTCTTTTATGACGAAATTCATAAATCTCCATTGGACTCCAAATATCAAAGAGGAATGACCTCACATTGGAGGAGATTGTTAGCCTCAAAATATTGAGTCAAACAAGAATGTTCGGTCATAGGTTTCTATTGTAATATTTATTAGAACGTTGTAATAGATAGTTAAATAGTCGTGGTTCACGGGCTTGGATTTAAGCTACTTAAAGCCCAAAAGACAAGCCCGGCCCAAACAATATAGCCCATTATGGTTACATGTAAGCCCGACTATATAAGGCCCTTCCTAGCATGTTAGGAAGGGTGGGATGATCATTTGTAAACTCTAATTTTCTCTAATCTAATATTCACCAAGTTAATCATCTCTCCTTCTCTCTACTTTCTCTCACTACTTTCTCTTTCTAAAATTCATATCTTTTCCATCTCATATCTTAATCTATCATCATATTATTTGGGACAACAACAAGTTATAGAGAACTAGGTCGATTTTGAATAAGTCCTAAACTGTAACTTTTGGTGTCGTAAATGTTTTTAGAAAAGCACGCAACTATTCTACATGTCTCCGGTAAGATTTCTTTTAGCATTATTTTATAATTAGATGTATCCTTTGAAACTGAAATGATTTCGGAGTATTTATTAAGTAAATACTATGGTATTATATTGAGATATTGTGAATGTACATTGAGTACTTGAAATCGTAAATTTTGCATTGCATTTGCATGGCTATCATATTTTTGCATATTGGCATACGTATTACATTTGCATTGCATGTCCATGCATGCATGTATGTATAATTTTTGAATAATGACCTTATGTACCCTCGAACTTTCTGTATTTGCATAAATTATCGAAGTACCACCAAATGGAAATGGAGATGAGTATGTTGTGGGAGTTGAGGGAGGACCTAATGCCCCAAACCCGCAAGGTGACAATGGAGGGATAGAACTGGAAGGAGAAATGAGCGAGGCTGTGAGGAATAGCGATGACAGTGATGTTGACAATTTTATTGGGAGTGACGATAGCGATGAGGTACTTGAGGAGGAGGATCTTGTGGATGATGGAATTCTTGCAAATGATTTTCGTGTAAGAAACTCATGCTATGTGATTTCTCTCTCTTTTTTCCTTCTCTCTAAAAAACCTTGAAATTTTATTAAGAAATCTATCATCTAAATTTGATCCATCCAATGGATCCTTGATTTTTATTTTTGATTTTGATTCTACTGTTTATGATCTATTAATTCATATACTATTCCACCGTATAACAATCCACTATCTCATTTAAAATTGTTATTATTGTTCCAAGGTTTCACCGTTTCACACACTAAAACACATACTGTTCTTCATTTCGATTCATTTTTTCTATCCATTTAACCTTTTCTATCCATTAACACTATGAATCGTTTCTTCATCTTGTTGACTTGATTATATTTCACTTATCTCATGTCAGAACCAGATCCACCAAACCCTAGTTTGGCTCAGGTACCTCCAAGGGGTACTGATGATGTGGTTCATATGAAGAGGAGTACTAGGAGTCGTATTAAGGAGGTTAGTAATGCAAATAAGCAAGCTCAGTCTGGATTGAAACCCTCTCATGTGACTTTCAAGAGAGGGGTTAAGAAGAGTGGTTTGGGTAAGGAGATTGAGGGTTTGGATATTGATGAAGAGAGTGATACTGGGGAGTTTGGGGATGGAGGTTCTATCGTTTGTTCAAAGGCTCATAGCTTTGATTCGAGGAGTGTGGATGAGTCTATCCATGATGGGGAGGCTCCGATTGGTCTTGAGAAGGAATTGATAAGTCAAAGCCTTAATGAATCACATCAAAATAGGAGTGGTATTACTTTTTGCTTTGTGGTTAGTGAGGGAATTAGTGGGAATACTAGTAGTAATCTAGGACCTATGCATGGTCCTGTGAGTGAAAACCTTGTTTTGAACAGGATAAAGGTTAATGATGGTCCTAGGATAAGTAATAGTTGTGAATATTTTGTTGATGGTTGTGATAATGCTAGTGCTTCGTTTTCATTTAATAATGTTGAGAAGTGGCCTAGTTTGAGTAAGAGTTGTAGTGCTGGTATAAATGTTGAGGGAAATGTGGCTAAGGGTGATATTGTTATGGAGGAGACTACTAATTCTATGTTATCTAGTGCGTTTGTGAAGGCGGTTCAAGGAATGATGGAGAGCACTAGTAATAAGCTTAGCGTTTTTCCAGTGGATGTTAGTGAGAAGGGGGGGGGGGATTACTGTTAATTTGGATCCGGTAATAGAAAATGACGGTAAAAAGTGGTCTATGACATTGACAGGGTATTTTGTTGGTGTGAAGATGAGTTATAAGGAAATAATGGGCCATCTTAGGAGGATGTGGAGAGGGCATGACTTTGCTGAAGTGATCACTAATGAGTGTGGGTTATATTTCTTCAAGTTCAAGTCAGAAGAGGGGATGTAGTATATATTGGAAAATGGACCATGGTTTGTTAATGACTTGCCACTGTTTTTGAAAAATGGGAACCGGGTTTATGTATGGTAAAATCAGAGCCTACTAGGGTTCCGTTATGGGTTAAGATATGGAATATACCACTTAAGGCTTGGAACAATGAATGTATTAGTAGAATTGCTAGTTGTATTGGCACCCCGGTTATTATGGACAGAATTACCACTTCAATATGTGATAAGTATTACGGTAGAGCGAGCTTTGCTAGAGTTTTAATTGAAGTGGATGCTATTAGAGGGTTACCAGAGAATGTACATGCTACATATGAGAGCTTGGGTAAGTTTATGGATCTTAGAGTTGAGTATCCATGGAGACCTTTGGCGTGTTCTCACTGTAAAGTTTTTGGACATAGTTATGAGCACTATTTTAACACCCCTAATTTACATTGCGCAGCGGAAATATACAAATGGGTGCTAAACACAAGTATCATCACACAAGGTATATTGAACGACTAAAAAATAGAAGCTTGCACATAAAAGATAATTAAAATCTTACCACATTGTCTAAAACACAAACTTCATCCCATAATGTACTAAAACAACATCAGAGTAAAGCGTTTAGTCCCCCTTGGATCTCGACCTTCAAATCCCAAAGTTTTAGTACATTACACAAACATTAGACAAATTGTTCAACAGTAAAAGGGGCAAGAAAATGTTTTAGACCACCAGACTTCAAAAGCAAACCTACAACATCCACAGCAATGCTCCGCCATCATTCACCTTCGATTACCTAAAACACATGCTTA
Organism: Glebionis coronaria; assembly: GCA_025667525.1. Classification (NCBI taxonomy): domain Eukaryota; kingdom Viridiplantae; phylum Streptophyta; class Magnoliopsida; order Asterales; family Asteraceae; genus Glebionis; species Glebionis coronaria. Next base: position 166,284,642 of record CM046879.1, read on the forward strand.
AATGAGTCAACAATAATGTTGAGCGAGTCCATAGGTTTAACAAATCACATTTGAACACAAGAGAAAAATCAATCATAATCATTTTATAGAATTTTCGTGCACACAATCTATATCAAGGCAACTCATCTTATAGCCAAAGATATACAATTGTATTTACGCTCATGACACCGACCCCTTAACCAATTAGTCACCCACTCAAAATGCCCGCATGAGTAGATGAAACCATTGCCCCTCTAGGGTATTAGTTGCTAGATATATACCAACATCTCATTCATCATAATTACCCCTCCAAGAGTTTACTCAACGTACAAACCTTGACCGAGATAGGGTGATTAACCCCGTAGTACTACCATTTGAATAAGAGGTTATTCCCAACTCACAACATCAAGTCAGAACATAGTTAACGGTTCATGAAATTAGGGCCTTTAGCAACAAGGTACTCGATACAATTCAAGGCAACATTAGGCAACATTAGGCAACATTCGGGTCCAAACAATCAATCATGACTTAGTATAAGAGACCTAGCGAGATGATCGACGATGATAAGTGATGCCCGTCAAACACGAGAACCGCAACCAATCAAATAAGGCGCGTTCATTAATACTAGACTCGAGTAATAAACATACATAATAACATCAAACTTAAAATCATAAAATCACGAAAAACCCGAAAGAAAACAATACAAGTAATACTATTGTACTTTTCTATATGTTTACTTTATTAATCTTTTCTTTCGATAAAAATCTGCCGGCACATACCAAATGTACGAGCTCATTTACCCCACTTAAACACGTCAAAAGTTTATGATATTACTCAGAGAACTCACTTACTATCCATAGAAAGTCCTCAAGAAAGTTTGTCAAAATATTTTACTTTTAAGACTCCCTGCCCAACACATCTTTGAACTACAAAACCGGACAGTTTTACTTCATCGACTCATACAATCATTTTGACTTCTCTAATCAACTTCATTTACAAAACCGACACTTAGGTTTGAAAATAGAATCACCAACCTTGGTTTACATACTTTGAAAAGCCCTTGACTCATTTTGAAACTTATTCTATAGTCCCTGAGATTCGATCCAAATATCGACAACAACTTTAAATTGTGCCGATACTCGTCTCCCGGTACACGGATAATCAAACTATCATAACTTCTTCCTCGTTTGGAGTTAGAAGCTCTAATTCACGTCAAAACGAAGATAATCAAAATCTCCATAACTCTATCTTATTAGTTTAACCATTTTCAAAACATAAGACATCTAAAAACAACCTCAACTCACTGCCCTAATTTACCCTCTATAATCTCACATAAAATCATACTTTTGATCAATTCTAACCATTTTTCTAATCATCCTAATCCCCTAACATCAACATATATTAATCCTAACACTTGTATAAATCATAAAAATAAAAACCCAAAAATCAAAATCGACTTCCTTCACAAAAACAACATGATCCATACATGATTATCACTAGATAAACACATTTATGATCATCTAACCATCCTACCAACCCTAATTCTTAACCAAAATCAAAACTTCATGCATGTTGTAAATTTTTGCATCATAAGAATCACCTTTGAATTCTATGATGTGGTCTTGTTTTTTTTTGGATTGATCAAGCTCAAAATAAAAAAAATTGATGGATTGGTGTGGTGTTTAGGTCACGGTTGAGAAGAGAAAGAAAGAGGTGGGATGAAAAATTTTCTAACTTGATACTATGTGTAAAAATTAGGTGAGAAAGGTTTATATATGGTGGGTGGAGGGCTAGTTTTGCCAATTTTGCATAGTTGTTGACCTAAATGTAAATAGTTAGTTAAAAAGCGGAAAATGACTATTAGTCAATTTTGAAAATATTCACGAGGCTCGGGTTTCATAAAATAATTCTCAAAAGTTAAAACGTATCACAAATATAATAATATCGTCTCCCGACTCGACTTAACAAGTCATTAAAAAGAAAACATTGAAAATGACAAACATCGAACAATCGACAATAAAACGTAAAATATAGGGCCTCCGTCGACATTACGCTTGCTATACTCCTCATACTAATTAAAGACAAAATATAAGTCTCCTAACATTGGTTTCAACTTAAACCATCAAAAACAAAAATCATTCAATCTCATAAAAAATTTTCAAAAAGAGTCGTAAAATAAGATTAGGCAATGACCTCGGTTTCAGGTTTACACATCCCCTCCTTCTTAAAGAGAGCGACGTCCTGATGCTTACCCCTCTCAAAACAAATGAGGATACTTATCCTTAAAGAAGCCCTCACGTTCCCAGGTAAACTCAGCTCCATGTCTAGAATTCCATCGCACTTTTACAATCGGAATCTTACTATGCTTAAATCTTTTAACTTCCCTATCCATAATTTCTACAGGTTACTCTATAAAATGCAACTTATCATCATGTTGAATTTCTTCTAATGGAATCACCAAATCCCTTTTTGCTAAACACTTCTTTAGATTAGACACGTAGTGTTATGAATAGCCCTAAGTTCATCCGGCAATTCTAACTTATAAGCAACCAATCCAATCCTTTGAATAATCTTAAAAAGGTTCGATATATCTCGGGCTCAACTTTCCTCTCTTTCCAAACCAAATCACTCCCTTCCATGGCGATACCTTCAGCATAACCATATCTCCTACTTCAAATTCTAACGGTTTCCTCCTATTATCAGCATAACTCTTTTGTCTACTTTTGGCAGATAACAAATGCTTCTTAATTTGCACAATCTTTTCAGTTGTCTCAAAAATCATTTCAGGTCCAGTTAACTGACTTTCTCCTACATCACTCCAACAAACTGGAGATCTACACTTACGACCATACAAAGCTTCAAATGATGCGGCTTTAATGCTAGCATGATAACTATTATTATACGAAAAATCTACCAATGGCAAATGTCTATCCTAACTATTCCCAAAATCAATCACACACACTCGAAGCATATCCTCTAATGTTTGAATCGTCCTTTCACTTTGTCCATCAGTGTCCGGATGATATGCTGTACTCAAATTTAACTCCGTTCCCATTGCTTTCTATAGAGATTTCCAAAACTCTGAGGTAAACCTACTATCATGATCTGAAGTTATCGACAAAGGCACACCATGTCGACAAACAATCTTCTTCACATACACTGTTGTCAATATTTCCATACAATTTGTCTTCTACATTGGTAAAAAGTGTGTAGACTTAGTCAATCTATCTACAATCACCCATATCATATCACAACCACTAGAAGTCCTTGGTAAACATGTCACGAAATACATAGTAATTTTCTCCCATTTCCACTCAGGAATTTCAGGTTCCACCAATAATCTGGACGGCTTCTTATGTTCAGCTTTTACTTTCGCACAAGTTAAACACTTATTAACGTACTGAGCTATATCTGCTTTCATATTCGGCCACCAATACACTTTCTTAAGGTCTTGATACATCTTATCCGCTCCAGGATGTATTGAATACATGGACTTATGAGATTCATTCATCACTAAATCTCGCACTCCCAAAGCACCTTCCTCAGACGGACACAATGGTAACCAAATCCTATTCCCAAAATATCTCATTCCATTCGGCCTTACAACTAACAACGGTTTCAACATTCTTCCCAGATTCTCTGCCTCAACATTCTCTTCCTTCAAACCATTAGCTTGGGCTTTCAATATCATTTTTTTGTCAAATCAACACTTTCAATCATTACCAAAGCTCTAACTCTTAAAGACTTCTCTCTTTCCTTTCTACTAAGTGCATCAGCTACCACATTCGCTTTACCAAGGTGGTAACGAATCTCGCAGTTATACTCACTTAGAAAATAGACCCATCTCCAGTGTCTCATATTCAATTCCTTTTCATCGAAAATATGTTACAAACTCTTATGGTCAGTGAAACCCACACACTTGGTTCCATACAAGTAGTGTCTCCATAGCTTCAAAGCAAAAATCACAGCTCCAAGTTCTAAATCATGAGTAGTATAATTCTCTTCATGCTTTCTCAATTGTCTCGACTCATAAGCTATCACTTTCTCCCTTTGCATCAACACAACTCCAAATCCTTATGAGACGCGTCACAATACACCACAAAATCTTCAGATCCTTTCGGCAAAGACAAAATCAGCGCAGACACAACTTATCCTTTAGCGTATTAAAAGCAGCCTCCTCTTCTAATCCCCATTCAAACACTTGATTCTTTTCAGTAATCTTGGTCAATGGTTTAGCAATTAGTGAAAACTTCTCGATAAACCGCCTATAATACCTAACTAGTCCAAGAAATTGGCGAACTTCAGTCGGCGTCGTTGGTATCAACCAATCTCTGATAGCATCAATATTATTAGGATCTACACGAACACATTCACTGTCAATCACGTGCCCGAGAAATTGAACTGATTTCAACCAAAACTCACATTTAGAGAACTTCGCATATAACTTCTCTTTCTTCAAAAATTCCAAAATTATCCTTAAATGCTTCTCATGTTCTTCTTCACTCTTGGAATAATTGAGAATATCATCTATGAATACGATAACAAACTCATCTAAATACGGCTTACACACACGATTCATTAAGTTCATGAATACGACAAGCGTATTCGTTAATCCAAAAGGCATCACTTGAAATTCAAAATGTCCATATCGAGTACGGAAAGCTGTTATAGGAATATCTTCTTCCCTAACTATCAATTGATGATACCCATATCTCAAACCAATCTTTGAGTATACACTTGACCCTTGCAACTGATCAAACAAATCATCAGTCCTCGGCAATGGATACCGATTCTTGACAGTCAGTTTGTTAAGTTCCTGATAATCAATACACATTCGAAACGATCCATCTTCTTAACAAACAAAACAGGAGCACCCCACAACGACAAACTCGGTCTAATTAATCCCTTATCCATCAATTCCTTCAATTGATCAGATAATTCCTTCATTTCTGACGGCGCTAAACGATAGGTGCACGATCAACTGGCACAGCTCCCGGCACTAAGTCAATACGGAACTCAACTTCACGATGTGGCGGTAATCCCGACAAATCTTTAGGAAAAACTTTAGGATACTCTCAAATCATAGGTACATCCTCCAGTTTCCTCTCATTTACACCATCACTAGTCATCTGAGCAAGGAACACATCACAACCCTCTTCCATATACCTCATCATCTTCAAACAAGAAACAACTCTCAAACGAGAAGTACATTCATCACCCTTCACAGTCAATACCCTATTCCTTAGCGGCATCTGAACTAATTTCTCCCCATAAAATATTACTGCACCATTCGCAACTAACCAATCCATACCAATAATCACGTCAAAATATCCTAATTCTATGGGCATCAAATCAATATTAAACACATAATTACCTAAGTTCAAGGAACAACCTTTCAGTATAGAACTAGTGCTAACAATCTTACCATCAGCTAACTCCACATTATAACTAGTTGTCAATCTTACTGGTTCTTTATCCAATAGCTGAATGAATCTAACATCTACGAATCTTCTATCAGATCCAGAATCAAATAACACACTAGCATATCAAGCATCGAGTAAGAACGTACCAGTCACCACATTCGGTCCTTGAGGTTTGTCAGCATCTCCCACAATATAGGCTGGAGTAGCAGCCACAACAGCAACAATAGCAACATTGCCTCCCTATCGAGCGCCAACCCTCAGACAGTTCCCTTGCTTATGTCCGCGGCCTCCACATCCAAAACAGGTAATCACCTTGGCAGCATTGGATCTAGTGGCCACACCCTTGTTCCTATAGTCTGCCGCTTTATGTTCGGCCTTCCCACACTTGTTGCAAGTAGGTGGACAATTTCCAATATGATACAGACTGCATCGACCACAATTTGGGTTCACTTTGTTACCTTGAGGCCCAGTAGTAGCACGAACACCATCATTCCTTCTCAGGTTGTACTACTGATTCCTATTCGGTCCTTAGTTATTATTACTCTAATAACCTCCTCTATTCTGCCCTTGATTTGACTGTGCAACTTCCCACTTTCTTTTATTCCCTTAAGCAATACTATCTTTCTTGTCTTGCAGCTTAATGTCCATCAAAGCATGAGCCATCTGAACAGCTTCATCAAAAGTCTTGGGTTTCGACGAAGTAGTCTCTCCCTTGATATTGCTAGATAAACCTCTGATGTACTACTTCATCTTCTTACGTTCATCAACAAAAGCACCAGGACACAACAAACATAAATTAGAAAACCTCTCCGTATATGCAACAACATCATTTTTCTTTAGCACCAAATGTCTCCACTCATCTTCCAACTGACCTAACTCTTCCTCAGGACAAAACATAGCAGTTAACAGTCCTTTGGTCACAGTCCATGTTCTTGCATTCGCTTTAACCAAACCTATAGTAGCTACCTGACTATTCCACCAGCTTAAAGCATCATCTTGAAATGTAGCTGCATCAAATTTTACCTTACTGGCTTCTGACCATCCATTGATTTCAAAAGTACTTTCAATCTTCTCAATCCACCTTCGCAGTTCTAAAGCACCACCAGTTCCATGAAATTGGGTAGGTCCACATTTCATGAAACTAGCATATGAACACTCTTTCGGAACATGCGAAACAGCAGCATTACCTCCAACTTGACCAACATCATTTCCTCCAACTGGCTCATCAGCATTACCTCCAACTTGACCAGGAGCATTTCCTCTAACTGGCTCATCAGCATTACCTCTAATTGGATCAGCAGCATTCCTATTCTCAGTGTCTTGATTCCTCATAGCACGTTCAGCTTCCAGTGCTCTAGCAATAGCTTGCTCAATCATATTTCTCACAGTAGCAGTTGTCAATTTGGGTGGCATGTTTCTGTCATTACAAATAAAAGAAAACAAGTAAGTATACATATCAAGATAAGAAGAAGGATTTCTCTATCAAGACGTATCATGGATACTACATGCACAAACAACACAATCCCACAATGATTCATTAACCAAATCACAAAAGAACTAAAAAGACAAATAATAGATCATGAAGGTAATTTGGATTGCATTGGAAAATTTCCACAAAATCGTGACAAGTAATGTCATTACAACCCTTCATCACGTCAAACTTAAAAGTCATTAAGTTTCATCATATCACTACAGTACCAGACTAGATAAGTTCTATTACAACAAGGATAATAAAGAAAACACAAAGAAACTAATCACGCGGTGATCCACGTGGCTTCTTATACATCGGTTCATCATCACTGCTGCTATCTTCCTCCTCAAACTCCTCTTCCACTTTCTCCTTTCCCTTATGACTTGTTCCTTCACATGGCCAAACCAACGAATGAGTCTCAGCACGACTTGGCACATCACAGATTCTCACACCCTGACTTGGATAAGATCTCGCTGGCACATCCCATGCATTCACCCTTGCAATCCTTACCTGATCTTCCCTAAACCTTTCAAATTGAGCACTCAGATTCAACACCATTGATCTAAGACTAGCAACCTCATCCATCTCTCTAGCTCTAACATATTCTGACCTTCTCACACTAGAAACAAACCTGTCAAACTGCTTCTCATTCTGCTCAAACCTTTTGATCACACGGGTCTCAACCACATACCTTCCAAACAAATACCTATCAAACTTTTTAAGAAACCAATAAATATCTTCATAAGATCTAGGACCAGGTTAATACACCTTAGCTATGTTCTCATGGATAGATCGGGAACTAGTAGCATTGCTGTTGGGTCAAAAAGTTGATGTGGCAGAAACTCAAAATCGAAGGACATTTACTCAAGCGTTGACAAGAGTAAAATAGACGTTGACAAGAGCAATGTAGGCGTTGACAGAAGTCAACAAAAGTCAAACGCAGTCAACAAAAGTCAACGCTGATGGATTTGATGGAGAATTCTATTTACAGAATATATTGGATATATTCTAAATAATATATTCAGTATATATCTATAGAAATAGAATATTTAGTTGTTTATTTGATTTGATCTCTTGTAAACCCTAATCCTTACACTATAAAAGGAACCAAGGGTCTTAGGTTTTATTCATATAATTCATTCACAATGTAAACCTAAAGTGTATGTCGACTAGGTGTGGGATTCAATGTACACACACCTAGTGGTTGTTCGTTATTAATATAATGAGCAATCCAATTGTGTTTTAATTCATGTTTTGTGCCTAAACACCTTGTTACATAGTTATTGTTCTTTTCCGCTTTGATTGTTAATCATATGAACAATGGCTATGCCTAGTAGCTTAAAAGATCCGGAAATCAAGGTTTCCACAATTGGTATCAGAGCCTCGTGGCTCGTGATGCTAGGACCAACAAGGTGTTCGTATATCGAGAAGAAAAGAAAAATCCGTCTAGGGTTTTTCTGGACGTTTTTGTGTGCGCAGCAGTATTTAAAAGGTCATAACTTTTGATTGAACCGTTGGATCGTCACGAAATTTTATATGTGTGTTCTACATACAAAGATCTAAACATCCACTGGAGGGATTGTCGAGTTTTATCCCCAGGCAAAAGTTATTAAGCGTCAAAGTCAGCAGCAGGGTACATGCAGTTTTCTGTAAACAGCCATATTCAAAACACAATATCTCCTTCGTTAACCGTTGGATCTTTGTGATTTTTGAACTGTAGATTCTTGGCACTTGTGTCTAGGATCTCACCGAAGGGATCTTTGATCTGAGCACTCATGAAAAAGTTATTCAAGGTCGAAGTTGGCTGTAAAGAATGTACAAGGTTTTCTTTTTCACATAAAATCACGAATTAGGGTTTCATTCAAACCCTAGCTCGATTCTTAACAGAAAATCAGTTTCAGAAGTGTTGTTTGTGATGTTTCTATGGTTCCAATGCAATCGTCCAATCAAGGAATGAAGCAAATGAATAGCAGTTTATGTTCACACGGTCTTTTAATTCTTATTGGTGGAGAAGCTTGTATTCACATGATTTTCTACGAATATGGTACAAGAAAAACGATCAAAGAAGCAAGTTATGTTATGTTCACACGACTCATGCTTCCTGATTGGTTATATCTTTTTGCGTTCACATGATCTACATGAAGGAAAAGACGAAAAAGGACATGTGATGTACTTTGTTCGTATACTGTATTTACTATTGGTGGATATCATGTTGATGGAGTTGCTGAGTATTAAGAAGAATAGAGACGTGAGTCCTCATTGAAGTTGCATTCACAAGAAGTATTCACATCGTGTATTTGGTGAAGCATACTATTGGCTGTCAAGGGTTTCATGTTCACGTGGGATTTTTGCTGATTTTTAGGAAACAATCACGTCAGTTTTAAGAATACAGAATACATTATTTGCTGTTTATTCTAAGCTGATGATTGAGACGTGAGGTGATAATATTCTATTTTGAGCAAAAGATAAAGACACGCTTTGGTCAAAAGATTTACACATGGAGTAGTATTAGTAAAAGATTCACTTTTAATGCTTGTTTTTATGACGCTGACAAATGGGATTCAGACGCTGACAGAAAGTTAGTTCGACGCTGACGTTTGTAATTGAGGCGATGACAGGAAGGAAATTGACGCTGACAGAATAAGTCAACACTGATAGAGTTGACAGTGTCGTCCGATATATGAACTTCAACGCTGATAGGTATTGTCCGATATTGGACAACTCATCTGCCAAAGATATTGGACAGAAGAGGATATTGGACAACACAAGGTTTGCTGATGTTTGAGAAAATTGATACGTTTTGAGCACACAAAAAGGAGGAAAATACACACAAAGGTACATGGAATCTCCGTTTTAATCTAGGATATCATGTTGATATTTATGGCTCGGATATTTTTCAAAGGAATTAATGATCTTAAAGTGAGTTAGCAAATATTTATGGGGATTTGATGGATATTTTAAACTATGTAATCGGGATAGCCTTGTGAAAGAGTTATCCGTCAGGAACTTTTACATATGGTATGAAGATGTTATTCCATTAAATTCATCATGAAGAGGTGTTGGCTTAAGGGGAAGAATTCTTATGGTAAGTTTGATGATTGAAGAAGATTTTCGCGAGTTTGTGTTCTATCATATCTTAAAGTCATGCACTTCCAGCCACTGACTTTAAAGGTAACTTGTTCGTGCTTTACATGGTTGGTGATGAAGACTTGTCATAACACTTGAAGGAGTTACATTATCGTGCTCAGTGTCTCACAAAGGATGAGAATATTGACAAGGGATTGAGGTCTACTTATAATTTGCCTAGTATAAGTTCTTAGTCATGTGGATAGTACAAGACATGGAACACAAGGTTGGGTTATTCTACTTCTACATCAAAAATATTATATTAATTGTTCTTCAAGATCATTACATAGAGCCTACTTTTGGAGAATCTTCAAAGATTGCATACATTGTTTACTTCCTTGTTGATGTGACAAAAAGGGGAAGAAATACGTGCTACACTTGAGGGAAGCAATTTGAAGATCATGTACAACTTACAAGAGATACACATAGAGTTTTGCCACTATCAACTAGGGGAAGATTGTTGGGTCAAAAAGTTGATGTGGCAGAAACTCAAAATCGAAGGACATTTACTCAAGCGTTGACAAGAGTAAAATAGATGTTGACAAGAGCAATGTAGGCGTTGACAGAAGTCAACAAAAGTCAAACGCAGTCAACAAAAGTCAACGCTGATGGATTTGATGGAGAATTCTATTTACAAAATATATTGGATATATTCTAAATAATATATTCAGTATATATCTGTAGAAATAGAATATTTAGTTGTTTATTTGATTTGATCTCTTGTAAACCCTAATCCTTACACTATAAAAGGAACCAAGGGTCTTAGGTTTTATTCATATAATTCATTCACAATGTAAACCTAAAGTGTGTGTCGACTAGGTGTGGGATTCAATGTACACACACCTAGTGGTTGTTCGTTATTAATATAATGAGCAATCCAATTGTGTTTTAATTCATGTTTTGTGCCTAAACACCTTGTTACATAGTTATTGTTCTTTTCCGCTTTGATTGTTAATCATATGAACAATGGCTATGCCTAGTGGCTTAAAAGATCCGGAAACCAAGGTTTCCACAATTGCTAGACTCAGCAGGGAAATCATCTCTAGTACAGGAAATCCTAGGCAAACTGCTCATATAAGCATCACAGGTAGGCATAGAAGAACGTACAACAGGTCGTTGACAACTTTGAACAGTCGGTGGCACAACATTAGCTTTCAACACATAACTACCTTGAATCACTTCAGGCTCAGTCTGTCCTACAACATTAGGAGCAATCCCATCATCCAAATACTCATAAGTCTCCTCATCATCAATAGCACCAAAATTATCTACTTCCCCATCTCCTATTATGTTATTCATTTCTATCCAATCACCATCACGCGGTATACCAACCATTTTATACAATTATAGGAAATTCGAGGATACTTACGGTCATTGTTTAAAATTATAAATGCAATCTCATGCATGGCAATTATTATACGTATGTCATGATATGCAATGCAAATGATGTCTATGCAATGCTCGCAAAAAGAAAATATGATGATGACAAGCACTCAGCGCACTTTCAATAACATCAATACAGTATCATAGTATTTACTTAATAAATACTTGGGAATTCATTTCAGTTCTGAAGGATACATCTATAATACAAAACAAAACTAAAGGTGATCTTACCGGAGCATCGCGTAGAAGTTGCGTGCTTTTAAAGAATAAATACTTTTAACACCAAAGTTATAGTTTAGGAAATTTTTCAAAATAGACCTAGTTCTCTATAACTTGTAGCTCTGATTACCAATCTTTAACACCCCCAATTTACATTGCGTAGCGGAAATACACAATTGAGTGCTAAACACAAGTATCATCACACAAGGTATATTGAACGACTAAAAAAGAGACGCTTACACATAAAAGATAATTAAAATCTTACCACATTGTCTAAAAAACAAATTCATCCCATAATGTACTAAAACAACATCAAAGTAAAGCGTTTAGTCCCCATTGGATCTCGACCATCAAATCCCAAAGTTTTAGTACAATACACAGACATTAGACAAATTGTTCAACAGTAAAAGGGGAAAGAAAATGTTTTTGTAACACCCGTGAAAGTGCCGTATGATGCTAAGTTATTGTCTCAAGAGCTGTTCAGTATGAGCATCTCTCTTAAGTTGTGACTCACTTGTGGATGTGATATCCCGAGCCCAACGTCATTTTTTAATCCTATTTTACGTATATTTTTGAAATTTTTAAGAAATTTCGTTTGCTATATATTTGACGGTTTAAGTTGAAACCGACGTTTACGGTCGTAATTTAACGATTGACGATTTAAGAAGAACCGATAACGACTACGATACCGATGGATGCCCAAATATCTATAATTATTGACGATTTATCGATAATGTAATTTTTCGAGAATTTTACTTACGGTTCGTGTTAAGTTGAGTCGGGTGAGTTTTTATAGCCCTCCGAGTACATTTAAAGTATCCCAAAAATATTTTGGAGTGTTCGGGATGATTTCCGACTCCCGTAAAATTGTCAAAATTGACTAGTGAGTCGAACCCGCAAAGTTTTAAGGACGTTTTTAACTTAAGGCCAAAAGAAACCCTTATTTGCACTTTGGTCCCTCCCAATACCACAAAATGGCACAAACACAAACACACAAACACATTTCACAAAAACAAGATCAAACACTCTCTCTCTCTTGCCTTAGGCCGACGGCCAAACCCACTCCACCACCCCAATCCGCCATTTTTTTTGAGTTTTCACAAAAACTAACTTAAGACCACATCTTAGAATCCCTTGGTGAGTGTAAATCCGTGATTTGATTACACATGCACTAACAAAAATTTTCCAAAAATTTTCAAGATGATCCAAATTCGTTTTTGAGGCTAATTGTTGTAATGCATGTTAAATTCATGTACAATGGAAGTATAATCACCTATAAAACATAATGGGGTGTATGATTCTTGTGTTCCACAGCCCCTAAAGCCACGAATTTTTGGGGGTTTTTGGGTGTGTTCAAAGTGTTTGATGAAATGTCATGGGTTTGTGTCTATAATGATATTTTGGGTGTGTTTGAATGGGTTAAACCCATTGCATGTTTGTTTTTAGATGTTAGGATTATGAGATTGGTTGATCAATAGGGGTAGGACTGAAATTTTGTGTTTGGATATGTTTAGGGAGGCTTAGGATGATGCCTAGTAGTGATGGATAGGTTTGGAATCGAGTTTAAGCATGGTTTTGGTATGGTCAAATTTAGGCAGAAACTTTAGGTCCATTTCATAAAAATGATTTTTTTTTCCAGGTCTTGAAAACAAAATGTAGTTGTAGAGGGTCTTCTTGTCTTTAATTTGGTATAAGGTAGAGCCCGTGACTCAAAACGAGCTAAAAGTTATGAGGTTTTAAAGATCGAGTACCGGGAGACGAGGACTTTCATAATCCGAATTTGTGTAAAGTTTTAGTCAAATCCCGAGGGTCACAAGTATGAATTGGTAAATGGTCAAGGGTCAAAATTTGGTCCCTAACCTGTATAAATGAGTCTATATGTTGACTTAGGTGTCAAAGAAGTCAAAGGTACTTTTCATATAGGTCAAAGAGGTCAAAATTGGTCGAAGTGCAATTTCAGCCCGTAAAATGTAGTCGTTGAAAAGCGTCGAGTAACGGGTCGTAAAAGTAAAAACTTTTATTGGGCTTAAAAACATGTCATCTACAGGTCTTATAGGATTTTTGAGAATTTTGTCAAATTTTATAAGTGTGGTTAAATAAGGTAAAACAGCCCGTACTTTAGTCAAGTACCGGCGAGAACGAGTAAAAATGGACAACGTAGGTAATGAGAACAAATGGTATAAAATGAGTGATACTTGTTATTTTGTTTTTGGCGTGAGTTATACTTGTCCTAAGTGACTAGTATATATGTATTTTATACAGTACCGTAAGTATTTAAAATGAGAATACTCATTACGCGTTATTTGTGATAGGTGTTGATTTAACCGGGCATCCGTTTCGTCGTCAGTGATCATCCCTCGAACTACCGACTACTTAAGATATAAGGTGTGAATTTATAGCCTCGCTTATATTTATTTCAAATTGTTTTACCCGCGATGGAAATGCATGCTAGTTTTTAAAAGGAACGTATATCATGAATGATTGTTAGACCCGAAAGTTGCCTTAGAAATTGTGTTGAGTACCAAAGTTGCAAAAGTCCCTAAAATCATGAACTATTAACTATTGTCCTGCCCTCGAGTAGGGGGAAATAGCCGCTTATGCAATTTGTAGTACTACGGGGCTAACGACCCAATGCTAGCCGAGAAGCTGTACTTTTAGTAAGTTCTGCGGTAGATTATTTTGTATGAGAAATAAGGTATAATTGCAACTGATGCCTTTAGAAGGGGCACTGGTTTCATCTGAATCACGCCGGTATTTATTACGCGGGTGATTGAGTTAACGGATTAGTGTCATGAGCTTAAACACAATTGTCAGTATCCTGAATATATATTGTTTGATCGACAAGTCTATAAATGATCACGAATGGTTTTTATTTTATATACGTTCAAATTGATTGTAAAACCTATGAATTCCACTCAACGTTTTCGTTGACCAAATTTTTGGCATGTGTTTCAGGTAACCGCTGAAGTGTAGAATGGAGCATGCATGGGATGGATGTTGTGTGTATGGCTTGGAGTCCGCTTGTTTTTCCTCCTTTTTCTACTTAAACATTTTTTTTAAAGTTTAATGTAATGTTGTTGTGAAACTGAAATTTTTGGGTTGAGATTCATGGGGACCGAAAACGCTAAACTCTGTTGTACCAAATTGGGGTTGGAAAAACCGTGGACATGTATCATCTAACAATTTTAAATTCAAGTTTTAAGTTGACGTCTTTTTAGCGTCGTTTGATATACCTTGTGTGCAATGAATACTGTGTAACACCCATTGTTGTAGTTCCGCTGCGCATAGCAATTGTGGGGGTGTTACAGATTGGTATCAGAGCCATGAGTTATAGAGAACTAGGTCGTTTTTGAAAATCCTAAACTATAACTTTTGGTGTCGTAAGAAATGGTCCAAGCACACACAACTATCCTGCATGGCTCCGGTAAGAATTCTTTAGCATTGCTTTATATTTTAGATGTATCCCTCGAAATTGATATGAATTCCCTAAGTATTTAGTGAGTAAATACTTTGAGATATATATTGAGATATATGTTTTTGTACGTTGAGTACTTATCATCGTAATTTGCAAATTCCTGTAAAGATTATCGTATATGTTGCATGTAATTGGCATAACGGGCTACATTGCATTACATGGCAACATCGCGTTGTAATCCTACGTGTATGTAGGAATGATTTTTATGTAAAAGTATGTATATACTATGGTGTTTAAAGGCATTGCACGTGAAGCAATGGTCCTTGAGTGATTATCGTACAAGTTATAATGCGGTTTTGTTGAGAATTCGGCCTCACCGCAAATTATCAATCTTGATAATTAATTTATTGTTCGAATAACCGAATATGAACCTCGTTTGATACTCTAGATACGTAAATGATGCTTCGTAACATATTTTATATCGACTAGGTCGATCTCGATTGTCGTTATCGCACTGTGATGTGTCATTTTTAGGACACCTTCTTTTTGAAACATAATTTACTTACGTATTACTTTATTTCCTTTATTCCTATGGGTTTGATATGTTAGTTCACGTAACTATAACCTAGACGAAGTATAATCGACGATGCGTACGTTGGGGCGGCGAATCATGTGTGTATATTATGAAACGTGGTTGAGGCGTGTTGCCATTTAATCGTTGTTTACTATTCTATTTGAATTTTAAAGATGTGTTTTAAAATAGACTGGCGTTGTGATCAAGCGCGATAACTTGGAATTTGGTTGATTTTTGTGTTAATTTTGCGGAAGTACGATTTCGAGACTCATCCGAGGCCGATAACAACATTTAGTTGACATACGTATTCTCGTTCCATTTATTTCATTTTGTTTTGTTGTTTCATTATTTTGAAGTTAATATTTTACATGACGAGGTCCAGTATTTGTGCAAGTTAAGTAAGCATCGAACTTTGTTGATTGAATGATTTAAACATAAAGTGTTTTACATATTTAATGTTTGGTGAATGAAACTTTCGGATAAAAATGACGTATGATGTGTTTTGTAACAAGTAAAATTCGTGTAGAGAATAAATGGACATTGTGAAATTATTTTCCTTCAACCTTGGTTGGTAAATCGTAATAAGTAATTATTATTACTCGTAAAATCCTTGTTTTCATATATTAAAATTTGATACTAAAAGATTGTGATGGACTTGTTAAGAATTTGTTTAAATTAGTTCGAGAAAGGAGTTTTATAATAAAATTTGCGATATGACTGTCGAGTGTATATAACTTGGATTTAGTATAAATTAATTTTCGGGTCAACGTAGTAGACTTTTGACGTATCTTGTAATATAAAACATGAGTAGAAAAATTGGTCACGTATTTTGAAGATAACAACTTTGTAAAATTGGTTTTATTTTAAAACATAAGGCTGTGTTTACGTATGCATTGGTGTAAACTAGAACGCGTTACTTGTTGTAGTGAATAAACCGGGATAAAATCGGAATATACACTTTAAGTATGAAATTATAATGCTTGAAATAAAATTTTAAAAATTGAAGGAACGTCATTGGAAATCATTTGTTTGTTTAATTGCCGTTATAGAGAATCAATATGTGTAATTTGATGATGCTTGTTTAAAATCGTTTAAAAAATCTTTTGTTTTATTCCGCGACGAGATGTGTTAATTTTAAAAAAAAATCATTTGACAATGGGCTAAGGATTAAAAGTTGAATTTTATATATTTTAAAATTATTGAGATAAGCATTTTGATTGTTTATTATATTATTATTATTGAGATTTAAGTCTCGACAAAAATCAGTAAGTATCCGAGATAATACCACGTGAAACCTCTTTATCATTTGAGTCGAATTACGCGAATATGATTTAACAAAACAGTTTTGGGGAAAACATGTGTGTAATAAAGGTCAAAGGTTGAATTTTTAAGAGTTAATGGGACTAGGATGAGTCGTGTTGGATATGTGTATATATGTGATAATATAAGTCGTAATAATAAAAACGTAAAACTTGGGAAATTCTTAATACGTATGTTTTTGGTACTTAAGATATGAACATTAATGAGGTTTTGACACAAGTATGGAGATTTTCAAACCTAATGATTTGTCAATTATGATAACCGAGTCACCGCGTCTACTAATGTTAATAATTTCCGATAGATTGAAATTTTTCCAGAAATGAAAACTTTGTATAGATTGAGAAATGAAGGGTATAAATTATTTAATGATGTAACCCAAATTGAAAATGTGTAAATGTTCGGTTTTACAATGTACAAGGTAACACTAATTATTATACGCAACTGGATTATACAACACACGCCTACTTGAATATTATTTAATAAAGATGTATATATAATGTTTTGAGTCACGATGGTTCGATCGTCCGACATCCCTTCTTTGATTTTGTGAGTCTGTATCTAAACATGAGTCGTCATGTGATTGTTCATTTTAATATTGTCTATGGTATGAAACCATTATTATTATATTTATTTTTGTGTCGCTACATCGCTAGTACTTGATGATGAGGGTATGTCACCCGGTGTATTTTGTCATGATCATGGACGCCGTAACTTTCTTCTTTCGGTTAATGGAACCAAAAATTATGTATTTACTTGAATGATGCTATAAATCTTCATTAGAGTGGTTGTTTATTTATATTTAACAAAAGCGAGGAGGCGTAGCCGCTTTACCAAATTGTAGAGGTGAAAGAACTCGATCCTTCTGGTGAAATTGTTTCTATTTAACCAAGTGATTATTCTTCTCTTCCCGTATACACTTCGTGGAATGTGTGTGCAACTCGAGACGATGGGAACTATGATCGTTGTTTTATTTTTATTTTTATTTTTGACGCTTGTGTTGATATTCAACTTTCACTCCATGTATTCGTAGATCGCTGTTATTATCCTGAGACTTTCGTCATATATTTGAAGTATTTTCATTTCTAATGTAGTTAATTTCTGTTGGCAATTATATTGCTCGTTTACCTCGTTCGATCTCATTGATCTTAATTTTATTACTTGTTGTGCTTGCAATGATCTTTAATCATGAACCACCTTACCGTTATTTTGTGAATAGTCCATTGTGAAAATAGGTATGAGTGTGTCAAATGTTTTGGTGAACTAAATGCAAATGGTGACGATTTATTTATTTAATTATTTATTTATTTTCTCATAAAAAGGCAAAGCAAAAGGTATGTTTCCAAAGTGAACGAAAAATGTTGGATGTGTTTCTTAAACCGGTGGTAACAATATTTTCCCATTTCAAATTTCATTTCAAATGGTTTAATTATTTTGAAGATTAGGTCGAAAACTTTCGTAGTCATATTGGTATGTAATAATAATGTTTGTGTCGTCACTCGATCCTCAATTGTGCATGGCTTAGCTAACTATGCATAATTCGGGAAGAGTCCTGTTTTGTTGGTTGTTGTTGCTTGATCCTCAAGTATGCATGATCTGGCTAATTATGCATAGTTTAGGAAGGGCACTATCGTGTCAAACAAATTGGTCATCTTGAAACTGGTAGTGTTTTGATAAATGTTTGGATGAGAACGTTTTTTTTAAAAATGGTGGATCCTTATGCAAGTAATCGTATTTTCTTTGATTTTTAAAGAAAATTATTGAATTTTCTTGTGTTCGTTGAAATCTTTTCTTCTGTTTGGCGTTGACTTAATAAGTCACTGCGACCGAGTAATTTTGGAAAATGTTTTTATGAGTTGTGTGTAACGTGCGAATTTCATCGGAATCGCTAGGGCGTTGATGTAATACCAAAGGGGCTCGTATCGTCACCGGGAGAAGAGTTTTTAATAAAGATGGAAAAATGCCGAAGTAGAGGAAATCAGAGTTCGAATAACTCTAAGGGAAATAACGAAGACTTCTCCTACATCAAATGTATCGTACCTTATATATTTTCTTTCTTGTTCCTTCGATATGTTTTATGACACACGATAAATTGTTGAAGTTTACAAACTGTGCGTCAGTAATTGGAAGACAATTCCATTGTCGTTTTCGTTTATTTAAGTGAGGAATCCTCTTTGCTTGACTCAACCATCCTTGATTATCGATGGTTAAACGATAGATATCCCTAGTTGATGTTTTTGTGGTAAACCCTTGCCTTTTATGCATTTGTGTGGTAAGTAATCTGGTCGAGTGATCGTAAGTTGTGAGAACTTGAGACGACATTGTCCAATGAAGTCCGATCATGGAGAACACGTGCCATGTAATGTATATTTTTTTTTACTGTGAACGATGATATTTATTAAGATTTTGACCACGTTTGGGTCGGAAGTAAGATGGTGTTCTTGTAGTATCTTTTGGGTATGGATCCGTGTGTGAGCACCCCGCGATGACATGTAAGTATTTTATTTCTTTTTGGATATGTATCCATAGCTAGCAAGCTCTTGAACCTTCTTTAACTTGCAATTTTCTTTTGACTGGACTCATCCGAGAATTATGTCAATATTCTTGTTTTATCTTGGCTTGGCTGATTAGCAAGCGTGGGTTAACTGATTGAACTGATTGGTTTGGCATGGTTTGGCTATGTTGCAAACATGTTGTAATTTGGTGGTATGTGTTTCATAATGGATTTTGTATTTGGTTGGATTGTGACGTTTTCGAGATAGTTATGTATACGTCGAATGATTAGCGTATCGATGAATTCGTTTTGACGAGCTAGGGTTGTATGTACGTAATATTGCGATAAGGTGATTTTGTATGACTAGTGTTAATTACTTCGTCTTTTATATTTTGAACATTTTCCGATCGGGTTATGTGCGACCCGTGTGATTTTTTTATGATTAATTGTTTTTATGAGACGATGAACCAAGTGAAAGGACGATTCGAAAGTTGGGAGACGTGCTCCGAGCGTATGTGTTTGATTTTGGTGGAAGTTGAGATCGTGGAAGGGCGTGATTCGTTTTGGAGAATAAGAAAGGTGGGTCCAAAGGTATGTTGGACCAGTTGCCTACTAGTTGGAACTGCTGGATGAACTCCGTGGAAATGACAATACTCTTCATGTGTCGAATTTGAAGGATTATGGGATGAAAATATAGACCGCGAGTTGGATGAAATGAAGTAGGAAAAAGTCAATTGAATGGACCTGAAATGATTTGAGAGACTCCGGAGGAGATGGTGTAGATTGAGAATCACTTGTTGACCGCGAGAAGCTGTGAGAAGAGACGTGTCAATAACCGAAGGAAGGGTTTGAGAAATTGAAGTGGAGATCAAGGTTCGAGATGTTAAGAGATTGAAGCAGGGTATAATACTCATGGTGAAGGTGTGATGGAACACCAGACGTGAACCGAAGTCCAGAACAGAACATGAAGACCTCTTTAGGAAGAAGTACCTTTATCTTCCTAGTAGTACAAAATGCGAGTATAAGAACCGGAGAGCGCCGGGACGTCGCTCCATTAAGGGGGGAAGGATGTAACACCCGTGAAAGTGCCGTATGATGCTAAGTTATTGTCTCAAGAGCTGTTCAGTATGAGCATCTCTCTTAAGTTGTGACTCACTTGTGGATGTGATATCCCGAGCCCAGCGTCATTTATTAATCCTATTTTACGTATATTTTTGAAATTTTTAAGAAATTTCGTTTGCTATATATTTGACGGTTTAAGTTGAAACCGACGTTTACGGTCGTAATTTAACGATTGACGATTTAAGAAGAACCGATAACGACTACGATACCGATGGATGCCCAAATATCTATAATTATTGACGATTTATCGATAATGTAATTTTTCGAGAATTTTACTTACGGTTCGTGTTAAGTTGAGTCGGGTGAGTTTTTATAGCCCTCCGAGTACATTTAAAATATCCCAAAAATATTTTGGAGTGTTCGGGATGATTTCCGACTCCCGTAAAATTGTCAAAATTGACTAGTGAGTCGAACCCGCAAAGTTTTAAGGACGTTTTTAACTTAAGGCCAAAAGAAACCCTTATTTGCACTTTGGTCCCTCCCAATACCACAAAATGGCACAAACACAAACACACAAACACATTTCACAAAAACAAGATCAAACACTCTCTCTCTCTTGCCTTAGGCCGACGGCCAAACCCACTCCACCACCCCAATCCGCCATTTTTTTTTGAGTTTTCACAAAAACTAACTTAAGACCACATCTTAGAATCACTTGGTGAGTGTAAATCCGTGATTTGATTACACATGCACTAACAAAAATTTTCCAAAAATTTTCAAGATGATCCAAATTCGTTTTTGAGGCTAATTGTTGTAATGCATGTTAAATTCATGTACAATGGAAGTATAATCACCTATAAAACATAATGGGGTGTATGATTCTTGTGTTCCACAGCCCCTAAAGCCACGAATTTTTGGGGGTTTTTGGGTGTGTTCAAAGTGTTTGATGAAATGTCATGGGTTTGTGTCTATAATGATATTTTGGGTGTGTTTGAATGGGTTAAACCCATTGCATGTTTGTTTTTAGATGTTAGGATTATGAGATTGGTTGATCAATAGGGGTAGGACTGAAATTTTGTGTTTGGATATGTTTAGGGAGGCTTAGGATGATGCCTAGTAGTGATGGATAGGTTTGGAATCGAGTTTAAGCATGGTTTTGGTATGGTCAAATTTAGGCAGAAACTTTAGGTCCATTTCATAAAAATGATTTTTTTTTCCAGGTCTTGAAAACAAAATGTAGTTGTAGAGGGTCTTCTTGTCTTTAATTTGGTATAAGGTAGAGCCCGTGACTCAAAACGAGCTAAAAGTTATGAGGTTTTAAAGATCGAGTACCGGGAGACGAGGACTTTCATAATCCGAATTTGTGTAAAGTTTTAGTCAAATCCCGAGGGTCACAAGTATGAATTGGTAAATGGTCAAGGGTCAAAATTTGGTCCCTAACCTGTATAAATGAGTCTATATGTTGACTTAGGTGTCAAAGAAGTCAAAGGTACTTTTCATATAGGTCAAAGAGGTCAAAATTGGTCGAAGTGCAATTTCAGCCCGTAAAATGTAGTCGTAGAAAAGCGTCGAGTAACGGGTCGTAAAAGTAAAAACTTTTATTGGGCTTAAAAACATGTCATCTACAGGTCTTATAGGATTTTTGAGAATTTTGTCAAATTTTATAAGTGTGGATAAATAAAGTAAAACAGCCCGTACTTTAGTCAAGTACCGGCGAGAACGAGTAAAAATGGACAACGTAGGTAATGAGAACAAATGGTATAAAATGAGTGATACTTGTTATTTTGTTTTTGGCGTGAGTTATACTTGTCCTAAGTGACTAGTATATATGTATTTTATACAGTACCGTAAGTATTTAAAATGAGAATACTCATTACGCGTTATTTGTGATAGGTGTTGATTTAACCGGGCATCCGTTTCGTCGTCAGTGATCATCCCTCGAACTACCGACTACTTAAGATATAAGGTGTGAATTTATAGCCTCGCTTATATTTATTTCAAATTGTTTTACCCGCGAGTGAAATGCATGCTAGTTTTTAAAAGGAACGTATATCATGAATGATTGTTAGACCCGAAAGTTGCCTTAGAAATTGTGTTGAGTACCAAAGTTGCAAAAGTCCCTAAAATCATGAACTATTAACTATTGTCCTGCCCTCGAGTAGGGGGAAATAGCCGCTTATGCAATTTTTAGTACTACGGGGCTAATGATTGTAGTAAAATACGACTCTTGTTTAGGAAAACAAAAGAACGTATAAGAGCGGTAAGTATTAAGTACGACGGTTTAGGAAAACCGTGCACAAATGACCCAATCACTTAAAAGAGAGAAAAAGTTCGTTTCCCAAGGAGGTATATGTGTGTGAATTAATTTGTAGTTATTTGAGATTAATATTAAGAGAATGGGGATGAGAGGATGAAAAGACGGATACGTTAAAATTAAACTACGACGAAAACGTAAAGCCGTAAAAAAACTACTCAAATTAAAAATTATTATACCCAAAAACAAAATATCAAAAAGGCTAAAAACAAGTCTTAAATAATATAAACAAAGATAAAAATCCAACAAAGATATTTTAAAACCTTTTATTAATTAAATATTTAATTTTAAATGCTAATTAAAGCCCTAAAATTAAATATAACTAATTCAAATGTCTAAAATATGATTTTATTGAATAATCACTTAACTTATATTATTATATGACTAAAAAGTAATTTTCTAAAAATTAAAAGCTATTAAAACTATTTTTAAAACTCTAAAAATGATTAAAAATGATTAAAACCTAATTAAACTTAAAATAATTATAAAAATAAATCTAAAAGCTAGAAAATTATTTTAAAAATGGAAATAGTCCTAATTAATGATAAAGAACCTAGGAAAAATGAAAAGGAAAGAAAAATAAAACTTTGAAAAATTAATATTAAAATAATATTAAAATATTGCTAAAAATAAAAAGTTTCTAAAATTTGAAATAAAAATTTCTAAAAATCCTAATTAATATAACTAAGAGAAAAACACAAATTAGAGCTCCTAAACCTTTTTTAATAATTTTATAAAAATCCTTAAAGTTTATAAAAAACCTTAAAATATTATAAAATTAAAAATTAAAGATTTTAAAACCAAAACCTAATGTAAACCTCAAAATATATATTAAAAAGCTAAAAACTATTTTTCCTAAAAACTAAAAATCTTTTTGGTATTTTTTATTGACTTTATAAAAAACGTATATTAAATAAATTCTAGAAAATAAACAAATAATGGGAAAAATATAAAAATAGGCTAGAAAAATCAACAAACCTAATAAGATTCTAGGAAAATAAAAAGAAGCTAAAAATGCTTATTGAATAAGCTGAAAATAAGGGAAATAAGCCACGGCTTTTAAATAAGCTTTCAAAAGAGAAGTGGGTTAAATAACACTTGAAAACAAAACTCTCAGTCAAAGTCCCCAGGGCGCATTGGTTAAGTGTTATGTGTGTGAGTGTGGAGACCAGGGTTCGAGTCTTAGCAACCCCCTTTTTGCACTTTTATTATTATTTTTTTTTATTTATTTATTTATTTTTTTTTTTGCCAAATCAGTCTCACACCTTAACAAGCTTCTAAACACAATAAATCTTCCTTTTTTTAGCCAAGATTAAACAGGTTATGATCCAAGATGTTGCCAGTTCTTACAAATTTCTGATGAACAATTCAAGTGCACACTTGTGCACTTTTGATGCCAAGAGGAGCTTGGTGATGAGCTTGTTTGATGGATATGTTGGACAATGGGGGCACCCTTGTGCTCATAGAAGCACAAGGAGTCAAGAACTAGCAAGTAACAAGAACTAATCACACACAAATGATCAAACAAAGCATACAAGGGCCATGTCAAGTTGCTGATATAAAAATGAGCAGGACTAGGGACTGTTTAAGCCTATTACATGCACTCTAGCCAACTTCCAATGCACAATTTTGGCACAAACACTCACCAAATGGTACTCAAGCAGTAACAATTACTCACTTAGCCTAAACCTTAACAGAAAACAAATCCAAAGCTCATAAGTTCATGTCATTCAAGCAGATTTGGGCATAAGCAGATTTTAGCTATGATTTCCTTTTTTAACACACCAAATGGCTTCCAATTTGTTCTAAACTAGTTACCAACTAACTACTAACCTAACTTAACCTTAATCAATAACTCTAACACCTTAGATAATCATTGATCAATTAAATTGCCTTGCTAAAACTTGTAGCCAAACACCCTTGTAAAAACTGAAAACCAATTTTTCTCAAACAAAAACCTAATACAACCTATGAAAACTGATTCATATACTTCAAAACATGCATAACAACTCAAATAAACACCAATCAAGCAGCTTATACACACTTAAGCACAAAATCAAACAAAAATCACTTAAGCTTCTATTTCTGAACTTTTCCAAAGGAAAAAGGATTACCTTAGGGTTTTACTTCCAAAACCCTAGAGGATGTAAATCCTCCTCCCTACCAGCCCGGGCTGGTGCTGAACACAAATCAACAGCTTCTCACCTGCTTAATGACAAAACAAACAAAAAAGAAGAACAAAATACAAGCACTATAACTTTCTGTTTCTATTTCTTTCTTTCTAAAACTCTTCCAAATCTTTTTCAACCCTTCTTAAAACGTTTCTATAACACTTAAACACCAATTACAATGATTCCTTAACCAAAAACCTTGGACAGGTTTTCTTACCAAAAATCTCCAAATTTTTCAAAACCTTAACAAATTTTGAAACAGCAAAATCAATTAACCAACATAAACTTGGAACTCAGAATCAAGCATAAACCCAACACACAACTTTTTATAAACTAAAAAGGAATTACAATTGAATTTTCAAATACCAAACTTTTATTTCACAAAAAAGGGATTACAAGAATTTATGCTTAAAACTGGAACAAGGGCTCACCAACAGGCTGGGGCTCCTTATATACTACTCTAGGAAGATACTAGAACCATAAAATTATAAACCCTAATACAAGAAATTCTCTAAAATGCCCTTGACGGTTTTGAGTTGTGAGTTGTCACATTTTGATCTAAGACGTTTATTCTTGCGTTGTGAGTAAGCAATGAACATCAGCCTTTGATTTGGGACACGTCACAAGCCTTGGAGGACAAGGTGTTCTCTGATTGGCTGAGAGGGAATTGGGGGTGGGGTCCTCAAGTGGTGGGATTGGGTGTTTTATGTGTGGGTTGAGTTTTGGTGTGTGTGAATTACTCGTGTGCATGTTTAATTGGATTTTAACCCAAGTTAAGTGAAGGTAAAAACTGGGCTGGTAAAAGATGAACAGTAACTGCTTTTGATCCTAATTTGGGGGAAGTAAACATGTTAGGCGTACTTTTCTGTTTGAATCTTTCCAAGTTGACACATTTGGTCCTTTTCTTTTGAAATTTTTGGCATTCAATGTTTTCCAGCCCTAAAACGTGTTTTCACTTGTAAATAAGTTTCACCAATTGTCACATTTGGCACAAAACTTTGACAAAAGGTTATCAAGGAGTATTTTTGACAATTTTGAATATTTCAAGGGCTGTTTTTGGACA
Organism: Glebionis coronaria; assembly: GCA_025667525.1. Taxonomy (NCBI): domain Eukaryota; kingdom Viridiplantae; phylum Streptophyta; class Magnoliopsida; order Asterales; family Asteraceae; genus Glebionis; species Glebionis coronaria. Next base: position 166,310,653 of record CM046879.1, read on the forward strand.
ATCTTGATCTTCAAAGGTCTTCAATGTCTCTTAATCTTCATGAGGGACCATAATTGACAAATTGATTTTGTTGAGGGACCAATCTTGCCATTTCTTCAAAGTTGAAGGACCTTTTTGCAATTTTGACAAACTTAAGGGACCAAACTTGTAATTATTAATATACAAGGGTTTTAAGTGTCATTTCTTCATAGAATGAGGATCAATCTTGTTTGTCTTCAAGTCTTCAAGGGTATTTGATGAAAATTCCATGATTAGGGCCCGGTTCATTGTACGGCTTCGTTTCTCGTGTTCGTTTTTCCTTGTATCTTGTGATCTTTTGTCTTTTTCACGATATCCATACCTAAAATACACAAGTAAACAAACACAAGCATATATATGGTATTTTATGACATTTTAATGCATTTAAAGCCCGAAAAGAACGATGAGATCATGTATAAATGCCATCTCATCACTCCCCCATACTAAGCCATTGCCGTGCCCTCACGCAATGCTAGAATAAAGTATCTAAGCATCACCAAAGTTCAATTTTATTAACCTTTATTAAAAAGTAAAAGACTTGCAACATACTACGATGATGTGTAAAGACATAATGTATGATTTTCATCACCAAAATGTGACTTTTAGGGTCAAAGAATAGAAACAAGTTAATGTCCCTTAGAGTAAACTTCGTCATCCTTGATTGTCATACATTCCATGCTAAGTGCAAAAACAAGATCATTGTTGGTACAAGTCACAATGCTAACACTACTCATACGTTCAAATTGTGTAATACTTTTTCTCCCCGCAATCCTAGTTATTATAAAAGGAAATGGGTTACTAGCATTTTTTATCTATTTGTCATGGATCACAAGTGATTCATATTGACTTATTTGAGTAGTTATTAATCCGAAAGCAAAGTAGCACGATTTGATCAATAGTTAGCCGAAGGACAAAATCTTTTAAAACGGCTTCTCGTGTATCTCCTTAAGTTCATATTTTGGCATAACTCGTTTCACGATTTGAGACCTTTCTCGGACCGATATTTGGCATGTACTTCATACTTCAAATCTTGGGAAGACGTTCTTGAAATTATGGTCTTCTCTTCATATTTTTGGAATTTCTTCACTTGACGTTTTTGAGAGATTCTTCATATAGGACCACGACTTCATCATTTTTCTTCAATCTTTACTTTGGATTTTGATATACAACGATCCGCCTCCTTTTCGGACTTGGATATATTTATCCTCATACCTTGTTAGGGTCTTTTTGGATAGACTTTCTCCATTCTTTAGGGGAGTAATAGCTTCTCGTCGTGTGTCTCGATCCTTCATATTGATTTAGGAATAATGATACTTCACATCATCTTTGGATCTTTAGCAAAAATAGAGCTCCTCATGCCTTGTTAGGGCCTTTTTGGATGATCACCAATCTTCGCGTCCCGCTTCAATAAGTTATGCCTTGGCTATGAACTCTATTCAACCCCGAGCAACTTTTAAACGATCTTGCGCTAGAGGCTAAGTAACCTTTCAAATCGTATGACCTTACTTATTGCAATTATGATTTATTCCTAATGCATTGATCTTATGGGAAGAAAAAGCCACAATTAAAAACATATGAGTTTTTGAAAGAACACTTTCATGTTCTACGTTTAGCATGATCACTTGTCTAACTCTATCATTTCTCGTTCTTCACTATTTAAAGACCTCTAATTAAAGAGACTCGTGAATACTTAGCCATGCAAGTCAAAATTAAGCCAAATTTGGATTAGCTTTCATTAAGACTATATCAAATCAAAGTTTTGGGTTTTCAAGCCACCTATAGGATCTTGCACTTTCTTGGACTTTTTCAAGTTTTAGAGAATGCGTTTTAAAGTTCCCTTGATAAGTGACTTTCTAGAATCAATTATAGGAACTTGCGAAAAGTTCTTGTTCTTAACCCGAATGAATTAAGACTTTCGCGTTTTAAAGCTCCCTATATAAAAGTCTAGCAAAACTTGAATTGAGCGGGTTAAGGAATGTAAATGGCTCCAAATGCCCATCAAGTCAAAAATTAACTCTTATTCTACCTATCGGAAAAAATACATTCGTGTCTTAAAAACACTTATGAAAACTAAGAAAAATTTTAAAATTTGGCCATTTTTAGCCTTATTAGCAAAACAAAACATTGAAAGTTGGAATACGTGAGGGCGTAGCAAAGCAAGTACCTATTCACCCCCCCATACTAAAAGTAAACATTGTCCTCAATGTTTCGAGTCTAAAGGTGGAGCACCCCCATACTAGAGACGAAGAATCGAATGCTTAGGATCTAGCATGGAAAGGGTGATCAACAATATATCTAAAGCCGTTTATTAATTATGCTAAAGATAATTGTTAGAACAATAAAGGATATGTCATGGATTCGTGAAAAACTTCTTCAAACGAACGATGGAGGCTCACGTAAACGAACACGAGAGTCTCCAATCGTAGATGATGATGATCTAGATAACACAATCACAAACAACCACGAGACAACGAGTTGGAAGGGTACAAGTCCCCTTATTAGTGAATATAAAAGCATAAAGATAAGCATGGGATCTCCCCCACGAGGCACCTCGTTTTTGATAACCGAGTCATGAGCTCGACTCGATCCCCTCAAAATGTGAACATTTAGGGAAAATCATGGTGTGGTCAATTTTTGATGGGGCTTACATGATAAACAAGGCCCAAAAAGCAACCGGTATAAAGGACTAAGTCCTTAGATGATGCAAAATACCGGGGTCGAAGATGGCGTTCTCGTTTCCATTGGAAAAACAAATTAAAACCACTTCAACATGTGCCATAAACTCAAAGAGTTTGAAGAAAATAGATGAGAAGTAGAAGGGTGAGACAATTGGTAAGACAAACGTTTGAGCTACTCGAGGTAGACTCGCACCAAGCAAATAGATATAGTTTCCATTTATTGCATCGGTGGAAGACCGAGATTTCCCTTTACATGAAATTCCGGGATCGAATATCTCGTCCTCGGTGGACAAGGATGAGGGAACATAAGGGGCTTCCCCCATACTAGAACCACACAAAACATCGTCAAAAGGAGTAGACAAGTTTGTAGCACTCAAATCACGTGGTGATGACGGAGTTAGATTTGTAGAAAAATCAATTAAATCACATTTAAGATCTTTTCCTTTTTTATCTTCTAAACTCTCCTTATGAAAACCCTTTTTGATTATGTCGAAAATATTCGGTGTTTCTAAGACGATGTTAGTCACACTAAAAATTCTCACATTTTGAAACCGTTTTGGTTTTGGTGGTGGCAAGTTCTCAAAACGTTTATCGACGAAGAAAACCTCCCCATCGGGGCCAACATATTCATCATCCGAAAGATCTTCCGTAGAAACCGGCAACTTATCAACACTTTTCAAGAATGAATGTTCGAGATGAGGCGAAGGATTTTTCGATTCAAGTATTGATGGTTTCTTCTTTGTAGGCTTCATACTCATAACCTCCACCGGCGGAGGAAATGGTAAATTGTTTTTGGAGACATTCCCTAAAACTCTTGGTGAAAATTCTTTGCAAACAACATTGGTCGAGTCACCATGGTTTAAAGTTGCAATAGAATAGACGTGAGAAAGATTGGAGTTTTGTGTTGCATTGATGACAAGTTCTTCTTCATTGAAACGAAGGGTGATTTTTCGAGCATGAACATCGATAAGTGCTCTTGATGTATCCAAAAATGAACGACCCAAAATGAGAGGAACTTTTCGATCGATGGGAATGTCTACAATGATAAAGTCAACGGGATAGTAAAACTTTCCGACTTTAACGAAAACGTCCTCGGCTACTCCACATGCCATGATCGTAGAATGATCGGCCATCTCGATGGACATGTTCGAAGGAGTAAGAGCCGGAAGCGAAAGCGATTTGAAAATCTCGAGAGGCATTAAATTAATACTAGCGCCAAGATCGGCCAAGGCGTAGCATTCCTCCATATCTTGAATAGCACACGGAATCAAAAATTTACCGGGATCACCGACTTTTTGTGGTATGCGGCTTAGAAAAACCGATGAACAACTAGACGATTGTTGTAACTTCTCTTTGTTGTTTAGCATACTTTTGAAGTTTGCGGCGAATCGAGGCATCATGATTAAAGCATCGGCAAAACTTATGTTAAAATGCAAATCACGAAACATTTTCATAAATAGCTCAAATTGATAATTGTTCCGTTCTTGTGCTTTCTCTTTGTTACGTCTCGAAGGGTAAGGTAAAGGTGGTGTGGGTTGGTCATTAGGCAACGGCCTTGGAAACTCGGGTTCCACTATTGGTATTGGTTCAACCGTAGGTGTGGTTTGAGCGGTACTTCGTGGGATTGTAATGTGCTCCTTTTCGACCATCACCTCGGGTTCTTTCTCGATTTCCTTCTCCGTAGAAGTACTTGGACGAGAGATTGGTTCCTTGAAAGTTTTACCACTTCGTGTAGCAACAACCTTCAATTCTCCCCTCGGGTTGTTAATGGTATCACTAGGAAGACCACCCGAGGAAGAGGGCTTACACATGATTGCTTCAAACATCTTAGCCATTCGGTCCTCAAATTTTGATTGCCTAGCATCCGCTTTCAATAATTCTTTCTTAATCTCATGTTGTCCTAATTCCATCTTTTGTTGGTTTTGTTGAAGACGTTGGACATTTCCTTCCATTTTGTTAGCATGAGTTTTAAGTTCATTAGCAAGTTCATTTTTAAGCTCGTTTTTCAACTCGGACCTTAAGCTAATCATCTCACGTTGCATATTATCAAATTTAGCATCATTTGCTTTTGCATAATCCAAAAATTCTCCTTGCAAATTTTTCGTGTGAGCATTTTGAAAACCTTGTGTAGTATTTTGAAAATCACGGTTTTGGTTTTGATTAGAGATTTGTCCATTCCCACTTTGATAATTCCCTTTGTTGTAATTGCGTGTGTTGCCTTGGTAATTACCTTGGTTGTTGTTTCGATAATTATTAGCATTTTGGTTTGGTGGAGCTTGATTTGGACGAGAACCTTGGCCGTTTTGGTTGAAAGTTCCCGTTGCTACATAAGCATTCGAAGTGTTACCATCCGCGGTAATGCACTCGGAAAGATCATGAGCTCCCCCACACGACAAACAACTCTTAGCAACCGCTTTAACCGAAGCGGAATTGGAAGCTTCTTGAGCCTTCCAATGGGACATTAGATTAGCAAATCTATCAAAAAACCGATTTTCCTCATTAGCTTCATCATGTAAGGCGTTAATGCTACGAGACGATTGTGACGAAGATGACGAACCCATATTGGCAACACTCGGTGTGTTACGAGGGCTATAAACCTTAGATCGATTTTCAATGATTTGTAAAGCCTCATTTGTCGTCTTGCACAAATAATTACCACCCGCGGCGGCATTCAAATAATCTCGTTCATGATCATTAAGCCCATTATAAAAGGTATCAATTTGATGCAATTCCGAAAAATCATGGTGAGGACATTCATGTAACATCTCTTTAAATCGTTCCCATGCCATTGAAAAACTTTCATTGTTACGTTGCACAAATCGTGAAATCTCATTTTTTAAGTGTGTTGTTTTAGATGGTGGAAAAAACTTGTTCACAAACTTAGAAACGAGATCGGCCCATGTCAAAATCGAATTTGGCGGTTCTTTCTCGAGCCAAATTTTTGCGGGTCCATCCAACGAGTATGGAAACAACATCATCTTAATGGCGTCATGTGGAACATCCTTAAATTTGCTAGTGGCGGTGAGACGGTTGAAATTCCTAATATGGTAATGCGGGTTGTCTTTCTCGTGACCTCGAAACTTGTTTGCTTGCAACATAGACATTAAACCCGTCTTAATCTCGAAATTCTCCGCAAGGATGGCGGGAATCACAATGGCCTCTCCAAAACCCTCGGTGGGTGCTTGTAGCAACTCCATCATAGTACGATTAGCCATGACGACTTCTTGTTCTATAATAGGTTCAACAATTGGAGGTTCTTCAACAATCAACGATCCTTGATTTGCTTGCTTTTGAAGACGTTTACGAGCTCGTTTAGCTTGATTACGAGTGATCATAAACTTCACGAAGAATGGGAGGTGAGCAAAGAAGATTCTTTTTGGTTGTTTTGTGAATTTTCAATTTTTTTGTGTTTTTGATGATATTTAATTTTTTTGGATTTTGGTGTATCTTCGTAGACAACAATCTACAAAATCTCTCCTCGAATCAAACTCTTGATTAAAGAAGCCTCAAAGGAATGAAAACGATCACGTGGAGTGAACGCCTTCGAATGACTTTAGAACTTTGGTGAAAACCAAATTGTTCACGAGGGTTTAATCACAAAGAAAACCAAGCAAATATAGTATACGTATTAATACTTTGGGCGGCAAAACCCTCGATTAGCCTTCAATCTCAAAATACTCACAAGCAAGCGGGGAAACGAGGCGGCGCGAAGCACTTAAGAGCCTTTTTCCTTAGGGTATATTTTATAATACCCGCCTTATACCCACCTTATAGTTTGTATTTTTCAAAATCGAGCTTCACGAAAGTATTTATCTATTTTTGCCTTTTCTTTTTGTTTGAGATTCGAATACAATAATTAGGAGATCAAATCCCAATTAAGGTTGTGTTTTCACACTTTTGGAGATATTGTATTTTGATTGTGATACTTAATACAATATATTAATAATATTTGTACAAGAAAAACCAAGAAAACCGATAATACGTGTTAAGGGAGTTCCACTTAACACCAATACTATTTATGGATAATATCAAAAACAAAAGCTTCCAAATTAAAGCACAACACACCTCCCCGGCAGCGGCGCCAAAATGAAACAGCAAAATCAATTAACCAACATAAACTTGGAACTCAGAATCAAGCATAAACCCAACACACAACTTTTTATAAACTAAAAAGGAATTACAACTGAATTTTCAAATACCAAACTTTTATTTCACAAAAAAGGGATTACAAGAATTTATGCTTAAAACTGGAACAAGGGCTCACCAACAGGCTGGGGCTCCTTATATACTACTCTAGGAAGATACTAGAACCATACATTTATAAACCCTAATACAAGAAATTCTCTAAAATGCCCTTGACGGTTTTAAGTTGTGAGTTGTCACATTTTGATCTAAGACGTTTATTCTTGCGTTGTGAGTAAGCAATGAACATCAGCCTTTGATTTGGGACACGTCACAAGCCTTGGAGGAAAAGGTGTTCTCTGATTGGCTGAGAGGGAATTGGGGGTGGGGTCCTCAAGTGGTGGGATTGGGTGTTTTATGTGTGGGTTGAGTTTTGGTGTGTGTGAATTACTCGTGTGCATGTTTAATTGGATTTTAACCCAAGTTAAGTAAAGGTAAAAACTGGGCTGGTAAAAGATGAACAGTAACTGCTTTTGATCCTAATTTGGGGGAAGTAAACATGTTAGGCGCACTTTTCTGTTTGAATCTTTCCAAGTTGACACATTTGGTCCTTTTCTTTTGAAATTTTTGGCATTCAATGTTTTCCAGCCCTAAAACGTGTTTTCACTTGTAAATAAGTTTCACCAATTGTCACATTTGGCACAAAACTTTGACAAAAGGTTATCAAGGAGTATTTTTGACAATTTTGAATATTTCAAGGGCTGTTTTTGGACAATCTTGATCTTCAAAGGTCTTCAATGTCTCTTAATCTTCATGAGGGACCATAATTGACAAATTGATTTTGTTGAGGGACCAATCTTGCCATTTCTTCAAAGTTGAAGGACCTTTTTGCAATTTTGACAAACTTAAGGGACCAAACTTGTAATTATTAATATACAAGGGTTTTAAGTGTCATTTCTTCATAGAATGAGGACCAATCTTGTTTGTCTTCAAGTCTTCAAGGGTATTTGATGAAAATTCCATGATTAGGGCCCGGTTCATTGTACGGCTTCGTTTCTCGTGTTCGTTTTTCCTTGTATCTTGTGATCTTTTGTCTTTTTCACGATATCCATACCTAAAATACACAAGTAAACAAACACAAGCATATATATGGTATTTTATGACATTTTAATGCATTTAAAGCCCGAAAAGAATGATGAGATCATGTATAAATGCCATCTCATCAGCTAACGACCCAATGCTAGCCGAGAAGCTGTACTTTTAGTAAGTTCTGCGGTAGATTATTTTGTATGAGAAATAAGGTATAATTGCAACTGATGCCTTTAGAAGGGGCACTGGTTTCATCTGAATCACGCCGGTATTTATTACGCGGGTGATTGAGTTAACGGATTAGTGTCATGAGCTTAAACACAATTGTCAGTATCCTGAATATAGATTGTTTGATCGACAAGTCTATAAATGATCACGAATGGTTTTTATTTTATATACGTTCAAATTGATTGTAAAACCTATGAATTCCACTCAACGTTTTCGTTGACCAAATTTTTGGCATGTGTTTCAGGTAACCGCTGAAGTGTAGAATGGAGCATGCATGGGATGGATGTTGTGTGTATGGCTTGGAGTCCGCTTGTTTTTCCTCCTTTTTCTACTTAAACATTTTTTTAAAGTTTAATGTAATGTTGTTGTGAAACTGAAATTTTTGGGTTGAGATTCATGGGGACCGAAAACGCTAAACTCTGTTGTACCAAATTGGGGTTGGAAAAACCGTGGACATGTATCATCTAACAATTTTAAATTCAAGTTTTAAGTTGACGTCTTTTTAGCGTCGTTTGATATACCTTGTGTGCAATGAATACTGTGTAGCACCCATTGTTGTAGTTCCGCTGCGCATAGCAATTGTGGGGGTGTTACAGTTTTAGACCACCAGACTTCAAAAGCAAACCCACAACATCCACATCATTGCTCCACATCATTCACCTTCGATTACCTGAAACACAGGCTTAAACGAGTCAACAATAATGTTGAGCGAGTCCATAGGTTTAACAAATCACATTTGAACACAAGAGTAAAATCAATCATAATTATTTTATAGAATTGTCGTGCACACAATCTATATCAAGGCAAAACATCTTATAGCTGAATCTATACAATTGTATTTAAGCTCATGACATCGACCCCTTAACCAATTAGTCACCCACGCTAAATGCCAGCATGACTAGATGAAACTATTGCCCCTCTAGGGTATTAGTTGCTAGATATATACCCACATCTCATTCATCATAATTACCCCTCCAAGAGTTTACTCAACGTACAACCCTTGAACAAGATAGGGTGGTTAACCCCGTAGTACTACCATTTGAATAAGCTGCTATTCCCAACTCACAACATCAAGTCAGAACATAGTTAACGGTTCATGAAATTAGGGCCTTTAGCCACAAGGTACTCAATACAATTCAAGGCAACATTAGGCAACATTCGGGTCCAAACAATCAATCATGACTTGTGTTCATTTTATTTCAAATAGAATGTATCCCCCTCGCGGGTATTAAAACATTTAGTAGCTAGCATAAAAGCGAGGCTACAGACTCACCTTATTATAATAGACCTAGCGAGATGATCGTCGATGATAAGTGATGCAAGTCAAACACGAGAACTGCAACCTATCAAATAAGGCGCGTTCATTAATAATAGACTCGAGTAATATACCATACATAATAACATCAATATTAAAATCATAAATCACGACAAACCCGAAAGAAAACAATACAAGTGATACTATTGTACTTTTCTATATGTTTACTTTATTAATCTTTTCTTTCGATAAAAATCTGCCGGCACATACCAAATGTACAAGCTCATTTACCCCCCTTAAACACGTCAAAAGTTTATGATACTACTCAGAGAACTCACTTACTATCCATAGAAAGTCCTCTAAAAAGTTTGTCAAAAGATTTTACTTTTATGACTCCCTGCCCGACATATCTTTGAACTACAAAAACCAGACAGTTTTACTTCATCGACTCATACAATCATTTTGACTTCTCTAATCAACTTCATTTACAAAACCGACACTTAGGTTTGAAAATAGACTCACCAACCTAGATTTACATACTTTGAAAAGCCCTTGAATAATTTTGAAACTCATTCTATAGTTCCCGAGATTCGATCCAAATATCGACAACAACTTTAAATTGTGCTGATACTCGTCTCCTGGTACACGGATAATCAAACTATCATAACTTCTTCCTCGTTTGAAGTTAGAAGCTCTAATTTACGTCAAAATGAAGATAATAAAAAACTCCATTACTCTATCTACTTAGTTTAACCTTTTCCAAAACATAAGACATCTAAAAACAACCTCAACTCACTGCCCTAATTTACCCTCTAAAATCTCACATAAAATCATATTTTTGATCAATTCTAACCATTTTTCTAATCATCCTAATCCCCTAACATCAACATATATTAATCCTAACACTTGTATAAATCATAAAAAATAAAAAGCAAAAAATCAAAAGCAACTTCCTTCACAAAAAACAACATGATCCATACATAATTATCACTAGATAAACACATGCATGATCATCTAACCATCCTACCAACCCTAATTCTTAACCAAAATCAAAACTTCATGCATGTTGTAAATTTTTGCATCATAAGAATCACCTTTGAATTCTATGATGTGGTCTTGTTTTGTTTTTGGATTGATCAAGCTAAAAAAAATGATGGATTGGTGTGATGTTTAGGTCATGGTAGAGAAGAGAAAGAAAGAGGTGGAATGAAAAATTATAACTTGATACTATGTGTAAAAATTAGGTGAGAAAGGTTTATATATGGTGGGTGGAGGGCTAGTTTTGCCAATTTTGCATAGTTGTGGACCAAAATTTAAATAGTTTATTAAAAAGCGGGAAATGATTATCAGTCAATTTTGAAAATATTCACGAGGCTCGGGTTTCATAAAAATACTTCTCAAAAGTTAAAACGTATCACAAATATAATAATATCGTATCCCGGCTCGACTTAACACGTCATTAAAAAGAAAACATTGAAAACGACGAACATCGAACAATCGACAATAAAACGTAAAATATTGGGCATCCGTCAACATCACGCTTGCTAATACTCCTCATACTAAATAAAGACAAAATATAAGTCTCCTAACATTGGTTTAAACTTAAACCATCGAAAACAAAAATCATTCAAGCTCATCAAAAAATTTCAAAAATAGTCGTAAAATAAGATTAGGCAATGACCTTGGCTTCAGGTTATCACAACTATACTAAGAGAAGTATTATTGATAGAGTGAAGAAGTTGAAGCCTGTTGATAAAGGTAAGTCGGTAGTAAATTAGGAGAATCAAAATGAAGATGTTGGTGAGTGGAAAACTATGGGTAATAGGAGAGTGTATAAAAATGAGGGATGGGGCTCTTATGAGGTTAGAAATAGGGTGGTTGATGATACTAGTAGGGGTGGGTACATTGGCACAGGAAGAGGTGGTATGGGTAGGGGAGGTAGGGGTGTTGGAGACCAGAGATTGTATAGGGAGGGTAATGATCAGCGTAATGTGAGTAGGAAGAATAGTGTGGTAGTTAATGGTAATAAGGAAAACGTGGATCCTCAAGTGAATGAAACAAGTGTCATGGATGCTGATTATGGTAGTAATGTGGTAAGTAAAGGGAAAGGTAATAAGCCTTCAGTTTCTAAGAATAAGAATGGAATGAGTTATGCTGTGATGAAGGATAGTATTAGTAATAGATTTGCTACATTGAATGATGATGTAGGGGTTGATAAGAAATTAAAGTAGGAAGTGATGAAAAATAAAATTGATATGGCTTGTGAAACGGGGGTCCATATTACTACTATAGAAAAGGGCCATTGGGATGAAGAACTCAAAAGTTAATTTATTAAGAAGATGCAAGAAGTTACTAAGAAAGCCACTGTTAAAGAGCTTATGTCCAAAATTGATACTGTTAGTAAACAGATTGCATATAGTGATAAGATGATTGCTATGGAAGCTAAAAACATTTTGAATCAAAAGTTTAGGACGGTGATGGTTGATAAGAGATTAACAGAGAATGAAGCTTATCAAGAAGTGTATGAGGAATCTTATAATGATGAGCTTGATAGGATTAGTGTTTTGAGGTTAAGGAAACAATATGTTGAGGTGGAACTGTTTGTTAAGACCAAGCAAGTGTTTACAAGAAATGAATTGGATAAGTGGTTTGCTGATAAGATTGATTTCTATAAGGCCTCTATTGGAATTGATGCTTTTGTTCTTGCCACGAAAACTATGAAGAATGGTAATCAGGATGTAATGCAAGAGGATGTGGCTGTGGATTTGAGTGCTTCTGCTCAATTTGCTGCTAGCAATGTGGCCTCTAATGTTATGGATTATGATGTAGGTTGGTTGCAGAATATGACTGCTCCCTCCCTCCACTTGTGTAAGTATGTGTTTTATAATTGTTTATTGGATCTACTGTTCTCTTGGCGGGACTGGGTTTTGGCTCTGTAAGTGGATTTGGATGCAGCTTTTGTTCCCTTTTGTAACACCCCCAAATTTATACAACTCAGTTCAGCGGAAGACTAGTTGGTGTTACGGGATAGCACATTACTCACATCATAGACAACGCATAAAAATTGCGTCGTTTAATAATAAATCATTTCCATTCATAAATATCAAAGTTACATCGGTCCCAAGTCATATTAATTCATACAAAGTTTTACAAAGTATTTGAATGGAAAATATTGTTTAAGTGCGGGCCATGAATTCTTGTCGTCTTCCCGAGAATTACCTTCAAGTACCTGAGATAAAACATGTTAAAAGAAAAGGTCAGCGATAACGCCGAGTGAATTCATAGAGTTTAATAAATTCCATCAATATAAATTTGGTATAAAATTAGTACCAAAAATCAATTCATAAAAATCATTGTAATAGGCCGTAAAATAGCCAAAAATCATTTTATACAAATCCTTATCGAATATCATAATATAGGCATTTGCCTTAAAAATTATTATACGAGCCAATGTCGTAAAAACATCATACAATACGTCTTATGACGTTGTATAAAATCAAATAAAAACCGTTACATGAATATGGTTACGAAAACCAAAACACGAACATAATATCAATAGTATGACCCAGTATTGCTAGTCAGGCAATACATCGTAATTCGAAGCGTCTATTAGTATTTCGTTAATTCGGATTATTATAAGCCGCATGACATTGTTACCTTACTAAACCAACAACGGGTAGCTAACCCGATACCAATTTTGCCCATCTAAAGTAGCGTGTCGTCACAAAGGTCACGCTATGGAAATCTTCTCATACATTAATTCGCTTACCAATCAATGTGGCACGACGGGGATCAACCGTCAAGGCGCGAACTGGGGTGATCGTCCCCAAATACTACTATTAAATGCATAAGCGTCTACCAACTCCCGGTAGTTCACAATTCATGCTAATGGAACTTTTAGTGACATAACCTAACTTTAATAATCCATTTAATTTCATCTATCGGGTCCATTAATCATTTATCGGGTCATACAATCGGGTCATTCAATCATTCGGGTCCAAAATCAATAAACAAATAATCGGGACAAATGGTGTCCTATTTTATAAAATCTAACATGTTATCTCCCTCGCGGGTTTATAAAACATTTATAAAAACATTTAGAAGAGTGCGAGGCTATGAACTCACGTTGATGTGGGAAGGCGGTTATCGGCGATTCGGATGTACGGTACGTGCTTCAATCACGGAAACCTATATAAATAATAATCGGTCTTAGACGTTTGTCCAATGACTTTATAAAAATACCAATTATGTATACATATGATGATTATATATATATGATGATCAAGTGGGTTTACATATTCTCGTTTACTCATTTTAGAGTTATGTGTTGATAACTTTTATACTAGTTTTCTCGTTTTACCTATTTACGTGTTTTAGGTCCAATAAGCCTATTATAAGTTCTTAACTTGTATTAATCCTTTTTGTACTTATATTATCAGTACATACACTTTCAAGTTGGGCCCAAATGGGTTAAGCCCAATAAGTTCTTTTTATGGGTGTTTATCTTATTTAGTCCAATTATTAGCCCAAGTATTAGTCCAATATGTTTACTTAGCTTGTTAATGTCCGTATGCCCTATAGTTCGGGTTTTATCGGTTTTTACTTGTTATACATGTCTATATATCAGTATATAAGTTTTATAAAGTTTTCATTAGACGGGTCCAACCATCTAAGTTTTGTTTAACAAAAACGTTAATTTTACGACAATAGCCGAAAAAGTCGTAAAAATCATGTTTATAATTTTTATTACTTATAAACATTATTTCACCATCATTTATATAATTTATCCATTTGATTAACCTTTTTTCTTATGGTTTTTCACCTTTTTATCCATGATTATCAAAAACAAATCCCCACATAACATTTTTATCATCATATAATCATCATAAATATATACAATAGGAAATAAAATACATGTTTACATAATCAAAATAACAAGAAGTTGAGGAGGACAATCTTTATACCACCATGATGATGTAGGTTGATCAAAACATGGATTTTGATGGAGAAACTTGTGATGCACCAAGACCATCTTCATGACCACCATGCTTCCTAAACTCCTTGTGGAAAATCAGCCCCAAGACACCAAGAAAACTCCTCCATGGATGTTATAATCACCACCATTCAAGAGAGCTTCAAAAGGGCTTCAACATATGTAGAAATAACATAGGATTTCATGGTTGATTTTTGATCAAAGTGTTGTTTATGGTGTAAGAGTGGACGGCCAAAATAAGTGTGAGAGAGAGAGGAGAGTTGTTTTGCATGAGAGAAATGAAAACCATGGTTTGTGTTTGTGGTTTTGTGTTGTAGAAAGCTTCATTGTGAAGCTAAGACAAGTGTAAGCCTTTTGGCTAAAGTTTTGACACATCAAGGGTAGTAGTGGCTTGTTTAAGGCCGGTTTTGAGTGGGGTGGGACAAGTGTCCCACTTGTCTCATCCCATTTATTTACGGGTATTCCTCGATTCTAGTTTCCTCAATTTGCATGCCCTCGGGTCGTTTTACGAAAAACGTTTTTATAAATTATGAATCAACGTCACAAAACGAATCCAATAAAATTTGTTTCATCAAAAACGGAGTTCGAAAACGTAAATACGTAATCCTAAGGTTTCCGGTTTAGTCGTAAAGGACGTTAAAATAAAATCGTAAGTCCTAATCTCTTCTCGTAAATTTGTGAGTTTATGAACCAACACAAATTTAAAACTCCAAAATAATATTCACGGATAAATTTATTTTCTGAAATGTCGGACTGTCACCAAAGACGGTGTACGTAAACGTAAGCACGTAACGTAGAATCCTCCGGTTTAAACGTAGTCGATGCTACTCCAAGACGTAAGTCCAAATTTCTTCCCAAAAATATGTGAGTTCATATTTTAACATTAAAATAATATTTTCAAATAAATATTGAGAATAAAATATCAATCATAAATTGACGGATTGTCACAGCATTTACCCCTAAACAGGATCTTTGTCCTCAAAGATCATCTTACCTTACTACTCGCTTCTTATAGAGTTAAAGCCATGTGGGTATTTCCTCCACATTCGGTCTTTTCTCACAAGTGCAATTCATTACAATACGCGAGTTCTATCAAACATTTCTACGGGAATAAGATCAGGCTTAATGTTGACTTACTTTCTCTATCCATGATGTTCACGGGTTTTTTTTATGAATGCAACTTTACGCCGATCTAGGCTCTACTAAGAATAATCAGATTCTCACTGATATTCCATCAAGTTCGATTTACGAAACAGAATTCACGCAGTTCTTGAAGTCCTAGGGTAGATCCAGCTTATATGCCTTTCAATCCCAACTTTTACATCATTTCAATGGTCCCATACAACGGGGACTTATATCCCATGATTTGTCAGATCATGAATTCATATTTCCAAGGTTAAAAATTGTGGCATAACTTCGCTACCCATTTGGCACTTCAAGGTCTACATTTCACATTCACATAACCTCTTGCCCACTATCGGCAGTTAATAATCAAATCCTAATTTCAACAATCATTTCAGATCTCGCGGGTCGGGTATTTTGCAAGGATAGGTTCGCCATCATAGGAAACCTTAAATCTAAAAGACATGTCCAACTCACAATGGGTATATGTCGGGTGTCTTCATCTCAACTCCTGCTTACAGATGCTCTAATTTCTAAATCTTAACAAGATTCGATCTTGATCCTAATACGATGATTATCAATGATAATCTCTCCAAAGGAAAACGATTATACGGTCTATTACCAAAGGTCAATCATTCAAACATAAAACATCACTTATATTACTTTGTATCGTTACTTTACCTCGTCCCTTCGATTTAGGGTGGTACATAGTACTCTCATCAAGGTTCGTTCTCAATGATTTCTAAGCAAATCTCTAGAAATTCGATGCGAAGCGAGGATCTTGATATAGATGATCGATACAGGCATGCTACGTTTACATAACTCTTTTGCATTTATCATTAACGAGAATGACATTAGCAGATTTGGTCAGTCTGTCGACGATGACCCAAATCGAATCAAATTCAGATGATGACCTTTGCAATAGCTAGACGTTTACTAATGTATGAGGCGATGTCTGCCTTCATAATTGCCATTAGTACAACTTCTTCAGACAAAGATACTTTTAGTCATAAAATGACATACATATAATACTTATACTTACAAATTCCAACATAACTATATCTCACAATCCTCCATATTTAGACAATCACATGTGGTCTTTTAAAATATTTAACGCTATCGGCTTCTCAATTCTGATGGTTCACATTAGCCGTGAACCCCTTTGATTATCTATATTATCCTTCTAATAAGCATTGTTTTTTTTTATATTGTTCGGCGAATTATTTTGCACGTTCATTATTAGGAAATATATCCTAATTGGTTCTTTATCCTTTTTATATAATATGTCAGTATCTATATTCACTTCTCATGATGATGTAATTATCATGTCCACAATTCACTCAGATATTCTTTCTATATTATGCGTCAGTAATTACGTTCACTTCCCTAATGAAATAAATATCTTAACCGTATTTATTCAAAATTCTTCCTTCATATCTTCTAGGTTTCAGTTTCGTCTCAACTATCATTTTTATTAGTTTTTCTCAATCCGGCGTCTAAAGCGTCGATAATTATTATAATTAATTAAATAATTATTAGTTAATTTTTATGAAGCGTAAACGTAAAAGTTTTAAATTTCTAATTTTGTCCAATTATATAAAAATGGTTCAAAATGAGTTTGAATTTGGTTAACATGATCTTTATTGATTTATCGAAAACAATTAATATGATCTGTAATTGTTCCAAAATCTTTGTTTATAATTTGGTCAAAGTTTTCTTAGTTGAAAAGCAAAAATTTTCGTTTTAAGTTTTCAGGTTATGGTATAAATGGTTTTACTCAATCCTTTTTAAGTTATCTGGAGGTATACACAAACATTTACCCCTAAACAGAAGTTTTGTTAAATGGTTTGTGTATAAGGGAATAACCCCTTAAAATCCTTTGTTAAAACAATTGTCAAAACATATTTCCATTTCTTTTTGGTAAAATCCAAAGTCTTGAAAGGGCTCTTAATTTTTGAAGAGTCTATATACATATATCTTATCGTCATTAATCCAAAGGTCATTTTATGTAAAAGATTAAGTTTTTAATCCCATGTTAAATATTTAAGGTACATGTTCTTATTGTTCGGCCAATTCAGGGCAATCTATAATTAATTATTAACTCCTTCTTATGCTTATAAACAAACAAATGGTCCTTAATGATCACGAGCATGAATTTATCAAACTACAGCCTACACACGTGATTCACCAAATTTATGAATGCTACATGTGTATTAGTCAATCCAAACGTCACCACGTGAAACTTATAATGTTCATTACAAGTACCGGATGTAGTGATTGGAATAGATAATCCTTTTCACAGATGCGAAGTTGATGATAACCATGCTGAGGATCAAATTTGCTAGAACCTTGTAAATGATCGAACAATTCTTCCATTTCGAGTTATGGATATCGTTTTCGATTGTCAATTTACTCAATTCACAGTAATCTATAAATATAAGGAATGATAACACCATAGCTCTTCATGATGACAGGCTTGGTAGAATAAAATCTTTCTCCGACAACTTTCTCAGTTGTACGATAATTCCTTTAATTTAGATGGTGCTGACGTACAGTGCACAAGCCATAGGTGTAGCACCGGGAATATAATCAAATACCAAATTATAGTTGCCTTAATGGCGAAAGTCTAGGTAATTCATTAACAAATACTTCCTAAAGTTTCAGATATCATAAACATCTTTTAATAAATTCATATTAGGTTCTTCTAGATTACAATATCTATAACTAGTTCGCAACTATTCACAGTATAATCTCAAGTCTAAATATAGGATATCGTCATCTACCAATAATTATTTATATCACTTTTGATAATCAACATCTTATCTTTTAGGGGCATTCTACTCGAGTTCCCATCAATTAAGACAATGTCGTCATGTCATAATCAATCAATCCATTCTACTGGCACTATCAACTTTCCAGTTTCATTGCCGTAGATAAGATGTGAACTTCCCAAAAGACTAATAATAACTCATAATCCTTCACAAGTTCAAGGATATCTGGAGACACAACTAACCTTAGAAGAGTAAGGTTAACACATAATCTACGCGAGAGAATTTCAACCCAGACACAGACGAAAACATTTAACGAATATGAATATATCCCATGTTTTCATGATTCGAGTACGCATTCGAAAGCTCCTCGGATCGTTACCCAGGTCATTCAAATGAAATCAAATCATAAGAAATGATAAGAACGTCAATACATCCAGTCGGGTATCAACACTCGGTAATCAAATACTTTTCCTAAGAATCTCACTACGGGAGAATTGGACAAGAAGGGAATATCAATTGTCAAATAAGACAAATTCCACAGATGAGTAAATTTTACTTAGAAGAATAAATGGTACGGGCACATATGTAGGTGTCCCTATCAATATGTCCCTATTTTTCACTTCTTGCAGATCTCATAAAATTTTAATCTTTCACAATCTTCAAAGAAAATGTAGTGTTTATTCATTAGTTTTATGGTGACTACTAATCAGCCTTGCATAGTCCATTCCAAATTGTATGTAGGCGCGCAACTATATACAATTTCAAGATTAACGATGCAATACTCAGTTCGTCAAAACTTTATCATCATGTTTATAATGAAAACATTTTCATGCTTAATAAGAATCAAGAATAAATTTACAAAGATTTTCTTTATCATGAAAACAATTAAGTTTTCCAAGGTGTTTTATAAACAACCTCATTTTGATAACAATCACTTATAAATCTCACTTTAAATAATCCATATAGTGTTGAATATCCAATTTTCCTCAAGGGATACTGTTTTAACTTTATAAAAACAATGTGTGATCTGCAAAAGAGTGATGGAAAGATGTTCACCAAGAACTAACTTCAATATATATCAGGAAATGAGCTTAGCCAAATAATCATGAGGTTCATGATCTCGATGGCACTCAGGAATACAAAGAGAATAATCTACAACGTAACTCAATTCGAGATGAGTACTTGTTCAATGGTTGCATCACTAATGCGAACATTAGGAAAGAGCAAGAAAATATAGATAACATCGATACATGTAGAATTTAGTAATCAAAGGTAGTCTTTTTCATTAATCATAAACAAGTCAAAATTGTACCGTAACACATTACGTGTCACTATGTCATACAATTCTCATAACTCATCCTACCAACTGATATCTCAGTTAAGTTAGGGATTATTTTTAAAAGATACCACAATGAATACTAATCTACAAGAGTCATTAGGTGTTCCACATGTCCCGGAAGATCCATCGGTCCCAATTTAAGAAGAAGATTTCTTCAATTTATTTCTTGGACACTGGGCATCCTCGTTAGTGGACAATGGCCTAGGAACAACACTTAACACAAACCTACAATCATTTAAAACCTCATAATTCAATCAAATAACTTAACGACTTATATTAACAATCTCATATTCCATATAGGTTAAGTTTCACTTTATTCAAGTTTCAACCAACTTTATACTCAATTCGATATCCTACCTCATTCTCCAATACTTACAACCTTATTCTTCGGCCTTGTAAAGGCAATACAATCTCAATATGAATCAACACTTAATTTCCAATCCTATTAGATCTTACAACAACAATTATCAAATGAGTCATTAATATGAAATGACTTGATCATTCTACTAGACTTCTCGGAAAGGTACTAGTGCCATGAGGCTTTTGGGTACTGGTTCCAAATGACAGCCTCAAGTGAAACATTCACCCTTTCGATTCTGATTTAAGAACTGGATGACAACGAATCAGATGACATCTTTCTAGGTGGTAATGTTTTGTCAAACTCCACTCTGTAAGAAAAGATCGTCATGACATCGATATCAGATTTAATCTCGCCAATTCTTTTTCAATATCACAATCAACTAATATCTACATTTCTACGAATATCAACCATTTGTTGGGATCATAAATATCCACAACTTGGTTTAGATCTAGGATAACTAGAATTCCTACGAGAATAGCTTCGATTAATTTACTAAGGGAATTTAGGGTACATTGTGACAATCTACGTCGTATAAATACCTCGTATAAATATCAAAATAATCATCAAACAATCATGTAATAAAATTACATCATATATATATAATCCAAGTTATATATATTAAAATAACACTTCTCAGTCTTGGCCTTGTCGGTAACTCGGGAATTCTTCGGCACCGTTATAGTCAAAAGATTTTTAGACATTTTTAGAAAAATGTTTATAGTTAAAAGATTTTGAAAAGTTTTATTCAAAACCATAGTTTTAAAAATCTTTCGTTCTCTATAACGAGAGCTCTGATACCAAACTGTAACACCCCCAAATTTGTACAACTCAGTTCAGCGGAAGACTAGTTGGTGTTACGGGATAGCACATTACTCACATCATAGACAACGCATAAAAATTGCGTCGTTTAATAATAAATCATTTCCATTCATAAATATCAAAGTTACATCGGTCCCAAGTCATATTAATTCATACAAAGTTTTACAAAGTATTTGAATGGAAAATATTGTTTAAGTGCGGGCCATGAATTCTTGTCGTCTTCCCGAGAATTACCTTCAAGTACCTGAGATAAAACATGTTAAAAGAAAAGGTCAGCGATAACGCCGAGTGAATTCATAGAGTTTAATAAATTCCATCAATATAACTTTGGTATAAAATTAGTACCAAAAATCAATTCATACAAATCATTGTAATAGGCCGTAAAATAGCCAAAAATCATTTTATACAAATCCTTATCGAAAATCATAATATAGGCATTTGCCTTAAAAATTATTATACGAGCCAATGTCGTAAAAACATCATACAATACGTCTTATGACGTTGTATAAAATCAAATAAAAACCGTTATATGAATATGGTTACGAAAACCAAAACACGAACATAATATCAATAGTATGACCCAGTATTGCTAGTCAGGCAATACATTGTAATTCGAAGCGTCTATTAGTATTTCGTTAATTCGGATTATTATAAGCCGCGTGACATTGTTACCTTACTAAACCAACAACGGGTAGCTAACCCGATACCAATTTTGCCCATCTAAAGTAACGTGTCGTCACAAAGGTCACGCTATGGAAATCTTCTCATACATTAATTCGCTTACCAATCAATGTGGCACGACGGGGATCAACCGTCAAGGCGCGAACTGGGGTGATCGTCCCCAAATAGTACTATTAAATGCATAAGCGTCTACCAACTCCCGGTAGTTCACAATTCATGCTAATGGGACTTTTAGTGACATAACCTAACTTTTATAATCCATTTAATTTCATCTATCGGGTCCATTAATCATTTATCGGGTCATACAATCGGGTCATTCAATCATTCGGGTCCAAAATCAATAAACAAATAATCGGGACAAATGGTGTCCTATTTTATAAAATCTAACATGTTATCTCCCTCGCGGGTTTATAAAACATTTATAAAAACATTTAAAAGAGTGCGAGGCTATGAACTCACGTTGATGTGGGAAGGCGGTTATCGGCGATTCGGATGTACGGTACGTGCTTCAATCACGGAAACCTATATAAATAATAATCGGTCTTAGGCGTTTGTCCAATGACTTTATAAAAATACCAATCATGTATACATATGATGATTATATATATATGATGATCAAGTGGGTTTACATAATCTCGTTTACTCATTTTAGAGTTATGTGTTGATAACTTTTATACTAGTTTTCTCGTTTTACCTATTTACGTGTTTTAGGTCCAATAAGCCTATTATAAGTTCTTAACTTGTATTAATCCTTTTTGTACTTATATTATCAGTACATACACTTTCAAGTTGTGCCCAAATGGGTTAAGCCCAATAAGTTCTTTTTATGGGTGTTTATCTTATTTAGTCCAATTATTAGCCCAAGTATTAGTCCAATATGTTTACTTAGCTTGTTAATGTCCGTATGCCCTATAGTTCGGGTTTTATCGGTTTTTACTTGTTATACATGTCTATATATCAGTATATAAGTTTTATAAAGTTTTCATTAGACGGGTCCAACCATCTAAGTTTTGTTTAACAAAAACGTTAATTTTACGGCAATAGCCGAAAAAGTCGTAAAAGTCATGTTTATAGTTTTTATTACTTATAAACATTATTTCACCATCATTTATATAATTTATCCATTTGATTAACCTTGTTTCTTATGGTTTTTCACCTTTTTATCCATGATTATCAACAACAAATCCCCACATAACATTTTTATCATCATATAATCATCATAAATATATACAATAGGAAATAAAATACATGTTTACATAATCAAAATAACAAGAAGTTGAGGAGGACAATCTTTATACCACCATGATGATGTAGGTTGATCAAAACATGGATTTTGATGGAGAAACTTGTGATGCACCAAGACCATCTTCATGACCACCATGCTTCCTAAACTCCTTGTGGAAAATTAGCCCCAAGACACCAAGAAAACTCCTCCATGGATGTTATAATCACCACCATTCAAGAGAGCTTCAAAAGGGCTTCAACATATGTAGAAATAACATAGGATTTCATGGTTGATTTTTGATCAAAGTGTTGTTTATGGTGTAAGAGTGGACAGCCAAAATAAGTGTGAGAGAGAGAGGAGAGTTGTTTTGCATGAGAGAAATGAAAACCATGGTTTGTGTTTGTGGTTTTGTGTTGTAGAAAGCTTCATTGTGAAGCTAAGACAAGTGTAAGCCTTTTGGCTAAAGTTTTGACACATCAAGGGTAGTAGTGGCTTGTTTAAGGCCGGTTTTGAGTGGGGTGGGACAAGTGTCCCACTTGTCTCATCCCATTTATTTACGGGTATTCCTCGATTCTAGTTTCCTCGATTTGCGTGCCATCGGTTCGTTTTACGAAAAACGTTTTTATAAATTATGAATCAACGTCACAAAACGAATCCAATACAAATTGTTTCATCAAAAACGGAGTTCGAAAACGTAAATACGTAATCCTAAGGTTTCCGGTTTAGTCGTAAAGGACGTTAAAATAAAATCGTAAGTCCTAATCTCTTCTCGTAAATTTGTGAGTTTATGAACCAACACAAATTTAAAACTCCAAAATAATATTCACGGATAAATTTATTTTCTGAAATGTCGAACTGTCACCAAAGACGGTGTACGTAAACGTAAGCACGTAACGTAGAATCCTCCGGTTTAAACGTAGTCGATGCTACTCCAAGACGTAAGTCCAAATTTCTTCCCAAAAATATGTGAGTTCATATTGTAACATTAAAATAATATTTTCAAATAAATATTGAGAATAAAATATCAATCATAAATTGACGGATTGTCACACCTTTGTGGTTGAGTTTTAAGATTGCTCAAGAATTATGCATGTGATATCTTTCTGAGGTAGAATGGGGGTTGTGGTATTGCTTTTGCTATGCAAGGTCCTGGTCATTGACCAAGTTTTTGGTTATGCTGATTAGAATTATGTTATAGACTTATGTTTAAAGTTAAAGTATAGGTTTCCTTATGTTTCTTGGAGTTTGTATGAGGAGTATGTACCTAACTCATTTTGTGTTTGTTATTTTTGGTCATTGAGTATGGGATTTTTCCATGCCAATTCTTGTTTGCTAGAGCTTTTAGTTAGGGGTGTGTCCTAACTGTTTTTGTAAGCTTTGAGCTGGTTGTACTTTTCCTTTGTGGCTCTTTTCTTAATAAATTTACCTTTTAAGAAAAAAGGAATTCCTGCAAATGTTGTTGGTCAGACTAAGCCTGATGTGGTGCAACCTAATAGGTCACCTCGGGGACCCGATGTGCCACCGACTGGTCGTTACGATCAGTGACATGTTCGTTCTACCATGCCCACATGTGAAGCTTAATGATAACGACCTAATTATACATATCCAACCTATCATTATAATGCCACTTTGTAGTATTAATAAGAGCTTCTGATACTCAATATGTTGTGTTCTATATGCAGATATAACATTTTAAGGAGCAAAGTGAAGATATACAAAGAAGGGGCCACAATATGCAATAAAGCCAAAGTTATTAAAAGAAGATTCTGAATCGCCCAGAAGTGCAGCGCACAAACTTAGAAGTGCGGCGCACATTCTCGTCTCCAAAGTGCGGCGCACTTTCGGAGAAGTGCGACGCACATTTGACCCCAGACAACACTGTAAATAGAGGCCATTTCCACTCATTTTACACACACCTCTCTCTCTCAATACTCCATAGCTCGAGTATTTTATCCCTTTTAGTAAATTTTCAGTATTATCCACTTTTGGGAGATACTTGTAACGAGAGTATTCCAATCTTCGATTCTTGGAGGAACGATACAATCGTGACACTTGTGTACTCGTTTATTCAATCCAATCTAAGTATGATGTTCTCTTACTCTTTTCCAATTGTTACTTTGATTGCCATGTTAAGCTAAGCTATTTATGACTATATGGGTATGTGACTATAATTAGTGATGATGCTATGATATGATCCTTTATAAATGATTTCAAGCTAATGTTGTAGAACCATTTTACCTCCTAGTTCTACAAACCATATTTTATCTAAGTTGATTTGTTACGATAGTTTGGCGTTGAGAAACGCAAATTGCTATAATAAGTTTTCTAGAACTTGTCTATGGTCATGAATCTTTGGTTGGAGAAATCCGCTTAGAAACTTGATAAAATATTAAACTTGTTGGCAACTTGTTTTGAGCTTAGTCTCTTAAATAAAAATAAGTCTTGAATCAACCCAAGTAAATTGTGTAAACGTAGTTTTGACGAAAAAGGATTATCACGCTTTACCTACATAAACTATTAATCATAAGATTCAAAGCTATTTAGGGGTGATCCGGAGGTCGGGGAGGATAAAGGAAATGTTTAGACATTTTAAAGAGAGAAAGTGATAAACAAAGGTGTAAGAATGATACACACGACTTATAAGAACAAGAAATAGAGATGATGAAGAACAAGATTAAACCAAAAAAGAAAGATTAGATTAAGAAGAATAAAAGAGAAAAACAAAGAGTTGTGATTTCCTAGTGAAAGAAAGTTATGAGGTTTCTCTCTCTACTAACAATGGAATGGAAAACACACGCCACAAATGAGGTGCCTTAGGCCTTTTATACTATATGTCTAATGTATGGAAGGCCTTCCTCATTTGTGAGTTGGGGACTTATTCCCGTTACATACATAACATTATGCTAGAACTCTCAACACCGTTGAGTAGCATTTTCCACGAGCTTCGCAACGGTATATTATATGACCATCACTTTAAATACTTCTAACAATCTCCCCCTAAGGGGTGGTCATGTAATATGTGACTTCACTTCTTTGGTGTTGTTGACTTTGAAGCTCGTTGTCTTGAGAGTTCCTTCATTGTTCCTTTCATGACTTGTGATCTTGGATCTTTGATCTTTGCCTGACTTGATCTTTAAGCTTTGCCAACTTGTGTTCTTTTGTCTTTTCCCACATACTCGTAGTTTGCATAGTCTTGAAAGCTTGTTAACAATCTCACTTGATAATCCGAGTAGCGGAAGTCATTGTTTGAGATGTTCTTGAGCTTTCTTCTTTTACATGAGCATGTGGTCTTGAATTACGACTTCTTGAAGTTACGCCACCGTTTGCATTCCTCCGGTTTCCCATTATACAGTAAGAATACTATACCTGTGATTAGGTAAGTTCAAAGAACTTCCTTGACAGGGTTTCCGGCTGTGGTAGCCATTCTCAGTACTTGAATTTATCGAAAGATAACTCATAGTAAAGAGTGAATCATACAGTTCCATTCTGCTGATTAAGTCGTCAATTCAATTTCCTGGAACAAGTTTGAATCAATTAAGAATCAAACCATCGTTGCTTTCCAATTGACACAAGTTCGCACAAGTTACCTACCGCAGTGTTGTTTGATGATGACACTGGAAGGATTTCCATTCGTCACTGTAAATACTGAAAAGTATTACTCTGAATGTTCTGGCAAGATCATAAAGATATTGCGTAGAGACCTGGAGCGAGTTTGAATCAATTAAAAATCAAACCACTGTTGCTTTCTAGTTAGCATATGTTTAATTCAAACTGAATCGTACATATGACCTACCGCAGTGTTGTTTGATGCTAACACTGGAAGGATTTCCATTCATCACTATGAATACTAGAGAGTATCACTCTGAATGTTCTAGCAATACCACAAGGATAGAGCGTAGGACTCTGTAAATTATCGCTTGTGTTCTAATGATGAACAACAATTGATATAAGGAATAAGTGTCCTAATGAGATTTTTGATGAATCTCGTTGGCTCTAGACTCTATAAGTGCACGTTTATTAGGTGATCGGAGGCTGGAGCAGACTGCCACCTTTTCAATATCTACTATCTCGGAGTGAGAAAGTTGATAGAAATGAGTTGAACTACGTGACAATAAAACAAACTTATTTTAAGAGAAGCTTGAGTAGGCTGGGAAGGGTTGTGCTTTGCATCACTGGGTCCATGATGCTTTGTCTTCATTACCAGAAATCATCAACGTGATTCTGATAGTAGATGTATTGACCCGGTTTCTGCCTAAGTTGTATGGAGGGATTCTTTCTTTACACCCTTTATCCTTACATTTCTTTTTCATTCTTCAACCCCTTCAATGCTTACCAAGACGTCATAACTAGCACCTTGTTGTGATTGTTCCAGTGCTAGGTTAAGTCATTAGTCGGCATTTTTCCCGTACACTCAACTACTCTATCTTTCCTAAGGACATCTAAATTCTAATGGATTGTCCTTGGGAAGATCCCTCCGGTTCTGGTTGGATCATAGGACGAATACCTAACCACCTTTTGACACCAATACTGTCGTGAATTAATGTGTTGAAGGGTATAGATATCACCAAAAAACCTGTTGAAAAAGCAATCAAGGTGTTGATGAAATCAGAATTTACACCTTGAAGGTTTTTTGTATCACCCAAAACGCTCCCCCTACATATGTGCATCAAAAACGGAAAGGTTTTTGCACATTTTAGGAAGAGAAAGCACTTATATCAAAGATCTTATCCAAGATAACACATTTTAATCACTATTCTCCCCCTCAAAAATTGCATGAAATTGAGATTTTTGTGAAACTAGTGATGAAACATGGAGAGAATAATGTGTCATGAAACTTTGGAACAAATGTTTATGAAATCATTATACTCCCCCTCGAAGAGAGATTCTATTTAAATAGGGGAGTATATGAGCACCTTGTTTTGAAATACCTTGAAAAATTATGCTCAAAAGTCCGAGAAAATTGAGTTCATGAGCTTAAAACTTTGAATGTTTTGATATAAGCTCATGACCGAGAAAAGCGAATTTCTCGTTGTTGAGGATAAGTCAAAGACTTTCCTTTCTTTGGGGACCGGGTTATAGTCTGACATGTGACTATAAGCCATTATGAGAAGAAAAGTAGAAAAGACATGTTTTGAAAACATTTGAACTCTCATTCGAACTTTATGTACGTACCCGTGTCGTTATTGAGCGACATTTCTAAGTACGTCCATATTATCGATGCTGAGAGACATGTCGAAGAAGAATATTTTTGGTATTTTTGAAAGATTTTCTCATTTTTTATTTTGTTTTTATAGGTTTTATATTTTTGTATTTTGATTTTATGATAGATATATACAAGATTACTACGAATGTGCAAGACGTTCAAGTTCATCTGGAGTGAAACTACGCATACCAAGTCGACGAACCAAGAATTCAAATCTGTCTTGAGATAGAGCTTTGGTGAAGATGTCGGCTAGTTGGTAGTCCGTCTTGACAAAATACAGTTCGATCGTTCCTCTTTCCACATGCTACTTAATGAAATGGAATCGGACAGCTATGTGCTTGGTCTTGGAGTGTTGGACCGGGTTGCAGGATATGGCTATGGCTGATTGTGAATCACAATAAATAGGAACTTTGTTAAAGTGAAAGCCATAATCCGTGAGTTGTGTTCTCATCCAAAGGACTTGAGCACTACACACGGATAGAGACACATATTCTGCTTCCGCGGTGGACAACGCCGTACAGTCTTGTTTTCTTGAAGATCAGCTCACTAGCTTCTCGCCTAAGAATTGTGCTCCACCGGAAGTGCTCTTGAATGTATCATGACACCCTGCATGGTCGGCATCTGAAAAACCAGTTAGATTAAAACCAGAATCCTTCGTATACCAGAGACCCATGTTAATGG
Source organism: Glebionis coronaria (assembly GCA_025667525.1). Taxonomy (NCBI): domain Eukaryota; kingdom Viridiplantae; phylum Streptophyta; class Magnoliopsida; order Asterales; family Asteraceae; genus Glebionis; species Glebionis coronaria. The sequence continues at coordinate 166,339,238 of CM046879.1, forward strand.
TTCCTTGGAGACAACGAAAGATCCTTCTAACCTCCTTGAGTTGCTTCTCGGTTGGCTTCGCCTGGTACCGAGCACATAAACAAGTAGCATGCACAATGTCCGGTCTGCTTGAGGTTAAGTACATAAGGGACCCGATCATGCTTTGGTATTTTGTAGCATCTACAAATGCCCTTTCTTATCCAAATCAAGCTTGTGTTTAGTGTCCATTGGAGTACCAATAGGATCACAGTTTTCCATGCCAAATTTCGTTAGAATCTCAAGCACAAACTTGGACTGATTTATGAAAATACCACGGGGGGATTGGTGAACTTGGAGACCAAGAAAGAACGTCATTTCCCCCATCATGGACATTTCGAATCAACTTATCATAAGGTCGGCAAATAATATGGAATATCTTGGGTTAGTAGAACCAAATATAATATCATCTACATAGACTTGAGCCACCAAGATGTCGTTGCCGTAGTGCATGATAAACAACGTTGGATCAATGGTTCCTTTGCTGAAGCGATTTTGTAGAAGAAATGATGATAATTCGTGGTACCATGCCCTCGGTGCTTGTTTCAAACCATAAATTGCATTTTTCAACTTGTAGACATGGCTTGGATGTTCGGTATTGGTGAAACCTTCAGGTTGACATACATACACATCTTCTTTTAACGGCCCATGCAAGAAAGCCGTCTTCACGTCCATTTGATACACAGTGAATGATTTGTGTGCAGTGTATGCCAAGAAAATCCTAATAGCTTCCATTCGAGCAACCGGAGCGAAGGATTCTGCGAAATCAATTCCCTCATGTTGTTTATAACCTCTCACGACTAAGCGAGTCTTGTTCCTAATGAATGTTTGCTCCTCATCCATCTTGTTTTTAAATAACCATTTCAGAGTAAGGGGATCGATATTGTCTGGTCGAGGTACTGACTCCCATACATCAAGTCGGATGAACTGATTGAGTTCTTCGTGCATAGAATCAATCCATGATGCATCGGTCATTGCTTCTTTCACACTTGCTGGTTTCATTGTGCTGACTGATAGTGCATAGATACACAAATTACCGTTGGTACGCAGCTGATTTCGTGTTGAGACTGGTCGTGAGAGATTGCCAATCACTTAAACCAAAGGATGATTCTTTGTCTATTTGTGTTCATGTGGAAGTGTATGAGAAACTTGTTGCGAGCTCGACGGATCCACATATGGTGATGAAGGCTGAGTAGAACTTGTGGAAGCCGCAAATGGATTAACAAACTCGTGTTTGTTGAGCATCGCATTGTTTGCATTTTCAGCAACTATTTCATTCTGAACATGAACATGATTAGGAATTTGCTGAGAATGTTGTTGAGTTGCGTCAGTATTCAGAGAGGTGAGTGGAAAATTTGGAAGCAATACGGTTGAGGTTGACGTAGATGGTGCAGAAGTAGATGCCGTTGGTGTAGATGCAATCGGGGGTTCTTGAACTACCATAGCAGGTGTAGCCGGGGCATTTTGAGGAACACCAAATGACGAAGGACCCTCCATATATTCATCATAAATTGGCCCAAATAAAACTTCCAAGTCACGTTCTGAAGATTGTAACGATGAGATTGATGACGGTGCAAATTGAAGCGCGAGTCCTGAACTTACGTGTCCAGAACTCTGACCTTGAAGCTCGGGATGTGAACTTCTATGTTGAGAGGCCATACCCGAGAGTTCATCAAAGGTAACATTCATAGTCTCCATTACCTTTCTTGTCCTTTGATTATAAACCCTGTAAGCACAAGCAGTTGAAGAATAACCAATAAAAAACCAATATCACCTTTAGGTTCAAGTTTACCGATATCTTCACGATCATTCTTCGGATAACATAATGCACCGAAGACATGTAAAAATGAAATATCCGGTTTTCTTCGATTAATGATCTCATAAGGTGTTTTGTTGAAACGGGTGTGAACAATGGAGCGGTTTTGAGTATAACATGCAGTTGTTATAGCGTCGGCCAAAGGAATAACGGTGCACTAGAGGAGAAAAGCATCGTCCGAGCAGCTTCAACTAACGTATGATTCCTCCGTTCCACAACTCCATTCTGCTTTGGAGTTCTTACAGCCGAAGTTTGATGAGAAATCCCAACTTCGTCAAAATAAGCTTTTAGTTTCTGATTGGTGAATTCTGTGCCGTTATCCGTTCTCACAATAATGACAGGGGCTTGCAGTAGTACTGATGTTTTCTTCAAGAAGTTAATAATTACATCAGGGGCTTCATCTTTTGATGCAAGAAAATGAACCCATGTGTAACGAGAATAATCATCCACAATTACTAGGACATACCGCTTTCCATTAATGCTTTTGATTCTCATTGGGCCACACAAATCCATATGTAAGAGATGTAACCTATCCGTTGAGTTGGGAACAGGTTTGGGTTTGTGAGGCTTCTTCTTACTTTTACCTTGCTCACAGGAAGGACAAAGATGGTCTTTTGTATATTTAAACTTTGGAAGACTGGTAACGAGATCATCTTTCGCAAGTTGGGTGATGGCATTGAAATTGAGATGAGATAACCTTTGATGCCATAACCATGAATTTCTTGATGTGGCTCGTGCCATGAGACAAATTGGAGAAGCAGCAGCCATTTGAAAAAGATCAATGGTGTAAAGGTTGGTGGTACAATTTCCTTTCAACAAATCAATTCCTTTAAGATCTCTTACAAAACATGTATGACTTCTGAAAGCAACATCCAAGTCCGAATCACAAAATTGACCAACCGAGAACAAATTATGTCCCAAGCCATCAACAAAAGATACTCTGGTGATGATTATATTTCCCCAATGAAGAACACCATAGCCTAGAATTGCCGCAACATGATCATTTCCAAATCGAACAGTTCCAATGAAACGCCATACAAAGTTCTTGAGAAGGCTTCGATTCCCAGTCATATGTTTGGAACAGCCCGAGTCCACGCACCAGAGTCAAATTTCAACAGCCTGCCAATGATAAGAGAAGAAAATATTTTGGCAACCGATGAAATAGGTTCCTGTAGGGTTAGATGATAATTAAGCCATATCAAATACCGACGTTTCACTGTCAGTAGGAGATCTACTAGTGTCGATAATTTTGCCACTACAGTCAAAATTTCTACCAGTAGGCAACCATTTAGAGGTGAATCTAGGGCTACTAGGATTAGCAAGACTTTCTGTGGACCCCTACGTGCGTACTTTTTGGAACATACACCTTAGCCTTAGGAGTGCGTTGTTGTTCACTGACTGACAGCTTGTCAATTCCAGTGTAACCACCATAATTTAAACCATTCATAGTCAAACCACAAGCATCATGACTAAAAGTAAAGAAACATTTATTACATTTAGCACAAATAAGTTCAGATTTTTCATTCCGAATAGCAAGCTTAAAGTCATTACATTCAGATGAATTAAGTTTCTGATTATGATTAAAAAACGGTAAATTCCTAGGGTGTTCTTCTACTTCCACATTATTGATCTTGGGTCGACTACTTCTAGAGGCAAAAGGGACCCTATCATTCCTTGTATTGCTCGTAGGTTGTGGCCTTCTGCTCTTAGTGTAGTTGTTTATTCCTGTAGAAGAAGACACAAGTCTATTAGAATTAGCACTTTTTAAATCAATAACTTGTGGTTGAGTTATAGTGATCGGTTTTGTCCTAACGCTTGCTTTACGTTGTTTGCTAGGCACATAGGGAGAACTAACACGAAACATTCCTGGGTCAAATCACACCAGTTTTCGTTTCAACAACCTTGGGAAAAGGTGTCACAGCAATACGAGTGGGTCCCAAGGTTGCTGGTTTCTGGATCATCGTATCCATAATCGAGCTAGGTTCAGAAGTCTTATCTTTTGACAAGGCCTTTAACTTACAGTTCTCACAGATTTTTATCAATAAGTTTTCTGATAGACAGACTTACTTTGTTCAACAACCCGCTTATATGAAACAACAAACAGATTCTAAATCTGCAATCTTAGCCTTAAGCTTCTGAACATTACCATCACTAGCACTCTCTAACCCTGAAGAGGCCAAATTCGTTTCTGAAACCCCTCCTAACTGAGCCTGCAACCGTGCGATTGTTTGTTGCATTTCATTGTAAGCTTTCTCATACGAAATCTTTTCATATTTGCATTCATCACATTTTTTGACAAATTTATTCCAAAGATCGATGAATTCTTTATCCTTTTTAATGACATAAGATTCCATTTTCTCTTTCATAAGATCAAGCTCAATTTGGAGGTTTTCATTATACGACATAGAGGTACCTAACTCAGCAGGGCTACTATCAATACAAGCACGAGCTTTAGAGAGGCGTTCATGATCGTTTTCCAAAACTTTTATTTTATCAAGAGATCCATCAACTTCCTTCGTCAAAGATTTAAAGTCTTCAACACAGTTGGCCAATTCTTTTAGACAAGCGTTTTCCAAATTGCCTAACCGAGCATCAACTTGATTAATAATCGGATTAATATCATTTTGAAGAATTTTCTGAACCTCAATCTGAACAGGTGATGTAAAATTTCCTCCAGTGATTTTGGAATTAACAACACGTTTAAGAATGACAAAGTTATCTTTAAGCTCGTTTAGAAATCGGCGTGTGATACTCGGTTTAGGAGGGTCATCAGTCAATTCCTCACTTGGGAGCAAAAGCATTTCAATACTCGTTTTAGACTGAACAAAAACAGTTGGCTGATTAATTTTCGGGTAATAAACGGGTGTCCCTTCTTTATCAAGCTTTTTCATTCTTAAGCGAGTCTCTACTGCAAGATCAGTCATTTCCTCAGAATCTCGCACACTAGGAGGATCCTGCTCATCAGAGAAGAGCACACTACCATTATATAAAGTTTCATTAGTGGCCTGAACTTGCTTAAGATATCCGGGATTTGGAGGAAGAGGACAACCTAAAGGCAATTTATATCTAGTGTAATTTATCTCATTCACTTTTGGTGCGAGCATATTTATCGTCTGCATAGTTTGGCCACGTTTTACTAAAAGGTTGTCTAATTCTCTAATCCTATCCTGCGCTTTGCAAAAATCCTCAAGAAGCCCATCTTCTCGAATTTTGAAATCATGTTTCAGCTTTTTCCGTTCTTCTTTTAAATCAAAAATAATAGATTTTTCAGTTGAAAGCTGTTTATTAAGAGAGGTTATTTCATCATTCACTTCGCTTATCTTTTTAGCACTACTCAAGTGTAAGGCATTTAATTTCTTAGTTGTGCATTTTTCATGATAAACCGATGTAGCATGAGCTTGTTCAAGTTCCTTGATTTTAGCATGATGAATCTCAAATCTTTTCTCCTGTTCCTTATATCATACAAGCTCAGTGGTCAATTTAGCATTAGTTTCTCTAAACTTATTATTAACCACCGTAGCATGATCTACATCCTTAGCAAGCTTATCAAATAGGGATTTATAATACGCATGTGTCTCATCAGGAAGGGTTGTAGGCTGGGCAACTTGATCCACACTAAGGTCTACACTGGGCTCATTCGAAATAATATTACTATTATTCGTTTGGTCCCCGTGTGTCTTAATGTAGGGCTCAAGCATCTCAGTATACTCTTCCTCCTGATTAGACATACTATATATATCATTATCATCAAAACTTGGGTGTACCTCAGAGGGGCCGTCTGAATCATAGACGTGAGCTCTATCATCATGCATTCCTGAGGTTGATGCTTGCTTTAAGTTTGCCATCAAGATGTAGTTGGCATTCACCTCTTCTTCCTCGTCATATTCTGCAGCAGAAGCCATCAGATCAAATTCCTCAGCTTGAAGTGGAATCCCTGCCTCTTCTTTTTGTTCTATGAGAAGCTGAGTCTGAAGATAAGCAGCATCCCTCTTCTTTTTGGCTGTGCACTCTCTAGCATAATGACCAAATCCCCTGCAGTTGTAGCACTGAATCGGACGATTGTTGTTTCCATTTCCCGTACGAGTATTCTCAGCCCTTGTAGCCACAATGTTTCCCATCTGATTACCAACCGCTGACACAACTATTAACCCATTCTGATTACCCATATTTGGAACATTCGGATTCTGACCACGGATTTGTCCATACTGATTTGCTACATTCCCAACATTCTGACCATATTGTAACCTCGTGTTTCCAGCAGCTACCAATTGGTGATCTTGATTCGCATTCATGAAAGGTTGAGCAATCTGCCTATTTCTAGTGTTCGAGGAGATTCTCTGATTGTTGTTTGTGGGGTTAATGGTAAATTTGAATGCCTTTGCGAGAAGTGCAAGACCAGTATTAATCGCATGAGTAGGATCGGTGATGTCATCAAAACAGGCAATGGGTTGTTGTAAGTAGTTTACAGCAGCAGGAGGTTGATATCCATAAGAGGTGAGCTGTTGTTGTTGTTGTTGTTGTGGTAGGAAGTTACTTGATGAGGGTTGATGGTAGTGTACCATGGGATATGACATAGATGATGGAGAGTTTGCCATAAAAGCCAATGGATCTTGTGTCTTGGCACGTCTTTCTCCCCTAACTTCATTAGCTTCATCTTGATTCATTTTCAAATAGTCATATACTTGAGTGTAGTCCACGACATGAAGATCCTTGGTTTGATTGACAAGAGTGACATATCGTGACCATTCAGAAGGAAGATTATCAAGAAATTTGAAGTTGGCAGCAATGTGCAGGTTCATGTTTGTTTCTTCTAAGATGATTCATGAGGATTGAAAACCGATGATAACAAGGTTCATTTTGTTCCCATTCAGTAGACGTAAATTTCTCCCATTCACGAAGCAACTTAGTTTCCTTTTCTTGTAAACCGATTTCACTGCCCTTCATCATTTTATGAATCCTAAGCCACATCTCGTGTGCGGTTTCACAACTATCGACAGCAACATAAACATCTTCAGGAAGTCCCATAAGAATGACTTGAATTGCTTGATCATCAGTGTCGAGTTGTTTGGATTCAGCTTCAGTTAATTCTTCATCCGTTTGCTCATGACTAGAGTCAGACACTGGGTTAGCATTCGTAGGGTCCCCAAGCACAATGATTGTCCTTCTAACATACGGACCCTTTTGAATCGAGTTGACAATAAACTTTCCCAAAGGTTTACATTTTGCATAACGAAGGAGACGACTAGCCCATGTAGTGTAGTTCTCCTTGGTAAGCATGGGTGGACGATTCTCAGTACCCGCAACATAAATATCTTGTTGAGACGTCATCATAGAAGTCGTGTGAAAAACAGGATCTCAATTCATAGAATGCGTGTGATGTTGTTGAAATTCTGAAACTTCCGATTCTTTTCTCAGTCCGACAATAAATTCCTCAGTCCGACAAAACGGTAAGCTGAAAAAATTGAGTATCGCTAAGTTTTGAAATTAAGATCGAGATAGCCAAAAACTAGTAGGGAAAAAATTTGATTTTACTAGACGAGTCTATATGGTGGCTAAGTCTAAAAATACTCAAACAAGATGTAACAAAACAGATCATAGTCCCTGATCGTAATCAAGTGATCGTACTCAGATCGTACCCAACAATCGTACTCCTTGATCACACCCAACAATCGTACTCCTTGATCGCACCCAACGATCGTACTCCTTGATCGCACCCAACGATCGTACTCCTTGATCGCACCCAACGATCGTACTCCTTGATCGCACCAAGTGATCGTACTCCTTGATCGCACCCAACGATCGCAACGAGGGATTATACTGGTGATCGTAACGAGTGATCGTACTCGTGATCGCAACGTGTGATCGTACTCGAGTGATCGTAGTCTATGATCGCAACGAGTGATCGTACTCGTTGATCGTGACTTATGATCGTACTTTGGGATCGCAGTTGTGATCGTAGGATGTAATCGTGACTTTGGATCGCAAGTAGAAACCCCTAGGGTTTATGCGATCGCAACAATCAGATCGTACTAAGGAAACAAAGTTACCACCTTTCTCGGATAGAACAAGAACACAACAAGTTCGTGATTCGAAGCCTAAAAATGGATCAAACACCCAAATTTTTTGAGTTTTTAACTAAAGCCGTGAACCCAATAACTACTACAACTACTTAGGAGACATATGAATCACGAAACACAATAAAGACGCGGACAACACCCAATAGCAATCCACGAATTCCTTGGCGAATGATACCACTTGTAAGAATGATACACACGACTTATAAGAACAAGAAATAGAGATGATGAAGAACAAGATTAAAACAAAAAAAGAAAGATTAGATTAAGAAGAATAAAAGAGAAAAACAAAGAGTTTTGATTTCCTAGTGAGAGAAAGTTATGAGGTTTCTCTCTCTACTAACAATGGAATGGAAAACACACGCCACAAATGAGGTGCCTTAGGCCTTTTATACTATACGTCTAATGTACGGAAGGCCTTCCTCATTTGTGAGTTGGGGACTAATTCCCGTTACATACATAACATTATGCTAGAACTCTCAACACCGTTAAGTAGCATTTTCCACGAGCTTCACAACGGTATATTATATGACCATCACTTTTAATACTTCTAACAAAAGGTGTGTGTTTTATTGAGAGAGAAAGTAGAGAAAGAATAATGAGAATCCTCACCCCTCCATGGAAGTATGGAGGGGTATATATAGCCTAGACACACATGAACTATTCTAACTTAACAAAATTAGTCCCTGCGTGTGTGGTTTTATTAAACTAATGTAATTCCGTAAATGGCGCTTACATTTTAGGGCTAACAATCTTCCCCCAATGTGGAGACATACGGAATTACTTACAATGTTCCTAAAAAGTACAAATACAACAAAATAAAGTCTTCCAAGGCGCTTCCAATGCTGAGGATTTCTTCTAAGTCTTCTTGTCTTCATAACTTCTACCTCATCTTGAATCCTCTTTGTCTTTGCTTGTTGTGGAACAATTGTAATATGCATGATTTGGATTAACTTCCGCCCAATTTATGCAGGATGTATTAAAAAACTTTCTTCATAGAATTCTTTTGACGAAGTTTCTGAATCAGCTTCCCCCAAACCAATATCTGTATCTTAAGCAGATTCTGACACTTTGATGTAGTTTGAACAATCTTCTAGCTCATCGGTTTAAGTGCACAGCGGAAATTTGTAGAAGAACCACACCAAATAACACTACTTCTATACTCTTTCATGTCGTTTAAGTTTTGGTAATAATCTGTTTGGGGTAACATGCAGGAAATTAGCAACAATTCTTCTCACGCCTACAGAATACTTCATAAAAATCATATAAAGTATGTAGATACCATTCCATGTACACTACTTCCCCTGGAAGTTGATCCGATTACTTCAAAGTACACGATCTTCCCTCATGATGATTTTGAACTCTCCGAAGCATCATTATCGTGGACGTCCATATACTCGAGAAGTTCTTAGTCTTAAGAAAATGTCTTGAAAAGTTTTGAAAGTCATTGAGAAACTTTGAAATATTTTTGCTTAGACTATGAAGTACCATTGTCGTTATGAGGCTCATAAATATCCCGTGAGAATTGATTGCTGATTCCATCTCTCTCTGTCTAACTTACCAACCTCGAATTCATTCGGCTATTTGTCGCGACCACATGTGAAGTAAACCCGATATTCCAAACTTAAAACTGAAGTACAATCCCCCAAATTTGTTACTTAAGCTTGCACTTAGTTGACTGAAGAACGGTGCAGAAACAAGTCTCTTATACCTCTTGAAGTTATCCACACGAGCAACTGCGTGTGACACTAAGAACTGCAACAAAGCTCCCAAAAATGATAGTAATCTATGTCGTCGACCATCCACCCCTTGACAGTGGAAACTAGATAATTCAAGTCTCAATCATAAGTTTTATCGCCCAAGCAAGTCATCAATCGATAGACTGGGATTGAAGAAAAGGGGTAGAAAAATAGAAGGAAGGCTCGATGATGAAATAAGTAGACGCCTTCATGAAATCCCACTTCAACTTCAAATAAAGAATACCAAATCCACTTCTTGATCACTTGTCTTTGTAGAATCAAAACTAGCCGTTGTCGTTTAAGTGAATCTTATATCGGATTGTTTTAGCGATAAGCGTTTTGTTTGCTTTGGTGTTGTGTGTTATGAATGTCGTTATCTAGAACAAATTAAGAAATGAATTGTCATTAAGGGACAAAATTTGTCTAGATAACTTGTCTTTTAATCCCAACGTCATTCATATGCCCAACTGATGCGCGGATCGACCTCACCGCGCATCAAACCTCAAATTTTCTTTGTCGATTAAGAACTTCCGATCGAAACAAAACGGATATTCGACATCGGAAATAATGTCAACATAGCCCAAATAATACAATATCCTAGTCCATTAACCATATATATTCTGCAATCAAACCGACTTAATCACATCATATCCCAATTATCAAACCCATCATAAATTTATATCCGGTCCAAAACCAATATGAGTCCAGCCTATAAATATTTTCATAGCCAACAATCCTTAAATATTACTACTTATCATTTCATCCAAATGGGAAGAGAAATGATGCAACATACTGACTAAAAGATAAATCCCAAGCAATAACCTATCTTAAAAGTGAAACTTGGCCCAGATCCACGTCTCATTTATTCCAGCCTTAATCCAAATATGATATATATATAAATCAAACCTTACCCTAAACTTTCACACATAACCCTAATCCCATTCACTTAGTTACCTATGCCCCATCTCATCTTATCACATCTCTTCTGAAAACATACGCAGCAACTTCATCACAGATTATATCTCAAATCACAAATCTCAAATCTCAAAACTAATCTTTCACAATCAGATACAAATCAAACCAAAACCTCTACCATCAATCAAAATCGAAGTGCACAATTATTGACGTAGCAGTAATTCCCTCGAAACATAAACCACGAATCACCTATGATACGTACTATGATTAGTTCGAATCAAGGAAGAATATAAGATCATCTTCGTCTTGAAGATCTTATCATAAGGTCTCGGTAAGGTGTGATTTAGTTCATGCATGTTGGTTTTGTTGACTGAATAAAAAAATAGAGATTATAACAAGTTTGTTATAACTCTTTATTTAATTTCGTATATAAAACTTGGTTTAAAAACCAAACACCGATCTATGATGATATACGTTTTGTGTGTTGGATCTTGAACAAGGTCTTGAAAATAATAGTACCACATGAAAAAGTTTTCTGAGATCATTTTATTTTCTGGTTTTTTCTTTGTTTGAGATGGGTGGGAGTTGTTATATTTGAGATGGTTCAAGATTCTGTTTGAGTCAGATTAATTAGATTTGGTTGATGTATAGATCGGGTCTAGTGGATGGAGATAGGAGACTATGGGAATAAGGTTAGATGTGGATTTGTTTGTTTTGAGTTTTGTTGTGGAAGGGATTAGATAAGAGTCGGTTTGAAAAGGTTTTATGGTCTCGGTATAATCTGGTTTGGTCATTACTGCAATGTTTTCAAAAAAAATAAAAATATATGCACCATCGCAATGTTTATAACACTCCATCCGAATAACCATCGGAAAACCATCCGCGTAACCATTGGAATAAGCATCCGAATAAGCATCATCGGAATAAGCATCATCGGAATAAGCATCATCGGAATAAGCATCATCGGAATAAGCATCATTGGAATAAGCATCAGAATAAGCATTGGAATAAGCATCAGAATAAGCATCATCAGAATAAGCATCGGAATAAGCATCGGAAAAAGCATCGGAAAAAGCATAGGAATAAGCATCGGAAAAGGGTTTTGACTTTTTCTTGATATCCCCGAAAATGGTGGATCTGGTGATTTTTCAGATCTGACTTTTGTTTTAGAAAATAGAATAATAGAGAGGAAAAAAAACAGATATGACACGTAAATAATGATAAAACCAATGATAACACCATTAAAAAATTGAGACTTTTGGACGTTTTTTTGGACGGAGTGGACAATTGACCACGAGCTAGCATGATTTGAATGAAAGAAATGGACTTTCGGACTGACTGAAAAACACAACACAAAAAAAATAACGTGACATCAGCTTATAAATAAGCAGTTAATAAGCAACGAGAATAAGCAAACAAACACAAAACACCTCCGGTTAGCTCTGATACCAATTGTTAATCATAAGATTCAAAGCTATTTAGGGGTGATCCGGAGGTCGTGGAGGATAAAAGAAATGTATAGACATTTTAGAGAGAGAAAGTGATAGACTATTAAAGGTGTGTGTTTTATTAAGAGAGAAAGTAGAAAAAGAATAATGAGAATCCTCACCCCTTCATGGAAGTATGGAGGGGTATATATAGCCTAGACACACATGAACTATTCTAACTTAACAAAACTGTTACCCTCAAAAATATTGAGCCAAACAAGAATGCTCGGTCATATGTTTATTATGTATCGTATTATAGAACGTTGTAATAGGTAGTATATTAGTCGTGTTAGACGGGCTTAATTTTAGGCTAAAGTTCATTGATAAGTAACTAAAGCCCAAAAGGAAAGCCCGGCCCAAATCATATAGTCCATAAAGAAGCCCGTATGTGGGTGGACTATATATACCCTTCCTAGCATGTTAGGAAGAGTGTTGGTTCATTTGTATTTTCTCACTTCTCAATCTAACATTCACCTAGTTCCAACCATTTCTCTCTACTTTCTCTCACTACTTTATCTCTCTAAAATTCATCTCATATCTACCTTTCTTTCTTTAATTTGTGTGCTAGAATCATCATACATTAGGGTCTTAGGAAAGATGGAGTATAATGTAAACGTAGCAGAATGCCGACTAAGTACTGATGCTAGCACTGGAACAATCACAACAAGGTGTAGTAATGATGTCTTGGTAAGCATTGAAGGGGTTGAAGAATGAAAAAGAAATGTAAGGATAAAGGGTGTAAAGAAAGAAGCCCTCCATACAACTTAGGTAGAAACCGGGTCAACTCATCATGAAGACAAACTTATCATGGACCCAGTGATGTGAAGCACAACCCTTTCCTAGCTACTCAGGCTTCTCTCAAAAGAAGTTTGTTTTATTGTCACGGAGAACAACATGACTACTATTGACTTTCTCAGTTCGAGATAGTTGATATTGAATAGGTGGCATCTGCTCTAGCCTCCGACCACTAAAAGTGCACAAATAGAGTCTAGAGCCAAGAGATCAATCAAATCTCGTTAGGACACACGGATGAAGATCAAGAGAGTCCTATGCTATATCCTTGTGATATTGCTAGAACACTCAGAGTGATACTGATGAGATTGTATTTATACATAGTCTCATCGTCCAAATCGGGCTTAAAACGCTTAAAATATCATCAAAATACCCAAATATATGCTTGTGTTTGTTCATTGTGTATTTTAGGTACGGATATCGTGAATTCACCAAATGATCAAAGGAATCAAGCAAAAACGAACACGGGAAACGAAGCCGCACAAAGAACCAGGCCCAAATGATGAATTTCCTTTGAAATCCTTGAAGTTTGAAGATTTGGCAAGAATGGTCCCTCAACTTTTGAAGACTTGTCACTTTTGACCCTTGTAAATCTCTATTATTACAAGATTGGTCCTTAAGTTTCAAGAAAATACCATTATAGCCCTTGAAGAATGCAAAATGTGCATAAAATGTCCTTGGAACTCTTTTGATAAAACTTTTGTGGCCAAAATAGAAGTTTTTAAACTTCTTTAACAAAGGGAATTGTTATATAAGCTGTGGAAACTTAATATGAAGACATTTTGGAAGTTCAGGGGGCAAACATGGACAAATGAAACCCATACCTGGTCAATACCCGACATAAGCCCAGTCAAACCCACCCTTAGCCCACCTATAACCCCAAACCCGGCCCCAGTCAAACCAGTCAACACTTTTTCTTTATTTCCCACTAAACAAGTTTTTAAAAAACTTAATCTCCCTTAAACGAATCTAACCCTTCCCTGTTTAACCTTCATCTTCCCAAGAACCCTAATTGGGGTTTTCTTAACCCCTCCATAATTAAACCCCACACTATCCAGAAACTTAATTGGTACCCACCTAAACCCGACCCAACCCCTAACACTCTCACCCGTGACCTCTAAGTAGGGCCCCCGTCCTCCCCTGCTTCACCAAATATGGCAAACTTCGCATCTTTTGACTCAATCAACGGCTGATCCTTCAAGCTTGGTCCCAAAGGAATTCTTGGACATCTGAGATCATTCAAACACAGCTGGACAACATCAACATCAATCACATGGGTCACTTGACCACTTTTTCGAATTTGAAAATCCAAGGGCATGAATGGAATTTTGTTTTCTAGGGTTTCAGTATTATTTTAAGTTCTAGATTATTCTATTAGTAGTATATAAAGAGCAACCAACATGTGGTTCGCCTGGTTCCAGTTTATGTATTTTTTAAATGAATTAATGAAAATGAAAAGTTTTTAATTTGCATATTACTGAGTTCCATAGTTCAATCCTTTTAGTGTAACGAATCACTTTCATATTATTTAGTTATAAGGTTTCAAAAGGTTTCAGATTTTCAGTTTTTAAAAAGGTTTTTAGAAAACGTATTTTAAATAGTTTTTGGAAAAAGTTTGCTCATTAACTTGATCTCACAATCCACATGAAGTGAAAGTGGATTGTGGATTTGATTTCAGGTTTATGTCAACTTTTTGCCACATTTTCATTGGCTTCAGTTTTTAAAGATTTTTGCCAAAAAATCTCTTATCATTTTCTTTATTCACTTACTGTTGAATAAGCTAACACCAATAAGCCTGACAAGCTTATTGGCTTCAAGCTTATTCAACTTGAAGTTTGTCTTCTTGTTGGTTGTTTATGTGCAGATTCATGAAGTGACAAGCATCAATCATTCCATTTCCAATTTTTCCCTTATTTGAAGACATTTTGGTTCCCATAGTTCTGTTGTTGAACTCCAACAGGGGTCTTCTACTTGATTATAAGCTCATCTAAGCTCTAAGAACCCCCCAAAAGGAAGGGATCAGCCAGGTTATAGGCTTGAACCCCTCTTGGCTTTCTTTTTTGAGTTTTAAATGTGCCTTATGTGATTTTAGTGAGAAACTGGTTAAATTGTTGATTTTGTTGTTTGATATTGCTTGTTTATGATTTACATGCATGTTTAGATAGAGGGTAATCATATTTGTGTAGTTTGAACAAGTTTCCTTTGATAAATTTTAGTTTTCAGAAAATTAGGGTGTGTTTGGGACAGTATTTTAAGGTGATTGATTGACATATTGTTACATTAAAAACTGTCTAGATATACTTGCTTTGGTTAGAATAGGGTATATGTTACTTTGTTTTCAGGATTGATAGGGTTTAAAACCATATTGCTCGTTAAATTTGGTATTAAGCAGTCCTAATCAGTTAGTGCATTTTTCTGCATGATTTTAGCTTAATTGTGCTTTCAATCTTTGGAATATGTTAGAGTATAGGTCCACCTAGGGTTGTGTATTTACTAGTCTTTGATTGGTTGAGTTAGAATCTAGATTTGCCAATTTGAATCTCAGTCATTTGCATATTAGACCAGCAAACCCCATCTGCCATACTTTTCTGATAAACAGTGACTGCAATTTGGGATTTGTGTGAGATTTTTGTATTGTGCTTGGTGTTTTTCTAGCTTAAACTGACTCCCCACACTTCCATGAGTGTGGGGGTGCCTTTGTTTCCCATCAAAAGCCAAAAACAAGCAAGTTACACATCAAAAGGTCCACAGACCTGTTCATTTTCATTGTCAGTGGGAACTCATTTCCCACTGATAGCTTTGTTGTTCCCACTGCTACACAAAAAGACAGAAAGTGATCACATGTCACTTTCAGAATCTTAAAAATTTGTCTTTTGTGAACTTTTTTAGGATTTAGGTTTTCAAACTTTTTGCATTATTTTTCTTTTTTAATTTCTGATTTTTCAGTTTAATTACTTTTTAAGTTACTGTTCATTAAGTATTTCTGAGGTTTTATTGCATTTTTAATTACTTTTTAATTATTCTGTTTTTGTCTTTTAGTGGTAAAACTTTATATTTTTCAGATTTAAAATTTTTCTTAGACTTAGATAATTAGATTAAGATTTTTGGTTTAAAAAATATTTACTGTTCACTGTTTTAATTATTTTTTATAATTAATTTAAGTTAATTAGGGTTTAATTATTAATCAGTTTTGTCTTTTAGTGCAAATTTTTACATTTTTCAAACTTTTTCAATTTTCCACTGTTCATTAGAGGAATTTAAGATTTTTAAAATTGTCAAATTAATTTTGGCACTATTTTATTACTTTTAGGATTATTTTAATTTAAAAATAGTTTTTAGTAATTTAAAAATAGAAAAATAGTTTTGAAAATTTAGGAAAAATATTTTTTAGTATTTAAATAATATAAGTTAGTTATTAGTTCAATAAATTAATATTTTGGGCATTTTGTTAATTATATTTAATTTTAGGGCTTTAATTAGCATTAAAAATTGAATATTTAATTAATAAAAGGTTTTAAAATATATTTGTTGGATTTTTATTCTTATTTATATTATTTAAGACTTAGTTTAAACTTTTAATTAATTTTTAGGTTTTATTTATAATTTCGTCACGTTTTACGTATTTACGTTCGCGTTTTACGTCAACGTTGTAGTTTTAATCGTAGTCTTAGCTCGTCTTTAATTTTTCTCTTTTAAACCAAAAACGTCACTAATCCAAACATTGTTATTTTATATATTGGCACATTAATACACACACCTCCTTCGAGAACGAACTTGGAATTTATTCGGTTTCGCGTTTTTCCTAAAACGTGCAACTTAATACTTGCCACTCATACGCGTTTTTCCTAAAACGTGTACCAAAAACTTACATCAAATTTTTGGCGCCGCTGCCGGGGAGGTGTTTAGTGTGCCATTATTATTAGTATCGTGTTTGTGTGAGTAGTGCGTTTTTGCTTTTCATTTTTGGAAAGCGTGAATATCGTACATACTCATTTTTGTTATTTTTCTCTACTGTATTATAATATCCAAATAAATCGTGTTTAATTTTCCTAAATTAAACACAAATCAATCTTTTACTATATTGTAGATATATTGGTTTTCGTTTTTATTGTGAATATATATTATTACTATATTGTATCTACGTAAGAACAATAAATATACAAGTACTCCAAAAGCGTGAAAACGTAACCTTGATTCGGGATTTCATCACTCGATCATTGTATTCGAATCCAAAGCAAAAGTTTTAAGGCAAAATAGATAAATACTTTCGTGAGGCTTAATTTCAATTAACACAAACTATAAGGTGGGTATAAGGCGGTTGTATTTCACGACCTAAAGGAAAAAGGTTCTTAAGTGCTTCGCGCCGCCTCGTTTCCTCCGCTTGCTTGTGCGTGTTTTGAGAAAGAAGGCTAATCGAGGGTTTGGCGCCCAAGTATTATCTACGTATATTATATTTGCTTGTGTTTTCAAGATTAAACCCTCTTGAACGTTTTGGTGTTCCACCAACGTTCTAAAGTCATCGAGAACGTTCACTCCACGTGATCGTTTTCATTCTTTGAGGCTCCTTTAATCGAGAAAGTCGATTCGAGGAGAGATTTGTAGATTTGTATCTACGTAATACATTCAAAAATCCAAAAAAATAAAAAAACCAATCAAAAACCAAAAAAATTGAAAAAATCGAAAAACCGCAAAAAGAATCTTCTTTGCTACCACCCATTCTACGCTTAGTGCATGCGCACTCGATCGAAGGACTATTCCAATTCTAGTGAAGCTTCGAATCGACGCAATCGTAATCGAAGGAATCGACGATGTAGACGAGAATTAGAAACCGACGTTCCTAATATCATTGTTGAAGAGACCTTAGACGAGATGGCCGACAATCGTTCTATGATGGAATTGCTCCAAGCGCCCACCGAGGGTTATGGAGACGCGATCGTAATTCCCGCTATCGAGGCGGAGAATTTTGAGATAAAGAGCGGAATGCTTTCGTTGATCCAAGCTACGAAGTTTCGAGGTCGTGAAGCCGATAATCCTCACGACCATATTCGGAATTTTGATCGTCTTTTAGCCATGAGCAAGTTTAAGAACGTCGACACCGATGTCGTCAAGCTTATGCTTTTTCCGTACTCGCTCGATGGTGCCGCCAAGGATTGGTACGAGAAAGAGCCACCTAATTCCATAGTTACGTGGAAGGATCTCGTTTCCAAGTTCGTTAATTATTTTTTCCCACCGTCTAAGACAACGTTTTTCAAAAACGAGATTACGAAATTTGAGCAAAAATCGAATGAATCTTTTAGAGACGCGTGGGATCGTTTTAAGGAATTGCTTAGGCAATGTCCTCACCATGGTTTTTCCGAGTTGCACCAAATCGATACGTTTTACAACGGTCTTAATTTTCACGAACAAGACTCGTTGAATTCCGCCGCCGGTGGCAACTTTTTGTGTAAGACTCCGAAAGACGCTTTGATAACTATCGAAAACCGATCCAAGGTTTACCAACTCCGCACCGCACCGAGTGTTGCCAATGTCGCCAATGTTAGTAGTTCTAATCGCGACATTGAGAGAGTTGATGCGAAAGTCGACAAGTTGACGAATGTGTTTACGTCTTTTCTCGTTGAGATGCAAAAGAAAGACGCTCCCGCTACGGTGAAAGCGGTTGAGGTTTCGTGTACGTTTTGTGGTGGACCTCATAATTATTACGAGTGTGCGGCTACGGATGGCCAAACGTCGAATGTGAGTGCGTTAAACAACAATTTTCAAAATCAAAATAACGCGGGTCCATCACAACAAGGCAATTATAACCAAGGCAACAATTTTCAAAACCGAAACAATTTTCATGGAAACAATCAACAAGGAAATTTTTCGAATCAAAATCAAGGAGGTTATAATCAAGGTCGTAATATAACTTGGCAAAATCGAGACAATAACCAAAACTCGAATTTTTCAAACAACAACAATCAAGGTAACAATTTTTCAAGTGGGAATCAAAACAATTTTCAAAGAAACAATCAAAACCAAGGGAACTTTAATTCTAATCAAAATAGTTCGTCAAACGATTTTCAAA
Source organism: Glebionis coronaria (assembly GCA_025667525.1). Taxonomy (NCBI): domain Eukaryota; kingdom Viridiplantae; phylum Streptophyta; class Magnoliopsida; order Asterales; family Asteraceae; genus Glebionis; species Glebionis coronaria. Next base: position 166,358,140 of record CM046879.1, read on the forward strand.
ATTACATGAAAACGAATGAGGCTAATATGAGACGATTAGAGGGAGAAATTGGTACTTTGAAAAATGACTTTTCTAATACATTGAAATTGCAAAACACGAAGATTGAGCAAGGGCAAATTGACATAAAAAAGATGTTTTCGGCCATAATGAACAAAGCCTCGGGTTCGTCATCAAGTTCATTACCTAGTGACACCGTTGCTAATCCGAAAGAACAATGCAAAGCCGCCTCGTCTCGTGAGAAAGGTCGTGTGATTACCCCTAACCTTGAAGGATTCTGTGTTGTTTATCCCTCTCAACCCTCGACTTCTAAGACGCCTTCTTGTTCTAAAGTCGATGGGGTGAACGAGGCGACCAAGGAAAAGAGTGCACACCCTCGTGTACCTCAAATTCCATCCACGGTTCAAAAAGAGAGCTTTGTCGACCTTACCAAAGTAACCCTTGAAGAAACTTGTGCATCGATCCTTCTTAAAAAACCCAAAAGGCGTATGCCGAGAAAGGAAAAGGATCCGGGCCAATTTCTACTACCTTGTGATTTTTCCGAGATTGAGGGATGTTTAGCCCTTGCCGATTTAGGTGCTAGCATCAATCTCATGCCTCATTCTCTTTGGAAGTTGATGAGATTGCCTTCGCTTACCCCTACGAACATGACAATCGAGCTTGCAAATTGTACACCTTTAATACCAATTGGAATAGCCGAGGATGTCTATGTTAGGATTGGAAAGTTTGTTTTTCCCGCGGATTTCGTTATATCCGATTACGAGTGTGACCCTAAATGTCCCATTATTTTAGGCCGACCATTCTTATCGACGGCTAGAACCGTAATCGACGTTCACGAGGGGAGACTTACTATGAGATATGGGGATGAGAAAATAGACTTTTTCGCTAGAAAATCCCAAGGATTTAATGAGAATGAAAAAACCGAGGTTTCAAAACCTAATGATTCAAATTCTAATGATTTCAAAATGTTTACTTTAGCGGAAAGAATGAAGCTTGATGCATGTTTTGAAAGAATTAAGAAAAACGGTTTTAAAGATGATGATTTTAATGATAAAGAATACGTGTACCTAATTCAAAAGGGTAGGTGTAAATTTATGGATGAAAACTCACTTTGGGATGTTTTTAGCGAAACAAGTGAAACACCAATTCCGAAGGGCGACGTTAGTGCCATCACGACAACGACCAATATGGGCTCGTCTTCACCACCTTCGAAGGACCACGTCTTTGAGGCTTCAACTTCTAACTCCATCGAAGTGCCTCCTTTGCCTAGCCCAACACCCGTTGAGGCTAAAGGGTTTATCGACATCGATCCTCTCGTCTTCAAAAAGTCACCTAAGCATAGTCATTTGACTTGTAAGTCCATGGTTGTGAGTGCTCACATCGACTCTTTCTTTGACGATGACGATGGCGATTTTGCCGAGATTGATCACGTACTTCGAAATCCACATGCTATTTTTGATTCTCCTAAGAAGAAACATGTGAAGTACGATGATTATGAGTTTGATCCCGAGATTGAGGAAATCATTGAACAAGAGCTAGCTCTAATGCCTTCACTTCCACCTACGAGTGAGGTTGATCTTTCCAAAATCGAGGATGAACTTAATGAGTTGGAACGTCTTATTTTCGATGACGAACCAACTCATGTGACCACTAAGAATCCAATTCTCGAGGAGTTACCTAATCAACACTCCTCATTTGAGAATGACGTTTACCACATTCGTGAGGATCTAACTTATCAACGATCCCCACAAAAGAATGATGGTTTCGTGCTTGATCGTGATCTTTTCGAGAGAGTTTCTAAGATACTCAAGGAGGGGAATGACAAACCGTGGTTTGACAAGCCTATCTTTGATGAAGAAATCGATGAGATCGACGTTCATGAGGATGACGAGTATGTAGACCCCGAGGGGGCGGTGTTCTTTATTGACAAACGTTTTGAGAACTTATACAATCCGCCACCCCCTCCCGCCAAAGACTTAAATGTGAGGATTTTTAGCGCGACTAATTTTGAATTTGACACGCCAAATATTTTCAACATTATTCAATCGGGTTCTCATAAAGAGTTTTCAAACGATGAAAAAGGAAAAGATTTTAAAAATGTTTTAAAAGATTTTTCTACATGTTTAACTCCGTCATCACATCGTTTTATGAGTACTACCACCTCGTCTACTCCTTTTGACGATGGTGTGTGTGGTTTTAGTGTGGGGGAAGCCCCAAATGTTCCTTCACACTTTACCACCGAGGACGAGATTTACGATCCCGGAATTGCTTGTAAAGGGAAATCTCGGTCTTCCACCGATGCAATAAATGGAAATCATATCTATTTGCTTGGTGCGAGTCTACCACGAGTAGCTCATATGTTTGACTTACCCATTGCCCCACCTTTCTACTTCTTATCTCTTTTCTTCTACCTCATTGGGGTTCGTATTGAAGTAGCGTTGTTTCGTCTTTCATCCGAAAACGAGGATGCTATCTTTGACCCCGGTATACGTTTATCGGTTTTTTAAAGTACTCCACGTACTTTTGGGCATTGTTTATCATGTAAGCCCCATTAAAAATGACCATACCAAGATTATCCCTAAATGATCACATTTATGGGGATTCGAGTCGAGCTTTTGACTCGGTTATCAAAAACAAGGTGCCTCGTGGGGGATTCTCATGCTTATCCTTGTACATATTATCGCTTTCTTAGTTAATGTAACGAGGGGACTTGTGCTCTTCCAACCTTTGTTCCGTGGTTGTTTGTGATTTTGATTTATTAGGTTCATCGTCATCATTGAAGCCTCTCGTGTTCGTTTTACGGATCACTCGAGCTTCGATCGTTGCCCTTGGAGATTCCGATATCCGATGATATCCTTTTATGTTCTAACGTTTATATTATTAGCACAATTCATAAACGGCTTTTAGGTTATTCGTTTTACCCTTTCCATGCTCGAGATTAAGCATTCGACTTCGTCTATAGTATGGGGGTGTTTACACCCCTAGACTCGAAACATTGAGGACAATGTTTAGTTTTAGTATGGGGGGGTGAGTAGATACTTCACCTTGCTTACGTCACCACGCAATCCAATATTCATCTTTTTGTTATCGTTTTTATGCAAAATAAGGCTAAAAATTGGCAAATTTTAAAATTTTTCTAGTTTTTCATAAGTGTTTAAGACACGAATGTAGGTTTTCCGATGGTGAGAACGAGAGTAATTTTTGACTCGACCGTGCGTGTTGAGCACTTAGCTTCGATTCCTTAACTTTTTAGGCTAAGTCTCTTAAATGAGGACGAGAAATGATAGAGTTATTTATAAGTCTCGTAATCGTCACGATCTTATGTGTAGTAATTATTAGCTTATTCTCCCAACGCTTTTGGCATAAATAATTGTTAATAAATATTGATTTGGCGGTTTAGTCACTATTGTTGGGTTTCTAATTTGTTTTGGTAGCTTCCATGTAATTAAATTGGGAAAACATTAAGGTATCGCCAGCGTCACGGTTTTGAAGTATTGGCACCCGAATAATCGAAAGCTTCACCTAATAATAAGATTTCAAGTGCTCACCTAAATTAAGCAAAAATTTGAAGCTCACAAGGCCGAAAAATCTATGCCTAAATTGAAAGTGAATCAAGCCTTAATCTTCGAAGCTTTAAAGATCTAAAATTCGCTTTAGCGTGAGGATATACGTCTTTGGCTAATAAAACCACCGATGAGGCGGATAATAAAAGGCAAGGCAAGACCGAAGTCATAATAAAAGCTTCATGGCGAAGTTGAATAAAAGATGGAGGTAAACCAAAGATAATAAGGCCCTTCCGTTAGGGGGCGTATAAAAGTCTTGGTAATAAGTCTCATGTTCAAAACCGTTATAAAATCGTGTTTATCGATCCTTCTTGTTGACTTAACTTTTTGACATCGTTGTCTATTGGGGTGAATTATTGATTTAATGATTTTTGTTACACCGTTAAGTTTCTATTTTTAGACCTGATCTCTATTCACGCATAAGTCGATGATGTATCCTCGTGATCATTAAGACAAAAATAAAATATAAGAGATACCAAGTAGGAATAAGGGAGTTTAGGTTCGTAATTAACACGCATAAGATGTGTTCGTGTTGCTAACTTATAATAACAATGATCTCGTTACACGCATAGCATGGAATTGGGTGAAAATCGAGGACGACGAAATTATTTCTAACGAAGCATTCACGTGTTCTTGTTCTATGATCCTAAAAGTCACGTTCTCGTGATGAAAACAATACATTATGTCTAAAACGCATGTAGTAGTTTATTTAAATTTATGTCTTGAATAAATGTCATCATAAAATGAATTTTGGAAGTGCTATGATACTTAATTCTAGCATTGCGTGGGGACACGACAATGGTTTAGTATGGGGGAGTGATGAGACTGTATTTATACATAGTCTCATCGTCCAAATCGGGCTTAAAACGCTTAAAATATCATCAAAATACCCAAATATATGCTTGTGTTTGTTCATTGTGTATTTTAGGTACGGATATCGTGAATTCACCAAATGATCAAAGGAATCAAGCAAAGACGAACACGGGAAACGAAGCCGCACAAAGAACCAGGCCCAAATGATGAATTTCCTTTGAAGTCCTTGAAGTTTGAAGATTTGGCAAGAATGGTCCCTCAACTTTTGAAGACTTGTCACTTTTGACCCTTGTAAATCTCTATTATTACAAGATTGGTCCTTTAGTTTCAAGAAAATACCATTATAGCCCTTGAAGAATGCAAAATGTGCATAAAATGTCCTTGGAACTCTTTTGATAAAACTTTTGTGGCCAAAATAGAAGTTTTTAAACTTCTTTAACAAAGGGAATTGTTATATAAGCTGTGGAAACTTAATATGAAGACATTTTGGAAGTTCAGGGGGCAAACATGGACAAATGAAACCCATACCTGGTCAATACCCGACATAAGCCCAGTCAAACCCACCCTTAGCCCACCTATAACCCCAAACCCGGCCCCAGTCAAACCAGTCAACACTTTTTCTTTATTTCCCACTAAACAAGTTTTTAAAAAACTTAATCTCCCTTAAACGAATCTAACCCTTCCCTGTTTAACCTTCATCTTCCCAAGAACCCTAATTGGGGTTTTCTTAACCCCTCCATAATTAAACCCCACACTATCCAGAAACTTAATTGGTACCCACCTAAACCCGACCCAACCCCTAACACTCTCACCCGTGACCTCTAAGTGGGGCCGCCGTCCTCCCCTGCTTCACCAAATATGGCAAACTTTGCATCTTTTGACTCAATCAACGGCTGATCCTTCAAGCTTGGTCCCAAAGGAATTCTTGGACATCTGAGATCATTCAAACACAGCTGGACAACATCAACATCAATCACATGGGTCACTTGACCACTTTTTCGAATTTGAAAATCCAAGGTCATGAATGGAATTTTGTTTTCTAGGGTTTCAGTATTATTTTAAGTTCTAGATTATTCTATTAGTAGTATATAAAGAGCAACCAACATGTGGTTCGCCTAGTTCCAGTTTATGTATTTTTTAAATGAATTAATGAAAATGAAAAGTTTTTAATTTGCATATTACTGAGTTCCATAGTTCAATCCTTTTAGTGTAATGAATCACTTTCATATTATTTAGTTATAAGGTTTCAAAAGGTTTCAGATTTTCAGTTTTTAAAAAGGTTTTTAGAAAACGTATTTTAAATAGTTTTTGGAAAATGTTTGCTCATTAACTTGATCTCACAATCCACATGAAGTGAAAGTGGATTGTGGATTTGATTTCAGGTTTATGTCAACTTTTTGCCACATTTTCATTGGCTTCAGTTTTTAAAGATTTTTGCCAAAAAATTCTCTTATCATTTTCTTTATTCACTTACTGTTGAATAAGCTAACACCAATAAGCCTGACAAGCTTATTGGCTTCAAGCTTATTCAACTTGAAGTTTGTCTTCTTGTTGGTTGTTTATGTGCAGATTCATGAAGTGACAAGCATCCATCATTCCATTTCCAATTTTTCCCTTATTTGAAGACATTTTGGTTCCCCTAGTTCTGTTGTTGAACTCCAACAGGGGTCTTCTACTTGATTATAAGCTCATCTAAGCTCTAAGAACCCCCCAAAAGGAAGGCATCAGCCAGGTTATAGGCTTGAACCCCTCTTGGCTTTCTTTTTTGAGTTTTAAATGTGCCTTATGTGATTTTAGTGAGAACTGGTTAAATTGTTGATTTTGTTGTTTGATATTGCTTGTTTATGATTTACATGCATGTTTAGATAGAGGGTAATCGGATTTGTGTAGTTTGAACAAGTTTCCTTTGATAAATTTTAGTTTTCAGAAAATTAGGGTGTGTTTGGGAGAGTATTTTAAGGTGATTGATTGACATATTGTTACATTAAAAACTGTCTAGATATACTTGCTTTGGTTAGAATAGGGTATATGCTACTTTGTTTTCAGGATTGATAGGGTTTAAAACCATATTGCTTGTTAAATTTGGTATTAAGCAGTCCTAATCAGTTAGTTCATTTTTCTGCATGATTTTAGCTTAATTGTGCTTTCAATCTTTGGAATATGTTAGAGTATAGGTCCACCTAGGGTTGTGTATTTACTAGTCTTGGATTGGTTGAGTTAGAATCTAGATTTGCCAATTTGAATCTCAGTCATTTGCATATTAGACCAGCAAACCCCATCTGCCATACTTTTCTGATAAACAGTGACTGCAATTTGGGATTTGTGTGAGATTTTTGTATTGTGCTTGGTGTTTTTCTATCTTAAACTGACTCCCCACACTTCCATGAGTGTGGGGGTTCCTTTGTTTCCCATCAAAAGCCAAAAACAAGCAAGTTACACATCAAAAGGTCCACAGACCTGTTCATTTTCATTGTCAGTGGGAACTCCTTTCCCACTGATAGCTTTGTTGTTCCCACCGCTACACAAAAAGACAGAAAGTGATCACATGTCACTTTCAGAATCTTAAAAATTTGTCTTTTGTGAACTTTTTTAGGATTTATGTTTTCAAACTTTTTGCATTATTTTTCTTTTTTAATTTCTGATTTTTCAGTTTAATTACTTTTTAAGTTACTGTTCATTAAGTATTTCTGAGGTTTTATTGCATTTTTAATTACTTTTTAATTATTCTGTTTTTGTCTTTTAGTGGTAAAACTTTATATTTTTCAGATTTAAAATTTTTCTTAGACTTAGATAATTAGTTTAAGATTTTTGGTTTAAAAAATATTTACTGTTCACTGTTTTAATTATTTTTTATAATTAATTTAAGTTAATTAGGGTTTAATTATTAATCAGTTTTGTCTTTTAGTGCAAATTTTTACATTTTTCAAACTTTTTCAATTTTCCACTGTTCATTAGGGTAATTTAAGATTTTTAAAATTGTCAAATTAATTTTGGCACTATTTTATTATTTTTTAGGATTATTTTAATTTGAAAATAGTTTTTAGTAATTTAAAAATAGAAAAATAGTTTTGAAAATTTAGGAAAAATAGTTTTTAGTCTTTAAATAATATAAGTTAGTTATTAGTTCAATAAATTAATATTTTGGGCATTTTGTTAATTATATTTAATTTTAGGGCTTTAATTAGCATTAAAAATTGAATATTTAATTAATAAAAGGTTTTAAAATATATTTGTTGGATTTTTATTCTTATTTATATTATTTAAGACTTAGTTTAAACTTTTAATTAATTTTTAGGTTTTATTTTTAATTTCGTCACGTTTTACGTATTTACGTTCGCGTTTTACGTCAACGTCGTAGTTTTAATCGTAGTCTTAGCTCGTCTTTAATTTTTCTCTTTTAAACCAAAAACGTCACTAATCCAAACATTGTTATTTTATATATTGGCACATTAATACACACACCTCCTTCGAGAACGAACTTGGAATTTATTCGGTTTCGCGTTTTACCTAAAACGTGCAACTTAATACTTGCCACTCATACGCGTTTTTCCTAAAACGTGTACAAAAAACTTACATCAATACTACTTAGTATTCACAATGATGAGTGGAAATCCTTCCAGTGTTAACATCAAACAGCACTACGGTAGGTCATATGCAAGATTCTTTATGAATTGAACATGTGCAAAACTGAAAAGCAACAGTGGTTTGATTCTGAATTGATTCAAACTCGTTTCAGGTTTCTACGCAATATCTTTATGGTCTTGCCAGAACATTCAGAGTGATATTCATTAATATTCACAGTGACGAATGGAAATCCTTCTAGCGTCAACATCAAACAGCGCTACGGTAGGTGACTTGTGAGATTCTTATGAATCAAACTTGTGTCAACTGGAAAGCAACAATGGTAAGATTCGTTAAGAATCAAACTTGTTCCAGGAATTTAAATTGACGAATTTAATCAAGCGGATATTTATCCAATTGATTCACTCTTTATGTTCGCAGTCTTGCTTTGAGACGGTCGAGTAAAGAGAACGGCTAGTACAGCCGCGAACCCTGTCAAGGAGATTCTTAATTGAATCTACCTGATCACATGTACGATATTTAATATCGTATAACGGTCTTCACCGACCGGAGGTAAAACGCTACCGATTTAGGACGAATGTCAAAGCCATTCAGTCCGTGTCTATGTTTTGTCTCAAGAAGGTGGCGTCACGGTGTACACAGCAAAGTCAATGATTCAGAAACCACATACTCATGCCTAAAGACATATTCAACCATTAATAGTGTGAGCATGTGGATGAAGACACGAGATCGAAAGATGGCAAAGACAAGTCAAGGATGATTTGTAGATCTCAAGCTTAAAAACAAAGTCGAAAGACAACAACAAATGCTCAAAGATCACAGCATGAAGGAAGAAGACTACGATTACACGTTCATGGCTCATTTATGGCGAGATTAGTAATCTCTACAAATTTCCTAAATGACCAAGGTTTATGACCTCTCATTGGGGGAGATTGTTAGCCTCAAAAATATTGAGCCAAACAAGAATGCTCGATCATATGTTTATTATGTATCGTATTATAGAACGTTGTAATAGGTAGTATATTAGTCGTGTTAGACGGGCTTAACTTTAGGATAAAGTTCATTGATAAGTAACTAAAGCCAGAAAGGAAAGCCCGGCCCAAACCATATAGTCCATAAAGAAGCCCGTATGTGGGTGGACTATATATACCCTTCCTAGCATGTTAGGAAGAGTGTTGGTTCATTTGTATTTTCTCACTTCTCAATCTAACATTCACCTAGTTCCAACCATTTCTCTCTACTTTCTCTCACTACTTTCTCTCTCTAAAATTCATCTCATATCTACCTTTCTTTCTTTAATTCGTGTGATAGAATCATCATATATTAGGGACAACAAAAACTAGTCCATGCGTGTGTGGCTATATTAAACTAACGTAATTCCGTAAATGGCGCTCACATTTTAGGGCTAACATAAACATATCTCGATCATTATTATCATCATCACGAACTTATACGAACTATCCCATATTATTCATACTTGTTATTATTGATATTACTTCAACTATTTATTTCTTCTATTATCATCTTGATTACCAAAACAAAACTAAGTCTTAGTGAACGATCCTGGCTTACCACTACAAAGCTATATTACAAACGAAAGGGTCTACTTGCCCGTGTTTGTCTTCTAGTCCCTTGTTTTGTCTAAACCTTGTAATATAAATTTAAGACTTGCAAACGAACATCAAGTTTTTGGCGCCGCTGGCGGGGACTTATAATCCTGTTTTGTAACCAAATTTGTATGATCCTTGAAGAAATTGAACCATTGCTACTCATTTCAAACCAAATTTTTATGCAGTACAGAAAGTACGCCGCACAAACCTAAAAGTGCGCCGCACATTTTCACTGAAAACAACAAAATACCTTGTTAGATGCACACCTGTTCATCCAGAAGACCACCAATATCACCATTACCTGAACCTGAACGTACCCTTAACCGAAGGCTATGTAGACTTCGTCGCCGTGTACCTTTATCTAGGAGACACGAGCAACCTCAACCTCGCATAATCAACCAACCTTTTTACAATCTTTCACAAATCCTACTTCTCACCAAACTCATCAACCATTACGATCCAATGTCGGACACCGATGATGAACCAATGTGGTCAGCCGATAGAGTTGTAGCACCAACTCCTGGCTCCGTAATCGTTTTACCTAAAATTGCAAACGATTTTGCAATCAAAGGGAACCACTTAACCCTTGTCAAAAATAACAAATTTCATGGTCGAATCAAAACCAATCCTCACAAACACATTCACGAATTCAGTGGAATTTGAAAAATGTTCAACTATGGAGAAGGACAAGCCGAAGCCGTCCAACTCATGATGTTTCCATCATCCCTGACTGGTGAAGCCAAGTCATGGCTCAACGAACTTAACGAAGGAACCATTCGAACATGGGAAGGTCTTAGAACTACTTTCATTAGCCGATTCTTTCCTCCTACCCTATTTGAAAAACTCCTCGGAGAAATCTGAAGCTTTTCTCAACAAGATCGAGAAACTCTCACTGATGCATGGTTAAGAATGAAAGAACTACTCAGAAATTGTGATGGTCATGGACTTAAAAAAGAAGGAATAATCAATATTTTCTATCATGGTCTTGACGATGCTACCCAAGATGCATTAAACGCCGAAGCGGGCGGAATTTTCCTTTACAAAACCCCTAACCAAGCTTACCAATTATTGGATGACAAAGTCCTACTTAAGCTTGATTGGTCCAAAAATCACAAAAACAAAAACCCACGAAAAACCGTAGCTTTTTCCGGAGGAAGCAACAACCCAACCGATACCGAGAAAATTATGGTTTGAATGGATGCCATGTCTCTTAAGATTAAAGAGATAAAACACAAAACCTGCAAACACTATGGAGGAAACCATCCTTTTAGTGAATGTGATGACGATGACACACCCATGACGAAGGAAGAAGAAGCCAACTTCATGAATACCTTTTGTCGAACTCGATTTTATAACGATTAACGTAATCGCGACCGTGATAATTGGAGATCAAATGATAAACCAAGTTATGATCGAGACGAAAAGAAACCCACTCAAACCGAAGACAAAAACAATCTTGAAACCAAAATCGATAACTTTATAGAATCTCAAAGAAAAACCAACATTTTTGTTCGAGAAACATTCACTGACTTCAAAACCAAGTTTGAAACCACGACTAAAATCACCAAGCTTCCATTCAAAACCTTGAAGCTAAATTTGATCGTTTGGCCGATAAACAATCAAATCACGCTTCTGGTTCTTTACCAAGCAATACCAACCCAAATCCCAAGAACAACAACAAATATCAACCCCCACATGCTCGTAGCGAGCATGTGAATGTCGTATTCACGTGGAGCGGTTTATCTTACGAATCACCTACCAAACCTACTCAAGTTGCACCAATCTAAATTCCATTCGATAGTGATAATGAGGATGAAGCCCAACCAACCCATACCAAACCAACTGAAAACCCAACACCCAAACCATATAAACCAAAAGTACCATATCCACAACGCTTACGCAAGCAAAAGATGCAAGCTAAGTATGGTAAATCCTCGACTTAATACAAGAAGTTCGAATTAACATGCCTTTAGTCGATGTTCTAGCTAGAATGCCAAATTATGGCAAATTTATCAAAGAACTTATCAAGAGCAAGCATAAGTTTGAAGAAGTTTCTTCAACTTTTCTAAACGATGAATGTTCTGCCATTGTCCAAAATAAAGTACCACCAAAACTGGGAGATCCTGGAAGTTTCCTAATCCCAATGTACTTTTCCTCACTCATACTCTTGTAACGCCTTGGCCGATCTTAGCACAAGTATAAACCTCATGCCATACTCTTTGTATGCAAAACTCTCTAAAAACATTTTAAAACCTACAAAAATGAGCATTCGACTCGCGGCCTGTTATTTCCAATACCCAATGGGGATTGCTGAAAACATGCTCATAGAAGTCGGAAAATTTGTTTTTCCTGTTGACTTTGTAATCTTAGAGATGGAAGAAGATAGCAAGGTACCACTTATCCTTGGTAGACCTTTCTTACACACAGCTGATGCTATAATTAGAGTAAAGCAAAAGCAACTCAACCTTGGATTTGGAGAAGATAGAATTTCTTTTCCTATCGACGAAGCAATGAAACACTCTTACTCTAATGACGATACTTGTTTTAGTATCGATGTCATTGAAGAAATTGTTGAAGCCGATTTCGACGCTCTTCTTGATGAAGGAAGCAAAATTTTGCATTCTCTCGAAGGAACCATCCTCGAAGAAGATCTTTTTGCTGAATTTGATGCCTTCATAGCCGACCATACCGATGATGAACCAATCGAAAAATCGAAGAAGAAATCGAAACCCCATTTGAAACCATAACTTTTGAAACCGTTTTCAAAGTTAAGTAATCTTTTGAAGAACCTCCTACAGATTTAGAACTTAAACCTCTTCTTGAACATCTGGAATATGCGTTTCTTCACGAAGAAAAATTACTCCCTGTAATTATTTCCTCCCAACTTTCGGAAGAACACAAAGACGATCTAATTGACATTCTTAAGAAACCTAAACAAGCCTTTGCTTGGAAAACTTCTGACATTCCTTGCATATGTCCATCGTTCTGCAAACACAAAATCCAACTTTTGGATAACAAGAAACCAATTGTTGAAAAACAATGAAGATCAAATCCTAACATGAAAGACGTTGTAAAAAAAGAAATCCTTAAACTCTTAGACTCTAGAATAATCTACCCAATCACCGATAGCCCATGGGTTAGTCCTATTCACTGTGTACCTAAAAAGGGAGGGATCACTGTAGTGACTAACGAAAACAACAAATAAGTACCAACACGAACCATCATCGGATGGAGAGTTTGTATTGATTATCGAAAACTAAATGATGCAACCGCGAAAGATCATTTTCCATTACCATTTATGGATCAAATGTTAGAAAGACTCCTAGGAAATGAATACTTTTGTTTCCTCGATTGTTTTTCTGAATACTTTTAAATCCCAATCGACCCTATGGATCAATAGAAAACCACGTTTACTTGTCCATTTGGAACTTATGCTTATAGGCGCATGCCTTTTGGCCTATGCAATGCACCTGCTACTTTTAAGAGGTGTATGATTGCAATCTTTCACGATATGATTGAAGAATCAGTCGAAGTCTTCATGGATGATTTCTCTGTCTTTGGAAATTCTTTCAACACATGTCTAAACAATCTCGATAAAATGTTAGCACGATGCGAAGAAGCAAATCTTGTGCTAAACTGGGAAAAATGTCTCTTTATGGTTAAAGAAGGAATTGTGCTTGGACACAAAGTGTCTGGAGCTGGCCTTGAAGTTGACAAAGCAAAAATAGACGTGATCTCAAAACTCCCACCACCTACTAATGTTAAAGGAATTAGAAGTTTCTTAGGTCATGCGAGTTTTTACCGACGATTTATCAAAGACTTTGCGAAAATCGCAAGACCTTTAACTCAACTTCTAGAGAAAGAAAGGACGTTCGATTTTAACGAAGAATGTCTTTCAGCATTCAAAATACTTAAAGAAAAACTTACATGCACAACCATTATTACAAGCCCCAATTGGAATCTTCCAATTGTGTTTATGTGCGATGCTAGTGAACATGCAATTGGAGCCTTCCTTGGACAAAAAGATGGTAAACAATTTCATCCCATCTATTTTGCAGTTAGAGCTCTTAACGCAACCCAATAAAATTATACAATTACGGAAAAAGAACTCATGGTTGTAGTTTACGCGTTTGACAAATTTCGATCATACCTCGTATTGTAAAAAAACAATAGTTTACACTGATCACTCAGCTTTAAAATACTTGTTCAAAAAGGAAGACGCCAAACCTCCTCAAATACGATGGATATTGCTTTTACAAGAATTTGATTTGGAAATTAAAGATAAAAAAGGAGCTGAAAATGTTGCTGCCGATCATTTATCTCGCATAGTGAATGATGATTCTAGCGAGGATGAAATCGATGATTTTCCTGATGAGCATATAATGCAAGTAAGTACTAACAATACACCATGGTTCACAGACTTTGCAAACTATTTGGCTGTAGGTATTTTACGAAAGGGAATGACACACCAACAAAAGAAAAGATTTTTCTTTGAACTAAAAAATACTTTTGGGACGATCCTTACTTATTTAGAATATGCTCCGATGGAATAATCCGACGTTGTATTTTCGGATTCGAATCTAGAAAAATTCTCGATGAATGTCACTACTGACCGACCGGAGGACATTACTCCGCGAACACCATCGCTAAGAAAGTGTTTGACGCTGGCTTTTATTGGCCAACAATTATTCGTGAAGCTCATACCTTAGTACGACTATGTGAAGCATGTCAAAGGACTGGAAATATTTCTAAAAGAGACGGAATGCCTCTAAACAACATCCAAGTGTGCGAAATCTTTGACGTGTGGGGTATCGACTTCATGGGACCATTTCCTAAATCTTACAAATGTGAATACATTTTATTCGCCGTCGATTATGTATCGAAATGGGCCGAAGCTCAAGCTTTTCAAACAAACGATGCAAGAGTTGTTATCGCGTTCTTAAAGAATTTATTCTGTCGTTTTGGAATGCCAAAAGCACTAATGAGTGACAGAGGAACTCATTTCTGTAACAAACTCATGGAAAATATTATGAAAAGATATGGAGTGAACCACCGATTTTCCACATCTTACCACCCTCAAACGAGTGGCCAAGTTGAAAACACTAATAGAGCTCTCAAACGTATACTTGAAAAGACCATTCAAAACAACCCTGGATGTTGGTCTAAAAAACTTGAAATGCTCTATGGGCCTTTCGTACCGCATTCGAAACACCAACTGGAACCACACCGTACAAACTGTTGTATGGAAAAACATGCCATCTGCCAATAGAAATTGAACACCGTGCATATTAGGCACTTAAAAACTGCAACCCAGATCTTATTGCACCTGGAGAAAAACGTAACTTTCAACTTCACGAGTTAGATGAATTTCGACATCACGCTTATGAAAGTTCCCGATTATATAAAGAACGAACCAATGTTTGGCATGATAATAAATTACGACAAAGAAAAGAATTCAAAAAAGGAGAAAAAGTACTTCTCTTTATCTCGAAATATAAATTCAAGCAGCCTAAGCTTACTTCGAGATGGACTGGACCTTATCTAGTAAAACACCAATATCTATCCGGATATGCTGAATTATACGGTCAAAACAATAGCACCTTTATAGTCAATGGACATAGACTTAAACTCTACCATGACGAAGAATACTGTAATGAAATCGAAAGAGAAGAAATTCATTTCTTCTTAAAATAGGTCCGAGTAGGCAAGTCTGGCTGAAGACTCTAAACTTAGTGCTATTTGGAAGGCAATCCGTATTTTATCCCCACCTTTTAACTTAAGTGTGGAGGAGGACCTATATATAAATAAAACCGCCCTTGTATATATTGCATGTGTTTTGTTTTGTTTTGTTTTATAGCATGCAGGAAAATAGCAAATTGGAGCTCTAAGCTGGATTCATCTCTCGAAGTCCCGCAATTTTCTACTAAGCTCCGGGAAGTTCTCGTTTCCCTTTTCATTTTTCCTATTTTTAATGTTTTATCAGTTATTACCTCGAGGACGATGTTCAACTTAAGTGTGGAGGAGGAGACAAATAGAAAAAATGAAAATAAAATAAATAAAATAAATTTCTCCACATGAAAATCATTTTGAAAAATAATAAAAATATATATGTTTTGTAGATAAATAAGTTTTTAGCAAAGCAAAAATCTCATTGATTGACATTATAATTTAGCACAAAATCCATTTCCCAAATATATGAGAAAAACTTAGCCTTATATTTCTCTATTTTGTGTGAAAGCCGATAATCTAGTATGCTTCAAAATTTGTGCTTGATCATCATTTACTAAACCGCAGTAAGGTTAATTTATAGATATTTTCGAAAGGAAGCAAAATAAAATCACCCTTATATCATTTTAGTTAAGCTACACTGGCTTACTAAAATATATGGCACTCGTACGCATATGTTATATTATCCATTGTGCCAATATCTGTATATGTTATGCCTAACCACTTGTCAAGTTATAAAGTTTATGATGTATTCTCTTAAAATATATATATATATATATATATATATATATATATATATATATATATATATATATATATATATATATATATATATATATATATATATATATATATATATATGAAAGAGAAAGAAAAAAATAGTCAAGTATTCTAGTATAGTTTGTTCTATGACTTTGACAAAGGCATATACTTATTGATCCTACACCCACATCATTTATCACGTTTTGCTTCTTTGAATATTTATCTGGTGCTCACGCCGCAACGGTTATGTTTATGTGTCATGGACAAACCTATGGTGGCTATCTATTTTATGACCGAGCTAATTGAGTGTCACCTTACATTTACCCTTTTATGAGTGACATTTGTGTGAATTTAAAATTCAAACAATCCATGTGAGGTGCTAAAATTATTTTGTCATTTTCTTTTGCTATTCATAAAAATTAAATCATTTTCCTATCATACTTCACAACACTTAAAAGCATTTTTAAAATTGAATTTGTTTTCTCGCTTTGGTTGCTTGAGGGCAAGCAATAGCTAAGTGTGGAGGAATTTGATAACGACCTAATTATACATATTCAACCTATCATTATAATGCCACTTTGTAGTATAAATAAGAGCTTTCGATACTTAATATGTTGTGTTTTATATGCATATATAAAGTTTGAGGAGCAAAGTGAAGATATACAAAGAAGGGGCCTCAATATGCAATAAAGCCAAAGTTATTAAAAGAAGATTCTGAATCGCCCAGAAGTGTGACGCACATTCTCGTCTCCAAAGCGCGGCGCACTTTAGAAGAAGTGCGGCACACATTTGACCCCATACAACACTATAAATAGAGGCCATTTCCACTCATTTTACACACACCTCTCTCTCTCTCTCTCAATACTCCATATCTCGAGTATTGTAGCCCTTTTAGTAAATTTTCAGTATTATCCACTTTTGGGAGATACTTGTAACGAGAGTATTCCACTCTTTGATTCTTGGAGGAACGATACAATCGTGACACTTGTGTACTCGTTTATTCAATCCAATCTAAGTATGATGTTCTCTTACTCTTTTCCAATTGTTACTTTGATTACTATGTTAGGCTAAGCTATTTCTGACTGTATGGGTATGTGACTATAATTAGTGATGATGCTATGATATGATCCTTTATAAATGATTTCAAGCTAATGTTGTAGAACCATTTTACCTCCTAGTTCTACAAACCATATTTTATCTAAGTTGATTTGTTACGATAGTTTGGCGTTGAGAAACGCAAATTGTTATAATAAGTTTTCTAGAACTTGTCTATGGTCATGAATCTTTGGTTGGAGAAAGTGAGTAAAAAGAATTCCATAGTCGGTCTCATAGATACATATAGAATTCTTCGGAAAGCCGTATTCGATGAAAGTCGTATGTACGGCTTGGAGGGAGATCTTCACTCTCGGTCATATTTCTCCTTATCGAGAAATAGAAGAAGCCATACAGGGGTTTTGGCAGGGCTGTTGTAATTCTATGCTACCAGGGGTAATTCGAGTCTCGTCGGGTTAACTAGGACTATAATCGCAATTGCGAAATTTCTACGTGAATCAAGATCTAGGAAAGGATGTTTTACAATCACTCGCTTAGAAACTTGATAATATATTGAACTTTTGGCAACTTGTTTTGAGCTTAGTCGCTTAAATCAACATAAGTCTTGAATCAACCCAAGTAAATTGTGTAAATGCCGTTTTGACGAAAAAGGATTATCACGCTTTACCTACATAAACATATCTCGATCATTATTAGTCATACTTGTTATTATTGATATTACTTCAACTATTTATTTCTTCAATTATATTCTGGATTACCAAAACGAAACTAAGTCTCAGCGAACAATCCTGGCTTACCACTACAAAGCTATATTACGAACGAAAGGGTATACTTGCCCGTGTTTGTCTTCTAGTCCCTTGTTTTGTCTAAACCTTGTAATATATTTTTTAAGACTTGCAAACGAACATCACTTACTTGAGTGGTTTACAAAGAGTCGTTCGTACCAGTGATGACTTTCATGCAGAATCCAGTGCTGCAGCCAGTGCACGTTCTCTCCATGAGAACATTGCTAGGGTTTATTTTCACAGGCAAAGAAAATACGATAACACTTTTCATTTCTTGAGAAAGTTTGATAGATTGATTTATGAAAGGTATGTGATGGAAACAAGGATGATTAGACGGTTTGAGGAGAATGAAAGAGCATTTCATAGGTTTATATCTGGTGATGAGGACTAATCGTGCTAGGGATCGTGAAAGGGTGGAGTTGGAAAACTTGAAGTTGATTGTGGGGGAACTGTGTGCTGAGTTTGAGGAGATCAAGGAAGATCGTATTAGATATGATCGTCTGCGAAGATGGGAAGCATGTGTGAGACCGTTCTTTATGAACGCATGGAAATTCAGGAGTGACCCTAAGTATGCAGACATGCATTTTATGATTTAACCACCATAGGTGGGCGAGTATATCACTTTTGAAGACAAGTTGTATTTTGCCAAGAATAAGCTTCCATCAGGTGAAGGATCGACATCGAGAGGCAAAGGAAAAATGGAAGAGGAATCTACTTCCAAAGTCAAGAGGAAGATTGATGATAGTGATGAAGAGCCCCATGAGGACAGTGATGATGAGGATGAGCCGCCATCCAAGAAGTCATGTGGATTACCACGTGATTAGTTATTAGTATTTCATTCTATTTTCCTCGTTGTAATCAAACTTATTCAGACTTTTGTCCTATGGTATTGTGATGGAACTTGATGACTTTTAAGTTTTACTTGGTGGATGATTGAAGTGACATGACTTGTCACAATTTTGTAGATTTATCAATGCAATCTACATTTACCTTTCATGATCTATGACATGTCTTTATTAGCTATTATGTGATTTGGTTGATGAATACTTGTAGCCTTTGTTTATTATTCTTGTTGTACTTATATTATGTCTTGATAAAGAATCCTTCTTAATCTTGATGTGTATACTTACCCTGTTTTCCTTGGTTGTGATAATATTATATGCCTCCAAAGTTGACAATTGCTCATGTGAATAACATGATTGAAGAAGCAATAGCTAACGCGCTTGAGGCGGATCGTGCCGCAAGAGGTTAAGGACAAGGTGGGAATGCTGGTGGACCACAAGCTCCTAGAGAGTGTTCTTATGCCAGTTTTATGAAATGCGGGCCTACGCAGTTTCGTGGTACTGGAGGAGCGTTGGAACTCCGTCGTTGGGTGGAGAAAATAGAAAGTACATTTGAAATCAATGGGTGTTCTGAGGCAAACAAGGTGAAGTTTGCGGCTGCTACTTTTCAAGATGATGCGCTGAGTTAGTGGAACAGTTAAGTGTCTACCGTTGGGCTCATAGTGGCTAATGTAAGAACTTGGGCTACTACAAATGATTTATTGACTAATAAGTTTTGTCCTGGAGAACTGGGTTAATTGGAAGATAACTTGAGGCATTTGGTGTTGAGAAATAATGACATCAATGCTTATACCAAGAGATTCAATTAGTTGAGCTTGCTATGCCCCGATTCTGTTGCGGATGACCGCAAGAAAATGAAACAGTATATCAAAGGACATTCAAGCAACATCAAGGGTGAGACTACTTCGTGAAAGCCTAGATCTTTCGATGAGGCTGTCCAGATGGATCACGCTATAATGAACGTTAAGGTGCAAGACAAGAAAGATAGTGTGGCTGAAGGGAACAAGAGAAAGTGGAAGTCCTCCTAATCCAATCACTCGCAAGGTCAGAACCATGGGGGTTATCGTAATAACACTCAGGGATCGAACCGAAATCAGCAATTCAACCAGAGAAGGAATGATGGGATGCGTGCTGCCACTATGCCTAGAGGAAACAAAGTCAATCCCAAGTGTGGTTGATGTAGTTTGTATCTTGTGGGAAACTGCCCTCCTGCTTGTAACAAATATGGAAAGGCTGGACATAAAGTTGTGGAGTGTCGAACGAGAGGTGTGGCTACGGGAGCAAAGGCCACTAGAGTTATGGTTTGATTTGGTTGTGGTGAGATAGGACACAAAAAAGGTAATTGGCCAAAGGTTGGGAATAGACAAGGAGGAAAGCATTGTTGCTCTAGCTTACGTGGTAAGGACTTTAGACAAGCCTCAAGGTCAGAACGTGGTAACCGGTACGTTCTTACTTGATGCTCGTTATACTAGTGTATTGTTTGATTCTGGATCGGATAGAAGCTTTGTAAATGTAAAATTCAGTCGCCTTATCAATAGAGAACCAGTAAGTTTAACAACTAACTATAATGTGGAATTAGTCGATGGAAAGATTGTTAGCACTAACTCTATACTGAAAGGGTGTTCCTTGAAGTTAGGGAACTATGTGTTTGATATTGATTTGATGCCTATAGAGCTAGGATCGTTTGACGTGATCATTGGGATGGATTGGTTGGTTTCGCATGGTGCGGTGATTGTTTGCGGTGAGAGGTTAGTTCAGATTCCGTTGAGAAATAAGGTGTTGACGGTGAAGGGTGATGAATGTACTTCTCGTTTTAGAGTAATATCTTTCTTAAAGATGATGAGGCACATAGAGGAAGGGTGTGATGTATTTTTGGCTCAAATTACTAGCGACAGTGATGTAGAGACGAAGTTGGAAGATGCACCAGTGATTCGAGAGTATCCTGAAGTTTTTCCTGAAGAGTTGGCGGGACTACCTCCATCTCGTGAAGTAGAATTTCAGATAATTTGGTTCCTGGAGCTGCACCACTTGCTCATGCGCCTTATCGTTTGGCACCGTCAGAATTGAAGGAGTTATCTTATCAATTGAAGGAATTAATGGATAAGAGGTTTATTATACCGATTTCATCTCCTTGGGGAGCGCCTGTGGTATTTATGAAGATAAAGGATGGATCGTTCAGAATGTGTATCGACTATCGGGATCTTAACAAATTGACGGTCAAGAATCGATATCCATTGCCGAGGATTGATGAATTATTTGCTTAGTTGCAAGGTTCAAGTGTATACTCGAAGATCGATTTGAGATCGGGTTATCACCAACTGCGAGTTAGAGGGGAAGATATTCCTATAACAGATTTCTGTACTCGGTATGGGCATTTTGAGTTTCAAGTAATGCTGTTTGGTTTGACGAATGCGCCTGCCGTGTTTATGGATTTGATGAATCTTCTGTGCAAGCTGTATTCGGATAAGTTTGTCATTGTGTTCATTAACGATATCCTTATTTATTCCAAGAGCAAAGAAGAGCATGATAAGAATTTGAGAACAATTTTGGAATTGTTGAAGAGACAGAAGTTGTACGCAAAGTTCTCCAAGTGTGAATTTTGGTTGGAATCAGTGCAATTTCTAGGGCATGTGATTGACAACAAAGGTGTTCGTGTAGATCCTTCCAAGATTGAGGAAATTAAGGATTGGTCGGTACCGACAACGCCGACTGAAGTCCGACAATTTCTTGGTTTATCTTGTTACTATCGGTGATTTATCGAAGAACTTTCGTTGATCGCAAAGCCATTGACCAAGCTTACTGAGAAGAATCGGGAGTTTGAGTGGGGACTAGATGAAGAAGCCGCTTTCAAAACGCTTAAGGACAAGTTGTGTTTTGCTCCCATTTTGTCATTGCCGGAAGGAATAGAAGATTTCATGGTTTATTGTGATGCGTCTCACAAGGGTTATGAAGCTGTGTTGCATAAAATGATAACAAAAAGATGAATATTGGATTGCGTGATGACATAAGCAAGGGGAAGTATCTACTCTCCCCCCATACTAAAACTAAACATTGTCCTCAATGTTTTGAGTCTAGGGGTGAAACACCCCCATACTAGAGACGAAAGTCAAATGCTTAATCTCGAGCATGGAAAGGGTAAAATGAATAACCTATAGTCGTTTATGAATTATGATAATAAGATAAATGTTAGAAAATAAAAGGATATCATCGGATATCAGAATCTCCAAAGGCAACGATCGAAGCTCGAGTGATCCGTAAAACGAACACGAGAGGCTTCAATGATGACGATGAACCTAATGAATCACAATCACAAACAACCACGGAATAACGGTTGGAAGAGCACAAGTCCCCTCGTTACACTATTAGAAAAACAATAATATTTACAAGGATAAGCATGAGAATCCCCCACGAGGCACCTTGTTTTTTATAACCGAGTCAAAAGCTCGACTCGAATCCCCGTAAATGTGATCATTTAGGGATAATCATGGTATGGTCATTTTTAGTGGGGCTTACATGATAAACAAGGCCCAAAAGCAACTGGTCTAAGGACTAAGTCCTTTGATGATGCAAAATACCGGGATCGAAGATGGTGTCCTCGTTTTCATGGGATAAACGAAACAACGCCACTTCAACACGTGCTAAAACCTCAAAGAGGTTAAAGAAAATAGATGTGAAGTAGAAAGGTGGGACAATGGGTAAGGTAACACAATGAGATACTCGAGGTAGACTCACACCAAGCAAATAGTTCTTTTTTTCATTTATTGCACCAGTCGAAGACCGAGATTTCCCTTTACAAGCAATTCCGAGATCGAATATCTCATCCTCGGTGGAGAAATGGGAGGGAACATAAGGGGCTTCCCCCACACTAAATCCATACACACACTCGTCAAAAGGAGTAGACGAGGTGGTAGCACTCAATAAACGTAGTGATGACGGAGTTAGATATGTAGAAAAATCTTTTAGATAAATTTTAAAATCTTTTCCTTTTTCATCGTTCAAAAACTCTTTATGAAAACCCGATTTGATGATGTCGAAAATATTTGGCGTTTCAAACTCAACATTAGTCACGCTAAAAATCTTCACATTTAAGTCGCGGTTAAGGGGTGGTGGATTGTATAAGTTCTCAAAGCGTTTGTCAACAAAGAACACCGCCCCCTCGGGGTCAACATATTCGTCATTGTAGGATCTTATTTATCTAAGGATTAGCCATTGTTGTATAATCTATTGAATGATGATAAATGGAAGAACTTTAGAGAGAGAAAGAAGAGAGAGAAAGGAGAGAGTTAAGAGAAAGATGGAAATGTGTGATTGATGAATGGAAGTGAACCAACAACCCCTCCTAACATGCTAGGAGGGGGGTTTATATAGCCCACCCTACATGTGGGCTATATGGGCCATATTGGATCACGAGCCCAATATCATTGGAGTGACCGATCCTTTCTAAATACGTAAAAACGTATTTCCAACAATCTCCCCCAAAGGGAGGTCACTCCAAGTTACAATGTCCTAAATAGTCTAAAGCTCGTGATCTATGCTAATAATGATGTGACCGAGACTTTCCTTGGAAAAACGTATTTCCAACAATCTCCCCCAAAGGGAGGTCACACCATTTTACAAAATCTTAAACCTAGCATACTATGCTTGAGTCTTCGATCTTGTTCTTGTGAATATGCTGATGAGATCTTTGACTTTAGTCTTGAGCATGTTCTCTTGCCTTGACCTTGTGCATTCATCACTTGTGATATTCGCCTCTTCGTGACTTCATGTTCCACACACTTATACCTTTATAATTCTTGAAAGCTTCAGAGTTTGACACAGCGGAAGACTTGACCTTCAGACTTTCTTGAATTCGTTGAAGTACTGAGTGTATGCAGTATAAGCATGTGGGGACGACTTCTTCTTGGATTCCGCAACGCCACCGTCTTCAAATGCCGCAACATAAGTAGACACGAAAGAAATGGCTTTGAACATTTCATTCTAAATCGATAGCATTTTACCTCCGGTCGGTGAAGACCGTTGGACGATATTAGATATCGTACCCGTGACGGATAGTTTCAATTAAGTAACTTCCTGACAGGATTTCGCGGGTAAACCCGTTCTCTTTATTCGACCGTCCAAAGCTGACTGCGAACATAAAGAGTGAATCATTTGGATAATAATATCCGCATGATTTGAAGCCGTCAATTCATGTTCCTGGAACAAGTGAAATTCAATTAAGAACCGCACCATCGTTGCTTTCCAGTTGTCACGAGCTTGATTCGTATAGAATCTTGCAAGTTACCTACCAAGTGCTGTTTGAGGTTAACACTAGAAGGATTTCCACTCATCACCGTGAACACAAAGGTATCACTCTGAGTGTTCTGGCAAGATCACTGAGATATTGCGTAGAGGCCTGGAACGTGTTTAAATTCAGTTAAGAATTAAACAGCCGTTGCTTTCCAGTTATCACAAGTTTGATTCATAAAGAATCGCACAAGTCACCTACCATGAGCTTTTTGATATTCGCTCAAGAAGGATTTCCATCTTCATTGTAAATACTTTCGTATTACTCGGATGTTCAGGCAAGATCATGAAGATTTTTGCGTAGGACTCTTAAGATCTTTCTTACTTTTCACAGTGTATGAAGAAGCAAAGAATTATGAAAGTGTGTCCTAATGAGATATTTAATGATCTCAAATGGCTCTAGACTCGATTGTGCACTTTAGATTTTAGTGATCGGATGCTGGAGAGGAGTGCCACCTTTTCAATACCAATTTATTCGGAGTGAATAAATCAATAGATAATGCGTTGTCTCCGTGTGATTAAAACAAATATCTTTTAAGAGATATCGGAGTTAGCTGGGATGGGTTGTGCCTTGCATCACTGGGTCCATGATGTCTGTCTTCAATATCAAGAATCATTAAACAATGATCTTAATAGCATATGTATTGACCCGGTTTCTGCCTAAGTTGTAAGGAGGGCTTCTTTCTTTACACCCTTTATCTTTACAATTCTTTTTCATTCTTCAACCCCTTCAATGCTTACCAATACGTCATCACTAGCACCTTGTTGTGATTGTTCCAGTGCTAACTTAAGTACTTGGTCGGCATTCAGCTACGTTCACAATCTTTCTCCATCTTTCCTAAGGACTACTATTTCTAGCTATGGAATGTCCTTGGGAAGATTCCTCCGGTTCTAGAGGAATCATTGGACTTTAACCTATCCTACCATCCTTATGTCACCACAATCTTCACCATCGTGAATAGAGATGTTTTGGGTAAGTGTATGTCACTATGAAATCCATTTTGATAGTGCAAATCCATTTTGCTCCCCCTTAACATATGCCACAATATCCGAAAACATTTCGCACATGTCGGGATGAGCTAGCACGTTAAGTCAAACCATTTGTGATTAATCATTTCCCATATTAAATCATATTTTCTCCCCCATATTAAAAATATTAACCCAATCGATGTTTTTAATATCAATTGATTTAATAGCATTTTAAGAAAATTTTGGGAAGAAAAATGCAAAGCCAATTATCTTCATGAATTACACAAGCTCCCCCTCAAATTAATGAGGGTGTACTTGAAACGTAAATTAAATACCTTTTAAACACAAGTGTAAGGTATTTATCACGTGCAAAGATCATATATGATAATGTATTCACAAGATTAGCAATTAATGAGGTTGGACCTGAATAATAGAGAACATCATATGAAAGAAGCACATGGTTCTTGTTCACGAATGTTGGTCGCCTCATCACGTCTGAAGTTATCTCTTGACTCCATTTGATTGATATCGTTGTCTTGACACCAACATGTGAACTTGGCACTTTCGGCGTCAAAGATTCTGAATCCTGGACAATTGCTCCCCCTCAATTGTTGACCCGTGTTCTATTGAAAGAGCTGTAGTCACCGTTTGAGTAGTCGCATCGTCGAGTATGTAGATATCAATTGTAAGTTGCTACGGTTGGTGGAGATGATAACTTCATAAAAACAAGACTTCTCTTGTTTTAACAAATAAATGCACTGAACCGTACATATATTCGTGTTAGATTGTGTTATTACATAAACACAATCCCTTACATGGTTATAAAGTAAACCATGCCCGAGAAAATTAATTCCCATTGTTGAGTCAAAGCTTTCCGGTGAAATGCTTGACTTGAGTATGAAAAGCGGGTTACTATCTGAAATAATAGCAAACCATTTTGAGCATGTTTTAAAACATTTGAACTTCTGCTCGAACTTTATTTACAACCCCGTGTCATTATTGAATGACATTTCTAGTATCGTAAATATTATCGATTCCAGAAGACATGCTCTTTTTATCAAAACATTTTTTGAACACACAATTTTGAAAGATTTAGAAAACCTTTTTGAGAAATTCTCGAAAAATTGTGTTCAACGTTTTGAAAACCAATTACTTGAGCATAAGATGTTGAATATCTTGCAAAACGAGCTCAAGTCCGAGAAGTTGTAAACTTCCCGTTGTTAAGGATAAGTTTATCATCGGCGATAAACTTTCCTTTTAACTGAAGAACGAGTCCTAAGTTGACATTTACTTAGAAGTCGTTTTCATGAGCTTGAAAAACTTTGAATGTTTTAACGAAAAGCTCATGACCGAGAAAGGTGAATTTCTCGTTATGAGGAAAAGTTCTCTTATTTAAAAGATTCACTTTCCTTTCTGAGCTTAAAACCTGGAATGTTTTAATACAAGCTCATGACCGAGAAAATTTAATTTCCCGTTACGAGGATAAGCTATCTTTAAAGATAAGCTTTCCTAAAGTTGACGTCCGAGTTACAGTCTGATATTTAACTGTAAGTCATTGTGCATGAGCTTAAAAACTTCGAATGTTTTTAATATAAGCTCATGCCCGAGAAAAATTAATTTCTCGTTGTGAGGATAAGTTTATCATCGGCGATAAACTTTCCTTAATTTGAAGATCGGGTCATCATCTGACATTTAATGATGAGCCGTATACACGAGCTTAAACCCTTTGAATGGTTTTAGGATAAGCTCGTGTCCAAGAAAACTTAATTTCTCGTTAAAAGGATAAGTTATCGTTGCGTAGATAAACTTCCCTGTCTCTGAAGTCCGGGTCATCGTCTGTCATTTAACGAGGAGCCATTGTGCATGAGCTTAAAAACTTGGAATGTTTTTTACATAAGCTCATGCCCGAGAAAATTTAATTTCTCGTTGTTAGGATAAGTTTACCATCGGCGATAAACTTTCCTTTCTTTGAAGAGCGAGTTATAGTCTGTGATGCGACTATAAGTCCTTTACACGAGCTTAAAACCCTTGAATAGTTAAAAATGTAAGCTCGTGTCCGAGAAAATTTAATTTCTCGTTTTGAGGATAAGTCATCATCGGGATGAACTTTCCTGTCTTTTGAGAGCGAGTTACAGTCTGTTATGTGACTGTAAGTCCTTTACACTGTAAGCTTAACTGCAAATCCCCTGAGACACTTGTTTCTTAGATATCAGCTTCTTTAGCAACCAAACTCTCAGAGTGTCCTTAATTGAATGGTATACAATGATTGGACCGCTTCGTTCTTTTGGAACATCCTCTTTGGTACCTGCATTTTCATTAGGAATTTGCATGCTTGGATATAGGTTAGCGATATCTATCTTAGAAGCAAGTGGGGGTTCACAGTTGGCCTTACTTGTGCCAGAGGTGTTCTGAGGAGATGATTCACTTGTCTTAACTGGTAAACGTTTCCTTTTATAGAAAACCTTAAGTTCAGGCTTAGGTGATGCATCCTCCTTTTCAATTTCCTCCCTAGTAGTCTTAATAGAATCGGAGACTATCCTAGTTAAAGGGCACTCGTTTTCTACAAGGGTGAAAGTTCTACCAGTGGGGCGCCACATTTTACCAATGGGTTTGATTTTGGCAACCCACTGGGATTTAAGTCTAGCACGGGAGTTCACCTCATTAAGTAGTTTCTTGATACAAGAATCATGATTTGCCGTAAAGACACATTTTCTACATGTTTTACAAGTAGCATATTTAATGTCCGAGTAAGATCTAGAATTCCTAGATGATTGATTGATGCTCCTAGGATGTGACATGCTACGGTTAGCAATGTTGGGTAAACTAGAAGGCATCTGACTAGGTTTGAAATTCCTATCTCTTACTTGTGTCTTTTGCTTAGCTTCCCTTAGATCAAAAGTATGGCGAACGTCATTTGAACTAGTTCTATACGTATTCTTTGGACTATGTCTAGGGAAATTAGAGGCAATCATGTGATTAGGTCTTGCAAAATCTGTTTTAGTCACATTGGGCCTAGATGGTGGAGTGTCTGTTCTAGAAAGATGAACCATATCAACTTGGGAGGCAAACCGCGGTCTCGAGGATTGTGATCGCTCGGATCTAAATGCAGTAGGTTGTCTGACAGTCGGTTGTCTGACGAACTGATTTGTAGGCGGTTTCCCCAAGATTGATGGTTTTTCAAGCTTAGTGTCCACACTAGGTCCTTTAGTTTTTCGCAAATCATTTTTCAACGCAGCTATAGCAAAGACCTTTTCCTGTACTTGAGCCTTTAAGGTCTCATTTTCTTTGAACAAATCATCTTGGGATGCCAACTTAGATTCAAGCAACTTAATTTGTTTCAAAAGATTATCCTTTTCAGCTTTAGAATCTAGAACTGTTTGATCCAATTTTCGTTCAAGAACAACGTTTGACTTTTCAAGTTTTTCAAAATAAGTTTCAAATTTCTCCGTTTTCTTCGAAAATTCAATTTTGGCATCCTCAAGTTCTTTTGATTGGTGAGCTAAAATCATTTCAAGCTCTTTAATCCTAGAAGCAGAATTGGTTAACGTAGCATTCATAAAGCACTTTTCATGATGTTTAGCATTTTGAACACTTTCTCCCCCATTATGACTCACATCGGATGAATCAGAAGTGGTATTTCTATCACTCTTTTCCATCCCATGTTTGTCATAGTTAGGTTCAGAATGCTCAATATGCGGTATTTCATCAGCATATACATCATCAACATTACATTGTACCATGTCCGCAGGCTCTTCGTCATTAATGGGTAAGGTGTCATCAAAAGAGATCTCGTGAACATTGCCTGACGTGCCACTGGTATCATGTTGTTCTCCTGATTCCGTGCTCTTGCCATCGTTATGCTCCAAGTTGTCAACCGTATGACCATTCTCCTCTTGTATCTGCATCATAGATTCTTGCACTCCATTATCATACATTTGGTGAAGTCTGGATCTTTCATAAATCGAAGACGAAACCGATGTCAGAAATTTCAACAGTTTATCACGGAAATCTTTAACATCGTTCTGTGTGTATTGAAGAAATGACCGGCATATCCCTGAATTGTCAGACTTGATGATATTGAATTGGAGGAAAGGCGTGAGTTGTGTCACAAGAGCCTGATATGCAGTTTCTGATGCAGAGTGATTAAAGTCTTCTTTGTGAAGTTGCTCAGCTAGGTGGTTCAAGTTGAGAAATAGTGACTCGATGAATGTATATTGATGTTGACCAAAGAGTGTCACAAATTCGCTTCCTCCTTGAACCCATGCAATAGTCCTAATATGTGACTGAAGTAGTCGAACTGAAGTGATACCACTTTCTCTAGCTGTGTTTTGCATGTGATGCAAGTCTCCCTCTTGAAATTTCGAATTCAAAGACTCCATTGAATTATGATGAAAAATGATCGTGATTTTAGTTGTATTCGGAATCTTACAATTCGTGAAGAAATTTCGAGAGATCCGTAAATAACTTTTTTTAAAAATCCACGATAGATGAGATCACACTTTTCTCGGCTCAAAAAAATGCTGTCGGCTCAAACGTTGAAAAAATAAACCGGAGACCAATTCAAAGAAAGCCCGTCAACAAATAAGTCCAAGCTACGATAAATATAATGATCGGGTCGACAAATATTTTACCACGTTAGTTTTTTCGGAATACCCGCCTCAATTCGATTTACCAAATTCAAAGATATCAAGTGATAAAATATACAAAATAAATTTAACTAAAAAAATAAAAAAATAAAATAAAAATAAAAAATAAATAAAAAATAAAAAAATAATTAACTTGAAAAAATAGAAAAATGTAAAAAGTAAACTTCACTTAGATATTTTACTTTACTAAAATTAAAAAAAAAAAAAAAAAAAAAAAGAAAATTTATGAAACATTTTTAGACAAAGAAAAGACAGATTTATAAAAATAAACACTTTGTGTATCCACGTGTATCACAATTGCTTAAAAAAAAAAACGTGTCAAACAATTTGCCTACCGTATCTTGTTAACTCCGCCTAACACAAATATAAAAAGGGATTTATCTTTTCAATACTATCAACCACAAAAATAATCTCACACTTGTTTACTCCGCCCCCCACCGTGACTCTCTCTCTCATTTAAACCGTCTCCTAAAACTGCATCTCATGATTCTCATCTATCTCATCAAATCCCACCAAAGAAATTGATAAACCAGAAACCCCAATATCTTTTGCTTCACCAGGTCGAATCAAAAGAAGTACGAGAGTAACTTCAAGATCGTGTATAAACGGTCTCGGGTAAGTGGGATTTTCGATTGTATGTTTATTTAAATTTTGTTTTGAGAAAACAATGTTTAACAAACCGAACCACAAAACCAAATCAGAACACTCTTGTTCTTGATTGTTTATTTGAGTTCGAAAATTGAATGAGGGTGAAACCTTCACACAAGATCTATGAAGAAATTTTGAATTTCGTGACCGGATATATAATGGATCTTGACATGCAAGACACGAGATTTAAAAATCTGAGATCTTGAAGTTGTTATATCGAGTCTAGTTTGGAGATTAGGAGACGATGGGTGGTAGAATGGATGATTGGTGGATTTTTTGTGAAGTGAGAATGTTGGTGTTAGAGTTCGTTGTTTATTGTGTTCGAGAAAGATTTTTGTTTTCGAGTTTTGTCAAGGATGTGTTTGAAGTCAGTTTGTGTAAGTCGAGGGTGTTGTTGGTTGGGTAGGGGTTTGAGTCTGGATGTTCGAGTCTTGTAGGAGTCGATTGAGGTTTTTTGATTCGAGGTGGGTTTGTGTGTATGTCGAGAGTCGAGTCGGGTGTTGTGAGTCTCGGATGATGGTGGTAGACGAGGGTGTCTTGTCTGTTTTTGGTCAGGTCAGTGAGTTTGAGTGTGAGTCCGAGAGTCGAGGGTAAAAAAAAAATCGAGTGGTGAGAGGTCTTTGAGTTTGAGTTCGAGAGGATGAGTCGAGTTATGGGTCGAGTTGCGGCTGTGTTCGAGGGTCTAGTCTTTTGTCACTTGGTTTGATTATTTAAAAGGTTAAGTCCAAGTATAGTGTCAAGTCATCGGAATGTCACAAGCAAAAAAACACCATCGGAATGTCAATGTGCCAATCTGAATGACCTAATCGGAATGCTTATGTCCAAATCGGAATGATCTTATCGGAATGTCCAATCTGAATGTCCGATCGGAATGACCGATCGGAATGACCAATCGGAAAAATTAAAAACCCTTTTCCGATGCAACAAATAGGAATAAATGTCAACTTTAAACCCTTTTCCGACGGGTGAAGTTTCTTAGATACAAGATCGAGTTTAAAAAAAAAATGCTAAAAAAAACAAAAATATTAGGATAAAAAAACTGATACTTTTGATAAAAAACTGATATTTTATTAAAACTGATACTTTAAAAGATGATAAAGACAGTAAAATAAAATAGGATGATAAAATAAGATAAAAAAACTGATATTTTTAACAGTACGAAAAAAAAAAAATGACGAAATAAGATGAAATTTAAAAGATAGAAAGAAAAAATAAAATTAAACTTTACCAAGACAATAGATTAAAAACGCGTTAATCCAAAGAATTAACCATGCTCTTGATACCAATTGTAGGATCTTATTTATCTAAGGATTAGCCATTGTTGTATAATCTATTGAATGATGATAAATGGAAGAACTTTAGAGAGAGAAAGAAGAGAGAGAAAGGAGAGAGTTAAGAGAAAGATGGAAATGTGTGATTGATGAATGGAAGTGAACCAACAACCCCTCCTAACATGCTAGGAGGGGGGTTTATATAGCCCACCCTACATGTGGGCTATATGGGCCATATTGGATCACGAGCCCAATATCATTGGATTGACCGATCCTTTCTAAATACGTAAAAACGTATTTCCAACAGTCATCCTCATGACCGTGAATCTCATCGATTTCTTCATCGTAAATAGGCTTATCAAACCAAAGTTCTTCATAATCCTCATTAATGATATTTGAAATTCTCTCGAAGAGATCACGATCAAGCACAAAATCATCATTCATAAGGGAGGAGTGTTGATTAGGTAACTCCTCATGAATGTGATAAACGTCATTCTCATTCGAGGCGTATTGATTAGATAACTCCTCGAGAATGGGATTTTGGGTCACATGAGTTGGTTCGTCATAAAAAATAAGACGTTCCAACTCATCAAGTTCATCCTTGATTTTGGAAAGATCAACCTCACTCGTAGGTGGAAGTGGAGGTAAAAGAGCTAGCTCTCGTTCGATAATTTCGTCAATCTCGGGATCAAACTCGTAATCATCGTACTTTCCATTTGAAGAGGTCTTTTTAGGAGAATCCTGAAAAGGCATGTGGATTTTTAAGCACGTGATCAATCTCGGCAAAATCGCCATCGTCATCATCAAAGAAAGAATCGATGTGAGCACTCACAACCCTGGTCTTACAATTCGAATGACTATTCTTAGGTAAATTTTCTATGACGAGTGAATCGATGTCGATGAAACCTTTAGCCTCAACGGGTGTTGGGCTAGGAAATGTAGGCACTTAAATGGAATTAGACGTTGATGCCTCAAAGACGTGGTCCTCCGAAGGTGGTGAAGACGAGTCCATTTTGGTCATTGTCGTGATGGCACTAACGTCACCCTTCGGAATTGGTTGTTCACTTTGTTCACCGAATATATCCCAAAATGATTTTTCATCCATAAATTTACGAATAACCTTTTGAATTAAGTAAACGTATTCTTTATCATTAAAATCCTCATCTTTAAAACCGTTCATTTTCATCCTTTCAAAACATGCATCTAATCTCATTTTTTCCGCTAAAGTATGAGCTTTGATATTGTCGAATTTTGAAATATCGGGTTTTGAAACCTCGGTTTTATCATGATCATTTGAAACTTGGGATCTACTCGTGAAAAAGTCCATTTTCTCCACCCCATATTTCATAGTGAGTTTCCCACCGTGGACGTCGATTACGGCTCGAGCCTTCGATAAAAATGGTCGACCTAAAATAATGGGACATTTAGGGTCACACTCATAATCGGAAATAACGAAGTCCGCGGAAAACAAACTTTCCAATCCTAACATAGACATCCTGGGCTATTCCAATTGGTTTTAAAGGCGTACAATATGCTAGCTCGATAGTCATGTTTGTGGGGGTAAGGCTATGAAATTTCATCAATTTCCATAGAGAATGAAGCATGAGATTGATGCTAGCACCTAAATCAGCAAGGGCTAAACATCCCTCATCACGGAAAAATCACAAGGTAGTAGAAATTGGCCCAGATCCTCTTCCTTTCTCGGCATATTCCTTTTGGGTTTTTTAAGAAAGATCGAAGCACAAGTTTCTTCAAGGGTTACTTGGGTAAGGTCGATAAAGATCTCTTTTTGAATTGTGGATGGAATTCGAGGTACACGAGGGTGTGCACTCTTTTCCTTGGTCGCCACGTTCACCCTATCGACTTTAGAACATGAAGGCGTCTTAGAAGTCGAGGGTTGAGAAGAAGGAACAACTCTAAATTCATCAAGGTTAGGGGTAATCACACGAATTTTTCCAATAGACGAGGTGGCTTTAACTTGTTCCTTCGGGTTTAGTACGGTGTTACTAGGTAACGTACTCGAAGACGAACTCGCTTGATTGCTCATAATTGCCGAAAACATCTTTTTAATCTCACTTTGACCTTCATCGATTTTATTATTTTGACCTCTCAAAGTTTTTGAAAACTAGTTTTTCATCTCACCAATTTGCGTTTCTAATCTCTTCATATTAGCATCATTTGATTTAACGTAATTTTGAAAATCATTTGAGCCATTAAAATTTTGATTGAAAGCTTGGTTTGATTCCCTTGAAAA
Source organism: Glebionis coronaria (assembly GCA_025667525.1). Taxonomy (NCBI): domain Eukaryota; kingdom Viridiplantae; phylum Streptophyta; class Magnoliopsida; order Asterales; family Asteraceae; genus Glebionis; species Glebionis coronaria. The sequence continues at coordinate 166,391,945 of CM046879.1, forward strand.
TTGTTTCCTTGATTAGCGTTGTTGTTATCTCGATTTTGCCAACTCAAAGTATGACCTTGATTCGAAAAATTTCCTTGTTGATTATTTCCTTGAAAATTGTTTCGGTTTTGGTTCGAAAGATTGTTGCCTTGGTTATAATTGCCTTGTGATGGACCCGCGTTATTTTGAGTTTGAAACTGTTATTTAACGCGTTAACACTCGACGTTTGGCCATCCGTAGCCGCACATTCGTAATAATTATGAGGTCCACCACACAACGTACACAATGCCTCAACCGCTTTCACCGTAGCGGGAGCGTCTTTCTTTTGCATCTCGATTAAGACCGACGTAAACACATTCGTCAACTTATCGACTTTCGCATCAACCCTCTCAATGTCGCGATTAGAATTACTAACATTGGCGACATTGGCAACACTCGGTGTGTTGCGGAGTTGGTAAACCTTGGATCGATTCTCGATAATCATTAATACATCTTTCGGAGTTTTACACAAAAAGTTGCCACCGGCGGCATAATTCAACGAATCTTGTTAATAAGTGTGAAAACACTTATCCTTTTACCACTTAATTATAATAATAACCAAGCCAAAACGTGTATTTTATGTCGTAAATGTCAGAATTATGCGTGGTTTGTGTTTTTGTTGTGATTTAGGACCAAAATATGAAAAGGAAAGAAAACACGGGCTTTCCCGGGCTTTTATCGAAGAAAAAGACAAAAGATGAAGTCAAGAGATCAAAAATGCAAAGTTCAGAACGGAAGTCCAAGAACTTTTCTGAAGATTTATCGAAGAACAAGTCTAAAGACGAAAGTTTAATAAAGCCGAAGAACTCAAGTCTAATAAATGAAGAAATTATAAGACGAGTTTAATTAATCCCGAGACAAAGTTGATAAAGTTGAAGAACTTAAAAGACGGAAAGACGTGAAGAAAGAAAGAGGAGGCAACATGCACCTCCCCATTTCCTATAAATACCCTCCTAAACACATTTAGGAGGGTTGGTTAGTTTTTAGTTAGTAGTAGTTTTCATTTTTATTTTGTAGGTAATTTTAGAGAGAGAAAGTGACAGTTTCTCTCACTAGGATCTTAATATTTTATCTTCCTTTCTTGTTTTTAATCAAATCTTTACTTTTGATAGCTTAATTCTTCTTTTAATCTTAATCTTATTCTACCTTTCTTAGTTTTTATATATTTTTAATCCGAAATTTTTATGCTTTTTGTTTAATCTTGATGTTTGATTGATCAAAAAGTTTATCTTTTTATCAATCCTTAAGTTTTCATACGGAATAAGCTATAAGTTTGACAATCTTATTAGCTTATTTTGTGTTTAGCTTGTTTGTTTTTTCAAGATTTTCTTAAAAAAGGTTTCATCCTTTTAATGTTTATCTTATTAAGTTTGCTTATTTTGTGTTTTTAAAAGTCTTTAAATTCTAGCTTATTAGTTTTTTCTTATACGTGTTATTATTGAGTTTTTGGTTATGTGCTTATTTGAGTAATAGCTTATAGATTTAGCTTATTTGCCTTTTTCCTTACTGTATTCCGATCAGCTCTGATCAGAAAAGGGTTTTACATTCCTTTTACATTCCTTTTGCATTCCTTTTGCATTCCTTTTACATTCCTTTTACATTCCTTTTGCATTCCGACCAGCATTCCAATTTCTTGGTCGGAAAAGGGTTTTACATTCCTTTTACATTCCTTTTACATTCTAATTAGCTTTGTTTTTAATATTTTGTTTTAGTTTTACTTTTAAGTTTACATTGTTTTAAGTTTTCAACTTTTTCACGCTTCCTGAAATCTCTATTTTTACCAAGTGTTTTTATATTTTGATTAGAGAGAAAAACTGACAGTTTTTCTCGATTTGCTTTTAGCTTATTTTAATTACGTTTCGCATTTTCTGTTTAATTATTTTTCATTTTTATTAAGTTCTAAAATTTACCTTTTCGTCATTTATTTTTATTACTAATTCTTAGTTTAAAATTTCAATCTTCCACTTTTACTTATCGTAATTTACATTTTTATTTTACTTAGTCATAGACATCGACAACCTTTTTATTTTCCACCAAGAACGACTGAGTCGCACTAATTAACGGTAATCAATTCGAATTGAATCGAGACGAACAAATTTTCATACTTGGCAAAAATCAGTTATTAAATGGCGCCGCTGTCGGCTCTTTTCGTTAAGATTAAAGGTTTTTATCGAGAGACGCTTTGGATTTTGGGATCCGTTCATGTTTGAACGTTATTTTTCTTGCTTAAAATTTTCAAAAATCCTAAAAAATATAAAATTTTCAAAAGTTTTCAAAAATCCAAAAAAATAGAAAAACCATAAAAACCAAAAATATTTCTTGTATATCTTTCTTTTCTTTTGTAGGTGTGTATGCGTACCCGTGCTCGTAAGAAGAAAGCAATTCAAGCCGAAGTCATTACTCAACCTATTGTCACCATGGACAATCGACCAATGATCGAGCTTTTGCAATCGCACGTTGAGGGCAACACCGATGCTATTTTCATACCCGAGATTGGAGCCAAAAATTTTGAGCTCAAATCCGGCTTCATTCAAATGGTCTCTGCTCAACCATTCTTGGGGCGTACACTTGATGATCCTCATGAACATATCAAAAGGTTTCTTCAACTCACTAATACGGTCAAGTTTAATGGGGTTTCACAAGAGGTCATTCGCTTGCAACTTTTTTCTTTCTCCTTAGAGGGACAAGCCCGGCATTGGCTTGATAAGGAACCGCCACAAAGTATTCTTACGTGGTCGGATTTAGAGACCAAATTCATCAACTACTTTTTCCCACCCTCACGTACTACCGCTTTGCGGAATGAAATCATTAATTTTGAACAACAGTACGGTGAGACATTTAGTGAATCTTTGGACCGTTTTAAGGAACTTTTAAGAAAGTGTCCACAACATGGTTTCACAAAAGTGCATCAACGTAACACTTTTTACAATGGTTTAAGCATGAATGACCAAGATTCACTAAATAGTGCCTCGGGGGGTAATATTTTGGTTAAGAAACCAACAATAGTGACTAAACCGCTAAACCAATATTTATTAACAATTTATTATGAAAAGCGTGGGGAGAATAAGCTAATAATTACTACACATGAGATCGTGACGATTATGAGACTTATAAATAACTCTATCATTTCTCGTCCTCATTTAAGAGACTTAGCCTAAAAAGTTAAGGAATCGAAGCTAAGTGCTCAACACGCACGATCGAGTCAAAAATTACTCTCAGTCTCACCATCGGAAAACCTACATTCGTGTCTTAAACACTTATGAAAAATAAGAAAAAAAATTAAAATTTGGCCATTTTTAGCCTTATTTGCAACAAAACGACAACAAAAAGATGGAATTTTGGATTACGTGTTGACGTAAGCAAGGTGAAGTATCTACTCACCCCCATACTAAAACTAAACATTGTCCTCGATGTTTCGAGTCTATGGGTGAAACACCCCCATACTAGAGACGTAGTCGAATGCTTAATCTCGAGCATGGAAAGGGTAAAACGAATAACCTAAAAGCCGTTTATGAATTATGCTAATAAGATAAATGTTAGAACATAAAAGGATATCATCGGATATTGGAATCTCCAAAGGCAACGATCGAAGCTCGAGTGCTACGTAAAACGAACACGAGAGGCTTCAAGGATGTCGATGTACCTAATGAATCACAATCACGAACAACCATGAAACAAAGGTTGGAAGGGCACAAATCCCCTCACATTAAACTAATTAGAAAGCAATAATATGTACATGGATAAGCATGGGTCTCCCCCACGAGGCACCTTGTTTTTGATAACTGAGTCAAAAGCTCGACTCGAATCCCCATAAATGTGATCATTTAGGGATAATCATGGCTCGGTCATTTATGGTGGGACTTACATGTAATCAAGGCCCAAAAGAAACCGTGAATAAAGGCAAACCATTATACCGGGATCAAAGATCGTGTCTTCGTTTTCGGATGATAAACGAAACAACACGACTTTAAACATCATCGTCCCAAAGGACACAAGAAAATAGAATGAGAAGAGAAAGGTGGGACATTGGGTGGGCATAAAAATCGAGTTACTCGAGGTAAACTCATACCGTAAGTGTAGAAAGGATTTCTAGTGACTAATTTGGTAAAAGACCGAGATTTTATCTTAAACGTAATACCGGGGTCAAAAATCTCGTCCTCGGTGGAGAAGTGTGAGGGAACAAATGGGGCTTCCCCCATACTAGATCCACACAAAACGTCGTCAAAAGAAGTAGACGGGTTTGTAGCAAGCTCAATTAAGAGAGGTGATGACGGAGTTAACTTTGGAAAAATTTTCAAATCATTTTTAAAATCATTCCCTTTTTCATTTTTTAACTCATTGTTATGAAAACCCAAGTTGATTAAATTGAAAATATTTGGTGTTTCTAAAACAATTTTAGGCACACTTAAAATTTCCACATTTATCTTGAAGGCGGAAGGAGGATTTGAATTTTTAAAATGTGAATCGACTAATAAAACATCCCCCTCCGAGCTAACGCAACGGTCCTCACCAAACTCAAAAATAGAAGGCGGATCATCAAGAATATGCTTGATCTCAGAAAAATCGCCATCGGTATCAAAAACGTCTTCTCTTCCTCGTGGAAGAGGTTGAGCAATAAAATTGTCGATAATCGAGTCGCTAGCTCCAACCGTCGTGAAACTAGGAAAAGAAGGCTCTTCGATTGAAGATTTTTCCTTTGTCGTTTCGACCTCGACATCGAAAATCGTATCGATGTGAGCAAGGCCATCGGCGGACTTCTCACACGATAAATCCAAAATCTCACTTGATGTGGGATTAGGAGTAAAAGGCTCGTCTCGTGACGATTTTGCCTTGACGGTTTCAACTTTGTCCTTCGAAGGGATCGATCGTGGGTTTTCAAACATTTTAGCAAAACTACTAACACGTCCCTTCGGAATTAATTTTCGTTCATCTTGTAAAAACGAGGGGTCAATGATTTCCTTTAAAACCTTTTCACATTTTTCTTTTTCAAAATCATTTAATGGAATTTCTTTGTCAAAATTAAGTGTATATTGATTTAGAAAATCCTCAATAATTTCATCCTCATTAGAAAAATTAGGTTTAGAAGGTACAATATTCAACGTTCCTAAGTATCCTACGAGTTTTTATTTTGGTTTATTTTCAAAAACTTCGTTAGATGACTTTTTCGTTTCCTCTACGTTTTTGCAAGACAACGAAGGTTGCACGACTCTAAAATTCGAGAGATATGGATCAATATGAGACGTAGAAGTCTTAGGAGTCGATAAGGCTTTAACCTCTCCCTCAGAATTAGGATTGGTGTCATTAGACGAAGATTTGAATCTTTCCATTAAGCCCTCGACTATTAAAAGAATTTTATCTCTCTCATTAGCATGATTTTCCTTAATGTTATCCACGTATCCTTTCCACATCTCTTGACTTTGGTCATACAAACGTTGTTGCTCTTCAAAAAGGGTGTCAAAATCGTTTTCCAATTTTTTGAAAGTGTCCCTTTGGGTTGCCATTCGTTTATTACAACTTTCCTTAAGGCTTGTCATTTGCTCTTCCACCATCGTTAATTTCTCATTATTTCGTCTCACAAAATCATTAAAGGCATTAGGAATAGACTCATCATTACAATTAAAAGACGGATCATAAGACGAATAAAACGAAGACGATGGGTGACCTTGGTCGTAAGATTGAAAATTATTACCATGATCACGTGGAGCGGGGTTATAAATATAACCCCCTCGACCTCCAATAACCTCACAATAAAAACAATTGGCACCATCGGGCGGGCCTCTACAATATGGACACGAATAATATCCACCATTATTTGACATGATGCAACGAGAACGGTGTTACGAGAATTAAACACTAGAGGTTTAGAAATAGAATTAATGGATAAGGGTAAGAAGAATATTTTTGATTTTTGATTGTTTTTTTTATTTTTTTGGATTTTTGTTGTATTACGTAGACTCAAATCTACAAATCTCTCCTTGAATCGACTTTCTCGATTAAAGGAGCCTCATGGAATGAAAACGATCACGTGAAGTGAACGCCTTCGATGACTTTAGAACGTTGGTGGAACACCAAAACGTTCAAGAGGATTTAATCTTGAAAACGAGCAAATATATATATACGTAGATAATACTTTGGTTGGCAAACCCTCGATTAGCCCTTTTTCTCAAAACACGCCCAAGCAAGCGGGGGAAACGAGGCGGCACTAAGCACTTAAGATCCATTTTCCCTTAGGTCGTGAAATACAACCGCCTTATACCCACCTTATAGTTTGTGTTAATTGAAATTAAGCCTCACGAAAGTATTTATTTATTTTGCCTTTAAACATTTGCTTTGGATTCGAATACAATGATCGAGTGATGAAATCCCGAATCAAGGTTGCGTTTTCACGCTTTTGGAGTACTTGTATATTTATTGTTCTACGTAAGTACAATATAGTAGTATATTCACAAAGAAAAACGAAAACAATAGTGGGATATCTACAATATAGTAAAAAGATTGTTGTGTGTTTAATTTAGGAAAACTAAACACAAATTATTTGGATACTATAATATAATAAGGAAAAATAACAAAAATGAGTATGTACGATATTCACGCTTTCCGAAACTTGAAAAGCAAAAACGCACCACTCACACAAACACGATACTAATAATGGCACACTAAAAACACCTCCCCGGCAGCGGCGCCATTTTGATAATCGTAGAAATACGTCTTTTAGGAAAAAGAGCGTATAATGGGCAAGTATTAAGTTGCACGTTTTAGGTAAAACGCGAAACCGAACAAGTGCGGGTTCGTTCTCGAGGATGTGTGTGTGTTAGATGCCAAAAATAAATAAGAAAGTTTGGGGTAGTGTCGTTTTCGGATGAGAAAAGAAAGAAAAATAAAGACGAGCTACGACTACAATTAAACTACGACGAGTGACGTAAAACGCGAACGTAAATACGTAAAACGTGAAAAATTAAAAATTTTAAGCTAAAAACAAATTAAAAATGAAAACTAAGTCTAAAATAATATAAATAAGGATAAAAATCCAATAAATAAGTTTAAAAACCTTTTATTAATTAAATATTCATTTTTTAATGCTAATTAAAGCCCAAAAATTAAATATAATTAAGAAAAAGCCCAAATATTATTTTATTGAACAAATAACTCACTTATATTATTTAAAGACTAAAAAGTGTTTTTCTAAATTTTAAATACTATTTTTCTATTTTTAAAACTCTAAAAAGAATTTTTAGACTAAAATAATGATTAAAAATAATAAAATAATGCTAAAAATAATTTGACAATTTTAAAAATCCTAAATTATACTAATGAGCAGTAGAAAAATGAAAAAGTTTGAAAAATTAAAGATTTTTCTCTAAAAGACAAAACAGTATACAATTAAACCCTAATTAATCTTAAATAAAATCTAAAAGTTAATTAAAAAGTGAACAGTAAAGTGTTTTTGAACTAAAAATCTTAAAATATTTTTCTAAATATAAGAAAATTTTTAAAACTGAAAAATATTAAAATTTTTCACTAGAAGACTAAAACAGATAATTAAAAAGTAATTTAAAATGCTATTTAATCTAAAAAATAGGAAATGAACAGTAACAAGAAAATAAATAAATAGAAAAATAAAAAATAAAATAAGAAAAATAACAAACTTAAGATCAAGTTCTAATTCCTAAAAAACACCACTAAAGACAAAAAAGTCAGATTCTAAAAGTGACATTTGACTCCTTTTTTTCTGTTAGCTTAGCAGGGGGAACTTTTACCCTAGCAGTGGGAAGTTGGTTCCCACTGCTTTCAATGAAAATCGGGTCTGGGCACTTTTGTGCTTGTAGCTTGAGATTTAATAGGTTTGGTGGGCAAACAAAGGCACCCCCACAACCAGTTGGGTTGTGGGGAGTCAATAAAAAGCTAAAAACAACAAGTTAATTCACAAAATCAAGCTCAAACGACCCCTATACAGTCACTATATATCAGAAAGGGGGACTTGGGTTGTTTTGCTGATGCAATGTGCAATTGGGTGAGTTTTGGTTGGCCAAAACTCACTCAATTCATTCCCTAGCTACCCCAAATCAAGTCCCAAACCTAACCTAGCCTAAATCCTATCAAGCTACAAGATTTGATTGGCAAATTTTGCAAAATCAAGGCAGTTTAATGGCTTGACTGAATTTTGAACTAGGTTTATCAAGATTTTTGCATACAACTCTTTCAAAAACCTTACCAATTCAACACACAAAGTTAATAAATCACAAAGCTAATAAAGTAAGTGTTTTAAACAGATTTCAAACCAAATACACTTCACCACTTGATTTTAAAACCAGGATCCAAACACCCCTTTAAAACAGAAACTTGAAATTTAACCAAGAATTTGTAACCCAACTTGTACCAATATCAGTCAAATCTTTCCTAACATGTTTCAATCCAACACATAAGCAATATCAAGCATTAGACTAACATCCTAACATCCTAACTCTACAAATCATCAAAAGCACAAAACAATCCAAGCAAGTATAGACAGTAAGAAAAAGTCTTTACCTTGTGACCCTACATCCAGGCATCACAAAGGCAGCTTTTGCCTTTTCCATCAAGCTCGGGCTTGAGCTAAAAAGATTGAAAAAGTGGGCTGTTGGTATGTAAGTAAGTGATGATGATGGATTGTCAATTTCCACACCTCATCCTATATGCAAGATTTGATCCTGTTAAGATTAAACACAAAGAGAAAGAATGACATGGAATAAGCAACCACAAAGTGTATAAGCCTGACTTATTGATTAAGCCAGCTTATCACTTTTGGCTTAATAAAAAAAATCTTTGAAACTGAAATTTTTCAAAACATTTAAACCAAACAAAAACTTGAAGTTTCTTGACAGAACTTATCAACCAAGTTAACCAATGAAGAATTTCCACATTCACTTCATTTCCTTATTGGTTTTGAGTTTTTGAAAGATTTTGTCAAAGAAAACTTCAAGAACTGATTTTTTTGAAATCTCTTGTGTAAATAGAAACTTTTTACTATCTTTTAAAACACTTGAACAAGATAACACTAACCAACAAAAAATTTGGAACTCAAATATGCAAACATTAACTTTTTTTCCTTTTCATTAAAAATTTAATATTACACAAAATCTGGAGCAAAGGAAAAAGGGGTACAAGCCACCCCTTTTTATACTACTTAACAGACGATTCTAGAATACAAATATGAAAAACCCTAATCTACATGAAATTCCAATAAGGCCATTGGAATCTTGACTGAAAATTTTTTCAAATTGTGCCCATGTGATCTTCCTGCTGTTGTACAGCTGTTGAAGTGATCTTGGACGTATATTGAGACTTTGGGAAGAAGAAAATGCTCAGGATCGTTGATTATGTTTGTAAACTCTTGGACTCTTGCAAAAACTTGAGCAGGGGGCATGTGGGTAGGCCATAGGAGTGAGGGTGACATATTTTTGGGGAGTGGGGATTGGTTAGGAGGTGTTTAATTAGCATACTAGAAAAGATTAGAGAAAACCCCTTTGAATTAAGGGGTTTAGGAAATTAGGGTTTGTGGGTTTGGGGAAATAAGCAGGTGACATTTTGATTTGGTTTGGGGGATTAAGTTTTTTAAATTTATGTTTAGTGGGAAATGGTGGTTTGACCACTTTAAATTAAATAAACCTGTGGTGGGGTAACGTGATTGGTGGAGTGAGGAGGGGGTGATGAGGTGGCGAGTTGTGGTTGGATGGGAATACTAGGTTGTCGGGTGGGGTTAAGTTAAATGGGTGGTTTGGTTAATAAGTTTGAGAAAATGGCAGATATGTACCTTCATGTTAAGTCATCCTTTTAACAGTTTTGCACATATAGTCCTTTGCCCCTTTCATAGTTAATCCTTGGTCATTTGCAATGTTAGTCCTCTTGGCATTTCACCATTAGTCCTTGTGTAACTTTTGTAACTTTAATAAATTCTCAAGGGATTTTCTTGTAAGATCTTCAAACTTTAGGGACCCCATTTGTATTTTTGGATATTTGAGGGGTATAAAGTGTCATTCTTCAAAAGTTGAGGGACCAAACTTGACATTCTTCAAAACTTCAAGGGCATTTTTGTAAATTCCATACTTGGGCCCGGTTCTTTGTGCGACTTCATTTCCCGTGTTCGTTTTTGCTTCATTCTTGTGATATTTTGTTGATTATATGATATCCGTACCTAAAATACACAAGACACAAATACAAGCATATGTAGTGGTATTTTCATGATATTTTAAGCGTTTTAAGCCCGATTTGGACGATGAGACTATGTATAATTGCAGTCTCATCATTAAGTCTTCTAATGCTGTATGGGATATTATTGAGAATAAATCTAAAATGCAAACCAAAAGTGTTCGGGCTAATGTGGCTAGTGCTAGCATTAGTGACACTGAAAGGAGACTTGATAAGCTTACTATGGTTGTTGAGGCACTAGCTTTACAAGCCGTTAACAATGCTAAAAACAACAATGCTATTAATATAACTTGTGAAACTTGTGGTGGGCCACACTCTTATGCTAACTGTGATAAAGCTTATGATCAATCTCACGCGGAAGTGTATGCTTACAACACCACCGAGTAAGTTCATTTCAAGCCTAATGTCGATGTTAATTACTTGTCTTACAACTCGACAAATTATTTGGCTCCACCTGGTTTTCAAGAAAGACCACCACAACCTAACCAAAACAACCAAGGGCCGCCAAGAGCTAATTTCAAGGTACTTCCAATGTGAGGGGCTCAAATGGAAACCAAGGTAATTATCTAATGCAAAACCAAGGTTTTCAACACCAAGGTTTCAATCCTCAAGGTTTTCCACCTTATAACCAATACCCAAATCAAGGTTTTCAACAACAAGGGTTCAATTTACCTCCTCCGCCTATGGACTTGGTTTTGCAAAAGTTGAAATTAACATGAGAAAATCATGCTAGCAATGCAAGAATCTACTAGACAAATTCAAGAGTCCACGGATAGGAAATTTGCTCAAATGTTACAAACCCTTCGTCCACAAGGTGATCTTCCTTCTAACACCGAAAAAACCCTAGAGCAAATGTGAGTGCTATTACTACCCGAAGTGGTGAAACTCTAGTAGGACCTTCTACCCCTCCTTCCGTTACTCCATCTACACCTCCTCCACCCCCATTTATCCCTCCTACTCCCACACCTAGTACTAGTTCTCCATTACCGTCTCTACCTCGTAACGAAGAAGTACCCAAGCAAAACCCTCCACCAACCCCACCTACCACCTCTAAACCTTCTACTTCTCAACCCTCAACATCTCAGCCTGTACTTGCTACACCTTCACCTGCTACACCCACACCACTTAAACCCAACATTCCTTACCCTTCCCGGCTGGACAAAGGTAGAATTCTTACTAAGGATGACGTTCAAGTCTCTAACTTTTTGAACAAGATTGCCGGCATAAACATCACCTTTAGCCTTATTGAAGCTCTTGCACAAATGCCTAAATTTGTCAAGATGTTTAAGGAACTGCTTAATAAGAAGGAGAAGATGACCGAGTTTGTTAATACTCGATTGAATGAAAACTGTTCTGCAGTCCTTCTTAAAGAACTTCCAGAAAAACTTGTAGATCCCGGTCATTTTGTGTTGCCTTGCATTTTTAACAAAACCGAAGAATTTACTGCCTTAGCCGATCTCAGGTCAAGTATTAATTTGATACCTAAGTGTTTGGAAAACACTATCATTACCCGACCTTACACCAACGAAGATGACTCTGGAGCTAGCAAATCACACTCTCTCTTACCCCGTTGGTATTGCCGAAGATGTGTTCATTAAAGTTGGCACCTTCCCTTTTCCGGTCGACTTTGTTGTTGTTCATTATGAAATGGACCCTCGTATTCCGTTAATACTTGGTCGGCCATTCTTGAGAACCGGAAAAGCACTAGTCGATGTTGCCGAAGGTGAGCTCATCTTAAGGGTCGGGAATGATGCACAAGTATTCAAAATGGGGAAGATCACAAACAAAACAAATGGAAGAGAATCAGCGAATATGATTAATGTGCTCGATGATTTTGTCATCTAATACAATCCTCTGTTCGATTCTTGCTATGATAATCCACTGTTCCATGATGATGTGGATGATTCTCTTTCCAATTCTGATCCTCCACAAACTTATGATTCTCCACCGATCTATGATGCTTATGATGATGATTCTAGTTCCGGTGGGGATGATTATGATAATTTTACTTCTGAGTATCCAGACATGCCCACTTATGATGATTTTGATGAGGCTGTTACTCTTTCGAGTGATTCTTCACATGATGAAGATCCTTCGCCGACAACACTTGATCCTACTTTGGATGACTACTCATTTGAAGAAGACTTTGCTACTTTTCTCAACACATACTTCCCAAATGAGAGTGATGCTCCTCTTTTGGACTTTGATGATTATGGTCTTTATCCTACTTTGGATATGAAGAAACCCGCTTCAAAGGAGAAGAAGCCGGCCGACACCGATATCAGCAGCACTTATGTCTTAACTCCTCTCTACCCTCCGTCTGAGGATGAGATTGCAAGATTTATGATCGGATCTTTGATAGGTGTGAAAACACCCATCTTTTCTACCACTTAATTACAATAATAACCGGACCAAAACGTGTATTTTATGTCTTTTATGTCGGAATTATGCGTGGTTTGTGTTTTTGTTGTGATTTAGGACGAAAAGGTGAAAAGTGGAGAAAAAACGGGAATTCACCGGCATTTACGGACTTTTATTGAAGAAAAAGATGAAAGACGAAGTCAAGAAGTCAAAAGTGCAAAAAGAACGGAAGTCCAAGACCAATTCTGAAGATTTATCGAAGAAAAAGTCAAAAGACGGAAGTTTATCAAAAGCCGAGGAACTCAAGTCTTATTTATCGAAGAATTAAAAGACGAGTCCAAAGAAATCCCGAGACATAAGTCATCAAAGTCCAAGATTAACAAAAAGATTAAGAAGGAAGTACTTGATGGTGCAATTAACAAGAAAGGAAGGAGAGGAGGAAGCTTCCTCTAACCACTCCCTAATCACCTATATATACCCCTCATTTTCATTCATTTACTCTTGTTGGCTAAGTGTGACAATTAGTCTTCCACCATTTACTTACCTTGCACCTTTAATTCATGTCCATTTAAATACTTGTCAATTTAAATACCTTGTCTTGCACATTAAATTCCTTTAATTTCAAGTAAGTTTTCATTTAATTCTTGTCAATCTTTACTTTATCTTGTTAATCTCTCATTCTACTTTTCTTTAATCTTTGATTTATATGCTTTTCGTCTTGTTATTTGTTTAAAGATTACATTTTTATGCTTTTGATTGTTTTAAATCATTTACTTTCATAGCTTATTTTGTTTATTTTCAAGTTTATATAGTTTTTATAAAAGTTATTTTCGTATAAAAAGTTGTTTTTCTCAAAGCTTATTCATTTCTTGTTTTAAAAGTTGTTAAATTTCAGTCTAGTAGCTTATTTTTATTCGGTTTGCCTTAGTGTTTTAGTCTTGTGCTTATTAGAATCATAGCTTATTTGTTTAGCTTTATTTGTACTTTTTCTGCCGTATTCCGATTGGTAAAATCGGAAAACGGATATACATTCCGACCATAGCTCCTTGCTTGGTCGGAAAAGGGTTTATAACATTCCAATCTGAGGACTTTGGTATTCCGATCAATAGGGGTTTTGAGTATTCCGATTGGTGGTTTACCCCATATTCCGATCTGGTGCTCCTTCCCTCATTCCGATTGAGGTGTTCGTTTGGGTTATTCCGATCAGAGTGAGTGACACATTCCGATTGTAGTTCCGATCAGCATTCCGACCAGAGTCTCCTCGACATTCCGATCAAAGGTAAGCTATTCCGATCGAGGGTTTTTCGATATTCCGATTGGGAGGTAGGCTCACATTCCGATTGGAGGGTTGTGTATTCCGATCATAGTTTGATCGGAATATATTCCGATTGGGAGTTATTTTCCATGTTTTTTCTTGTTTAATTTTTAGTTTATGTTTTTATACTTTGTCTAATTTTTAATTCCCGTCACGCTTTTATTTTAACTAGTTTAACCAATTTACTTTCCGTCACGTTTTTAAATATCGCACACCTTTCGTTTAATTAGACTTAGATTTTATTTTTAACGCCATTTATTTTTAACGCATTTTATTTTAAGTCATTTACTTTTACATCTTTGCACATTTAATTTAAAATCAACCAGAAATATTCTTTTTCACCAAAATAAAACTGAGTCACACATTAAACACAAGTTTTTCAATTCGAAGAGATTGGTACAACGAATCTTTTTAACCTGAGTAAAACCGAGTTATCAAATGGCGCCGCTGCCGGCTCTTTTCGTAAAGATTAACGGTTTTCTGTGAGAGACGCGTTGCTTTTTGGGATCCGTTCACTTGTGAGCGTTACTTTTCTTGCATAAAAAATTCAAAAAAAAATCATAAAAATTAAAAATTGATAAAATCCATAAAAATTAAAAATTTCAAAAATCCAAAAAGATTTTATTTTTATTGTGTATATATATTGTCTTTGTGTTTGGTTCTTTTTTTTCTTTTGCATTTTCAGGTGTATGCGTACTAGATCTTCTAATTATCAAGAGCCCGAGACTCAAGAAGATTTAGCTATGTCAGGTGTAAACAACAATAATCCACCGCACCCCAATAATAACAACAATGTTCTTCCACAACCCGATCTTCGGACCATGGAGGAGCTTTGTCAACCTACAATGTTTGGACGAGGAGGACCGATTGCGCCGATGCAAATCAACGCTCCTGAGTTTTCGTTGAAGCACCACATGATTCAGCAAGTACAAACAAACCCATTCCGTGGATTGCCTGATGATGATGCCAACAAACACCTCGACAAGTTCATTACAATCACCCAAAGCATGAAGTTGGCTGGTGCCACAATGGATGAACTTCGCCTACAACTCTTTCCACATACTTTATTACATCATGCCGAGAAATGGTTTGATCTTCTCCCGAAGAATTCTATTCACACTTGGGATGACATGAATCAACGCTTTTTGTCGCGCTACTTTCCACCATCCATGGTCACGAGCCTTCGCAATCAAATCAGCGGTTTCATGCAAGATCCTGATGAATCTCTTTTTGATGCTTGGGAGAGATATAATGTCTTGATCGATAGATGTCCAAACCACAACATGCTCCCTGTGACCTTAATAGATACTTTCTACAACGGTTTAACTTTTCGAGATCGTGATACGATCAATGCAGCCGTCGGTGGCACATTCATGAAAAGGAGACCCGAGGAGTGTAGAGAGCTTATAGAGAACATGACTACTCACCACAAAAACTGGGATTCCTCTGCTTCTTCAAGGAACAACCCGAGAGTCAATGTTCCCTCCACCTCAGCAAACCCTGATATGACCGAACTCACCCGTGTGCTGACTGAAATGAGCAGAAGTATGCAACTCTTGGCTTCAAACCAACAACAACAAGTTAAAGCTGTTGCTGCTCCTTGTGAAACATGCGGCGGTCCTCACTCATACACCGATTATCCTTCTACACAAGGAAATCCAGAAAATGTGTATGCAGCATATGGTAATTATTCACCGGAAAATTACCAAGCTCGACCTCAAGGGGATAGAAATCTGCTGAGCTACCGGTCCAACAACTACCTTTCACCCGGTTTTTCTCCTCAAAATCAAAACTCCGCAACAACTACAATAGAAGCAACCAAATCCCACCCAAAGCTTCTAATCCTTATCACCCACCCGCCCAACAAACCCCACCCATTAATCCCGATGTTGAAGCCATTATGAGAACCCAAGGTGAGCAAATCAAGAATCTACAGAGCCAAATAATCAATTTGAAAGGAGATATCACGAAGCAAGGAAATGAGATAAGGTCCGAGGTTCGCGATAATATTCAATCCTCCTTCAGCACTCAAACGAATGAATTAAAGAATATGCTTGCTAGTTTCTTGCCCTCCGCTCAACCTTCTTCTTCAAGTTCTCTACCTTCAAACACCGTCACTAATCCGCGAGCCAATGTAAGTGCTATTACTACTCGTAGTGGAGTCACCATTGTAGGACCAACAATCCCACCCCCATCATCTACACCTCCTCCACCACCATTTATCCCTACTCCTCCTACACCTAGTATTAGTGCACCATTACCGTCTCCGCCTCGACGTGATGAAGTTCCTACGAATGACCCTTCAACATCTCAACCTTTACCTACATCTGCACCTTCCCCACCCAAACCCAATATCCCTTATCCTTCTCGTTTAGGCAAGACCAAAATGCTAACCAAAGAGGACTCCGACGTGACACGCTATGTGAAGATGATTTCTCAAATGAACTTCAACATTAGCTTTCTTGAAGCACTTGTCCACATGCCCAAATTTTTTAAAGCATTTAAGGAATTGCTAAACAAGAAGGAGAAGCTGATTGAACTGGCCAACACACGCTTAAACGAAAACTGCTCTACAGTTATTCTTAAATAACTTCAGGAAAAGCTTGGAGATCCCGGTCGTTTTGTGTTTCTTTGCGTGTTCAACAAAACTGAAGAATTTACTGCCCTTGCTGATCTCGGGGCTAGTATTAATCATATGCCTTTGAGTGTTTGGAAAACACTATCATTGCCCGACCTCACTCCAACGAAGATGACTCTTGAGCTTGCTAATCGCACTCTCGCTTACCCCGTTGGTATAGCCGAAGACGTGTTCATTAAAGTTGGCACATTTACTTTCCCGATCGATTTTGTCGTAGTTGATTATGAAATGGACCCTCGTATTCCTTTAATACTTGGTCGGCCATTCTTGAGAACCGGACGAGCATTAGTGGATGTGGCTGAAGGTGAGTTAATCTAAAGAGTCGGGGATGATGCACAAGTTTTTAAAATGGGGAAGCTTACAAGTACAACATTTGGAGGCCGCGAATCAGTGAATATGATTAATATGCTCGATGACTTTACCGTCTACGACAATCCTCTATTCGACCCTTGCATCGATAATCCACTTTTTCAAGATGATGTGGATGATTCTCTCCCTACTTTGGACGCTTCTCCCATTTATGATTCTCCACCGGTCTTTGATGCTTATGATGATGATGATTCTAGCTCAGACTCGGATGATTATGATGACCTTACTTCTGAGTATCCCAAGCTGCCCACATATGATGATTTTGATAAGGCCGACACTCTTTCGAGCGATTCTTCACATAATGAGGATCCTCCGCCATCACTCGATCCTACTTTGGACGATTACTCATTTGAGGAAGACTTCTCTACGTTTCTTAACACTTACTTCCCTCATGAGAGTGATGCACCTCCTTTGGACTTTGAAGATTATCATCTTGATCCTACTTTGGATTTGAAGCACATTCTTTCAAAGGAGAAGAAACCGGTCGACACCAATATCCGTTTCACATATAATTTGACACCTCTTTGTCCCCCTTCCGAGGACGAGGTTGTGCTTCTTTGCGGATCTTCTTCACACTCGGCTGAGCCTGAGTGCTATTTTCCCCGAAAGGAAAAGGTGTTCGACCCCGGTATCGACATTCTGCAGCCATCTCAGTATCCACTTGATGAAATAAAAGGAAATATCTTTGGAACTTATGGAAATCTGCTTGCACCACTTCAACCTTGCTTCCACCGTGCTCCATCACTACTTAAGGGAACCTTACCTACTCTTCTTTGGCTTGCTTTGTTCGCCTTAAGCTTGTGCTATTTGATGGATGAAAACTATGTCTTTGATCCTGGTGGATATGTTTCATGCTTCTTCTGTTGATGATCAAGGTCAAGTCAGGCTAATGACTCGGTTAACAAAAATCAAGCGCTTCTTGGGAGGCAACCCATGCATCTATCTTTTCGCTTTCTTTATCATAAGTGTAGGGGAGACCCGTTGGTGTTTGCTCCTTCCTCTCACTTCTTAATCAGGGATTCTTGCTTCAATGATCCACTCTTGATGATTCTTGACGACCCGTGATTCCGTGTTCCATTATCCCGGTTCTATCCTAAACTCTTTTCGATTCACTATTTTATATTTTCCAATATTAAAATAGGAATCTCTTTAGTTGTCTTTTCCTTAGCAAGATTTAAACAACGTGCACAATGTCCTAAGTGTAGGGGAGTTTACTCCCACATGCTTAAACATTGAGGACAATGTTTATGTTAAGTGTAGGGGGACTTCTATCGAAGTTAAGTGGTCTTTTCCTTGTATTTGTCCTCATTTTAACCGGAAAATCAAATTTTCGACATTTTTCAAAATTTTTGATCTATTTTGGCCTATTAGTTTTTCCTTTTATATAGTTATTTTCTTGCCTTATTAGAATAAATCTTTAAATAAGTGGTTTTAATTTTAAAACGTTGTGAATCTTTTGACTCAACCCGAGTTTACTTATCTAAGTTACTCTAGCTAGTATCCTTAACATGTTTAAGTCAAGTTTTGCTAGGCTTTTATATAGGGAGCTATAAAACGCGAAAGTCTTACCTCTCACGGGTTAAGAACAAGAACTTTTCGCAAGTTCCTATAATTGATCCTAGAGAGTCGTTTATCAAGGGAACTTTAAAACGCGATTTCTAAACTTGAAAAAGTCTAAGAATTTGCAAGATCCTATAGGCGACTCGAAAACCCAAAACTTTGATTTAATAGACTAAGCATCCATGAGTCTCATTACTTGAGATTTTAAAATGTGGAGAACGAGAGATGATAGAGCCAATTATAAGTTTGGTATTCTTTCGTGAATTTATGTGAGTTAATGATGAGCCTATTCTCCCATCGCTTGCTAAATAATATATCTGCTAATAAGTAAGGTTGTACGATTTGAAAAGTTACTTAGCTTCCAGCCCAAGATCGTTTAAAAGTTGCTCGGTATGGATTAGAGTTCATAGCCAAGGCATAACTTATTGAAGCGGAACGCGAAGATTGGCGAGTCCGAAAAGGCCCTAACAAGGCATGAGGGCTATATTTTGTTGCTAAAGATCCAAAGTGATGTGAAGAATCATTTATCAAAAATCAATATGAAGGATCGAGACACACGACGAAAAGCAAAAACTCCCCAAAAGTCATGGAGAAGTGTATCCGAAAAGACCCTGACAAGGTATGAGGATAAATAGATCCAATTCATAAAAGGAGGCGGATCATTGTATATCAAAGTCCAAAATAAAGATTGGAGAAAAATGAAGAAGTCGTGGTCCAAGTATAAATCTCTCAAAACTTCAAGTGAAGAAATTCCATTATGAAGAGAAGACCATAATTTCATGAACGTCTCTCAAGGTTTGAAGTATGAAGTCGCTGCCAAATATCGGTCCGAGAAAGGTCTCAAATCGCGAAGCGAGTTATGCCAAGATATGAACTTTATGAGGTCCCGAGAAGCAGTTTTAAAAGATTTTATCCTTTAGCTAACTATTGATTAAATCGTTCACTTTATTTTCAGACTAAATAACTATCGAAATAAGTCAAACAATGCATCCTCGTGATCATTCAAGACAAATAATAAAATATAAGAGATACCCATAGGAATAAGGGAGTCTAAGTAAATAATTAGCCCACATGAGCTCGTGTTAGTTTGCTAACTTATAATAACAATGATCTCGTTTTTAAGCTTGGTTTGGAGAAAGTGAAAACTTGAGGATGATGATCATTCACAACATTTCTAAAACCCAAGGTATGTTTTTTATTTCTTTATTTCTTAAATAAAGGCCAACATGGATTGATTATGATGAAAAGTGTAATTTTGCTTTGTAAGTAATGCATTGCATGAGGACATTGCAATGGTCAAGTGTAGGGGATTTGATAGGTGTGAAAACACCCATCTTTTCTACCACTTAATTACAATAATAACCGGACCAAAACGTGTATTTTATGTCTTTTATGTCGGAATTATGCGTGGTTTGTGTTTTTGTTGTGATTTAGGACGAAAAGGTGAAAAGTGGAAAAAACACGGGAATTCACCGGCATTTACGGACTTTTATTGAAGAAAAAGATGAAAGACGAAGTCAAGAAGTCAAAAGTGCAAAAAGAACGGAAGTCCAAGACCAATTCTGAAGATTTATCGAAGAAAAAGTCAAAAGACGGAAGTTTAACAAAAGCCGAGGAACTCAAGTCTTATTTATCGAAGAATTAAAAGACGAGTCCAAAGAAATCCCGAGACATAAGTCATCAAAGTCCAATATTAACAAAAAGATTAAGAAGGAAGGACTTGATGGTGCAATTAACAAGAAAGGAATGAGAGGAGGAAGCTTCCTCTAACCACTCCCTAATCACCTATATATACCCCTCATTTTCATTCATTTACTCTTGTTGGCTAAGTGTGACAATTAGTCTTCCACCATTTACTTACCTTGCACCTTTAATTCATGTCCATTTAAATACTTGTCAATTTAAATACCTTGTCTTGCACATTAAATTCCTTTAATTTCAAGTAAGTTTTCATTTAATTCTTGTCAATCTTTACTTTATCTTGTTAATCTCTCATTCTACTTTTCTTTAATCTTTGATTTATATGCTTTTCGTCTTGTTATTTGTTTAAAGATTACATTTTTATGCTTTTGATTGTTTTAAATCATTTACTTTCATAGCTTATTTTGTTTATTTTCAAGTTTATATAGTTTTTATAAAAGTTATTTTCGTATAAAAATTTGTTTTTCTCAAAGCTTATTCATTTCTTGTTTTAAAAGTTGTTAAATTTCAGTCTAGTAGCTTATTTTCATTCGGTTTGCCTTAGTGTTTTAGTCTTGTGCTTATTAGAATCATAGCTTATTTGTTTAGCTTTATTTGTACTTTTTCTGCCGTATTCCGATTGGTAAAATCGGAAAAGGGATATACATTCCGACCATAGTTCCTTGCTTGGTCGGAAAAGGGTTTATAATATTCCATCTGAGGACTTTGGTATTCCGATCAATAGGGGTTTTGAGTATTCCGATTGGTGGTTTACCCCATATTCCGATTTGGTGCTCCTTCCCTCATTCCGATTGAGGTGTTCGTTTGGGTTATTCCGATCAGAGTGAGTGACACATTCCGATTGTAGTTCCGATCAGCATTCCGACCAGAGTCTCCTCGACATTCCGATCAAAGGTAAGCTATTCCGATCGAGGGTTTTTCGATATTCCGATTGGGAGGTAGGCTCACATTCCGATTGGAGGGTTGTGTATTCCGATCATAGTTTGATCGGAATATATTCCGATTGGGAGTTATTTTCCATGTTTTGTCTTGTTTAATTTTTAGTTTATGTTTTTATACTTTGTCTAATTTTTAATTCCCGTCACGCTTTTATTTTAACTAGTTTAACCAATTTACTTTCCGTTACGTTTTTAAATATCGCACACCTTTCGTTTAATTAGACTTAGATTTTATTTTTAACGCCATTTATTTTTAACGCATTTTATTTTAAGTCGTTTACTTTTACATCTTTGCACATTTAATTTAAAATCAACCAAAAATATTCTTTTTCACCAAAATAAAACTGCGTCACACATTAAACACAAGTTTTTCAATTCGAAGAGATTGGTACAACAAATCTTTTTAACTTGAGTAAAACCGAGTTATCAATCTTCTTCAAGATCTGTTGAGCCTGAGTGTTATTTTCCCCTAAAGGAAAAGGTGTTCAATCCTGGTATTGCACTTTTTAAGCTATCTCAGTATCCATCTGATGAAATAAAAGGAAAGATCTTTGGAACTTATGGAGAT
Organism: Glebionis coronaria; assembly: GCA_025667525.1. Classification (NCBI taxonomy): domain Eukaryota; kingdom Viridiplantae; phylum Streptophyta; class Magnoliopsida; order Asterales; family Asteraceae; genus Glebionis; species Glebionis coronaria. The sequence goes on from CM046879.1 coordinate 166,413,598, forward strand.
ATGCTTGCACTTCAACCTTGCTACCACCGTTCTCAATCGCTGCTTAAGGGAACCTTGCCTACTCTTCTTTGGCTTGCTTGTTCGCCTTAAGCTTGTGCTAATTGTTGGATGAAAACCATGTCTTTGATCCCGGTTGATTTGTTTCAAGCTTCTTCCTATGCTAATCAAGGTCGAGTCAGGCTCACGACTCTGTTAACAATAACAAGCGCTTCTCGGGAGGCAACCCGCAGTATCTATCCTTTTTCTCTTGTTTTTATAATAAGTGTAGGGGGAGACCCTAGTATGTGTTTGTTGTTTTCTTTGTTATGATGTGCATGGATTCGAGCTTACAGAGATCCATTCTTGATGACTTTTGACGACCCGTGATTCCGTGTATCCATCTTCCCGGTTCTATCCTAAACTCTTTTGATTCTCTATTTTATATTCTTCAATATTAAAACAGGAATCACTTTAGTTGTCCTTTCCTTAGCAAGATTTAAACAACGTGCACAATGTCCTAAGTGTAGGGGAGTTACTTCTACATGCTTAAACATTGAGGACAATGTTTATATTCAGTGTTGGGGAGACTTCTATCGAAGTTAAGTGGGATTTTCCTTGTATTTGTCCTCTTTTTAACCGGAAAATTGATTTTTCGACATTTTTCAAATTTTTTAATCTATTTTGGCCTATTAGTTTTTCCTTTGTTATAGTTATTTTCTTTCCTTGCTAGATTAAATTTTAATAAAGTGGATTTAAGTTTCAAACATCGTGAATCTTTTGACTCAACCCGAGTTTACTTATCTAAGTTTACTCTAGCTAGTATCCTTAACGTGTTTAAGTCAAGTTTTGCTAGGATTTTACATAGGGAGCTTTAAAACGCGATACTCAACTCTCACGGGTTAAGAACAAGAACTTTTCGCAAGTTCCTATAATTGATCCTAGAGAGTTGTTTATCAAGGGAACTTTAAAATGCGAATTCTAAACTTGAAAAAGTCTAAGAGTTTGCAAGATCCTATAGATGACTCGAAAACCCAAAACTTTGATTTAATAGGCTAAGAATCCACGAGTCTCATTCCTTGAGATTTTAAATTATGGAGAACGAGAGATGATAGAGTCAATTATAAGTTTGGTATTTTTTCATGAATTTATGTGAGTTGATTATAAGCTTTTTCTCCCATCGCTTGTTAATAATTATAATTGCAATAAGTAAGGTTGTACGATTTGAAAAGTTACTTAGCTTCTAGCCCAAGATCGTTTAAAAGTTGCTCGGTATTAATTAGAGTTCATAGCCAAGGCATAACTTATTGAAGCGGGATGCGAAGATTGGCGAGTCCGAAAAGGCCCTAACAAGGCACGAGGGCTACATTTTGTTGCTAAAGATCCCAAGTGATGTGAAGAATCATTTATCAAAACTCAATATTAAGGATCGAGACACACGACAAAAAGCAAATACTCCCGTAAAGATCATGGAGAAGTCTATCCAAAAAGGCCCTAACAAGGTATGAGGATAAATAGATCCAAGTCCTAAAAGGAGGCGGATCGTTGTATATCAAAATCTCAAATAAAGATTGGAGAAAAATGAAGAAGTCGTGGTCCAAATATGAAGAATCTCTCAAAAAGTTCAAGTGAAGAAATTCCCATTATGAAGAGAAGACCATTATTTCATGAACGTCTCTCAAGATTTGAAGTATGAAGTCGCTACCAAATATCGGTCCAAGAAAGGTCTCAAATCGTGAAGCGAGTTATGCCAAGATATGAACTTTATGAGGTCCCGAGAAGCAATTTTAAAAGATTTTGTCCTTTAGATAACTACTGATTAAATCGTCCTACTTTATTTTCTGCCTAAATAACTATAGAAATAAGTCAAAAATGCATCCTCGTGATCATTCAAGACAACAATAAAATATAAGAGATACACCTAGGAATAAGGGAGTCTAAGTAAATAATTGGCCCACATGAGTTTGTGATAGTTTGCTAACTTATAATAACAATGATCTCGTTTTTAAGCTTGGTTTGGGGAACGTGAAACTTGAGGATGATAATCATTCATGACATGCCAAAACCCTAAGGTAAGTTTTTGATCTTTTTACCTGTTTTCTTCTTTTTATAAATTTTCTATCTCTTTTATGTCTTGTGTTTAATATAGGTCAATTAGGTTAATTATGATGAAAAATGTAAAACGAGCTTTGTAATTAATGCATTGCATGAGGACATTGCAATGGTCAAGTGTAGGGGATTTAATAAGTGTGAAAACACTTATCCTTTTACCACTTAATTATAATAATAACCAAGCCAAAACGTGTATTTTATGTCATAAATGTCAGAATTATGCGTGGTTTGTGTTTTTATTGTGATTTAGGACCAAAATATGAAAAGGAAAGAAAACACGGGCTCTCACGGGCTTTTATCGAAGAAAAAGACAAAAGACGAAGTCAAGAGATCAAGAATTCAAAAAAAAGAACGGAAGTCCAAGACCTTTTCTGAAGATTTATCGAAGAACAAATCTAAAGACGAAATTTTAATAAAGCTGAAGAACTCAAGTCTAATAAATGAAGAAATTATAAGACGAGTTTAATTAATCCCGAGACAAAGTCAATAAAGACGAAGAACTTAAAAGACGGAAAGACTTGAAGAAAGAAAGAGGAGGCAACACATGCACCTCCCCATTTCCTATAAATACCCTCCTAAACACATTTAGGAGGGTTGGTTAGTTTTTAGTTAGTAGTAGTTTTCATTTTCATTTTGTAGGTAATTTTAGAGAGAGAAAGTGACAGTTTCTCTCACTAGGATCTTAATCTTTTATCTTCCTTTCTTGTTTTTAATCAAATCTTTACTTTTGATAGCTTAATTATTCTTTTAATCTTAATCTTATTCTACCTTTCTTCGTTTTTATATATTTTTAATCCGAAATTTTTATGATTTTTGTTTAATCTTGATGTTTGATTGATCAAAAAGTTTATCTTTTTATCAATCCTTAAGTTTTCATACGGAAAAAGCTATAAGTTTGACAATCTTATTAGCTTATTTTGTGTTTAGCTTATTTGTTTTTTCTAGTTCTTCTTAAAAAAGGTTTCATCCTTTTAATGTTTATCTTATTAAGTTTGCTTATTTTGTGTTTTTAGAAGTCTTTAAATTCTAGCTTATTAGCTTTTTCTTATACGTGTTATTATTGAGTTTTTGGTTGTGTGCTTATTTGAGTAATAGCTTATAGATTTAGCTTATTTGCCTTTTTCCTTACTGTATTCCGATCAGCTCTGATCGGAAAAGGGTTTTACATTCCTTTTACATTCCTTTTGCATTCCTTTTACATTCCTTTTACATTCCTTTTACATTCCTTTTACATTCCTTTTACATTCCTTTTGCATTCCGACCAGCATTCCAATTGCTTGGTCGGAAAAAGGTTTTACATTCCTTTTACATTCCTTTTACATTCCTTTTACATTCCTTTTGCAATCCGACCAGCATTCCAATTAGCTTTGTTTTTAATATTTTGTTTTAGTTGTATTTTTAAGTTTACATTGTTTTAAGTTTTCAACTTTTTCACGCTTCCTGAAATCTCTGTTTTTACCAAGTGTTTTTATATTTTTCTTAGAGAGAAAAAGTGACAGTTTTTCTCGATTTGCTTTTAGCTTATTTTAATTACGTTTCGCATTTTCTTTTTAATTAGTTTTCATTTTTATTAAGTTCTAAAATTTACCTTTTCGTCATTTATTTTTATTACTAATTTTTAGTTTTAAATTTCAATCTTCCACTTTTACTTATCGCAATTTACATTTTCATTTTACTTAGACATAGACAGCGACAACCTTTTTATTTTCCACCAAGAACGAATGAGTCGCACTAATTAACGGTAATCAATTCGAATTGAATCGAGACGAACAAATTTTCATACTTGGCAAAAATCAGTTACTTGTTCTTGAAAACTAAGACCGTTGTAAAACGTATCGATTTGGTGTAACTCAGAAAATCCATGGTGAGGACATTGCCTAAGCAGTTCCTTAAAACTATCCCACGCGTGTCTAAATGATTCATTCGGTTTTTGCTCAAATCTCGTAATCTCGTTTTTGAAAAAGGTCGTCTTAGACGGTGGGAAAAAATGATTAACGGACTTGGAAACGAGATCCTTCCACGTAATCATGGAATTAGGTGGCTCTTTATCGTACCAATCCTTGGCGGCACCATCGAGCGAGTACGAAAAAAGCATAAGCTTGATGACATCGGTGTCGACGTTCTTAAACTTGCCCGTGGCCAAAAGACGATCAAACTTCCGAATGTGATCGTGAGGATTATCCGCCTCACGACCTCAGAACTTCGTAGCTCGTATCAACGAAAGCATTCCGCTCTTAATCTGAAAATTCTCCGCTTTGATAGCGGGAATTACGATCGCGTCTCCATAACCCTTGGTGGGCGCTTGGAGCAATTCCATCATTGAACGATTGTCGACCATCTCGTCTACGGTCTCTTCAACAACGATATTAGGAACGTCGGTTTCTGAATCTCGTCTACGTCGTCGATTCCTTCGATTTCGATTGCGTCGATTCGAAGCGTCGCTAGAATTATAATAATCCTTCGATCGAGTGCGTATGCACTAATGTAGAGAATGGGAGTAGCAAAGAAGATTATTTTTGTGGTTTTTTCGTTTTTTTAATTTTTTTTGGTTTTTGATTGTTTTTTAATTTTTTGGATTTTTTGTGTATTACGTAGACTCAAATATACGAATCTCTCCTCGAATCAATTTCTCGATTAAAGGAGCCTCAAGGAATGAAAACGATCACATGGAGTGAACGCTTTCGATGACTTTAGAACGTTGGTGGAACACCGAAACGTTCAAGAGGGTTTAATCTTTGAAAATCAAGCAAATATAATATACGTAGATAATACTTTGGTTGGCAAACCCTCGATTAGCCCTTTTCCTCAAAACACGTACAAGCAAGCGGGGGAAACGAGGCGACGCTAAGCACTTAAGATCCTTCTTCCCTTAGATCGTGAAATACAACCGCCTTATACCCACCTTATAGTTTGTGATAATCAAAATTAAGCCTCACGAAAGTATTTATATATTTTGCCTTCTGATTTTTGTTTTAGATTCGAATACAATAATTGAGTGATGAAATCCCAATTAGGGTTGCGTTTTCACGCTTTTGGAGATACTGTAAATTTATTGTGATACGTATACAATATATTAATAATATTCACAAAGAAAATGAAAACGATTAATGATATCTACAATATAGTAAAATGATTGTTGTGTGTTTAATTTAGGAATATTAAACAATATTTATTTGGATATTATAATATGGTAGAGAAAAATAACAAAAATGAGTATGTACGTTATATACGCTTTCCAAAAATGAAAAGCAAAAACGCACTACTCACACAAACACGACATGTATAATGGCTAAACACACCTCCCCATCAGCGGTGCCAAAATGATTGCGGTAAAAATACGTTTTTAGGAAAAAGACGTATAATGGACAAGTATTAATAGATACGGTTTCGGAAAACCGTAAAGACGAAAAGTCCAAGTTCTTTCTCGGCGGAGGTGTGTATGTTTTAGGCCAATTATATAAAAATCAAGTTTGGATTAGTGTCATTATTTGGTTTAAAGAGAGAAAATTAGAAGACGAGCTACGCTACGATTACACTACGACGTAAAACGTAAAAATGTATACGAAAAGACGTAAAACGTGACGAAATAAAAAATTAAAGCTACAAATTATTTAAAATTAAAACTAAGTTTAAAAAAAATATAAATAAGAATAAAAATTCAATAAATAAATTTTAAAACCTTTTATTAATTAAATAGTCACTTTTAAATGCTAATTAAAGCCCTAAAATTAAATATAATTAACAAAAAGCCCAAAATATTATTTTATCAAACAAATATCTTACTTATATTATTTAAACACTAAAAAGAATTTTTCCTAAATTTTTAAAACTATTTTTTATTTTTAATTCTAAAAACACTTTTTAAACTAAAATAATCATAAAAAATTATAAAATAATGATAAAAATAAATTTTCTTTCCTAAAAATCATAAATTATAATGAAAACAGTAGAAAAATAGAAAAAGTTGAAAAAAGTAAAATTTTCCCTAATAAGACAAAAATAGTTTATTGAAAACCTATTTTAAACTTAAATTAATTATAAAAATTAATTAAATAATGGTCAAAAAGAAGTTTCTATTCTAAAAATCTTAAATTATATTACTGATACTAGGAAAAATTTAAAAACTGAAAAACAATACTCTTTACCACTAAAAGACAAAAATAGATTTATATAAAACTAATTAAAATTGAAAATAATGCTAAAAATAATTAAATGAACAGTAAAATAAAATTTAACTTTTCTAAAAATAATAAGATAAATAAACAAAAGTAGGAAAATTGGAAATATTTAAAAAGGTTGAAAAATCACCACTAATGACAAAAAACTAGAAAAGTGATAGTGACACCTAGTGGACTGTTTTTCCTTTTGCTAAGCAGTGGGAAAGTTTACTCTAGCAGCGGGTAATTCTTCTCACTGCTCAATCACAGAAAACAGAAAAGGTCGATTATCTTGCTTGTTTGATGGTTTTGTTGGAAGACAAAGGCACCCCCACAACCAGTTGGGTTGTGGGGAGTCAAGAAAACACTAAAACACACCAGTTCAATACACAAAAAGCACTCAAAATGGCAAAATATAGTCACTGTGGTGCTATACAGGTCTAGGCAACGATTTGCTGATCTAGTTGGTCTTTTGGTGAGTTTCAAACCACCACAACTTGGTCAAATCACTACCAAACTATAAAGCAACAACTTACAAACCTAATCTTAACCTATATCTAACAGATTACAAAATTTGGAAATCAAAATCACTAAAACAACTATATTTTAGGCTACTGATTGGATTTGGCTGATTTTTACCAAAATTTCAACATGCAAAATCTGATTTTATACTATATTACCCAAAACAAAGCTAAACATACACTTAACAAACCTATTTGAGCAAGTTTAGACTATTATGAAGACCAAGTTTTGTCAATCTCTTAGCCTAACATTCAAATCCAAACACCCCTATATTATCTAATAATGAAAATTTCAACAAGGACTTATAATAAAAATAATTTCAAGCTCCATACAAATCATTCAAACAAGTGTCTAACCACTTAATAAACATCAACAAATACTTAAACTATCATCTAAACAAGTTCACATCAAATCACATACGCATAAAAAATAACCAACATATGGTGGGTTCAAGCATGTACCTATTGATGCCATCACCATACAAGCTTAAATGGGAGCTTATGAAGGATGTAGAGAGATCTTGTTGCTGGTCTACAACAGACCAAAGAGTGACTTATATCTTCAAAAGAAAAAGATGGAACCTGGAGTGTGGTGTGGAGTCTACAACAGACAAACCACACCACCCTTTTTTTGTATCTGTAAAAATGAAACAAGCAGAGAACAAGCAAGCCTGAAAAACTAACACCAAAAGCTTGTCAAGGCTTTTAGTTTTAGCTTATTCAAACAGTAGGAATTAAACAAAAACCTGATTTTTGAAAACACTTTTTTGAAAAACATGGACTTTGAAACAACAAGATATTTAACCGCTTGTGTAAGCCAGATGTGAGGTTTTTTTATGTCAATCAAACAAGTCCACAACTTATACAACCCGGATCTCAACACACTTTTTTGGCCAAAATTCTTTGAAAATAAAAAAAGTATCTTGATAATTTAACACTAAGTTTGTAATGAAACGTAAATTTTTAAACTAAAAACAGGAAAATAAAAGGAACACAGAATTAGGAGTGCAAGGTTTTTAAAATACTTTAACTATTTATCATAAAAAGTTTACAAACCAAAATTCTGGAACAAAGCTCTATCACAGGTTGATAGATGCTTTTATAGACTATGAAAGAACTATCTAGAACTAATAACAAATACCAAACCCTAGCTATTGTTCTTCCTGAAATGCCCTTGAGTCAAAGAATTTGAAAATTCGTCAACAGCCCCATGTGATGATGTACTGTTGTCCAGCTGTTCTGAAATGATCTTAGCCATCAAATAATCCTTTGGGGCCAAGTCTTGGAGATAGGACGTTGGATTGCTGTAGAGATACCATTTTTGCTATTTTTGAAGGATCATGGGAGTACAAGTGGGACCATTGTGGTCACGGGTTGTTGGTTTTGTAGGGTGGGTTGTGATTAGTTGATGGTTAATCAACATTCTGGAGGTGATTAAACGAAAACCCTTTGATTAGAAGGATTTAGGGATTAGGGTTCTTTGTTTTTTATCTGGGGATTTAGTGGGAAAAAGTGGGTTTATGATGTGAATAGGGAATGATTAGCGCCAGTTTAGGAGCTTAAATAACATTTATTTAAATGTTATTAAACAAAATAAAAAGGAGCTGGTGGTGGTTTTCAAACGTGGAGGGTGTGAGGGGTGTGATTGGTGGAATGGGGTAAGGGTGGTGAGGTGGCAGCTTGTGGTTGGGTGAGGGAGGTTTGTTTGTCTGCCAGGAATAGTCCCTTGACTCCCATAAATTGTTCAAACAAAGTTTCAACAGCATATATCCCATTTCCCTTTGTATAATCTTTGCACTCTTTGTCAAAAATGGCACAAGTAATTGCCAAACTTTTATCAAGGGCCATAAATGCATATTTTGCATTCTTTAAGGGGTTCTTTTGACATGTCTTCAAACTTTAAGGATTAATCTTGTACAAATTAATAATGGAGGGTCATTTGTGACAAGTCTTCAAAATTGAGGGACCAAACTTGCCAAATCCTTCAAACTTTAAGGGTATTTTTGGAAAATCCATACTCGGGTCTGGTTCTTTGTGCGGCGTCGTTTCCCGTGTTCGTTTTTGCTTAATTCTTGTAATCTTTTGGTGAATTCACGACATTCGTACCTAAAATACACAATGAACAAACACAAGAATATTTTGGGGCATTTTAATGATATTTTAAGCGTTTTAAGCCCGATTTGGACGATGAGACTATGTATAATTGTAGTCTCATCAGGTATTCATAGACCTAATGAACCGCATCTTTCATGAATTTATAGACAAATTTGTTATCGTGTTCATCGACGTCTGCAACTGAGGTTCATAGTTTTCTGGGCTTACCTGGTTATAATCACAGATTCATGGAGAACTTTTCGAGACTAGCCTTACCTTTGACCAACTTGATGCGTAAAGGAGATAAATTCGTTTGGATTGATGAGCGGGAGAAGAGCTTTGACAAACTTAAGCAGCAGTTAGTATCTACACCTATTCTTACTCTCCCATCTAGCACATGTGGATTTTAGATCAACAGCGATGCTTCGGGTAAAGGATTAGGTTGTGTACTCTACAACATAGGAAAGTGATTGCGTATGCATCACGTCAGCTAAAGCCTTATGAGGAGAATTATCCTAACCATCATCTGGAGCTAGCAGCAGTAGTCTTTGCACTTAACATCTGGAGACATTATTTATATGGTCAATCATGTGACATCTTCACTGATCAAAAGAGTCTCAAGTACATATTCACTCAAAGAGAGCTTAACATGAGGTAGATGAGATGGTTGGAACTACTCAAGGACTATGGCATCAATCTTCAGTACCATCCCGGTAAGGAGAACGTAGTGGCATATGCTCTCAGTAGGAAGTCGGTCATGATTAACGGCATCAAGATAGAAGAAGAAATCATACATGACTTAGAGCGATTAGACATTGAGTTCTTAGTATGTGGACAGCATGGGTACTGGGTTAATCTGAGAATTGAGCTAGACTTAATCTCTCGAATCAAGGAAACTCAGAAGGATGATGGTGAGATTTGGGCTATCAATCAGAATCTTGATCGGCAGATAGAATTTCGTGTAGACGAAGAAGCATTATATGGCAAGGAACCAAGTTATGTGTTCCGGATGATCAGACACTCCAAGAAGCTTTACTAACAGATGCTCACAGCTCTCCATTCTCTATTCATCCAGGATCCACCAAAATGTATCATGATATTAAACAACATTTTGGTGGAGTGGCATGAAGCAGGATGTTGCTACTTTCGTTTCCAAATGTCTAACCTACCAGCAGGTTAAGATCGAGCATCAGCGGGCTAGTGGTTTACTACAACCGTTAGAGATTCTCGATTATAAGTGGGACAAAATCTCCATGGATTTCGTCACCGGACTTCCACTTACTCAGAGGAAGCATGATGCTATATGGGTTATAGTCAACCGTTTAACCAAGTCATCTAATTTTATTCCAATTCGCAAAGATTTCTCAGTTAGCAAATTGGCAAATATATTCCTTCAGGAGATCATGCGACTGCATGGTACTCCATCAGCTATCATATCCGACAAAGATCCTCGTTTCACGTCTAAATTCTGGAAGGGTTTGCAGAAAGCTTGGGGCACCAAACTTAAGCTTAGCACTACCTTTCATCCTCAGACCGATGGTCAGTTAGAGCCTCAGACCTTAGAAGACATGCTGCGAGCTTGTGCATTAGAACGGACAGGAATTTGGGATGACTACATTAGTTTGGTTGAGTTTGCCTACAACAATAGTTGGCACGCAAGTATTAAGTGTGCACCTTTCGAGATGCTCAATGGCAGAAAGTGTCGTGCTCCAATCTGTTGGGATCAAGTTAGAGAACGAATCCTTGAAGGACCAGAAATGATAGAGGTGACCAATGAGAAGGTTGCCATCGCCAAGGCGAAGCTACAGAAAGCTCGTGCTTGACCGAAGAGCTATGCTGATAAGCATCGTAGAGATCTAGAATTTAAGATCTGTGATCATGTTTTCCTTAAGGTATCACCAGCACGGGGTGTCAAGCGTTTTGGTCTCAAGGGCAAGCTCAGTCCTCGTTTCATCGGACCGTTTGAAATCCTTAAATGTATCGGTGAAGTATCATATCCTCTAGCATTACCTCCTAAGCTATCTCATGTGCATGATGTTTTCCACGTGTCCTAACTCAGAGGTTACATTTACCATCCGTTGCATACAGGTTCGTACCCATTCGAGTAGATTCGAGAGGATCTATCCTACATTGAGGAACCCGGGAAAGTTCTCTACCTTCAGGATCGAGTCATGAGGAAAAAGACGATCCCATTCGTCAAAATCCTTTGGAGGGACCATTCCGAGCGAGAAGCCACTTGGGAAACGGAGGAGTCTATCCGGACTTCTTATCCTCATTTCTAGGTATGATTCGAGTATGTCATTTTCAGTTTATCGTATCTCTAATTCGAGGATGAATTATTCTTTTAGAGAGGAAGAGTTGTAAAACCCGCTTTAAAAATCTTAAGATCATTAAATGCATGAATTTACGGTTAAATTAAAACTTTTTAGTTGATTAATATACGACATGAATCACGAACATTTAATACGAACTTTACATATATTAATTAATTATTATTAAGTATTACGTATGTAAACATGAATATTAATGTACGATAAGTATTTACGCAAAATACTTAAATTATACAAGAAATAAAACACGAAAAATAAAACGGACATGCACGAAAAATAAATTATACAAGAAATTATACAAGAAATAAAATACGAACACGCACGATAAATAATTAGACACTAAAAATAAAACGGACACGAATATGTGTGTGTGTTGGGTGGCGTCCAAAGCAAAGATAAGGGAGGGCCCATGGCCCAAACCATTACTAATCCTATTAGCAAACAAATAAGGCTCCAAGATTTTCATAAAATACGTATCACAGTTAAATATCAAAACCCTAGAAACTCCTCCTCCTTGCTTCTCTTGGCCGCGGCATCAACACGACCCACAAGGACGATTTATTGCTCTTTGATCTTTGATTTTACAACGGTATTGTGTTCGTTAATCCACTCATTTAATTGTACACACGATTGGTATCCTCGAATCCTTTTCTTTTTATTTAATTATGTTATGATCTAGATCCTTATATACAAATAAATAAAAACATGTAATCATTAATCGTTAACAAGATTAAGGGTTCGGGTTCGGGTTTATTCGGTTTGCGCGCAAACCGAGGCCTTTATTGGTGTCGGTGGTGATGTTTTCCCCACCAACCGCAGCTAATGGTGTGCGGTGGTAGTTTTGTATTGCCAGCTGCAACCCAAACTGCCACAACAGTGGGTGCGTCGGCTTATCGGTGGCAAACCAAGACCATATAGGTCTCGGTGGGTATATAGTGTGAAGCGGGGACAACAACAACATTAGCAGCGGCAACCCTGGCTTAGCCAGGGACTGCGTCATAACAGCAGTGGCACCGACACCACTGTCGGTGGCTGCTGTGGTGTTCGGCCGCAAGCCACAGCCACTCGGCTGTTGATGTAGTGAAAAATAACAAGGATAGATAATTGAATCTGTTGATTCCAAAGAATGCCAGACACAATCCTTCCAACTATCATTGATTCAAAAAGAATACCGATAATCAGGTAAACTCCAACAATCGTTGATTCAACGAATACCCGATTATTAAGAGAAAATTAAACAATAAACCCTAATCTGGATTCAAGTCAATTAACAAAGACTAAAAGTCTGTTTTTTTATTCATAACTTCATGATAATGCAATACAATAAACCCTAATTTTATAGGAAAACTAAACTTAGAGAAAAAGATAAAAATATTATTCTTAAAAACATAAAATAAGATTACTAAATAAAAGATACCACAAACTAAACTAAATAACCAGTTTATTTTTATATTCCTCCATCATTCTCCCTCACTTCAAAAACCTCGTCCTCGAGTTTGTGTCGCTCGTCCCTTGTACTCGTAGCATCCAAATTTGTATCCCTTGCATCAAATTCCCTTTATTTATAATGAATCTACCTCGAACCTTGATCGTCTTTAAACAAAACTTATCGACCATGGGTGTGGCTTTTTGATATATGTTTTTTTCAATCAAGATATTAACATCCACCCATGTACTTTTCTGTAACCAAACTAACTCATAAGGGTTTGAGACAGTAGGTTTTGAATACTCAACACTAAGATCATTAGCCACAACTATAACATATTCGATGGTCTCTCCTTTGCCACCAAATTTTCCCTCCCCCAAAAATCCTTCTTCCTCCTCAATGACATCTTCAAGATCGGTATCATAAACTGCCATTGATTCTTCTTCTACACCTGATATAACATCCGAAGATACCACATCATTTTCTTCCTCAGGCTCTTCATCATAAACGGAGCTGCTTCATAATCACCACAAACGACATCATCATCATCGTCATCCGGATCAACAAATGGGTTTTGTGGCTCTTCATCTTCGGTATCCCAACCGTTACGATCACCACGCTTGTTCATCAAGTGATCCATCCGGCCAGTCAATTGATGAATTAACTGATCCAATCTATCTCCAATCTGGCCATAACACGCTGCTCTAATTCTTGTTCATACACACCCTGAAGATTCCTACTTCTCCTTGGATACATCTTAATTAGGAACATTAGCTCTTGATACCAACTGATGTAGCGAAAAATAACAAGGATAGATAATTGAATCTGTTGATTCCAAAGAATGCCAGACACAATCCTTCCAACTATCGAAAAATAACAAGGATAACAATTGATGTATTTACGTACATCAGTTGATTCCAAAGAATGCCAGACACAATCCTTCCAACTACCGTTGATTCAAAAAGAATACTGATACTCAGGTAAACTCCAACAATCGTTGATTCAACGAATACCCAATTATTAAGAGAAAATTGAACAATAAACCCTAACCTGGATTCAAGTCAATTAACAAAGACTAAATGTAACACCCCCAAATTTATACAACTCAATACAGCGGAAGACTCGTTGGTGTTACGGGATAGCACATTACTCACATCATAGACAACGCTTAAAAATTGCGTCGTTTAATCATAAAGCATTTCCATTCATAAAAATCAAAGTTACATAGGTCCCAAGTCATATTAATTCATACAGGTTTTACAAAGCATTTGAATGGAAATTTGTTATTTAAGTGCGGGCCATCAATTCTTGTTGTCTTATCGAGAATTACCTTCAAGTACCTGAGACAAAACATGTTAAAAGAAAAGGTCAGCGGTAACGCCGAGTGAATTCATAGAGTTTCATGAAACCATTAATATATCATCGGTATATAATTATTACCGAAAATCATTTTACACAAATCTTTGTAATAGGCCATAAAATTGCCAAAGTCATTTTATACAAATCCTTATCAAAATCATAATATAGGCTTTCGCCTTCAAAATCATTATACGAACCAATGTCGTAAAAATATCATACAATACGTTTTATAACGTTGTATGGAGTTAAATAAAAACCGTTATATGATTATGGTTATAAAAACCAAAACACGAACATAATATCAATAGTAAGACCCCGTATTGCTAGTCAGGCAATATATCGTAATTTAATGCTTAAAGCATTATTTCGTTAATTGGATTATTATAAGCCGCATGACATTGCTACCTTACTATCACAACAATGGGTAGCTAACCCGATATTTAATTTGCCCATCTAAGTTAGCGTGTCGTCACAATTATCACGCTATGGAAATCTTCTCATACATAAATTCGCTTACCAATCAATGTGGCACGACGGGGATAAACCGTCAAGGCGCGAACTGGGGTGATCGTCCCCAAATAGTACTATTATATGCATAAGCGTCTACCAAATCCCGGTAGTTCACAATTCATGCTAATGGGACTTTTAGTGACATAACCTAACTTTAATAATCCATTTAATTTCATCTATTGGGTCATATAATCATTCATCGGGTCATACAATCATTCGGGTCCAAATCAATAAACAGACAATCGGGACAACTAGTGTCCTATTTTATAAAAACTAGCATGTTATCTCCCTCGCGGGTTTATAAAATATTTCATAAAAATATTTAAAAGAGTGCGAGGCTATGAACTCACGTTGATGTGGGAAGGCGGGTTATCGGCAATTCGGACGTACGGTACGTGCTTCAGTCACGGAAACCTAGACAAATAATACTCGTCTTAGACTCTTGTCCAATGACTTTATAAAAATAATAATTATATATATATATGATGATTATATATATATATATATATATATATATATATATATATATATATATATATATATATATATATATATATATATATATATATATATATATATATATATATATATATATATATATATATATATAAATATATATATATATATATATATATGATGATCAAGTGGGTCTACATATTCTCATTTACTCATTTTAGTGTTATGTGTCGATAACTTTTATACTAGTTAACTAGTTTTACCTATTTACATATTTTAAGTCCAATAAACTTATTATAAGTTCTTTAACTTGTATTAATCCATTTTATACTTATATTATCAGTATTTATACTTTACATGTTGGGCCCAAATGGGTTATGCCCAATAAATAAGTTTATAAGTGTTTTAGTCCATTTTGTTGTATTATTAGTCCAATAACGTTAACTTAGCCCGTTAATGTCCGTATGTTATAAAGTTCGAGTTTTATCGGTTTTTACTTGTTATATATGTTTATATATCAGTATATGAGTTTTAAAAACTTTACATTAGACGGGTTTGATCGTCTAAGTTTTTATTGGCGAAAAACGTTAATTTTACGGTAATAGCCGAAAAAGTCGTAAAAATCATGTTTATAGTTTTATAACTTATAAAACTTATCAAACTACTATTTTTATAAAATCTCCATTTATTTATCCTTATACATATTTATATAATGTATTATATAAGTTAGTGGGTTTTAATTCATATTTTATACTACTTTTATTTGAGTGCTTATATAATACTATTATACTTTAATTTCCCAAAATCTGATTTTTACTTTCACTTTCACCATTTTTACCATATCTTGAGTTCTACAAAGAGATAGAAGCTCATTTTTGGACACCATAAACTACATGATATGTGCTACAATTAACTTAGCTTTAGCTACTGCTCAATTCAACTCTAAATATCCTTAACAGTCCGTCCAAAACTGACTATTCAGATTGGTACTCTAAACTTGTTTTGATCATATCTCACTCATCCTAATGATTCCATTGCATGGACAACTCTCACATGTGTACAAGACATATTACTTACTGTATATCCATTAATCTATGCCATTTTATCAGTTCATCACATGGTTCTTTACTGTTTTATACAGCCATCATTTTAAGTCATGATTTTAACCTTTTTACATATAGTTTTTCATCTTTTTACCCATGATTATCAACACCAAATCCCCACATAATATTTTTATCATCATATATCATCATACATATATACATTTAAGAATAAAATACATGATTAAATAATCAAAATTAACAAAAGGATGGGGAGAACAATCTTTATACCACCATGATGATGTAGGTTATGATCAAGACATGGATTTTGATGGAGAAACTTGTGATAAACCAAGACCATCTTCAAGACCACCATTCTTCAAGAACTTCTTGTGGAAATCAGCCCTAAGACTCCATAGAAATTCCTCCTTGGATGTTATAATCACCACCAATTAATAGGTCTTCAAAAGGGCTTCATCATGTGTGTAGATAGCATAAGATTTCATGGTTAAGTTTTGATCAAAATGGGTGTGTATGGTGATGATGGTGGGACGGAACCATAGAGAGAGTGAGAGAGTTTTTGAGTTGTTTGCATGAGTTTCAAATGAGAAGTGGTTTAGTTTGATGGTTTTGCTAAGTTGGTAGCTTACTTTGTAAGCTTATGCTTACAAGTGTAAGTAGTAAGCTACCACTTTGACACATCAAGTGGTGTGTTTCAATGTTTGGCCGTCTCATGTTAGTGGGGTGGGGCAAGATTTATCTTGTCTCATCCCACTAATTTACGGGTATTCCTCGATTCTAGTTTCCTCGATTTGCGTGCCCTCGGGTCGTTTTACGGAAAATGTTATTATAAATTATGAATCAACGGCACAAAACGAATCTAATAAAAATTGTCACATCAAAAACGGAGTTCGAAAACGTAAATACGTAATCCTAAGGTTTCCGGTTTAGTCGTAAAGGACTTTAAAATAAAATCCTAAGTCCTAATCTCTTCTCGTAAATTTGTGAGTTTATGAACCAACACAAATTTAAAGTATCAAAATAATATTCACGGACAAATTTATTTTCTGAAATGTCGGACTGTCACCAAAGACGGTGTATGTAAACGTGAGCACGTAACGTAGAATCCTCCGGTTTAGAGGTAGTCGATGCTACCTCAAGACGTAAATCGAAATTACTTCCCAAAAATAAGTGAGTTCATAATATAACATAAAAATGTTGTTTTTAAATAATATTTGAAAATAAAATATCAACCATAAATTGACGGATTGTCACAGCATTTACCCCTAAACAGGATCTTTGTCCTCAAAGATTATCTTACTACTCGCTTCTTATAGAGTTAAAGCCATGTGGGTATTTCCTCCACATCCGGTCTTTTCTCACAAGTGTACTTCATTACAATACGCGAGTTTCATCAAACATAACTACGGGAATAAGATCAGGCTTAATGTTGACTTACTTTCTCTAACCATGATGTTCACGGGTTTTTGATGAATGCAACTTTTCACCGATCTATACATTACTAAGAAACAATCAGATTTTCACTTGATAGACATTTTATCAGGTTCGATATACGAAACATAATTCACGCAGCTCTTGAAGTCCTAGGGTAGATCTAGCTTATATGCTTTTCAAACCAATCTTTTACATCATCTCAATGGTCCCATACAACGGGGACTTATATCCCATGATCTTTCAGATCATCAATTCATTTTTCCATGGTTAAAATTTTTGGCAAAACTTCGCTACCCATCTGGCACTTCAAGATCTACATTTCATATTCACATAACCTCCTGCCCATTATCGGCAGTCAGTAATCAGATCCTAATTTCAATAATCATTTCAGGTCTCGCGGGTCGAGTATTTTGTAAGGTTTCGTTCGCCATCATAGGAAACCTTAAACCTAAAAGACATGTCCAACTCACAATGGGTGTATGTCGGGTGTCTTCATCCCAACTCCTGCTTACAGATGCTCTAATATAGATCCTAACAAGATTCGATCTCGATCCTAATACGATAATTATCAAGGATAATCTTTCCAAAGGAAAACGATTATGCGGTTTATTACCAAAGATCAATCATTCAAGCATAAAACAGCACTTATAGCATTTTGTATCGTTACTTTACCTCGTCCCTTCGATTGGGAAGGTACACAGTACTCTTATCAAGATTCGTTCTCAATGACTTCTGAGCATATCTCTAGAAATTCGATGCGAAGCGAGGATTTTGATAGAGATGATCGATACAGGCACACCATGTTTACACAACTCCTTTAAATACAAAAGAGTAAATTTCTTCATCAAGAATCTATCATTAACAGGACTGATATTAGCATATTTGGTCAGTCTATCGACGATGACCTAAATCGAATCAAATTCAGATGATGACCTTTGCAATAGCTAGACGTTTACTAACGTATGAGGCGATCTCTGCCTCCATAATTTGCCATTAGTTCAACTTCTTCTGATAATGATACATTTAATCAGAAATGACAGGAATAGGATACTTATACTTACAAGATTTCAATATGACTACATTTCTAAATCTCCATATTTAGGCAACCACAAACGACCTTCTATACATTCAACGCTATCGGCTTCTCAATTCTGATGGTTCACATTAGCCGCGAACCCCTTTTTATTATCTATATTATCTCTTTTTACAAACATCAGCTATTTTTAAATTGTTCGGCAATTTATTTTGTACCATCATTACTAAGAAACACATCCTAATTGGTTCTTTATACTTTTTACATAATGCGTCGATATCTAAATTCACCTCTCCTGATGATATAATTATCATGACCGTATTTATTCAAAGATTCTTTCTTCATATTTTCTAAGTTTCAGTTTCGTTTCAGCTATCATTTTTATCAGTTTTGCTTAATCCGACGTTTTAAAGCGTCGATAATTATTACAACGAATTAAATAATAAATATTTAATTTTTATGAAACATAACGTAAAAATTTTAATTTTCTTAGTTTGTCCAATTATATATAAAAAATGTTCTAAATGAATTTGAATTTAATTAACAAAATTTTTGTTGATTTATCGGAAATAATTAGTAAGATCCGTAAATGTTTGAAAAACCTTTGTTTATTCTTTGGTAGAAATTTTCTTAGTTGAAAAGCAAAAATTGTCATTTCAAATTTTAGGTCATGGTTTAACGGTTTCCTCAATCCCTCTTAGGTTGTCTTGAGGTATACATGAACATTTACCCCTAAACAGGAGTTTAGTTAAATGTTCTGGGTATAAGGGAATAATCCCTTAAAAATCCTTTGTCAAAACACATTTGCACTTTCTTTTTGGTAAAACCCAAAATCTTAAAAGGGCTCTTAATTTTTGAAGAGTCAATATAGATTTCATTATCTATTAATCACACGGTCAAATAATGTAAAGAATTAAGCCTTACATTACATGTTAAATATTCAAGGTACAGTTTTCATTGTTCGGCCAATTCAGGGAAATCTATAAATAATTATTAACTCCTTCTTATTCTTATAAACAAACAAGTGGTCCTTAATGATCACACGCATGAATTTATCAAATTACAGCCTACACACGTGATTCACCAAGTTCATGGATGCTATATGTGTATTAGTCAATCTAAACGACATCACGTGAAACTCATAATGTTCATTACAAGTACCGGATGTAGTGATTGGAATAGATAATCTTCTTCGCGGACGCGAAGTTGATATTAACCATGTCGTGGACCAAATCTTTAAAACATATGCTAGAACCTTGTAAATGATCGAACAAATCTTCCATTTCGAGTTATGGATATCGTTTTCGATTGTAAATTTACTCAGTTCACAGTAATCTATAAATATAAGGAATGATAACACCATAGCTCTTCATGATGACGAGCTTGGTAGAATAAAATCTTTCTCCGACAACTCTCTCAGTTGTACGGTAATTCTTTTAATTCAGATGGTGTTGAAGTATAGTGCACCTGCCACAGGTGCAGCACCAGGAATATAATCAATACCAATTTCAATCTGCCTTAATAGCAAAAGTCTAGGTAATTCACCATCAAATACCTCCTAAAGTTTTATATAACATAAACATCTTTTAATAAATTCATATTAGGTTCTTTCTAGATTATAATATCTATGACTAATTCACAACCATTCACGGTATAATTTCAAGTCTAAATGCGGATATGGTCATCCATCAAGAATTATTTAGATCACTTTTGATAATCAACATCTTATTATTTAGGGGAATTCTATTCGAGTTTCCATCAATTAAGACAATGTTGTCATGTCATAATCAATCAATTCATTCTACTGGCATTATCAACTTTCCAGTTTCATTGCCGTCGATAAGATGTGAACTTCTCAAAAGACTAATAATAACTCATAATCCTTCACAATTTCAGGGATATATGGAGACACAACTACTATTAAAAGAGTAAGGTCAACGCATAATCTACACGAGAGAATTTCAAATCAGATGCAGACGAAAACATTTAACGAATATGAATATATCCCATGTTTTCATAATTTGAGTACGCATTTGAAAGCTCCTCGGATCGTTACCCAGGTCATTCAAATGAAATCAAATCAAGAGAAATGATAGGAACGTCGATACATCCAGTCGGGTATCAACACTCGGTAATCAGATACTTTTCCTAAGAATCTCACTACGAGAGAATTGGACAAGAAAGAATTGTCAATTGTCAAATAAGACAATTTCCACAAATGAGTAAATTCGACTCAGAAGAATAGATGCTACAGGCACATATGTAGGTGTCCCTAACACTATGTCCTTATTTTTCACTTCTTGCAGATCTCATAAAATTTAATCTTTCACAATCTTCAAAGAAAATGTAGTGTTTATTCATTAGTTTTATGGTGACTACTAATCAGTCTTGCATGGTCCATTCCAAATTGTATGTAGGCGCGCAACTATATACAATTTCAAGATTAACGATGCAATACTCAGTTCGTCAAAATTTTATCATCATGTTTATAATAAAAACATTTTCATGCTTAATTCTTAAATAAGAATCAAGAATAAATTTACAAAGATTTTCTTTGTTATGAAAACAATTAAGTTTTCCAAGGTATTTCATAATCAACTTTGTTTCAATAATGATTATTTATAAGTCTCACTTTAAATAATCCATATAGGGATGAAAATTCAATTTTTCTCAGAGGATACTGTTTTAACTTTATAAAAACAATGTGTGATCTGCAAAAGAGTGATGAAGAGTTGTTCACAAGAACTAACTACAATACAATAGGAAATGAGCTTAGCCAAATATTCATGAGGTTCATGACCTCGATGGCACTCAAAAAGAATAATTCACAACGTAACTCAATTCAAGATGAGTACTTGTTCAATGGTTGCATCACTAATGCGAGCATTAGGAAGAAGCAATAAAAGATAGATAACATCGATACATGTAGAATTTAGCAATCAAAGGTAGTCTCTTCATTAATCACAAACAAGTCAAAATTGTACCGTAACACATTACGTGTCACTATGTCATACAATTCCAAGAACTCATCCTACCAACTGATGTCTCAGTTAAGTTAGGGACTATTTTTAAAAGATACCACAATGAATACTAATCTACAAGAGTCATTAGGTGTTCCACATGTCCCAGAAGATCCATCGGTCCCAATTCAGAAGAAGATTTTTTCAATTTATTTCTTGGACACTGGGCATCCTAATTAGTGGACAATGGCCTAGGAACAACCCTTTAACACGAATCAACAATCAATTAAAACCTTATAATTCAATCACATGACTTAACGACTTATATTAACAATCTCATATTCCATACGGTTAAGTTTCACTTTATTCAAGTTTTAACCAATTTTATACTCAATGCAATATCCTACCTCATTCGCCAATACTTTCAACCTTATTCTTAAACCTTAAAAGGGCAATAAAAGCTCGATATGATCAACACTTAATTTCTAATCCTATAACTCTTACAACAACAATTATCAAATGAGTCACTAATTTGAAATGACTCACATAATCAATTAGACTTCTCGGAAAGGTACTAGTGGCATGAGGCTTTTGGGTAATGGTTCCATTGACAGCGTCAAGTGCAACATTCACCCTTTCGATTTCAATTTAAGAATAGGATGACAACGAATCAGATGACATCTTTCTAGGTGGTAACGTTTTGTCAAACTCCACTCTATAAGGAAAGATCGTCTTGTCATCGATATCAGATTTAATCTCGCCAATTCTTTTTCAATATCACAATCAACTAATACTAACATTTCTACGAATATCAACCATTTTGTTGGGATCATAAATATCCACAACTTGGTTTAGATCTAGGATAGCTAGAATTCCTACGGGAATAGCTTAGATTAATTTACTATGGAATTTAGGGTTCCTTGTGACAAATCTACGTCGTATAAATACCTCGTATAAATATCAAAATAATCATCAAACAATCATGTAATAAAATTACATCATATATATATATATATATATATATATATATATATATATATATATATATATATATATAATCCAAGTTATATATATATTAAAATAACACTTCTCAGTCTGGCCTTGTCGGTAACTCGGGAATTCTTCGGCACCGTTATAGTCAAAAGATTTTTAGACATTTTTAGAAAAATGTTTATAGTTAAAAGATTTTGAAATGTTTTATTCAAAACCTTGGTTTTTAAAAATCTTTCGTTCTCTATAACGAGAGCTCTGGTACCAAACTGTAACACCCCCAAATTTATACAACTCAATACAGCGGAAGACTCGTTGGTGTTACGGGATAGCACATTACTCACATCATAGACAACACTTAAAAATTGCGTCGTTTAATCGTAAAGCATTTCCATTCATAAAAATCAAAGTTACATAGGTCCCAAGTCATATTAATTCATACAGGTTTTACAAAGCATTTGAATGGAAATTTGTTATTTAAGTGCGGGCCATGAATTCTTGTTGTCTTCCCGATAATTACCTTCAAGTACTTGAGACAAAACTTGTTAAAAGAAAAGGTCAGCAATAACGCCGAGTGAATTCATAGAGTTTAATGAAACTATTAATATATCATCGGTATATAATTATTACCGAAAATCATTTTGCACAAATCTTTGTAATAGGCCATAAAATAGCCAAAGTCATTTTATACAAATCCTTATCAAAATCATAATATAGGCTTTCGCCTTCAAAATCATTATACGAACCAATGTCGTAAAAATATCATACAATACGTTTTATAACGTTGTATGGAGTTATATAAAAACCGTTATATGATTATGGTTATGAAAACCAAAACACGAACATAATATTAATAGTAAGACCCCGTATTGCTAGTCAGGCAATATATCATAATTTAATGCTTAAAGCAGTATTTCGTTAATTGGATTATTATAAGCTGCATGACATTGTTACCTTACTATCACAACAACGGGTAGCTAACCCGATACTCAATTTTCCCATCTAACTTAGTGTTTCGTCACAACAATCACGCTATGGAAATCTTCTCATACATAAATTCGCTTACCAATCAATGTGGCACGACGGGGATACATCGTCAAGGCGCGAACTGGGGTGATTGTCTCCAAATAGTACTATTATATGCATAAGCGTCTACCAAATCCCGGTAGTTCACAATTCATGCTAATGGGACTTTTAGTTACATAACCTAACTTTAATAATCCATTTAATTTCATCTATCGGGTCATATAATCATTCATCGGGTCATACAATCATTCGGGTCCAAATCAATAAACAGACAATCGGGACAACTAGTGTCCTATTTTATAAAAACTAACATGTTATCTCCCTCGCGGGTTTATGAAATATTTCATAAAAATATTTAAAAGAGTGCGAGGCTATGAACTCACGTTGATGTGGGAAGGCGGGTTATCGGCAATTCGGACGTACGGTACGTGCTTCAGTCACGAAAACCTAGACAAATAATACTCGTCTTAGACTCTTGTCCAATGAATTTATAAAAATAACAATTATGTATACATATGATGATTATATATATATATATATATATATATATATATATATATATATATATATATATATATATATATATATATATATATATATATATATATATATATATATATATATATATATATATATATATATGATGATCAAGTGGGTCTACATATTCTCATTTACTCTTTTTAGTGTTATGTGTCGATAACTTTTATAATAGTTCACTAGTTTTACCTATTTACATATTTTAAGTCCAATAAACTTATTATAAGTTCTTTAACTTGTATTAATCTATTTTATACTTATATTATCAGTATTTATACTTTACATGTTGGGCCCAAATGGGTTAATCCCAATAAATAATTTTATAAGTGTTTTAGTCCTTTTTGTTGTATTATTAGTCCAATAACGTTAACTTAGCCCGTTAATGTCCGTATGTTATATAGTTCGGGTTTTATCGGTTTTTACTTGTTATATATGTTTATATATCAGTATATGAGTTTTAAAAACTTTACATTAGACGGGTTTGATCGTCTAAGTTTTTATTGGTGAAAAACGTTAATTTTACGGTAATAGCCGAAAAAGTCGTAAAAATCATGTTTATAGTTTTATAACTTATAAAACTTATCAAACTACTATTTTTAAAAAATGTCCATTTATTTATCCTTATACATATTTATATAAATGTATTATATAAGTTAGTGGGTTTTAATTCATATTTTATACTATTTTTATTTGAGTGCTTATATAATACTATTATACTTTAGTTTCCCAAAATCTGATTTTTACTTTCACTTTCACAATTTTTACCATATCTTGAGTTCTACAAAGAGATAGAAGCTCATTTTGGAAACCATAAACTAAATGATATGTGCTACAATTAACTTAGTTTTAACTACTGCTCAATCCAACTCTAAATATCCTTAACAGTCCGTCCAAAACTGACTATTCAGATTGGTACTCTAAACTTGTTTTGATCATATCTCACTCATCCTAATGATTCCATTGCATGGCCAACTCTCACATGTGTACAAGACATATTACTTACTGTATATCCATTAATCTATGACATTTTATCAGTTAATCAAATGGTTCTTTACTGTTTTATACAGCCATCATTTTAAGTCATGATTTTAACCTTTTTACATATAGTTTTTCATCTTTTTACCCATGATTATCAACACCAAATCCCCACATAATATTTTTATCATCATATATCATCATACATATATACATTTAAGAAGAAAATACATGATTACATAATCAAAATTAACAAAAGGATGGGGAGAACAATCTTTATATCACCATGATGATGTAGGTTATGATCAAGACATGGATTTTGATGGAGAAACTTGTGATAAACCAAGACCATCTTCAAGACTACCATTCTTCAAGAACTTCTTGTGGAAATCAGCCCTAAGACTCTATAGAAACTCCTCTTTGGATGTTATAATCACCACCAATTAATAGGGCTTCAAAAGGGCTTCATCATGTGTGTAGATAGCATAAGATTTCATGGTTAATTTTTGATCAAAATGGGTGTGTATGGTGATGATGGTGGGATGGCACCATAGAGAGAGTGAGAGATTTTTTGAGTTATTTGCATGAGTTGCAAATGAGAAGTGGTTTACTTTGATGGTTTTGCTAAGTTGGTAGCTTACTTTGTAAGCTTATGCTTACAAGTGTAAGTAGTAAGCTACCACTTTGACACATCAAGTGGTGTGTGTCAATGTTTGGCCGTCTCATGTTAGTGGGGTGGGGCAAGATTAATCTTGTCTCATCCCACTAATTTACGGGTATTCATCGATTCTAGTTTCCTCAATTTGCGTGCACTCGGGTCGTTTTACAAAAAACGTTTTTATAAATTATGAATCAACGGCACAAAACGAATCTAATAAAAATTGTCTCATCAAAAACGGAGTTCGAAAACGTAAATACGTAATCCTAAGGTTTCCGATTTAGTCGTAAAGGACGTTAAAATAAAATCGTAAGTCCTAATCTCTTCTAGTAAATTTGTGAGTTTATGAACCAACACAAATTTAAAGTCTCAAAATAATATTCACGGACAAATTTATTTTCTGAAATGTCGGACTGTCACCAATGACGGTGTATGTAAACGTGAGCACGTAACGTAGAATCCTCCGGTTTAGACGTAGTCGATGCTACTTCAAGACGTAAATCGAAATTACTTCCCAAAAATAAGTGAGTTCATAATATAACATAAAAATGTTGTTTTTAAATAATATTTGAAAATAAAATATCAACCATAAATTGACGGATTGTCACACTAAAAGTGTGTTTTTTATTCATAACTTCATGATAATGCAATACAATAAACCCTAATTTTATAGTAAAACTAAACTTGGAGAAAAAGATAAAAATATTATTCTTAAAAACATAAGATAAGATTACTAAATAAAAGATACCACAAACTAAACTAAATAACCAGTTTATTTTTATGTTCCTCCATCAGTTGTGGTACGCGTTGTGTTCGAGGCTACACCGAGACCTCCATGGTCTCGGTGGGGGTCTTGAGGGGCTCGGTTACAACCAAACACGCAAGGGGATGTTTGGCTAAATTTTTACAAACACATGTATACATTTTAATTATTAAGTAGTTTAATTAAAAACATGAATAAATTAAACTAATTAATTTCCATGACTTAGGATATAAGTTTTATTTAGATAAAAATCATGATTTATGTACGTAAATTTTATTTAAATAAAACATAGGGTAAAATAATTAGTTACTTAATTATTTATGTACATTTAAATTAATTAAAACTTAGCTTAATCAATTTATATCATTTTAAAGTAAAGTTTAATAATATTAATCATGCAATATTATTAGTTACTAATAACTTATGATAACATGTAATATCATTAGTAAGTAGTTAATAATTATAAGTTTAGACTAAGTATTTAATCATTATTAAACTTTACAATATAATTAAACATGACATATTATAAGCTTATTAAAACTATAAGTTATATCATTTAATTATTTAATAAGCCTATTATTAACATAGAAACATGTTAATATGGAAATATACTAATTATGGTAACATGATAACTATGGAAACATACTAAATATGGTAATATGCTATTTATGGAAACATACTAAATATGGAAACTTTCTATTTTTGGAAACTTACTAATTATGGAAACTTTTTATTTTTTGAAACTTACTATTTAAGGAAACTTGCTATTTTTGGGAAGTTACTATTGATGGAAACTTGCTATTTTTAAAAAGTTACTATATATAGAAACTTGCTATTATTAAAAAGTTACTCATTATGTTATAACAAGTACAATAACACTTAAAACATGAATTACACTAACCTAAAACTCATGAAACATTAAGAATCACATGATTAAATAAGAACAAGTATAATAAGTAAGAACATGTCAAGTAAACTAAATAACCAGTATGTATAAGTAAAACAGACACTTATTCATGTCCCTTTATTATGTAGCTATCGTGAAGGCGGGGTGATCTTGCGCGTTCGTCTTCGTCTTCATTTACTGGACATAAGGTATAGATATTTCGTCCTTCAGTAAGGACATTCTCTTCCTATATTTAGGATTCCCCGTTTGCAGCCATTTGTTTTCCCCAGTAGTTTATGTGTCTTAAACACTTTCAGTATATGTTATGTTTATTTTAGATTGCCTGAGCTATATACATGCATGCTAGTTTCACCTAGTTATGGGGGTTCCATAACCATAGCACTGGAGGCACCGGTGTTATGACTCTTCTACGGTGAGAGTGATTGCTTGCAGCGTCCCTTTACAATATTTGGCCTATGTTATTATTATCATTTGGGGCGAATGGGTGCATCCTAGGATAATTTTAGTAAGATTTCATGGTAACTGTGTGCCTTGCATCCGTTACAGGAGCTGATCCATCCACTCATACTATAATAATTAGAGGCAATCCCTCTATTTGCATGATGATGTCACCCCTCTAAGTATTCATGCACGTTGATATAACATGACCTATATGGGCTCTGGGCATATTTTAAATACAGTTTTATCAGAATAAACTAAGCATAAGTCTTTTCAGAAATATAAAACCAGTCTTATAAGCTTAAACCAGGTTTTCCAGGACATACACTTATTCCGCTGTTATTCATTTCATTTCATTACTTGCTTATGTTTATGCTTTACATTTTATTGTCATATATCCGCACACTGAGCGTATTGCTCAACCGTATTTTTCTTTCCATGTCCCAATACGGCAGGTACTAAAGGGCAAAGCTAGGATTCAAGAGTACGTACATGGGATGGAGGCGCCTAGTCTTCTTTCTCTTTTAATGCATTTACATACTTTTGCTTTGCTGGACATTATTTAGTCCTTTCCTTAAATTCTATACTTATGCATTTGTGTGTGGAGCTTATGTTGGAACCGATGTTTATTTTCGGTTTCATTTATGGTCATTTAATGTTTTAGACATTTACCTTGCATGCTTTGATGTCACGCCATAATTACTACGTAACGGTCCATTTATCTAAATGAGGTGTTACAAACGTGGTGAGAGTGGACTGGGTGGATTTCGGATGTGGGCCGGGTATAAATGGGTATAGGGGTGGTTTTGTGGGCTTTAGGTGGGTTTGGTTGGGCTAAGTTCGGGTAATACATGTGTTTACGTATAGAATATAGCAACATTGGTCCCCTGTTTTTCAACTCTATTGCATATAAAGTTTTCAGCAAATATATTCATTTTCCCTTAAAAAGTAACTTTGGGCAATTTGCATTTCAGTCTCTCCAAACTTTAAAACATGTAATCAAGGACTATTCATATATAATATGCATTCTTCAAGGGCTATTGTTGGAATTTCTTGAAACTTAAAGGACCATACAAGGGCCAAAAGCGACAAGTCTTCAAAAGATGAGGGGCCATTCTTGCCAAATCTTCAAACTTCAAGGACTTCTTTGGAAATTCATTGTTCGTGTCCGGTTCTTTGTGTGGATTCGTTTCCCGTGTTCCTTTTGCTTGAATTTTGTGATCTTTTGTTGAATTCACGATATCCGTACCTAAAATACACAATGAATAAACACAAGCATATTATATGGTATTTTATGACATTTTATAGCATTTTGAGCCCGATTTGGACGATGAGACTATGTATAATCGTATTCTCATCAATAAGTAGGAAGCCGAAGCCAGGAGCTTTGAATCTGTACGTGGACAATGGTCATCGTGCAGCTATTCAAGCCATTGGTGTATTTCAATTGTGACTCCCTAGTGGACTAGTGTTATTTTAAATAATCGTCATTATGCACCTTCTATTTCTAGAGGGATTCTTTCAGTTTTCAATTTGCATGACGATGGTTGATGAGATGGCATTTATACATGATCTCATCGTTCTTTTCGGTCTTTAATTGCATAAAATGTCATAAAAATACCATATATATGATTGTGTTTGTTTACTTGTGTGTTTTAGGTATCGATATCGTAAAAAAGATAAAAGATCAAAAGAAACAAGGAAAAACGGACACGAGAAACGAAGCCGTACAATGAACCGGGCCCTAGTTATGGATTTCTCAAAGAAAAACCCTTGTATATTTGAAGATGTACAAGATTGATCCCTAATTTATGAAGAAATGACACTTAATACCCTTGTATATTCATAATTACAAGTTTGGTCACTTAAGTTTGTCAAAATTACAAAAAGGTCCTTCAACTTTAAAGATTTGGCACGTTTAGTCCCTCAACAATTTTAAATTGTCAATAATGGTCCCTCATGAAGTCAAAGATACATTAAAGACCTTCAAAGATGAGAAATGTCCAAGATCAGTCCTCAAACTATGCAAAAATGGCAAAAACAACCCTTGAAACCCTTTTACCAAAGTTTGTGGCAAAACTATAAAGTTGGAAACTTTAAAAACAAAGGAAATCAAGTTTTTGGGCTGAAAAATGTTTTATACCACTTCTACGAAAACACAAGGACTTAAAATGCCAATTCCCAAAGTTCAAGCACAACAACACGCGCCAAACAACTTGCCAACCCCTTTTTCGGATCAAACGATTTACTGTTTACCCTCATGAACCCAGAATTACCTCCACTTAAATCAAGCGGTTAATTTCAATTACTCAGTCCCACGTTTGATTCACACGCTCAAAAACCCATCCCACACCAAAAACACTCAATCCCACTCACCAATCGCCCCCACCATTCAACCTGTTACCCAATCATGTGACACCCTCCTCTCCAAGTAAAGCCACGTGGCCAAATCAACAGCTAATACTCATTACTTGGCCCCAAAGCTAAAATGAACATCTTTGATTCATTTGGACAGCTCAACAACAAAATTCGTCTAGAAGATTTCAAGGGCATTTTAGGGACTTCATAGCCTAGGGTTTGCTTATTTGTGCCTTGTATTTGTCTATATAAAGACTCCTAAACATGTGAGAGAGATTTTGTTCCAGATTTTATCTATCTTCTTTGTAATTCCTTTTTATGAAATAAAATTTGAATTTCTGAAAATTTTAAATTCTCTTGTGTTATTTATAAAAGTTTGGTATCTGAATAGCTAAGATCTGAGTTCCAATTTATCATTTGTTGGTTTTTGAGGAAAGGTTTTATGGATTAAAAATCTTGTTTTCAAAAAATTATATTTCATAGTTTATTGTTTATCTTTGTTGTTTGTTGTTCTTAGCAGGTACAAGGAAGTTGGTGCTTGTTTTGCTAGAACCTAAGCTCAAACAATCCAAGGTGTGGATGTACATCTTGGAGGTTTGCATCTCTAATCCTTTTTCATTTTTCTGAATTTTGTAAGATTTTTGGTGATTTTTGCATATTTGATTGTGGATCTGTGTATTTGTGGTGGATTTGTGTTTCTGAGTGTTGGAATATTGTTGCTAGGTTGTTTTGATCTTGGATTGAAGGTTAAATTACAACAATCCTTTAGAAAAGTGAGAGATCAGATTCTAAAGGGGTGTTTGGGTTAACTGATTTTCAAGGTTCAAGGCATCCTTTGTGGTTGTTTTTGGTTCTTTTGTGTTTTTATCTGTTTATCTAGTATAAAGGGTTGGTTATCTGCAAGTTTTGTGGGTTTGAACACCTAAATCAATCAATGGGTCATAAAATTAGTTTTACTTGGTAATATTGGCTAAAATTTTGGGGACACCTAGATCTAAGGATAGACTAGGGTTAACAAGTGTTAAATTTAAGTTAATACAACCATGGAAAGGGATTTGAGGGCTTGAAATTGGATTGGTGGTCAAATAGATCAGCAAAAGGATTTTGGATAATCACCTTTGCTAAT
Organism: Glebionis coronaria; assembly: GCA_025667525.1. Classification (NCBI taxonomy): domain Eukaryota; kingdom Viridiplantae; phylum Streptophyta; class Magnoliopsida; order Asterales; family Asteraceae; genus Glebionis; species Glebionis coronaria. The sequence goes on from CM046879.1 coordinate 166,444,805, forward strand.
CAGTAAATTTTTATGCTTGAATCTGCTTATTTACTTTGATCCATTGCTTGAAACAAGTTTATTTGTGCTTATTGGACTTTATTATAGTTTGTGAATGCATTTGGTTCAATTTGGCTGGTTTATTCATGCTCAATCTGCTTATTTGTTCATAACTGCTTATTTTCAAGGTCTATGGCATATCTGTGAACTGTTTGCTTATTCTGTGCTTATTGAGTGAACCAAATTGTGATTTCTTTACTGATATTGACTCCTTGTGATCCACTGATTACAAGGGTGCCCTTGTTTCCATTTGAATCCAACTGGATCTCTCTAACAAAGTAAGTCAAATAGTCAAAGCAGTGGGAACTCCTTTCCCCTGCTGCTAGCCACTGCTAGTGTTATTTCAACTAGTTCTTATCAATAAGCTATTCTAGCTTATTTTAACCTGAAACAACTTTAAATTTGTAATATGTGTCACTTATTTGACCCATTTGTTCATTCTGGAGCATTTGAGGGGTTGACTTTGGTTTGACTAGAAAACCAAGAACTTTGACTTTTAACTAAGTGCTTATCAGCTTATTCTGCTTATTTGGTTTGGCTTATTGAACTTTTCTTTGTTGATTTTTCTTAATTAAGTCGTTTAGAGTCTTTTGCAACATATTAGAAGGTCTGAGGTGGTCTAGAACTCCAAGTCGACTATTTTGTCTTTTAGTAAAATTCTACTTTGCTTATTTCTGGCTTATTGGGTTTGCTTTTTCAAAATTTCTTTTCACATATCTCTTAGGCATCTCAAAAGAAGGTTGTGTGTCAAATCTGAGCTTATGGCATTGGCTTATTGCTTAATGGGCTTATTGGCCCAATAAGGATAAGCTGTTATACCAATAAGCGGTGATAAGCTCAAAACCAGCTTTTGGGGCTTCAGACTTTTGTGTTTAGAATTAAATTTTGAGTCAGATAGAGCTTTTTTAGGTCATTTGGGCTTAGTTGAAGTTTTTGGGCCAAAAAGCCCATTAGATTGGATTGTTTTCTATTTTAGCCCATTTGGGGGCGCATTAGGGGTATTTTGGTAATTTTACTTTCCTTTTCTGTTTATTTAGGTTAAAATAAACTAGTTTTCAAGTGTTAAGAATTTTTTAGAATTTTTGGATTTTTAATATTATTTTAATATTATTTTATTATTAAATTTCAATTTTCACATTTTAGCATTTTTTTATATTTTTCTTAGGTTAAATACATTAAAATAGGATTTGTGCAACTCTTAGATTAATTTTATCATCATTTTTCTAATTTCTAGAATTATGTTTAGATTTTAATAGTTTTTAATAATTTTAAATAGTTTTAATTAGTTTAAAAATTCATAAAAATAGTTTTTATTCTTATTTAGTCATTTTAGAGGTTTACAAAGTGAAAAGTCTTTATTTGGGATTTTTAATAATTAATTTTATTTTTAGGGCTTTAATTAGCATTTAAAAATTAATATTTAATTAATTAAAAGGTTTGAAAAAGTTTTGATCATTTATAAACTCTTAGTTTAATTAACTTGATTTTTGGTAATTTTTTGGGAATTTTTAGAATTAATTTTTATTTTGGCACTTTTTACGGTTTTAATTTTAGTCGTCGTAGTAATAAATTTCACGTATCCGTCATTCTATTTTCTCATCCCCTTCTTTCAAATATTAATCTCAAATGAATTACGAATTATTCACACACATATACCTCCTTGGGAAACGAACTTAATTGGGTCATTAACACTTGATTTTCCTAAATCATTTGTTTAATACTTTCCGCTTTTACGCCTTTTTCCTAAAAGGTCGTATTTTACCACAATCATTTTGGCGCCACTGCCGGGGAGGTGTGTCGTGATTAATTTGTCATTTTGTTTTCAATATTAACCATAAATAGTATTTTTATTAGTAGAACTCTACTAATACGTATTATCGGTTTTTTCGTTTTTCTTGTGAAATTATTATTACTATATTGTATTAAGTATCACAACAAAATCAAAATATCTCCAAAAGTGTGCAAACACAACCTTAATTGGGATTTGATCTCCTAATTATTGTATTCGAATCTGAAACAAAAAGAAAAAGGAAAAAATAGATAAATACTTTCGTGAAGCTCGATTTTGAAAAATACAAACTATAAGGTGGGTAGAAGGCGGGTATTATAAAATATACCCTAAGGAAAAAGGCTCTTAAGTGCTTCGCGCCGCCTCGTTTCCCCGCTTGCTGGTGAGTATTTTGAGATTGAAAGCTAATCGAGGTTTTTGCCGCCCAAAGTATTATTACGTATCATATATATTTGCTTGGTTTCTTTGTGATTAAACCCTCTTGAATAATTTGGTTTTCACCAAAGTTCTAAAGTCATTCGAAGGCGTTCACTCCACGTGATCGTTTTCATTCTTTTGAGGCTTCTTTAATCAAGAGTTTGATTCGAGGAGAGATTTGGTAGATTGTTGTCTACAAATACACACAAAATCCAAAAAAATTAAAAACAATCAAAAACACAAAAAAAAATTAGAAAATTCACAAAACACCCAAAAGGAATCTTCTTTGATCACCTCCCATTCTACGACAAGTTTATGCTAACTCGTAATCAAGCAAAACGAGCTCGTAAACGTCGTCAAAGTCAAGGAAATTTGATTGAAGAACAAACTCCAATTGTCGAACCCGTTGTAGAACCAATAGTCGCCATGGCTAATCGTACTATGATGGAGTTGCTTCAAGCACCCACCGAGGGTTTTGGAGAAGCTATTGTGATTCCCGCCATCCTTGCGGAGAATTTCGAGATTAAGACGGGTTTAATGTCGATGTTGCAAGCAAATAAGTTTAGAGGTCATGAGAATGACAACCCGCATTACCACATAAGGAATTTTAATCGTCTCACCGCAACAAGCAAGTTTAAGGATTTTCCACACGACGCCATTAAAATGATGTTGTTTCCATACTCGTTAGAGGGACCCGCTAAAATTTGGTTCGCGAAAGAACCGTCTAATTCGATTTTGACAAGGGGTGATCTCGTCTCTAAGTTTATGAACCAATTTTTTCCACCATCTAAAAAACACATTTGAAAAATGAGAGTTCAAGGTTTACACAACGTAATAATGAAAGTTTTTCAATGGCATGGGAACGATTTAAGGAAATGTTACATGAATGTCCACACCATGATTTTTCAGAATTGCATCAAATTGATACTTTTTACAATGGGCTTAATGATCATGAACGAGATTATTTGAATGCCCGGGTGGTAATTTTTTGTGCAGAACGACCGATGAAGCTTTAAAGATTATCGTGGTCATCGTCTCGTCACATTAATGCCTTACATGATGAAGCAAATGAGGAAAATCGGTATTTCGATAGGTTTTCGACGCTTATGACACATTGGAAAGCACAAGATGCTTTGAATTCTGCATCGGTTAAAGCGGTTGAAAAGAGTTGTTTATCTTGTGGTGGAGCTCATGATCTTTCCGAGTGCATTACCGCCGGTGGTAACACTTCGAGTGCTTACGTAGAAACGGGAACTTACAAACAAAATGGCCAAGGTTCCCGCCCAAATCAAGCTCCACCAAATCAAAATGCTAACAACTATCAAAACAACAATCAAAATGGTGGTTATCAAGGCAATTCCCGTAATTACTGTAACGCCCCATTTTGATAATGGAATGTCACGCGTAATTATGGCGTGTCATCAAAGCATACAAGGATAAATGTATAAAACATTACATGACCATAGGGATAACCGGAATCAAACATCGGTTCCCAAATAATAAGCCCAAAACATAATAAAGCAAAAGAAATGAATGAAAAGCTAAACAAGCATAAGTATATGAAGGCAAAAAGGAGAAGAAGTCTCTAGCAGCTTCCATCCTATGCACGTCCTCCAAATGGTCGAGTCTTTCCTAGGGTACCTGCTGTTTTGGGACATGGAAAGGAAAGTAACGGCTGAGCAAAACGCTCAGTGCACGGATATAGACATAGTATAAGTGACTAAAACATAATAGAGACTTAATAGCAGCGGAATTGTATAAGTCCTGGAAAACCTGGAACATGTTCATAAAACTGGTTTTGTAGTTTGAAAAGCCTTATGTTTATCTTATGAAAACTGTTTAACGTATTTTACCATTAGCCAATATAGGTCATGAAAATCCACCGTGCATGAATACTTAGAGGGGTGACCTCATCATGCAAATTAGAGGGGCTGCCTCTAATTTAATATACTGGTTTTTGGGTAGGAGGGATCAGCTCCTTGTGAAGGATGCAAGGCACACACCACATTCACCAGGTAATCCTGAATAAAAACATGTAACTAGGATGCACCCATACGCCCCACATGATAAATATAATATAAATGGCCAAAAGCTGAAGGGACGCCACGAGCAATCACTCCGTCGTGGTGAAGTCATAACATCAGTGCCTCTAATGTTATGGTTATGATACCTCCATAACTAGGTGAAACTGGTCATGCATGTATATGGCTATAGGTAATCTTAATTAAACATAAGCAATCAAACTCATAACTTATACTACGGGAAAACAGTTGGCTGCATACGGGGAATCCTAATAAGGAAAGAATGTCCATACTGAAAGGACGGAATCCGTACCTTATGTCCAGTGAACGAAGAAAGACGAACTGCAAGGAATCCTACTTCCGAATCACTAGTGCTACATAAATACGTACATGAATAAGTATCTGCTTACTAAATACATAGCTGGTTTTATGTCATGTCTTAGCTTGTTTTATATGTTCTTACTAAGTTTTACTGTTTAAAGCTTTAAACTGTGTTAAATCTTATATTCTGTTCATTCTGATTAAGTATTTCTGATATTTCATGTGTTATTATACTTACTGTGTAATAATAAGTAACTTTCCAAAAATAGCAGGTTTCCTAAAATAGAAAGTTTCCAAAAATAGAAAGTTTTTAAAATAGAAAGTTACCAAAAATAGAAAGTTTCCAAAAATAGAAAGTTTCCAAAAATAGAAAGTTTCCAAAAATAGAAAGTTTCCAAAAATAGAAAGTTTCCAAAAATAGATTTACTTCTTAAAATAGATAAGTTTCTAAAAATAGAAAGTTTTCATAAATAGATTAGCTGCCTTAATTAAATAAGTTTCCATAAATAGATTAGCTGCCTGAAATAAATAAGTTTCTAAAAATAGCTGGTTTCCATAAATAGATTAGCTGCCTTATTTAATTAAGTTTCTAAAAATAGCTGGTTTCCATAAATAGATTAGCTGCCTTATTTAATTAAGTTTCTAAAAATATAAAGTTTCCATAATTAGAAATAAGCTGGTTAAATAAGCTAAGTATATAAGCCTAAGTGTTTTCATGATTATTTTCTAAGTCATAATATATAGTGTATAGTTTAATAATTATTTCATGTAATTAAATTAAACTATAGGTTAAAATATTTAATTAAAGTATAACATGTTTTTAATTAAATAAGTTAAATACTTAGGTTAAAATATGTATGATTATATATTAATAATATAACCTAAGTCATGTTAATTAATTAATTATATCCATGGTTTTAAAATAATTAATTAATTATAAGTCTTAAATATATAAATACTTAGGTTAAAATAATTTCATGATCATTAATAATTAAATAACCTAAGTCATGTTATTAAATTAATCTCATCATTTTATTAATTTAATTTTAACATAAGTTCATAACATAAAAAAAAACTAACATACACCATGAACCGGATCTAGACTAAAAAGCATGAATCGGACATGAAATCGACACCGTACCCCGAACCAACTCGGGGTACCCCGTGTTTCCTTGCTGTCGTGGGACCCACACGCACCAACCAAGACCATATGGTCTTGGTGGTGGTCGGCTTGGCAAGCCGAAACCCATTCGGGTTCGGTTGCAGCCTGCGGCCAAACAAACACCCCTTAAAAACAACCTTTTGATTTTATTTAACACCAAAACATGTTAGATCTATGCTTAATTATTATGTTTTTGTAAAAACATTACATGTTCATAATTATAAAAACATTAAATCAAAAGAAAAGGTTTAAAAAGGTTTTACCGAATTCGTGGATCAAGAGGACGAAGAACAAACACGATCACCAACTAATAATCCAAGATCCAAGATCAACAACCACCTCCTTGTGGTGTTCTTAGGGTGGCGGCACAATAGAAGAAGGGAAGGAGGGTTTTAGGGTTTTTTCTAAAATCTTCTGTGAATGAAAAATGAGTAGTGAAAAATTATTTAACCCTTTTTGTGAAAAATTGATGGGCTAAGCCCATCCCCCTCCCTAATTTGGTGGTAATGGGGCCCACAAGGGGTAACCCGATTATTTTCCGTGTCTAATTAATAAGTGTGTTCTCGTGTTCGTGTTTTACGTGTTTGTTCTCATTAAATAATTACCGTGACCTAATATATTTAATTACGCTCGTAATAAATATATATACGTAATTAATAATAGTTCGTGTTTTAATTACATTCATGATTTCATGATCGCATGTTCGTGATTAATTATTGTCAAATAATTATTACGTGCTTGTGCGTAGTAAATACTTATCGTGTTCTAACACATACGTAATACGTAAAATCCTAACACGTAATCGTAATCATGCTATATTAGGAAAGTTTAAATCTAGTACTTACGATCTTAAGGGTACTATTCATGGTAAAAGCATGCGGGTTTTACAACTCTTCCCCCCTAAAAAGAATAATTCTTCCCCGAATTATAGATAACGTAACTGAAAGAGAAATATACCTGAATCAAACTGAGAGGGTATGTAAGATAGATTAACGTGCAGGTGACCTGGCAGAAAGAACGCGGAACGTGACATGTCTAAAAAGGACATGGAACGTGACGTGGCTGAAAGGACATATCTAATTGATAAGAGAAAACGGATAAGAAGTCCGGATGAACTTGTCCGTTTCCAAGTGGCTTCCCTCTTGGAACGGTTCTTTAATAAGATCTTGACACGAATGATAAGTCTTGGTCCTCCTGACCTTGACTTGGAATACGAAGAAGTTCTTGGTTATCAACGTAAGGTAGATCCCCTAAATTCGATCGAGGAAAAATAAGAGTTAACGTGCAAGGGTAACTGAAACGTTACGATGAAAGATAATCTGACTTAATTGTTAACTAGAAACGATGCGCGAGACATAAAGAAACGTAGTACGTGAAAAATTTTGAACGTGGTACGTGAAAAATTTTGAACGTGCTACGTGGAGATATGGCGAGTGTAGTATGAGTAAACATATCGGGATCCATGATCCGTGGTAACATATCTTGATCATGATATGAGGAACGTGGAATGAACATGACATGTGAAACATATCGTGAACATAGAATATAATGGCGGTAACACCAAACGCTACCGGGTCAGACATAGAATATGACGAGAGACGTCTATCTAAGGATAGGGAGTTATACTAAACTTGGGTCTGGTCTCTCAAGTTCTTGCAAACTACCCATAATGAGAAAAGAAATGAACGTAAGATCGTAAACCAAAATACAATCATGAACGTGAGCGCGAAAGCAAGGCGTGGAATTAGAACAAGGACGCGGAGTAACTAAGGAGCATAATTATGAATATTTGTCTGACCTGATAACTAAGGAATTGCCAAATGATCGGATGATCCTTGGCTGGAACATGTCCGATCAATCTGTTGGTTCTGAAATCCTTGCGGATGTAAGGATTCTACAGACTTGATCAAACTGTTTGCAATAACCCAGATAGCATCATGCTTCTTCTGAGTTTGCGTTAATCTGGTAACCAAAATCCGTGGAGATCTCGTCCCATTTCAATTCACAATTTCAGATGATGAAAACATCCCAGTTTGTTAGTGTCCTATCTTAACCTGTTGGTATGTCAGGTACCTAGATATGAACGTAACTGTATCTTGCTTCGTAGAACTTGATACATAGGAGTTTGCGGAACTCTGAGTCTCTAAATCTAGACTTCTCCTAGCGTAGGATTTTCTAGAACACCTAATGTAGTGTAGGGTTCTCTCCTTTACGCATAAGCTGAGTCATGGTAAGATTAACCGTAGAAACCCATGTGATTCAGCGTGTCACTGTAATAAAATAGAATTGATATTGGAAAATTTTCTAGGGTAAAATTTTCTCTTGTCATAGAATTTTGCAACATAGTGCAGATATGGTCTTCCTGTTCTTCTCTAGGCTTAAAGGAAATCAGGTTATCCTCAATGAAAACACTGATGAATTTGTTTAGGAGTTCATGGAAACTCAAATTATTAGGTCCATAATGCTGTTGGAGCATTGATGAGACTAAATCAAAATCATAAATCTAGCATGACCGAGTTGTGCACGAATAGCAGTCATGGACATGTCCTGCTCTTTCACCCGTCACTATTGGCAGCATGATCATGAATACGATCTTGGAAAAGTGATTAACACTATAAGGTCGATTGTATATTTTGTCAATACGTGGAGGAGAATAACGGTCATGAATGGTGATTTGTTTACGCCGGCGGTAGTCGACACATAATCTCATGGCACCGTCCTTCTCCTTGTAAGTTCTTCTTGAATGTATGGGAAGATTTTGTAATAATCAACTGGCTAAGCGTAAAAGACTTAAGTGGTCGTGTCTTACTGACAGCTAGAAAGTTTTAGCGACCATGGCTAACAACGCACATGCTTGTAAGCATAGATAATTTGTACAGATTTTCTCGATGGAAAATCAAGCTTAATGTATTCAGGAGCCTGAACATTACTGTACATAATTATGAATCGTAGCATGGTGTGCTGTTCATAGTCCATAATTAGGATAAAATTCATCTCGTGTCTGTCCGAGGAAATGCGTTAGCAGCTTGGATCTCATCATTAAACCGAAGGAAAACCTTCGTATGCGTGGGAATACGAAAGGCGTCCTTCATGGTAATGAATATATGAACTATGGTGAAAGAAATGAAAGTGACATCGACAACGTGACAGTTCTCACTGATGCGCCGATAATGGTATTGAAATTCTTGTGGCCTGATTAATACATGGCACAACAAAATAGATATAACCTTGGAGGGTACCCTGAATTTCTTAGAAATGTTCCATAGTTGGACGTGAGTCATGTGTCTTGACTCATGTCTTGGAACTATAAGCATGACATATGTCTTGACTGGTGTCTTGACATGTGTCTTCAGAAAGTATACGTGAGACATGTGTCTTGACTGATGTCTTGACATGTGTCTTCAGAAAGTATACGTGAGACATGTGTCTTGACTGATGTCTTGACATGTGTCTCGAGATGTGAAACAAATATAACCACAATATAAGGTTAATATGCCAGAATAGGCGGATCGGTTGGACTTTTGATCATTTGTATGTCTGATCACGTCCGCGGCCGGAGCCTCAGTTGCGATTTCTAGGATAGTTTCTGTCATAGTAGTGGTTACTATCGTCCTGTCTGTCAGTTCCATGACGGTCATTCTCATGACCGTGATTCATGTAACTATTCAACTGAGTGGCCGGCTGGTACCGGTTTGCACTCATATGGCTGAAATGACAGTTGAATGACGTATGACATGTAACTAAGAATTAGGGACAATGATTGATGGAAATCGTCTGATGGTGAAGCATCTTCTCGTCCAATTGCTTTGCTCCGACGCCTTTGTCTTCTTCTTGTAGGATCTCCAGGTTGTGAACAGCATCCGCATCTCGTAGCGTCTCCGAACGTCAGCAGCATCAACCTTTATTAACATCTCCCAGTTATGAGCGGCATCAGCAATTGAAAATACGCCTGAGGTGATTCAGAATCGACTTGAGAATACTCGTGCAGTATTGCAAGTGAAATACACATGGATTTAGGTACGTGTAATACACATGGAATACGGTACAAGGAGTACACGTTGAATGCACATGAAATGATCGGTATGGGGTCGATCATTTATCATGATCTAAAGAAAGTTTATCATTTAAACGGTTAGGAAAACCATCATGATAACTTGGCAATGCCAGTATATACCTCATTCTGTTTGCATAGAGAAACGCTAAAGTGTGGTTACACAAAATTCAACGATGATTTGCCTGACAGCATGATCAATGAAAACCAACCATGACTATCATGAAAGCAGGATTCAATGAAATCTAACAATGTCTTACGTGAAAGCATAAATAACAAAAGAGGCGTAAAACATAATCAACATGAAGACGGAATTATCATGAAGAAACATGAAACCATCTATCACGAAGAAGTGTATAACATAATCAGCATGAAACTGAAGTTAACCATGACAGTATGAAAACATACTTGACATAAAAACATAATAACTTATGAGGGGACATGAAAAAAAAATTTATGCCAATTTAAATCATGAGAAAAATTTTATGCATGAAAAACTGTGCATGAATGCGCAATGTAGTTTATAAAACCTTTATATGTGCGAGGGAACGCCTATGGGTCGGTTCCAAAACAAAAGACATGGCGAGGGGACGCCTATGGGTCGGTCCCAAAGTTAAAAGTTTCGATAAAAGCACATGCGACTAAATAGGGCTAGTCCTGTACCAACCATTACTTAGTCATAATCCCTGCAACAATGATACATGAAACATAAATAAATGAAACTCATATGTCAAAACTTATCAGAAAAAAAATTTATGTGACTAATTATGAACTATTGGGGTTCAGTCCACATAGCCACTGTTCACGAGGAACATTATGCATGAAACAACGACACATAACTAAATATGAATGACGGTTGTCCATCCATATTAGCAAAACAATATCGATGAAAACATCAAGGCTAAAACCTCAAGGTGCTGAAAACATCATGGTTAAAACAACAATGCGCTGAAAACATCAATACGTAGAACAACAGACGTTGGCTTAGGAAGCTCCTGGTGACTACCCACTAGTCACAGGTCGACTTTTAGAGCCTACAGGTCGAAGCCTTGGCTCTGATACCATAATTGTAACACCCCATTTTGATAATGGAATGTCACGCGTAATTATGGCGTGTCATCAAAGCATACAAGGATAAATGTATAAAACATTACATGACCATAGGGATAACCAGAATCAAACATCGGTTCCCAAATAATAAGCCCAAAACATAATAAAGAAAAAGAAATGAATGAAAGGCTAAACAAGCATAAGTATATGAAGGCAAAAAGGAGAAGAAGTCTCTAGCAGCTTCCATCCTATGCACGTCCTCCAAATGCTCGAGTCTTTCCTAGGGTACCTGCCGTTTTGGGACATGGAAAGGAAAGTAACGGCTGAGCAAAACGCTCAGTGCACGGATATAGACATAGTATAAGTGACTAAAACATAATAGAGACTTAATAGCAGCGGAATTGTATAAGTCCTGGAAAACCTGGAACATGTTCATAAAACTGGTTTTATAGTTTGAAAAGCCTTATGTTTATCTTATGAAAACTGTTTAACGTATTTTACCATTAGCCAATATAGGTCATGAAAATCCACCGTGCATAAATACTTGGAGGGGTGACCTCATCATGCAAATTAGAGGGGCTGCCTCTAATTTAATATACTGGTTTTAGGGTAGGAGGGATCAGCTCCTTGTGAAGGATGCAAGGCACACACCACATTCACCATGTAATCCTGAATAAAAACATGTAACTAGGATGCACCCATACGCCTCACATGATAAATATAATATAAATGGCCAAAAGCTGAAGGGACGCCACGAGCAATCACTCCGCCGTGGTGAAGTCATAACATCAGTGCCTCTAATGTTATGGTTATGGTACCTCTATAACTAGGTGAAACTGGTCATGCATGTATATGGCTATAGGTAATCTTAATTAAACATAAGCAATCAAACTCATAACTTATACTACGGGAAAACAGTTGGCTGCATACGGGGAATCCTAATAAGGAAAGAATGTTCATACTGAAAGGACGGGAATCCGTACCTTATGTCCAGTGAACGAAGAAAGACGAACTGCGAGGAATCCTACTTCCGAATCACTAGTGCTACATAAATACGTACATGAATAAGTATCTGCTTACTAAATACATAGCTGGTTTTATGTCATGTCTTAGCTTATTTTATATGTTCTTACTATGTTTTACTGTTTAAAGCCTTAAACTGTGTTAAATCTTATATTCTGTTCATTCTGATTAAGTATTTCTGATATTTCATGTGTTATTATACTTACTGTGTAATAATAAGTAACTTTCCAAAAATAGCAGGTTTCCTAAAATAGAAAGTTTCCAAAAATAGAAAGTTTCCAAAAATAGAAAGTTACCAAAAATAGAAAGTTTCCAAAAATAGAAAGTTTCCAAAAATAGGAAGTTTCCAAAAATAGAAAGTTTCCAAAAATAGATTTACTGCTTAAAATAGATAAGTTTCTAAAAATAGAAAGTTTCCATAAATAGATTAGCTGCCTTAATTAAATAAGTTTCCATAAATAGATTAGCTGCCTGAAATAAATAAGTTTCTAAAAATAGCTGGTTTCCATAAATAGATTAGCTGCCTTATTTAATTAAGTTTCTAAAAATAGCTGGTTTCCATAAATAGATTAGCTGCCTTATTTAATTAAGTTTCTAAAAATATAAAGTTTCCATAATTAGAAATAAGCTGGTTAAATAAGCTAAGAATATAAGCCTAAGTGTTTTCATGATTATTTTCTAAGTCATAATATACAGTGTATAGTTTAATAATTATTTCATGTAATTAAATTAAACTATAGGTTAAAATATTTAATTAAAGTATAACATATTTTTAATTAAATAAATACTTAGGTTAAAATATGTATTATTATATATTAATAATATAACCTAAGTCATGTTAATTAATTAATTATATCCATGGTTTTAAAATAATTAATTAATTATAAGTCTTAAATATATAAATAATTAGGTTAAAATAATTTCATGATCATTAATAATTAAATAACCTAAGTCATGTTATTAAATTAATCTCATCATTTTATTAATTTAATTTTAACATAAGTTCATAACATAAAAAAAACTAACATACACCATGAACCGGATCTAGACTAAAAAGCATGAACCGGACATGAAATCGATACCGTACCCCGAACCAACTCGGGGTACCCCGTGTTTCCTTGCTGCCGTGGGACCCACACGCACCAACCAAGACCATATGGTCTTGGTGGTGGTCGGCTTGGCAAGCCGAAACCCATTCGGGTTCCGTTGCAGCCTACGGCCAAACAAACACCCCTTAAAAACAACCTTTTGATTTTATTTAACACCAAAACATGTTAGATCTATGCTTAATTATTATGTTTTTGTAGAAACATTACATGTTCATAATTTATAAAAACATTAAATCAAAAGAAAAGGTTAAAAAAGGTTTTACCGAATTCGTGGATCAAGAGGACGAAGAACAAACACGATCACCAACTAATAATTCAAGATCCAAGATCAACAACCACCTCCTTGTGGTGTTCTTAGGGTGGCGGCACAATAGAAGAAGGGAAGGAGGGTTTTAGGGTTTTTTCTAAAATCTTCTGTGAATGAAAAATGAGTAGTGAAAATTATTTAACCCTTTTTGTGAAAAATTGATGGGATAAGCCCATCCCCCCTCCCTAATTTCGTGGTAATGGGGCCCACAAGGGGTAACCCGATCATTTTCCGTGTCTAATTAATAAGTGTGTTCTCGTGTTCGTGTGTTACGTGTTTGTTCTCATTAAATAATTACCGTGACCTAATATATTTAATTACGCTCGAAATAAATATATATACGTAATTAATAATAGTTCGTATTTTAATTACGTTCATGATTTCATGATCGCATGTTCGTGATTAATTATTGTCAAATAATTATTACGTGCTCGTGCGTAGTAAATACTTATCGTGTTCTAACACGTACGTAATACGTAAAATCCTAACACGTAATCGTAATCATGCTATATTAGGAAAGTTTAAATCTAGTACGTACGATCTTAAGGGTACTATTCATGGTAAAAGCATGCGGGTTTTACAATTACAACAAAGGGAATTATCAAAGTGGGAATGGACAAGTTTCAAACCAAAACCAAAACCGTGATTTTCAAACTACTACACAAGGTTTTCAAAATGATCACACCAAAAATCTTCAAGGAGAATTTTTGAATTATGCTAAAGCAAATGATGCTAAATTTGATAATATGCAACGTGAAATGATTAGCTTTAGATCCGAATTGAAAAACAAGCTTAAAAACGAACTTGCTAATGAACTTAAGACTCATGCTAATAAAATGGAAGGGAACGTTCAACGTCTTCAACAAAATCAACAAAAGATGGAACAAGGACAACATGAGATTAAACAAGAATTGTTAAAAGCGGATGCTAGGCAATCAAAATTTGAAGAACGAATGGCAAAAATGTTTGAAGCAATCATGTGTAAACCCTCTTCCTCGGGTGGTCTTCCTAGTGATACCATTGCAAACCCGAAGGGAGAAATAAAGGTTATTACTACACGTAGTGGTAAAACTTTCAAAGAACCAATCGCTCGTCCAAGTACTTATACGGAGAAGGAAATCGAAAAAGAGCCCGAGGTGATGGTCGAAAAGGAGCATATTACAAGCCCACGAAGTACCGCTCATACCACACCTACGGTTGAACCAATACCAATCATGGAACCCGAGATTCCAAGGTCGTTGCCTCATGTCCAACCCACACCACCCTTACCTTACCCTTCGAGATGAAAAAAAGAGAAATTGCAAGAACGTAACAAACAACAAATCGAGCTTTTTATAAAAATGTTTCAACAACTTCATTTTGATGTAAGTTTAGCCGACGCGTTGTTATATATGCCTCATTTCGCTTCCACTTTTAAAAGTATGATGAACGATAATGAAAAGCTTTCAAAGCTTGCTAATTATTCTTTGGTTTATCTTAACCGCATACCGGAAAAATTTGGTGACCCCGGAAAGTTTCTCATTCCTTGTGATATACAAGATATGAAAGAATGCCTCGCCTTGGCCGATCTTGGTGCGAGCATTAATTTGAAGCCATTTTCAATTTGGAAATCGCTTTCGCTGCCGGCTCTTACTCCTTCGAACATGTCTATCGAGATGGCCGATCATTCTATGATTTTAGCATATGGAGTAGCCGAGGATGTTTTCGTGAAAGTGGGGAAGTTCTACTATCCCGTAGATTTTATAGTATTTGACATCCCCGCGGATCCTCAAGTTCCTCTAATTTTAGGTCATCCATTTTTAGACACCTCGAGATTGCTTATCGACGTTCATGCAAGAACTATTACTTTGAGATTCAACGAAGAGGAACTTGTTATAAACGCTACTCAAAACTCGACACCTTCTCATGTTTATGCAATCGCTTCCATCAATCACATCGACTTAGTTTATTTGGTTTGCGATGAGTTTTCACAAGAAGTGCTAGGTTTTTCTGATAGCTCGTCAAGTGGCAATCCCACTATTTTGGATTCGATTCTTGCTAATTCTACACCAAATCTCACTCCATTCCAAGGAGGCGATTTTACTTCAAATGAAATCGACAATGAAGATGAGGTGATTATTGGTAATGATATTTCTATTCCACCATTTCTTCCGCTGATGGAAGTTATGAGTGTTGAGCAAAAATCTTCAATCGAGGAACCGCCTATCCTTGAATTGAAAGATCTTCCATCTCACCTTGAATACGCATTCTTGGAAGGTGATGACAAGTTGCCAGTTATTATTGCAAAAGGTCTTGCTAATGATGAAAAAACCGCGCTCTTGAAAGTTCTTAAAGCTCATAAAGGGGCAACTGCGTGGAAAATTTCCGACATTAAGGGTATTGACCCAAAATTTTGTACTCACAAGATTTTAATGGAGGAGGACTACAAACCCGCAATTCAAAGTCAAAGAAGGGTAAACCCCAAAATTCACGATGTCATAAAAAAGGAAGTTCTAAAACTCCTTGACGCGGGAATGATTTATCCTATCTCCGATAGCCCATGGGTGAGCCCAATACATTGTGTCCCTAAAAAGGGAGGAATGACTGTTGTACCTAATGAAAACAACGAGTTAATTCCCACTCGTGTTGTAACCGGTTGGAGGGTGTGTATTGACTACCGAAAGTTAAATGACGCCACTCGTAAAGACCACTTTCCTTTTCCCTTCATGGATCAAATGTTTGAGCGACTCGCGGGAAATGAATTCTATTGCTTTTTAGATGGGTTTTCCGGTTACTTTCAAATCCCTATCGGCTCTCGTGATCAAGAGAAAACTACGTTTACGTGTCCTTATGGAACGTTTGCTTATCGTAGGATGCCTTTCGGACTTTGCAATGCACCGGGTACGTTTCAACGGTGTATGATGGCTGTTTTTTACGATATGATCGAGAGGTCGATGAAAGTATTTATGGATGACTTTTTGGTGTTTGGCAATTCGTTCACGTCGTGTTTATCTAATCTCGAGCAAATGTTAAAACGTTGTGAAGAAACCAATCTTGTGCTTAATTGGGAAAAATGTCATTTTATGTGTAAACAAGGAATCGTCTTAGGACATAAGGTCTCGAAAGCGGAGATTGAGGTCGATAAAGCTAAGGTAGACGTCATCGCCAAGTTACCTCATCCCAAAACTGTTAAGGGAGTTAGGAGTTTCCTAGGCCACGCAGGCTATTATCGTCGTTTCATCAAATACTTTTCAAAAATCTCTCGACCCGTGACACACCTTCTCGAGAAGGATGCTCCTTTTAATTTCAGTGAGGATTGTGTTAGAGCTTTCTAAACTCTTAGAAGGAAACTTACCGAAGCTCCGATTCTTGTTGCTCCTAATTGGGAATTACCCTTTGAAATCATGTGCGATGCAAGTGATTATGCTATAGGGGCCGTCTTAGGGCAACGTTATGAAAAGCATTTTCGTCCTATCCATTATGCTAGTAAGACGATGACCGAGGCTCAATTAAAGTACACCACAACAGAAAAGGAATTCCTTGCCGTGGTCCATGCTTTTGAGAAATTCTGACCTTATCTCATCTTAACTAAAAGCATCGTGTATACCGACCATTCGGCTATCAAGTATCTCTTAGCAAAGCAAGATGCTAAGCCGAGATTGCTTCGTTGGATGCTCCTCCTCCAAGAATTTGATGTCACCGTGCTTGACAAAAAAGGAGCCAAGAATCTAGCGGCCGATCATCTCTCTCGTCTAGAAGATCCTCACAAAGGTGTTTTCGAGAACAAGGAAATCACCGAAACATTTCCTCTCCAGACTCTCGGTGTAGTGAATTATAAAGACACCACCCCATTGTTTGCCGACATTGCAAATTACCATGCGGGGAATTTCATAATCAAGGGTATGACGACAGAACAAAAGAGAAAATTCTTTCGTAACGTCAACTTCTATTTTTTGGACGACCCTTATCTCTTCCGGGTTTATGCAGATAAACTCGTTTGACGTTGTGTTTTTGGTGGCGTAGCTTCTAACTTCCTTAGAGCTTGTCACGAGGTACCCACGGGTGGTCACCACGGTGCTAATTTCACGGCTAAGAAAGTGTTCGATGCCGGCTTCTTTTGGCCTAGTATCTATCGTGATGCACACGTACTTGTGAAGTCGTGTGATTCGTGCCAAGGTCAAGAAAAATCGTCTCAACGTGATGAAATGCCGTAAAATATAGATCAAGTGTCTGAGATTTTCGACATTTGGGGCATAGACTTTATGGGGCCGTTCCCATCATCTCCTGGTAACAAGTATATCCTCGTCGCTGTCGACTACCTTTCTAAGTGGGTGGAAGCTAAGGCTTTACCTACTAATAATGCTCGTGTCGCAGTGAAGTTTTTGAAGCAACTATTCTCTCGGTTTGGAACCCCTCGCGCTATTATAAGCGATCGTGGAACCCATTTTTGTAATGACCAATTCAAGAAGGTCTTAAAGAAATATGGAGTTACTCATTGTCTTTCTACGGCTTATCACCCGTAAACGAGTGGGCAAGTCGAGGTTTCAAACCGAGCTTTGAAGAGGATTTTAGAGAGGTCGATTGGAGAAAACCGTGCTTCATGGTCCGACAAACTCGATGATGCTTTATGGGCCTTTAGGACCGCTTATAAGACACCTATCGGTTGTACTTCATATAAGTTGGTTTATGGAAAGAATTGTCATTTTCCCATTGAATTGGAGCATAAGGCATATTGGGCCCTTAAGCATGCAAATTTTGATTTAAAGACCGCGGGGAATAACCGGAAAATGCAATTGAATGAATTGGATGAATTAAGAGATAATGCTTATGAAAATTCATTGATTTTCAAAGAAAAGACTAAAAAGGTTCATGATGCAAAGATTAAAAACCGGGTTTTTAATGTTGGTGATCAAGTGTTACTTTTTAACTCTCGATTAAAGATATTTTCTGGGAAATTGAAATCTCGTTGGTCGGTTCCTTTCACCATAACACAAGTGTTTCCTTATGGGACCATCGAGCTAGCTCAAAATGATGGTCCTAACTTCAAGGTGAATGGATATAGACTTAAGCACTACTTTGGTGGGGAAGTTCCTTCATTGGATGTCCTCGACCAAGTCACATTGCCCAATGATAATTAGCATAGAGGGGATCGAGTTGAGCTCATGACTCAGTAATAAAAAACGAGGTGCCTCGTGGGGGAGATCCCATGCTTATCTTTTTATGCTTTCTAATAAATAATGAGAGGGTGATAGGTGTGTAAACACCCATCTTTTCTACCACTTAATTACAATAATAACCGGACCAAAACATGTATTTTATGTCTTTTATGTCGGAATTATGCGTGGTTTGTGTTTTTGTTGTGATTTAGGACGAAAAGGCGAAAAGTGGAGAAAACACGGGAATTCACGGGCATTTACGGACTTTTATTGAAGAAAAAGATGAAAGACGGAGTCAAGAAGTCAAGAGTGCAAAAAGAACGGAAGTCCACGACCAATTCTAAAGATTTATCGAAGAAAAAGTCAAAAGACGGAAGTTTATCAAAAGCCGAAGAATTCAAGTCTATTTTATTGAAGAATTTAAAGACGATTTCAAAGAAATCCCGAAGCCAAAAGTCCTCAAAGTTCAAGTTTAAAGAAGATTAGAAGAAAAGGACTAATGGTGCTATTAATGAAGATTTAAGAAGAAAGGACCTAATCTTGTAATTAAGAGAAAAGGAAAGAGGGGAGGAAGCTTCCTTAATCCTCCCCTATATATAGATTAGGATAGTCATTATTTTTCCTTGTTGGCTAAGTGTGACAATTAGCTCTTCCACCATTTACTTACCTTGTCATTTACTTTTCTTGTCAAATTTAAATACCTTGTCTTGCACCTTAAATTCATTTAATTTCAAGTAAGTTTTCATTTAATTATTGTCAATCTTTACTTTATCTTGTCAATCTCTTATCTACCTTTCTTAATCTTTGATTTATGTGTTTATGTTTATGTTCATGTTCATGCTTTTATTTTGATCCAAGTGGTTTTTGATTATTGTGGTTAAAGTTGTTTGATTTCTTGTTTTAAATTGTTTGTTTATGTTTACTGTTGATTCGTTGATAGGTTAATTAAATCGTTTGTGTTTATTTTGGTTAATTTGTGTTTAGATCTGTTGTTTCTTTGATCCCTTGTTCTTCGGGGGAGTTTGTTGTGTTTCTGATCTTTCCAGGAAAACTTCCGAACCAAGAAGGAGGGAAGGCTTCATTCGGAACTTCAAAGTTCCGAGTCAAGGGTTTCATCCGGAAGATTTTAGGCTCAGCAAAACTTCCGAGTCAAGCTTGTTCATCCGGAACATTCAAAGTTCTGGACGAAGGATAACTTCCGACTCAAGAGTCATTCATTCGGAACTCAAAAGTTCCGAACCAGAAAAGCTTCATTCGGAACTCAAAAGTTCCGGATCAAGCAATTCATTCGGAACTCAAAAAGTTCCGGATCAGTGATCCTTCATTCGGAAGTTTCCAAAGTTCCGAACCAAGGGCTGTTCATTCGGAACTTAAAAGTTCCGAATAAACTTCCGAATCAAGGGCAAGTTCCGATTCAAGAAGTGTTCATTCGGAAGTCTGAAACTTCCGAATCAAGGAGGCTTCATTCGGAATCTTCCGAATCAAGGGTCAATCCAAAGTTCCGAATCAAGGCAAAATTTAGAAGTTCCGAATCAGTAAAGTTCCGAACGAAGGATTGTTTTGGATAAGTGACATATTCAGATCAATTTGTTCCGGATCAAGGATTTTGGTAATATTCCAAGCGAAGAAGAATCATTCCAACCGAAGGTGACATTCCGGACGAGTGATTGTTCCAAACGAAGGATAATTCCGAATGAGCTGTATTCAGGTTCTTATTAGCTTTTGTCTTTGATTTTTATTTTCAAGCTTTATTTTTCCCGCCTTTATTTTAATTGCACTTTAAGTTTATTTGCCTTAGTTTTATTTTAGACTTGCCTTAGTCTTAGTCGCGCTTTAAATTTGCCTTAGATGGATTTAAGTTTACGTCATTTACTTAAGTGCCCTCTAATTTTTAGTCACGTTTTTAAATACTTGCACCATTATTTTAATTAGACTTAGATTTACTTTAACGCACCTTTACTTTAATTGTTTTGCACCCTTTATTTTAAACACTACAACGACACATCTTTGTTTCACCAAAAACAATAGAGTCACACATAGAAAGCCTAGATCAATTCGATTAGACCAACACAACGAATCTTTAACTTTTTAATTAGGTAAAAACCTAGTTATTAAATGGCGCCGCTGCCGGCTCTTTTCGTTAAGATTGACGGTTTTCTGTGAGAGACACGTTGCTTTTTGGGATCCGTTCACTTGTGAGCGTTATTTTTCTTGCCTAAAAAATTCAAAAATCATAAAAAAAATTGATAAAAAACCATAAAAATTAAAAATTTCAAAAATCCAAAAAGATTTTATCTTTCTTGTGTATATATATTGTCTTTGTGTTTGGGTTCTTTTTCTTTTGCATTTTCAGGTGTATGCGTACTAGATCTTCTAATTATCAAGAGCCCGAGCCTCAAGAAGATTTAGATATGGCAGGTGTTAACAACAACAACATTCCACCGCACCTCAATAATAATAATAACAACAATGCTCTTCCACAACCCGATCTTCGGACCATGGAGGAACTTTGTCAACCAACAATGTTTGGACGAGGAGGACCGATTGCGCCGATGCAAATCAACGCTCCTGAGTTTTCGTTGAAGCACCACATGATTCAGCAAGTACAAACAAACCCATTTAGAGGATTGCCTGATGATGATGCCAAAAAACACATCGACAAGTTCATTACAATCACCCAAAGCATGAAGTTGCCTGGGGCCACAATGGATGTTCTTCGCCTACAACTCTTCCCACATACTTTATCGCATCATGCCGAGAAATGGTTTGATCGTCTCCCGAAGAATTTTGTTCACACTTGGGATGATATGACTCATCGCTTTCTATCGCGCTACTTTCTACCATCCATGGTCACGAGCCTTCGCAATCAGATCAGCGGTTTCATGCAAGACCCTGATGAATCTCTTTTTGACGCTTGGGAGAGATATAATGTCTTGATCGACCGTTGTCCAAACCACAACATGCTTCCCGTCACATTGATTGATACTTTCTACAACGGATTGACTTTTCGAGATCGTGATACGATCAATGCAGCCGCCGGTGGCACATTCATGAAAAGGAGACCCGAGGAGTGTAGAGTGTTAATTTAGAACATGACTACTCACCACAAAAACTGGGATTCCTCTGCTTCTTCTAGGAACAACCCGAGAGTCAATGTTTCTTCTACCTCAGCAAACCCTGAGATGACCGAACTCACCCGCATGATGGCCGAAATGAGCAAAAGTATTACGCTTCTCGCTTCAAACCAACAACAACAACAAGTTAAAGCGGTTGCTAATCCTTGTGAAACATGTGGCGGTCCTCACTCATACACCGATTGTCCTTCGACACAAGGAAATCCGGAAAATGTGTATGCTGCTTACGGTAATTATTCACCGGAAAATTACCAAGCT
The DNA here is from genome assembly GCA_025667525.1 of Glebionis coronaria. Taxonomy (NCBI): domain Eukaryota; kingdom Viridiplantae; phylum Streptophyta; class Magnoliopsida; order Asterales; family Asteraceae; genus Glebionis; species Glebionis coronaria. The sequence continues at coordinate 166,466,621 of CM046879.1, forward strand.
AGACAACAAGGGGATAGAAATCTGTTGAGTTACTGTTCCAACAATTACCTTTCACCCGGTTTTTCTCCTCAAAACCAAAATCCCGCCAACAACTACAATAGAAGCAACCAAATCCCACCAAGAGCTTCTAACCCTTATCAACCACCCATTCAACAAAACCCACCCATTAATCCCGATGTTGATGCCATCATGAGAACTCAAGGTGAGCAAATCAAGAATCTATAGAGCCAAATAATCAATTTGAAAGGAGATATCTTGAAGCAAGGAAATGACATTCGAACCGAGGTTCGTGATAATATTCAATCCTCCTTCAACACTCAAACGACTAAATTAAAGAATCTGTTGGCTAGTTTCTTGCCCAAAGCTCAACCTTCCTCTTCGGGTTCTCTACCTTCAAACACCGTCACCAAATCCGCGAGCTAATGTGAGTGCTATAACTACGCGTAGTGGAATTACCATTGTCAATCCACCTATCCCACCACCATCATCTACACCTCCTCCACCACCATGTATCCCTACTCCTCCTACACCTAGTATTAGTGCACCATTACCGTCTCCGCCTCGTCATGACGATGTATCTCGGAAGGACCCTTCAACATCCCAACCTTTACCGACTACACCTTCACCTTCCACCTATAAACCTAGAATCCCATACCCTTCTCGCATAGGCAAGACCAACGACCTAACCAAGAATGACTGTCAAGTATCGAAATATGTGGATATGCTATCTAACATGACCATCAACATTAGCCTTGTTGAAGCACTTTGCCACATGCCGAAATTTGTCAAAGCATTCAAGGAATTGCTTAGCAAGAAGGAGAAGCTGATTGAACTCGCCAACACACGCTTAAATGAAAACTGCTCAGCAGTTATTCTTAAAGAATTACCGGAAAAGCTTGGAGATCCCGGTCGTTTTGTGTTGCCTTGCGTGTTCAACAAAACTGAAGAATTTACTGCCCTTGCTGATCTCGGGGCTAGTATTAATTTGATGCCATTGAGTGTTTGGAAAACACTATCATTACCCGACCTCATTCCAACAAAGATGACTCTCGAACTTGCAAATCGCACTCTCGCTTACCCCGTTGGTATAGCCGAAGACGTGTTTATCAAAGTTGGCACATTTACTTTCCCGATCGATTTTGTCGTAGTTGATTATGAAATGGACCCTCGTATTCCTTTAATACTTGGTCGGCCATTTTTGAGAACCAGACGAGCTTTAGTAGATGTGGCCGAAGGTGAGTTAATCTTACGAGTCGGGGATGATTCAAAAGTTTTTAAAATGGGGAAGCTTACAGGCAAATCCTTTGGAAGCCGAGAATCAGTGAATATGATAAATGTGCTCGATGACTTTATCGTCTATGACAATCCTCTATTCGAGTCTTCCACTGATAATCCACTCTTTGAAGATAATATGGATGATTCTCGCTCCACTTTGGACGCTTCTCCCATTTATGATTCTCCACCGGTCTTTGATGCTTATGATGATGATGATTCTAGCTCAGACTCGGATGATTTTGATGATTGTACTTCTGAGTATCCCGAGCTGCCCACTTTCGATGATTTTGATGAGGCCGATACTCTCTCGAGCGATTCTTCACATGATGAAGATCCTCTGCCATCACTCGATCCTACTTTGGACGATTATTCATTTGAGGAAGATTTCTCTGAATTTCTCAACACTTACTTCCCTCATGAGAGTGATGCTCCTCCTTATGACTTTGAAGATTATCGTCTTGATCCTACTTTGGATTTGAAGAACATTTTGTCAAAGGAGAAGAAACCGGTCGACATCGAAATCCGTTGCACATATGATTTGACACCTCTTTGTCCCCCTTCTGAGGATGAGGTTGTGCTTCTTTGCGGATCTTCTTCACACTCGGCTGAGCCTGAGTGCTATTTTCCCCTAAAGGAAAAGGTGTTCGACCCCGGTATTGAAGTCTTTAAGCCATCTCAGTATCCACCTGATGAAATAAAAGGAAAAATCTTTGGAACCATTGAAGACATGCTTGCACCTCACCATACTTGCTCCCACCGTGCTCCATCACTGCTTAAGGGAACCCTGCCTATCCTTCTTTAGCTTTCCTTGTTCGCCTTAAGCTTGTGCTATTTGATGGACGAAAACTATGTCTTTGATCCTGGTGGATATGTTCCATGCTTCTTCCGTTGATGATCAAGGTCGAGTCAGGCTCACGACTCGGTTAACAAAAACCAAGCGCTTCTTGGGAGGCAACCCATGCATCTATCTTTTCGCTTTCTTTATCATAAGTGTAGGGGGGAGACCCTTTGGTTTGCTATTTCCTCTCCTCACTTCTTAATCAGGGATTCGAGCTTCAATGATCCATTCTTGATGATTCTTGATGACCCGTGATTCCGTGTTCTACTTCTTCCCGGTTCTATCCTAAACTCTTTTCGATTCACTATTTTATATTTTCTCAATATTAAAATAGGAATCTCTTTAGTTGTCTTTTCCTTAGCAAGATTTAAACAAAGTGCACAATGTCCTAAGTGTAAGGGATTTTACTCCCACATGCTTAAACATTGAGGACAATGTTTATCTTAAGTGTAGGGAGGACTTCTATCGAAGTTAAGTGGTCTTTTCCTTGTATTTGTCCTCATTTTAACCGGAAAATCAATTTTTCGACATTTTTCAAAATTTTTGATCTATTTTGGCCTATTAGTTTTTCCCTTTGTATAGTTATTTTCTTACCTTATTAGAATAAATGTTTAATAAGTGGTTTTAATTTTCAAACGTTGTGAATCTTTTGACTCAATCCGAGTTTACTCTAGCTAGTATCCTTAACGTGTTTAAGTCAAGTTTTGCTAGGCTTTTATATAGGGAGCTATAAAACGCGAAAGTCTTAACTCTCACGGGTTAAGAACAAGAACTTTTCGCAAGTTCCTATAATTGATCCTAGAGAGTCGTTTATCAAGGGATCTTTAAAATGCGATTTCTAAACTTGAAAAAGTCCAAGAATTTGCAAGATCCTATAGGCGACTCGAAAACCCAAAACTTTGATTTAATAGGCTAAGTATCCACGAGTCTCATTACTTGAGATTTTAAACTGTGGAGAACGAGAGATGATAGAGCCAATTATAAGTTCGGTATTCTTTCGTGAATTTATGTGAGTTAATTATAAGCCTATTCTCCCATCGCTTGCTAATAATTTTATCTGCTAATAAATAAAGTGGTACGATTTGAAAAGTTACTTAGCTTCTAGCCCCAGATCGTTTAAAAGTTGCTCGGTATGGATTAGAGTTCATAGCCAAGGCATAACTTATTGAAGCGGGATGCGAAGATTGGCGAGTCCAAAAAGGCCCTAACAAGGCATGAGGGCTATATTTTATTGCTAAAGATCGAAAGTGATGTGAAGAATCATTTATCGAAAATCAATATGAAGGATCGAGACACACGACGAAAAGCAAATACTCCCCAAAAGTCATGGAGAAGTGTATCCGAAAAGACCCTAACAAGGTATGAGGATAAATAGATCCAAGTCATAAAAGGAGGCGGATCGTTGTATATCAAAGTCCAAAATAAAGATTGGAGAAAAATGAAGAAGTCGTGGTCCAAGTATGAATCTCTCAAAACTTCAAAGTGAAGAATTCCTATTATGAAGAGAAGACCATTATTTCATGAACGTCTCTCAAGGTTTGAAGTATGAAGTCGCTGCCAAATATCGGTCCGAGAAAGGTCTCAAATCGCGAAGCGAGTTATGCCAAGATATGAACTTTATGAGGTCCCGAGAAGCAGTTTTAAAAGATTTTGTCCTTTAGCTAACTATTGATTAAATCGTTCACTTTATTCTCAGACTAAATAATTATCGAAATAAGTCAAACAATGCATCCTCGTGATCATATAAGACAACAATAAAATATAAGAGATACCCATAGGAATAAGGGAGTCTAAGTGAGTAATTGGCCCACATGAGTTCGTGATAGTTTACTAACTTATAATAACAATGATCTCGTTTTTAAGCTTGATTTGGGGAAAGTGAAAACTTGAGGATGATGATTATTCATGACATTTCCAAAACCCAAGGTATGCTTTTGATTTCTTTACTTTGAATGTTTATAGTTTTTATCTCTTTAATAAAGGCCAACGTGGATTGATTATGATGAAAAATGTAATCTTGCTTTGTAACTAATGCATTGCATGAGGATATTGCAATGGTCAAGTGTAGGGGATTTGATAGGTGTGTAAACACCCATCTTTTCTACCACTTAATTACAATAATAACCGGACCAAAACGTGTATTTTATGTCTTTTATGTCGGAATTATGCGTGGTTTGTGTTTTTTTTTGTGATTTAGGACGAAAAGGCGAAAAGTGGAGAAAACACGGGAATTCACGGGCATTTACGGACTTTTATTGAAGAAAAAGATGAAAGACGGAGTCAAGAAGTCAAGAGTGCAAAAAGAACGGAAGTCCACGACCAATTCTGAAGATTTATCAAAGAAAAAGTCAAAAGACGGAAGTTTATCAAAAGCCGAAGAATTCAAGTCTATTTTATTGAAGAATTTAAAGACGAGTTCAAAGAAATCCCGAAGCCAAAAGTCCTCAAAGTTCAAGTTTAAAGAAGATTAGAAGAAAAGGACTAATGGTGCTATTAATTAAGATTTAAGAAGAAAGGACCTAATCTTGTAATTAAGAGAAAAGGAAAGAGGGGAGGAAGCTTCCTTAATCCTCCCCTATATATAGATTAGGATAGTCATTATTTTTCCTTGTTGGCTAAGTGTGACAATTAGCTCTTCCACCATTTACTTACCTTGTCATTTACTTTTCTTGTCAAATTTAAATACCTTGTCTTGCACCTTAAATTCATTTAATTTCAAGTAAGTTTTCATTTAATTATTGTCAATCTTTACTTTATATTGTCAATCTCTTATCTACCTTTCTTAATCTTTGATTTATGTGTTCATGTTTATGTTCATGTTCATGCTTTTATTTTGATCCAAGTGGTTTTTGATTATTGTGGTTAAAGTTGTTTGATTTCTTGTTTTAAATTGTTTGTTTATGTTTACTGTTGATTCGTTGATAGGTTAATTAAATCGTTTGTGTTTATTTTGGTTAATTTGTGTTTAGATCTGCTGTTTCTTTGATCCCTTGTTCTCCGGGGGAGTTTGTTGTGTTTCTGATCTTTCCAGGAAAACTTCCTAACCAAGAAGGAGGGAAGGCTTCATTCGGAACTTCAAAGTTCCGAGTCAAGGGTTTCATCCGGAAGATTTTAGGCTCAGCAAAACTTCCGAGTCAAGCTTGTTTATCCGGAACATTCAAAGTTCCGGACGAAGGATAACTTCCGTCTCAAGATTCATTCATTCAGAACTCAAAAGTTCCGAACCAGAAAAGCTTCATTCGGAACTCAAAAGTTCCGGATCAAGCAATTCATTCGGAACTCAAAAAGTTCCGGATCAGTGATCATCCATTCGGAAGTTTCCAAAGTTCCGAACCAAGGGCTGTTCATTCGGAACTTAAAAATTCCGAATAAACTTCCGAATCAAGGGCAAGTTCCGATTCAAGAAGTGTTCATTCGGAAGTCTGAAACTTCCTAATCAAGGAGGCTTCATTCAGAATCTTCCGAATCAAGGGTCAATCAAAAGTTCCGAATCAAGGCAAAATTTAGAAGTTCCGAATCAGTAAAGTTCCGAACGAAGGATTGTTTTGGATAAGTGACATATTCAGATCAATTTGTTCCGGATCAAGGATTTTGGTAATATTCCAAGCGAAGAAGAATCATTCCAACCGAAGGTGACATTCCGGACGAGTGATTGTTCCAAACGAAGGATAATTCCGAATGAGCTGTATTCAGGTTCTTATTAGCTTTTGTCTTTGATTTTTATTTTCAAGCTTTATTTTTCCCGCCTTTATTTTAATTGCACTTTAAGTTTATTTGCCTTAGTTTTATTTTAGACTTGCCTTAGTCTTAGTCGCGCTTTAAATTTGCCTTAGATAGATTTAAGTTTACGTCATTTACTTAAGTGCCCTCTAATTTTTAGTCACGTTTTTAAATACTTGCACCATTATTTTAATTAGACTTAGATTTACTTTAACGCACCTTTACTTTAATTGTTTTGCACCCTTTATTTTAAACACTACAACGACACATCTTTGTTTCACCAAAAACAATAGAGTCACACATAGAAAGCCTAGATCAATTCGATTAGACCAACACAACGAATCTTTAACTTTTTAATTAGGTAAAAACCTAGTTATTAGAGGGGATTTGTGCCCTTCCAACTCGTTGTCTCATGGTTGTTTGTGAATGTGTTATCTAGATCATCATCATCACAATGATTGAAGACTCTCGTGTTAGTTCTCGTGAGCCTCGATTCTTTGCTTGAAGAAGTTTTTCACGAATCCATGACATATCCTTTATTGTTCTAACAATTATCTTTTAGAATAATTAATAAACGGCTTTAGATATATTGTTAATCACCCTTTCCATGCTAGATCCTAAGCATTCGATTCTTCGTCTCTAGTATGGGGGTGATCCACCTTTAGACTCGAAACATTGAGGACAATGTTTAAATTTAGTATGGGGGGTGAATAGATACTTGCTTTGCTACGCCCTCACGTTTTCCAACTTTCAACGTTTTGTTTTGTTGCTAATAAGGCTAAAAATGGCCAAATTTTAAATTTTTTCTTAGTTTTAATAAGTGTTTTTAAGACACGAATGTATATTTTCCGATGGGTAGAATAAGAGATAATTTTTGACTTGATGGGCATTTGGAGCCCTTTACATTCCATAACCCGCTCGAATCAAGTTTTGCTAGACTTATATATAGGGAACTTTAAAACGTGAAAGTCTTAGCTCATACGGGTTAAGAACTAGAACTTTTCGCAAGTTCCTATAATTGATCCTAGAAAGTCACTTATCAAGGGAACTATAAAACGCATTCTCTAAACTTGAAAAAGTCTAAGAAAGTGCAAGATCCTATAGGTGGCTTGAAAAACCAAAACTTCGATTTGATATAGTCTTGATGAAAGCTAATCCAAATTTGGCTTAATTTTTACTTGCATGGCTAAGTATTCACCAGTCTCTTTAATTTTGGGTCTTTAAATAGTGAAGAACGAGAAATGATAGAGTTAGACAAGTGATCATGCTAAACGTAGAACATGAAAATGTTCTTTCAAAAACTCATATGTATTAATTGTGGCTTTTTCTCACGTAAGATCAATGCATTAGGAATAAAAATAATTGCAATAAGTAAGGTCGTATGATTTGAAAGGTTACTTAGCTTCTAGCACAAGATCGTTTAAAAGTTGCTCGGGGTTGAATAGAGTTCATAGCCAAGGCATAACTTATTGAAGCGGGATGCAAAGATTGGTGAAGATCCAAAAAGGCCCTAACAAGGCATGAGGAGCTCTATTTTGTTGCTAAAGATCCAAGATGATGTGAAGTATCATTATTCCAAAATCAATATGAAGGATCGAGACACACGACGAAAAGCAATTACTCCCCTAAAGATCATGGAGAAAGTTTATCCAAAAAGACCCTTACAAGATATGAGGATAAATATATCCAAGTCCTAAAAGGAGGCGGATCGTTGTATATCAAAATCCAAAATAAAGATTGAAGAAAAATGATGAAGTCGTTGTCCAAGTATGAAGAATCTCTAAAAAACGTCAAGTGAAGAAATTCCAAAATAGTAAGAGAAGACCATAATTTCAAGATGATAAAACCTAATAGATTCGGATCTTTAAGCTGCTAGGCATGATTATCATTCATATGATTTAGCATAGCGGAATTAGAACAATAATCATGAACAAGGTGTTGTGGACAAGATGAATTTTCCCAAACGTTACTTGTATTATTAAACACAAATAACACCTAGACGTGTATACATTGAATCCCACGTCTAGACACACGAATTGCTTGTAGGTTACATTGTGAATGATTGTTATGAATAAAACCTACGTAGGGTATGTGTTTATATACTACACATAAACCCTTGTTACAAGGAAACTAAATAAGATATTTAGTAAATAAGATATTTAGTAAATAAGATATTCACTAAATAATATATTCACTAAATAATATATTCACTAAATCTTTTATCTTCTTGCAATATATCTTCTACAAGTTTGTCCACCGGCTTGTAGAATCTTCACTTGTCAGATTTAGTCCTTGTCTTTTAGTTTTGACACATCAACTCATAATACTTTATAATTTCGACCCAACAATCTTCCCCTAGTTGATGATGTCAAAACCTTTTGTATATGGTACACGATCTTCAAATTGCTTCCCCTTAAGTATAGCACATATTCTTCCCCTTTTTGACACATCAATAGGGAATATGTGAAAGTATGCAATCTTGAAAATTCTCCAAAAGTAGCTCTATGTAATGATCTTGAAGAAAAATAAGTACAATAATTTTGATGTAGAAGCAGAATAACCCAAAATTTGTATTTCTTTCACCCAATTGCTCACTAGTTGATAAACTCTTCCCCTAGTTGTCGAAACGACTAGAGAAAAATGCAACTCTTTCACTGCAAAAGGGGGCTCAGTTTATTGGTAAGAACGGGAACTGAAACCAACAAAAACCGCACAACTATAAGCCAGTTGTTAGCTATAACAATATATTTAGATCCAATGATAAAGGTGTATTGCTCACCCATCAGTTTTTATTACATGGGTACTGGTAACCTTCACGACTATGAGCCAATCGTATGCTATAACAATATATTTAGTCCAATGACAAGGTGTATTGCTCACCACAGTTTTTGTTACATGGGAACTGGTAACCTTCACGACTATGAGCCAGTTGTATGCTGTAACAATATATTTAGTACAGAGACAAGGTGTATTGCTCACCTAAATAAGAAAAACAAATTTGTGAGCCAGTCGTATGCTGTAACAATATATTTAGTATTGTGGAAACCTTGGTTTCCGGATCTTTGAAGCTACTAGGAATGCATCATGTTCATATGATTATACAATCAAAGCGGAATAAGAACATAACACATTAACAAGGTGTTTAGGCACGAATAACATGAATTAAAACAATTGGATTGCTCATTATATTAATAACGAACAACCACTAGGTGTGTGTACATTGAATCCCATACCTAGTCGACACACACTTTAGGTTTACATTGTGAATGAATTGAATGAATAAAACCTAAGACCCTTGGTTCCTTTTATAGTGTAAGGATTAGGGTTTACAAGAGAAAATGATGAATAAACAAGTAAATCTTCTATTTAAATAAACTTATGCAGAATATCTTTTGCATGTTTATCTAAATAGAAGCTTCCATAAGCTTCTTTGTCTACATTTTGTCAATGCTTGAATTGCATGTAACAATGCTTACATTGTACATGACAACTCTTGAGCTATCAACGCCTAAATTGTACATGTCAACTCTTGATTAACTCTTGACAACGCTTGGACAATTTCTTCATATTTTCTTCGTTTTTGAGTTTCTGCCACATCAACTTTTTGACCCAACAATCTTCCCCTAGTGGATAGTGGCAAAACTCTATGTGTATCTCTTGTAAGTTGTACATGATCTTCAAATTGCTTCCCCTCAAGTGTAGCATGTATTTCTTCCCCTTTTTGTCACATCAACAAGGAAGTAAACAATGTATGCAATCTTTGAAGATTCTCCAAATGTAGCTCTATGTAATGATCTTGAAGAAGAATTAATATGATATTTTTGATGTAGAAGTAGAATAACCCAACCTTGTGTTCCATGTATTGTATTATCCACGTGATGAAGATCTTATAGGCAAATTATAAGTAGACCTCGATCCCTTGTCAATATTCTCATCCTTTGTGAGACACTGAGCACGAAAATGTAACTCCTTCAAGTGTTATGACAAGTCTTCATCACCAATCATGTAAAGCACGAACAAGTTACCTTTAAAGTCACCAGTGCATGACTTTAAGATATGATAGAACATAAACTCGCGAAAATATTCTTCAATCATCAAACTTACCATAAGAATTCTTCCCCTTAAGCCAACACCTCTTCATGATGAATTTAATGGAATAACATCTTCATACCATATATAAAAGCCACTCTCAAGGCAACCCCGATTACATAGTTTAAAATATCCATCAAATTTCCACGAATAGTTGTTAACTCGCTTTAAGATCATTAATCCCTTTAAAAAATATCCGAGCCATAAATATCACCATGATATTCTAGATTAAAACGGAGATTCCATGTACCTTCGTGTGTATAATCCTTCTTTTTGTTTGCTTAAAACGTCCAATTTTCTCAAACAGCAGCAAACCTTGTGTTGTCCAATATCACCTTTTATCCAACATCTTTGGCAGTTGTATTGTCCAATATCGGACAATACCTATCAGCGTTGAAGTTCATATATCGGACGACACTGTCAACTCTATCAGCGTTGACTTATTCTGTCAGCGTCAAAATTCTTCCTGTCAGCGTCTGGATTTCAAACGTCAGCGCCAACCATAAACCTTGTCAGCGTCCATTCTTATCAGCGTCAAACCATACTCTGTCAATGGCTAACTCCATCTATGGCTTCTGTGACCACTTTCGTCAAAGGAATCCACGTGAATAACTTTTCATCTTTATTTGCAATGCAACTCCTTTTCATATATCATGTGTAAATCTTTTGACCAAAGCGTGTCTTTATCTTCTGCTCAAAATAGAATATTATCACCTCACGTCTCAGCATCAGCTTAGAATAAACAACAAATATATTCTGTATTCTTAAAACTGACGTGATTGTCTCCTAAAAATCAGTAAAAATCCCACGTGATATTTTAGCCAATAGCAATCGACGTCCAAATAGATGACAAACTATTCACGAACCACCCATGCCAAACCGTGTGAACACAAAAGATTTAGACCAATCAAAACTTCATCACCATGTGAACACAATTTAAATAAACCGTGTGAACATACTTTTCCATCCTAATCGTAACACCCTTGTCCTTCTCATGACTTTTAAATGACGAGGAATTACCAATCAATGTTCAACCATCGTGTGAACACAACTTTCCCAACCAATGAGAATTAAGTAAGCTCACGTCTTTATAATCACCACAACCGTGTGAACAGAATCTTTGTTCCACAAATACATAGAAACATATACGTTCACCTTGAAGAATACAATCAAACTATATCCGAATCTGCTTCTTTCTTTTTCGGTTTATAAACTCGATCTAGGGTTTGGAGTTTGAGCACCGAAACCCTAATTAGGGTTTGTAAATAAACCTTAGATCTTGAATCTTCCATAATAACAGCCATAACTTCATAATTTTTCTGCTTTTTATGGTGATCTAGGGTTTGAGAAACCCTAGTTCATGATTTCATGTGAAAAGCAAAAACATTAATACCTTTAAACAGTGAACTTCGACCTTGAATAACGTCTTCATTAGAGCTCAGATCGAAAATCCCTTCGGTGAGATTCAAGACACATGTGCCAAGAATCTACAGTTCAAAAATCACGAAGATCCAACGGTTAACGAAGGAGAGATCGTGTTTTGAACATGGCTGTCCACAGAAAACTACATATACCCTGCTGCTGACTTTGACGCTTAATAACTTTTTCCTGGGGATAAAACTTGACAATCCCTCCGGTAGATGTTTAGATCTATGTATGTAGAACACACATATAAAATTTTGTGACGATCCAACGGTTCAATCAAAAGTTATGAACTTCTGAATACTGCTGCGCACACAAAAACGTCCAGAAAAACCCTAAACGGATTTTTCTTTTCTTCTCGATATACGAACACCTTGTTGGTACTAGCATCACGAGCCACGAGGCTCTGATACCAATTGTGGAAACCTTGGTTTCCGGATCTTTGAAGCTACTAGGAATGCATCATGTTCATATGATTATACAATCAAAGCGGAATAAGAACATAACACATTAACAAGGTGTTTAGGCACGAATAACATGAATTAAAACAATTGGATTGCTCATTATATTAATAATGAACAACCACTAGGTGTGTGTACATTGAATCCCACACCTAGTCGACACACACTTTAGGTTTACATTGTGAATGAATTGAATGAATAAAACCTAAGACCCTTGGTTCCTTTTATAGTGTAAGGATTAGGGTTTACAAGAGATAATGATGAATAAACAAGTAAATCTTCTATTTAAATAAACTTATGCAGAATATCTTTTGCATGTTTATCTAAATAGAAGCTTCCATAAGCTTCTTTGTCTACGTTTTGTCAATGCTTGAATTGCATGTAACAATGCTTACATTGTACATGACAACTCTTGAGCTATCAACGCCTAAATTGTACATGTCAACGCTTGATTAACTCTTGACAACGCTTGGACAATTTCTTCATGTTTTCTTCGTTTTTGAGTTTCTGCCACATCAACTTTTTGACCCAACACAAGAACGTCTTCCCAAGATTTGAAGTATATGCCAAATATCGGTCCGAGAAAGGTCTCAAATCGTGAAACGAGTTATGCCAATATATGAACTTAAGGAGATACACGAGAAGCCGTTTTAAAAGATTTTATCCTTTGGCTAATTATCGATTAAATCGTGCTACTTTACTTTCGGACCAATAAATACTCAAATAAGTCAATATGAATCACTTGTAATCCATGAAAAACAGTTAAAAAATTCTAGAAACCCATTTCCTTTCATAATAACTAGGATTACGGGGAGAAAAAGTATTACACAATTTGAATGTATGAGTAGTGTTAGCATTGTGACTTGTACCAACAATGATCTCGTTTTTGCACTTAGCATGGAATGCATGACAATCAAGGATGACGAACTTTACTCTATGAGACATTCACTTGTTTCTATTCATTGACCCTAAAAGTCACTAACGTGATGAAAATCATACATTATGTCTTTACTCATCTTAGTAGTATTATTGCAAGTCTTTTACTTTTCAATAAAGGGTAATAAAATTAAATTTTGGAGATGCTTAGATACTTTATTCTGGCATTGCGTGAGGGCACGACAATGGCTTAGTATGGGGGAGTGATGAAATGGCATTTATACATGATCTCATCATTCTTTTCGGGCTTTAATTGCATAAAATGTCATAAAAATACCATATATATGCTTGTGTTTGTTTACTTGTGTGTTTTAGGTATGGATATAGTAAAAAGACAAAAGATCACAAGAAACAAGGAAAAACGGACACGAGAAACGAAGCCGTACAATGAACCGGGCCCTAGTTATGGATTTCTCAAAGAAAAACCCTTGAAGATTTGAATTTGTACAAGATTGATCCCTCATTTATGAAGGAATGACACTTAATACCCTTTTATATTCATAATTACATGTTTGGTCCCTTAAGTTTTTCAAAATTACAAAAACGTCCTTCAACTTTGAAGATTTGGCAAGTTTAGTCCCTCAAAAATTCTAAATTGTCAGTAATGGTCCCTCATGAAGTCAAAGATACATTGAAGACCTTCAAAGATGAGAAATGTCCAAGATGAGTCCTCAAACTATGGAAAAATGGCAAAAACAACCCTTGAAACCCTTTTACCAAAGGTTTGTCGCAAAATTATAAAGTTGGAAACTTTAAAAACAAAGGAAATCAAGTTTTTGGGCTGAAAAACGTTTTATACCACTTCTGCTAAAACACAAGGACTTAAAATGCTAATTCCCAAAGTTCAAACACAATAACACGCGCCAAACAACTTACCACCCCCTTTTTCGGATCAAACGATTTACTGTTTACCCTCATGAACCCAAAATTACCTCCACTTAAATCAAGGGGTTAATTTCAATTACCCAGTCCCACGTTTGATTCACACGCTCAAAAACCCATCCCACACCAAAAACACTCGATCCTACTCACCAATGGCCCCCACCATTCAACCCGTTACCCAATCATGTGACACCCTCCTCTCCAAGTAAAGCCACGTGGCCAAATCAACGGCTAATACTCATTACTTGGACCCAAAGCTAAAATGAACGTCTCTGATTCATTTGGACAGCTCAACAACAAAATTCGTCTAGAAGATTTCAAGGACATTTTAGGGACTTCATAGCCTAGGGTTTTGCTTATTTGTGCGTTGTATTCGTCTATATAAAGACTCCTCAACATGTGAGAGAGCTTTTGTTCCAGATTTTAGCTATCTTCTTTGTAATTCCTTTTTATGAAATAAAATTTGAATTTCTGAAAATTTTAAATTCTCTTGTGTTATTTATAAAAGTTTGGTATCTGAATAGCTAAGATCTGAGTTCCAATTTATCATTTGTTGGTTTTTGAGGAAAGCTTTTATTAATTAAAACTCTTGTTTTCAAAAAATCAGATTTCATAGTTTATTGTTCATCTTTGCTGTTTGTTGTTCTTAGCATGTACACGGAAGTTGGTGCTTGTTTTGCTAGCACCTAAGCGCAAACGATCCAAGGTGCGGATGTACATCTTGGAGGTTTGCATCTCTAATCCTTTTTCATTTTTCTGAATTTTGTAAGATTTTTGGTGATTTTTGCATATTTGATTGTGGATCTGTGTATTTGTGGTAGATTTGTGTTTCTGAGGGTTGGAATATTGTTGCTAGGTTGTTTTGATTTTGGATTGAAGGTTAAATCACAACAATCCTTTAGAAAAGTGAGAGATCAGATTCCAAAGGGGTGTTTAGGTTAACTGATTTTTCAAGGTTCAAGGCATCCTTTGTGGTTATTTTTGGTTCTTTTGTGTTGTTATCTGTTTATCTGGTATAAAGGGTTGGTTATCTGCAAGTTTTGTGGGTTTGAACACCTAAATCAATCAAGGGGTCATAAAATCAGTTTTACTTGGTAATATTGGCTAAAATTTTTGGGACACCTAGATCTAAGGATAGACTAGGGTTAACAAGTGTTAAATTTAAGTTATTACAACTAGGGAAAGGGATTTGAGGGCTTGAAATAGGATTGGTGGTCAAATAGATCAGCAAAAGGATTTTGGATAATCACCATTGCTAATCAGTAACTTTTTGTGCTTGAATCTACTTATTTACTTTGATCCATTGCTTGAAACAAGTTTATTTGTGCTTATTGGACTTTATTATAGCTTTTGTATGCATTTTGTTCAATTTGGCTGGCTTATTCATGCTCAATCTGCTTATTTGTTCATAACGTCTTATTTTCAAGGTCTGTGGCATATCTATGAACTGTTTGCTTATTATGTGCTTATTGAGTGAACCAAATTGTGATTTCTTTGCTGATATTGACTCCTTGTGATCCACTGATTACAAGGGTGCCCTCGTTTCCATTTGAATCCAACTGGATCTCTCTAAAAAAGCAAGTCAAATAGTCAAAGCAGTGGGAACTCCTTTCCCCTGCTGCTAGCCACTTCTAGCGTTATTTCAACTGGTGCTTATCAATAAGCTGTTCTAGCTTATTTGAACCTACAACAACTTTGAATTTGTAATAGGTGTCACTTATTTGACCCATTTGCTCATTCTGGAGCATTTGAGGGGTTGACTTTGAGGTTTGACTAGAAAACCAAGAACTTTGACTTTTAAATAAGTGCTTATCAGCCTATTCTGCTTATTTGGCTTGGATTATTGAAATTTTCTTTGTTGATTTGTCTTAATTAAGTCATTTAGAGTCTTTTGCAACTTATTAGAAGGTCTGAGGTGGTCTAGAACTCCAAGTTGACTATTTTGTCTTTTAGTGAAATTCTACTTTGCTTATTTCTGGCTTATTGGGTTTGCTTTTTCAAAATTTCTTTTCATAGATCAAGGTTGTTTGTCAAATCTGAGCTTATGGCATTGGCTTATTGCTTAATGGGCTTATTGGCCCAATAAGGATAAGTTGTTATACCAATAAGCTATGATAAGCTCAAAACCAGCTTTTGGGCCTTCAGACTTTTGTGTTTATAATTAAATTTTGAGTCAGATAGGGCTTTTTCAGGTCATTTGGGCTTAGTTGAAGTTTTTGGGCCAAAAAGCCCATTAGATTGGACTGTTTTCTATTTTAGCCCATTTGGGGGCCCATTAGAGGTATTTTGGTAATTTTACTTTCATTTCTATTTATTTAGGTTAAAATAAACTAGTTTGCAAGTTTTTAGAATTTTTTATAATTTTTGTATTTTTAATATTATTTTAATATTATTTTATTATTAAATTTAGATTTTCACGTTTTAGCATTTTTTATATTTTTCTTAGGTTAAATAAATTAAAAATAGAATTTTTGCAACTCTTAGATTAATTTTATCATCATTTTTCTAATTTCTAGAATTATTTTAAGATTTTAATAGTTTTTAATAATTTTAAATAGTTTTAATTAGTTTAAAAATTCCTAAAAATAGTTTTTATTCTTATTTAGTCATTTTAGAGGTTTACAAAGTGAAAAATCTTTATTCGTGCTTTTTAATAATTAATTTGATTTTTAGGGCTTTAATTAGCATTTAAAAATTAATATTTAATTAATTAAAAGGATTGAAAAAGTTTTGATCATTTGTAAACTCTTAGTTTAATTAATTTGATTTTTGGTAGTTTTTTGGGAATTTTTAGAATTAATTTTTATTTTGGCACTTTTTACGGTTTTAATTTTAGTCGTCGTAGTAATAACTTTCACGTATCCGTCATTCTATTTTCTCATCCCCTTCTTTCTTAAATCTCTAATCAATTACGAATTATTCACACACATATACCTCCTTGGGAAACGAACTTAATTGGGTCATTAACACTTGATTTTCCTAAATCATTTGTTTAATACTTTCCGCTTTTACGCCTTTTTCCTAAAAGGTCGTATTTTACCACAATCAATGGTTTTGTTAATCGTTTTTAGAATAATGCAAGTATTACAATTTCTAAAGATAATATGTTTTATTTTAGTTCTATTCCTCGTGATGGTATATATGAAATTGATATGTGTGATTTTGATGCAAACAATAGTTCTATTTATGTTGTAAGTAACAAAAGGACTAAGTCTAACTTGGACTCTACATTGTTATAGCATTGTCGCTTTAGCCACGTAATCAAAAAGTGCATTAAGCAATTACAAAGTGATGGATTTTATAAGCCAAAAGATGATGATTCCTTTCACCAGTGTGTTTCTTGTTTATTTGGAAAGATGGCACATAAACCTTATTCACATCAAGTGGAGAGGGATAAAGATATGTTTGGACTTATACACAATGATGTATATGGCCCATTCATAACCGTGTCAAGGCAAGGTGCACGCTACTTTGTCACCTTCATTGACGACTATAGTTGTTATGGTTATGTTTACTTGCTAAAGCATAAACACGAAGTGTTTGAAACACTTAAAGTGCATCAAAGGAAGTAGAAAATCAACTCGGTAAAACCATAAAAGCACTACGTTTTGATCGTTCAGGTGCATTTATGAGTTTTGAGTTTTCGGATCATCTTAAGGAGCATGGAATTATCGCCCATAGAACTCCTCCAGATACACCACAACACAATGGTGTGTCTTAAAGGAGAAATAGAACCTTAATAGATATGGTTCACTCCATGATGGCTCAAACAACCCTTCCAAAGTCCTTTTAGGATTATGCCCTTGATTCTGATACACCCATTCTAAATATGGTTCCAACTAAGAAGGTTGAAAAGACTCCATACAAAGTATGGCATGGGCAAGCCCCTAAGTTGTCTTACTTTAAGGTCTGGGGATGTAAGGATCTTGTTAATCGCAACACGTTTAATAAACCTGACAAGCTTGAGCCTAGATCGGTTAAGTGTAAGTTTGTAGGATACCCAAAGGAAACGATGGGTTACTCCTTCTATTACCCACCCGAGAACAAAGTTACTGTTGCTCGTAATGCTAAATTCCTAGAGAGAAATCTTATGAATCAATAAGAAAGTGGGAGTTTAGAAGATCATGAAGTAATTCAAGATGAAAATATACATCCTTCTGAAAACACTAGCGATCATGAAAAGGATGATCAAGAAATTGACGAACCTCAAATTGATATGGCTCTCATTCGTAAGTCCACAAGGACTAAGCGTGCTCGTGGTCGTATGTGTTTGTACATTGACGTTGAGGAACATAAGTTAGGGGATCATGATGAACCTACTAACTACAAAGCTGCATTAGCATATCCGGAATATGGAAAATGGCTGGATGCTATGAATTTGGAGATGCAATCCATGAAAGACAATGATGTTTGGATCTTAATTGACCTTCCTCCTAATGCTAGAACCGTTAGTGGCAAGTGGTTATTCAAAAAACAAGACCGACATGAACGACAATGTACACACCTATAAAGCACTATATGTAGCAAGGAGCTTCACTCAAACCTTCGGGGTTGGTTTTTCAGCATTCTCTCTGCCATGTAAGGGATACGGGCTTCGTAGTTCTGGGCTACGAAATCTGGGATATTCAAGTCGACAACAGAAGGTGTCACGACTCATTCTAGTTGCGCTTCTCACATCAGAGCGGGTCTTTTTATGGCTGTAGTGGTACTTCCACCGACTTTGGGGTTCCCCCCAGTAAGTCATAAGAGAAGTTGCCACGGATAGCGAAGTTTTCGCTTGGTGTGGCGGTTTTGCTTCGATTTTTTGGGCATTTGACCCTCCGGTAGTTCTTTCTTATCTAAGGTTTTGCTTCCCACCAACGCCTGAGACATATGAGATAGAGGAAGTCTCGTTTTGATGTCCCTTTTTTCATGGCTGACCCCGCTTGTGAGGAGACATTGTCGTTGTTTTATTCATCATAAAGATCTTGTTCAAGTGTAAGGTCCTACAGATGGCGTCAACTTCTTGATACAAAATTTGGATTGGACCTTGTTGACCCGAATTAGAGCTAATTCGGGTACTAGAGGCTTCGGCTCCTACACCAAATTCACTTGTTTGAGGACCCTATACAATGAGAAAACACCGTTAAGCTTACTGTAGGATTTTTTTCCCACGATTAACCTTCGACGTGAGTGTAAGTAGTCGTTTTGTGATTAGTAGTCGGTTAGGGTTTAGGGATTATGAGAATCGTACCTTTGAAGGACCCATTAGGGTTCATTTTATAGCCGGTAAAGCCCAAATAGGATTCCCGAAATTTGCGGCCCAAGATAAGGATATATATACTCGGGATCCTTGTCAATTAGATAAGGAGAGTATATATTTCCCTATTATAGGCGAATCATAGTCCTGATTAAACTATGATTCTGCCTGGCCCAACCGCGTGAGACCAGTCCGCGACTTGCTTGAAACCGCGTGCGGCATGTCTACCACTTGGCCCAATGGGTTAATGTCACTCTCCAACCCATTCATGATGGGTCGAATATGGTTAGTATGTGCAGATCGGGTCTAATAGCCCGACTAGATACTATACGTCATCAAAACTGAATATCATTTAGATCTGGTTGATAGATTTTATGGATAAAAGAATAATGAGATTAAATCTATGATCATATTCATTCTAGTTGGTACTTTAGGTCAAGGTATTCATGATAATCTACACCCTTTGTTGATTAATAATATAAAAAACAAGAGTGTGTTTGTTTCATTCTAGCAAGGTATTTGCGCGTTGCGATTGTGGGCATTTTGAAACTAACGTTTTGTGAGTGTAATGTTTTATGATTAGACATATTTTTCAATAATAACTTTATAGATAATAATTAGAGTTTTAAGTTGGAATAACTTTAAAAAATGATAAACCGTTTAATATATAAAATGTAAATAATAAACCATTTCAATAATAAAGCGTTTGTCTAAACAACATAAAGAAAAAAATAATTATACAACTAATTAAAATACTATAGGAAAAGTTATCTTGGATCATTTTTCTTTACTACATCTCAAGGGATAAATGCTAGCTATTAATTACCTTGGTAAAAAAACACGGAAGAGTCATTTTTGGTAAAATGACTAAAAGTTGTAAAAAAGGGTCATGAGAAAACACCGTTAAGCTAACCGTGGGATATTTTTCCCTTGATTAACCTTCCGCTTGAGTGTAAGTAGTCGTTTTGTGATTATTAGTCGGTTAGGGTTTAGGTATTGTGAGAATCGTACCTTTGAATGACCCATTAGTGTTCATTTTATAGTCGGTGAAGCCCAAATAGGGTTCCCGAAATTTGCGGCCCAAGATAAGGATATATATACTCGGGATCCTTGTCACTTAGATAAGGAAAGTATATCTTTGCCTATCTTAGGCGAATCATAGTCCTGATTAAACTATGATTCTGCCTGGCCCCAACCGCGTGCAACAAGGCCGCGACTTGCTTGAAACCGCGTGCGGCATATATGCCACTTGGCCCAATGGATTAATGTTACTGCTCCAACCCATTCATGATGGGTCGAATATGGGTAGTATGTGCGGATCGGGTCCAGTAGCCCGACTAGACACTATACGTCATCAAAACTGAATTATTTAGATATGGTTGATAGATTTTATGGATAAAAGAATAATGAGTTTAAATCTATGATCATATTCATTCTAGTTGGTACTTTAGGTCAAGGTGTTCATGATAATCTACACCTTTTGTCGATTAATAATATAAAAAACAAGAGTGTGTTTGTTTCATTCTAGCAAGGTATTTGCGCGTTGCGATTGCATACATTCTGAAAGTAATGTTTTGTGAGAGTAATGTTTTAAGATTATACATATTTTTCAATAATAACTTTACAAATAATAATGATAGTTTTAAGTTGAAATAAACCGTTTAATATATAAAATGTAAATAATAAATCATTTCAATATTAAGCGTTTGTCTAAACAACATAAAGAAAAAAATAATTCTACAACTAATCAAAATACTATAGGAAAAGTTATCTTGGATCATTGTTTTTTACTACATCTCAAGGGATAAATGCTAGCTATTAATTACCTTGGTAAAAAAAACACGGAAGGGTTATTTTTGCTAAAATGTCCAAAAGTTGTAAAAACGACGGAAGGACTAAAACTGTAAACATGACGACTGTTATAATGAAATATCGATAAAGCAATGGAACGTAGTTACTGTGTAATCTCACAGTGATATTTTATTGTTTTATCACTAGTGATATTTTATCGTTTTCGCTAGTGATAAATCATTATTTTCTCATATTATAACTTTAGTCTCTCCGTTCATTTTTATAAATTTTGAACATCTTGGCAAAAAAGGCTAATCCATGTTTTTTTTATCGTAAGTTAATCTCCATCATATATCAAAAACAAATATAAAGTGAATATGTAGTAAAAAAACAAAGATGCAATGAAAACTTTAAAAGAATGAAAAGTACTTGAGAATAGTAATATATGGCAAGTATAATCAGTTTCCATAAAAAAAAAAGTTTAGTTAATTGACCGACATAACCAAAAGCCGGCTTTGGTGTAAATAATTTTACTGAAAACTAGGTATATGGTAAGTATTTGGTTATCACCGACACAAAAATCTGGTTATAAATAATGCTCCTATCTGATTATTGTTGATTCATATTTCATACGCACCAAACTATCTTCCAACAAAACCATCTTCTTCCAGATCAAAAACCTACCTATGGCTATCATTAAGATGGCTCGATCCAACAAAAGGGTTTGCGAGAGAGATGATCAAGATTTTGTCATGCGAAGAAATAAAAGGCCGCATCCACGTTATGCCGTTAGATCAGCACATGTTAACTGCAACTGCTGCATTCCTGTTAAGAAGATGTTGGTTTCTGATGTAGAGTCAGTTGGTTCCAATGCCGCTGATGATCACGACGATGAGGAGGAGGATATTGAGTCTGTAAGAAACACATCAGCAGAAAAGCAAACACAACTGATCAAGTTAAACGAAGAATCGCCGAGATACTTTCCGTGGAACCCGAGCGAAAGAGACATTTATTATTCGACTTTAAGAGTCAGCTGCTGCTAGCTTAGGGATTAGTTTAGATGATTCTTGCAAACTACAGTAATACTCTAGTTACGTGTATTTGATCAACTATTTCATAAGTAATATATTCATTCTTTTATTACAATTAATTGCTTTTTTTTCTATCTGCATTATTCATTAAGACTTTTTTCTTTAAACTTGGTGATCGAGCTGCACCATGTTGGTTGATGATCAAACTGTAAATTTAAGCATACCTGATGGTTTAACCAGTTTATTGTCTACTTAAATAAAACGCTTTATCTATGTACAACGTTAATTCATGGAGATGCATCGAAAGACCATAACGGACATGAAATAGTCAAAGGGTCCCAAGAGAAAGCACTTGCAAATCCCATTTCAAGGTCAGATTTGGATCTTCTATGTTCACTAAAACAATCCAATTCTCAAGGAATACTCTCCGGCTGTAGCGTTCTTCTTTTAAGTAATCCTGAACAGACTCAACTCTTGAATTCAACCTGTTTTGGTCGACCAGTTATCACAGTTAAAGATACGCATGATGAAGATAATTAGTGGTTTCAGTTTGCTTTAGAGGAGGCATTTTATCTATGCTTTTCCTTAAATTGTATTGAGATTTTAGGTGGTGATCATAGTTTAAAAATACATAATGAGTTATGGGACTACATGACTTCCAAAAAAGCATCCTTCCCTGAAGTTTCTAAGGCTTATTCTCATCCGCGGGACAAGAATTGGGTCGTGAGGTCAGGGTGCCAGTATGGTGTTGACTTTGTTGCTTACCGCCACCATCCTTCACTTGTTCACTCTGAATATGGTGTGCTGGTTTTACCTGAAGGGATTGGGAATGGTAATGGTAATGATCGGTTAAGAGTTTTGTCTGATTTTCAATGCGCACTCTTCGACTTTGTGGTAGTGTTGCAAAGACATTGTTGATTCTTCATGTAAACAGAAATGGTGCAGCTTTGATTGGTTCATCACCTTCTTGTTTAGATGGATATAGTGTCGAAGAGCATACTATCACAAGATGGAGTCCAGAGCGCTGCAGGGAGAATCAAGCGCTTGAGACCAAGTAGGTTACATTAACTCTTACTTCTGTAATATGACTGGTCGTATCATTGTTATTAGTAGTATTATCAGCTTGGTAGGTAATACGTGTTTATCATGCTTCATTGTGTACGGATATTTACCAAATAAGACTACTGTTTCAGATAGTAGTATGTTGATGGTTGTTATTCATGTTTCCCCCCTATAAATTTCGTATGGATTCTGCTTATAAGTGCCCAACTGGTTTAAATGAATGAAAATGGGTTAACTATTTATGGGTGGGTGAGTGGTTGAACACTTGGGAAATAAACACTCGGAAAGAGTAGTCCCAGATATGACAACCACCAGTTTCATAAGAAAATGATGATATACAAACTTAAGAAGATGGAAAGAAACAAGAAGAAATTAGGCACCAGTATTTGCTCAAGTATAAACACAGACCTTTTACAAGGGCAATTGCATGTGAACGGTTTGATCCATCACCAGCCTGACATAGTTGAGTCAGTTCTGAGATAAATTCTCGTGAGATTGTTTCAGTTAGTCTTGGTTAACTATCACTGAAAGCTTCTGCAAGCTCACTAATGCAAACTCCATGATTGTCCCAAGATATTTCATATCCAAACAACATGAACTCAACAACTGAGACATAAAATAAAAAAAAATATTCATAATAAATTTAGTATCTAACCAAAACAAATGAATATATTTAGTACAAAGAATACCTGAGACAGAATATCAAGATCAACAATGTGATCACCTCCTTCATCAATACAACAATGTGATCATACAGGGACCGAGGCACGTTAATACCAGGGTGGGCCAAAACCAACCCCAACCTTTCTAGTACTAGTGAGAAGAACATGTTGTTATACAATTTGTGCATAAAATATTAAAATGGCCCACCCGAGATAAAAAAAAGCCCAATCAAATAAGTCAATTACTACTAAAAAAGGCTAACCGCTTTGAAAAAAAGAGGAATACCAAAAGATTGATCACACAATTGACAATATTACATACACCATTCACCGTTTGTCCAGAGTTGAAATGTTTGGATTCATTCTTTACTCGAAACGTCTCACCGAGAGTTGAAGAGACACCGACAATAGAAGAAGAAGAAGAAGAAAATAAAGAAACACTAAGGGACGAGTAGGAACTTGATGACTTGAAATTCCAATTGAAGCACTTTTGAACCATCTAGAGTTGGGAAAATTTTCATCTATTGCTGATTTATGTCAAGGCTTAGCATATACACGAAAGACTAGTCATTATTATCTTGTTGACAAGTTGATACAATTAGTGTTGAACGTGCGTTCTCAGCCATAAAAATCGTGAAGACCAGATTACATAATAAAATGGGTCATGAATTTCTTTCGGATAATTCAGTACTTTATATTGAAAAGCGTTTTAGTTGATTTTTGTGCTAAAAAATGTCGTGTGTGGTTGAAATGAAAAACATTTATTGTATGACCTTAAATTTTTATCGTAATTTTCGAAATTTTTTTGGCCTACCCGGTGGAACAATCCTGGCTCCGTCACTGATCATACTTTTCCTTTTTCACAAAATCAGAGATGCCATCCGATAATGCTTTCACCAATTGTTTTACGTCCGTACCTGTGGTGGTCAGCAAAGGTGAAGAGCTTTAATATTGCTTGCCAGGGCTTGTTTTAGTACTTATATCCAACCTATTGGGTTGTTTTTAAGCAGAGGTGAGGAGGGTTGGTTGACGGTCTTGTTCTAGTCGTCAAGTGAAGGTTTATATGGTTCATAACAATTATTTAAAACCCTAAACAAGATTAAAGCACATATAACGGAAGCGAATTAACAAGATCATAATTAATAACACAATTATAATTAATCGATTAGTGTTACATACCTTTATCCTAGCAACGATCCACAAGATAACGGAACAATCACCAATTAGGGTTACCACGAACACCACCAGGATATAGTCTAAAGTAAGACTATATCACGTTCTTGTACACACGTAATACAGCGAGCTAATCGTGATTCTAGCACGATCAAACCGAGCTTCCACGCTTATGGAATATCTACCCAACAACCCTAGAGAGGGGTTAGGACTAGATAAAAATAGCTTAATCGAAAAACAAAGAAAACCCTAAAAGGGGTGTTTTTGGCCGTCGACTAAGAGCAAGAGAAAGAGAGATTTGTGATGTGATTTATGAAGGATAGGGGTTTGTTTATATAGGCTTGACAATCCTTGGTCTCCAAGTAATAAACTAATTAGGATAGAAAATCTTTGATTTCTTTCCTTTTCCCCTCTTTGGCCGACGGTTCACAAGCACACAAGGGGGCTTCCGGAACTTTTCCTTTTTCCTTCTTTTAGCTTCTATTTAATTCCATAACGGTCGTTTATACTTAACTTTTAATTATTAACGATCGTTAGTTAAGCTTTGGTTTGATTTAATAAATATAATAAATATATTTAATAAACAAATTAACCCTTTACGTAATGTGTGTAATCCCGTAATCCTGAGTTCGATCCTATCTCACGACTATCAATTTTAAGTCCATAAACTTTCAGCTCCCACCTGGACAAAATTAAAATATCGTGATTACATTGACTAGCGTCTAGTTACATTAGCAATGTTAGTACAACTCGAGTAAGGTATCTTGGACAAAACCTTTTAATGATACATCATCATTATTATTATCCTTTTATTTCAAATACAACGTTAATAAGGATATGGATCTCAGACATTCCTTTCATTAACCATTCTGTTTCTCGTTTTCGGATATAGCAAGATTACCAAAACACATTTGGGTGTGGCCACATAAACATCTCACTACTCCCTGAGGGGCCCAGCTATATTTATACTTCAAAAATAATTTGAAGGAAACAAATCCCATTTTGACTACAAGCAACACACATGAACTTCGCAACACTTCTGAAAATAACGCTTATAGCTACCAATTACATTTAGCGTTAGGTTACCTTACAGAAATGCACTACATTCAATGCAGTTTTCTGGTATCTCAGTTCTAAGGATAACTATTTATGATTTACTTAATGACAAAGATCCATAAAGTAAAATCATATAGTTGGGATAAGTCTAATATTCGATCCATCAAATATCATCCAAAATTGACCAATATACACTCAAGTATACTGTGTCACTATTTTGAATTGTCTTAGTTTAATAATACTCCCATATTATTAATCGACAACGGACATTTAAAAACATTATAATGCTCATGGATTAAAACATGTAAAATAGGATACAAAATCAAATAACAGAAAAATAAATGAAATTCAATCTTTATTTAATCAATTCAATAATGTCTTACATCCTTTATCCAAATACTAATCAACAAATTTATTGCATGAATTCGCTAGCTAGTTGCAGCCCAATAGCCTTGGCACGCTTAACTACATTTGGCCTAGATAAAGCCTTAGTAAAAGGATCAGCTACATTATCATCTGTGTGAACTTTTATTAATTTTATTTCTCGAGCTTCCACTTGTTCTCGAACGTAGTGATATCTACGTTTAAAGTGTCTGGCGCCTTTCATAACTCCAGGGTCATTGGCGAATATTATTGCCACATAATTTTCGCAATATATATCAATAGGTTCTTTAATTGAAGGCATCACTCCAAGATCTCTAATAAACTTCCTAATCCAAACAACTTCCATTGCAGCTTTTGAAGCGGCCATGTACTCCGATTGAGTTGCATGCATAGCAATGGTTTTTTTGCTTACTGCTCTTCCAGTCAACTGCTCCTCCATTGATGACAAAC
Organism: Glebionis coronaria; assembly: GCA_025667525.1. NCBI lineage: Eukaryota > Viridiplantae > Streptophyta > Magnoliopsida > Asterales > Asteraceae > Glebionis > Glebionis coronaria. The sequence goes on from CM046879.1 coordinate 166,493,092, forward strand.
ACGTAACCCGTCTGAGACTTCGTATCGTCTTTATCACATTGCCATGACGCATCACAAAACCCTGTTACATTCAATTCCGTGTCTGGTTTACCCCCAAATACCCAAAACATATCTTTCATACTCCTCAAATACTTTAGAATATGCTTAACAACAGTCCAGTGGAACTTTCCTGGATTCTGTTGGTATCTACTGACCAAGTTCTGAGCAAACGCCACATCATGCCTTGTGCATCTCACAGCATACATAATAGATCCTACTACCGAAGCATAAGGTACCTTTCACATGTAAGCCACCTCTTCGGGTGTTGATACATCTTTCTCATGACTTAATTCATGCTTAACCTCCATCGGTTGAAAACCTTTCTTAGAGTTATGCATGTTATACTTATTCAATATCTTATCTATATAAGCATCTTGACTAAGACCAATTAAACCCCTCCTATCTCGGTAGATTTTAATTCCCAGAATATATGCAGCATCTCCCAAATCCTTCATAGAAAAACATTTACCAAGATAATCCTTAACTTCCTTAAGTCTTGGAATGTTACTTCCCATGATTAATATGTCATCGACATATAAAATTAGGAACACTACATTACTCCCACTAGCTTTGCGATTTACACATGGCTCATCACAATTTTGAATAAATCCGAACTTTTTTATTTCTTCATCAAATCGCTTATTCCATTGACGTGATGCTTGCTTCAAGCCATAAATAGATCTTTGAAGTTTGCACATGCGCTTTGGATATTTATGATCAACGTACCCTTTCGGTTGTTGCATATAGATGTCTTCATCTAAGCGACCGTTCAAGAAGGCAGTTTTAACATCCATTTGCCATATCTCATAGTCATAGTATGCTGCTATAGCTATGAGAATCCTAATAGCTCGTAAGTCTGCTACAGGAGAAAATGTCTCCTCGTAGTCTATGCCAAAAGTTTGAGTAAAACCTTTAGCTACTAAACGTGCTTTATAGGATTGTATTTCACCATCCATGTCGGTTTTCTTCTTGAATATCCACCTGTTTTTCACTACTTTAGCATTTTTAGGCGCGTCTACAAGAATCCAAACATCGTTGATTACTATGGATTTCATTTCCTCATTCATCGCAACTATCCATTTTGACTTTTCTGGATCAAGCATTGCGGATCGATAGTTAGCATGTTCACCAAGATCCCCCACTTCCTCCTCATCATCCTCTATGTAAAGATATAGTTTGCTTGGCGCACGTATGGTTCTTTTAGACCTACGTGGAGGAATTAATTCCGGTGGAACTCCCAGACTTTCTGGTTCTACAGGAATTTTTTCGCTAGTATTTTCAGAAGGCAATGTATCTTCTTGAATTTTATCAAGACCATAATTTCTCCCACTGAATTCTTGAATTACAAGATCACTATCAAGGAAGTCTCCATACCGAGCCACAGCTACTTTGTTCTCAGCCGGATAATAAAAGTAGTAACCCATAGTTTCCTTAGGGTAACCTACAAAGATACATTTTACTGAGCGTTGTTGGAGTTTATCTCCAGAGTCACGTTTCACATACGCCTCACAACCCCAAATTTTCAAATAAGACAAATATGGCTTCTTGTCATGTCATAGTTCGTATGGTGTCTTATCAACCTTCTTTGTGGGAACCATATTTAGAATACGAATAGCAGATTCAAGAGCATAATCCCAAAAGGATAGTGGTAAAGTTGTAAGATTAAACATAGATCACACCATATCCAATAATGTACGATTTCTCCTTTCAGATACACCATTTTCTTGTGGAGTATATGGAGAAGTAAGTTTCTAAACAATTCCATTAAATAATCTTTAAACTCTTGACTTAAATATTCACCACCTCGATCAGAACGAAGAGCTTTAATCTTCTTTCCTAGTTGTAACTCTACTTCTGCTTTAAACATTTTGAATGTTTTAAATACCTCATGTTTATGCTTAAGTAAATAAACATAACCATAACGACTATAATCATCCGTAAACGTTAAGAAGTAGCTAGCACCTTTCCTTCACACATGTCTAAGTGGTCCACACACATCAGTGTGTATCAAACAAGTAGTTCAGTAGCTCTTTCAGTATTGCTATTAAAAGGTTTCTTGGTCATCTTTCCAGAGATACAAGACTCACATTTATCAAATGATTCATCATTGATATTTTCCAAAAGACCATCATGTTGAAGCTTTTGTATACGAGTCTTCCCAATATGGGCAAGTCTACAATGACAAAGATAAGAAGAGTTCTTGTCTAACTTACTCTTCTTATCCATGCTAAAATAGAATTATTTTTCCTCTTGGAATTATTATCATGCATGTTAATTTCAAAAACACCATCACAGAAATTGCATCAAAATAGAATAAACCATCTTTGAAAACAGAAATTCTATTATTATCAATCGTGTGAATAAATCCAAGATCCAACATACAAGAAAAGGAAATAATACCCCTAACAATTGAAGGTGCATAATGACAATTATTTAAAATCAGTAATAGACCCGAAGGTAAAACTAGATTAAATATTCCTATAGCTTCAACCGCTGCTTGTGCGCCATTACTCACTTGCAGAAATTGTTCCCCACAGGTAAGCTTCCTTTTCAACTCAAATCCCTGCAGGGTATTACAAATGTTAATACCACATCCCGTATCATATACCCAGGAGTTTGATTTGTATGTAAGATTAAATAACTCTTGAATCGACTAAGGTTTAGGGTGGAGAAATCATTTTTGGTCACTAAAAGGGAAGTTTGGTTATCTTTTTCTACTTAAAAGGTAAATGCGAAAAGTAATAAAAATAAGCCAAAAACAAATAACTAATAATAAAGGAGTGAAAAAAATAATAAAACGAAATTTAAAACAAAACAATTAATAAAAATAAAACTAAAAGAAGAAATTAACTTTCGACTTGAAAATAAAACTTACTCAATGAAAAAGGAGAAAATAAAACTATGAGGGTACTTTAAAACTAAGCGAGACAAAAGCTAAAGCGGGCGCTAAATAAAAGATAAAACTTAAACTTTACGAAAAATTAATAATACTAAAATTTTATGAAAAATATAACTAAAAATACGTGAATTTCAGAATAAAAAACGGAACAACTTTCAGATTAAACTAAACTATAACGGAACAAATACTAACTAATAAGCAAGCTACCAAGCAAGTACTCAAGCTCCCAGGCACACACCTCAAAATTGGCGGGAAAGATAAAAGCAGGCAGGCATGTAGGCAAACTATCGGAGTGTTAAAGTGAAATATCTATCGGAATTTTTATGTATGTAAAAACTATCGGAATGTGTAATCACCAAAACTATCGGAATAAATAAAAAAAATATGTGTCGGAATGTTGAATAAAAAACTATCAGAATATAAAACAAAAATACTATCGGAAAAATAAAAGGTAAAAACTGTCGCAATATGTAAACTATCGCAATATGGTAATTGAAATTTGGGCAAAGTTTCGTCGCAATATGCCTTATACCCGATCGCAATGTACGATGCCAGGGGCTATCGCAATCCACGATCGGAATAAGTGATCGCAACACGCTGTCTGAATATTCGATCGCAAAGTAAAACCCTAGGGTTATTGCGATCTCAATATCCGAATCGGAATGTGAAACCCTTGCAAGTTACGATGGAAAGTAAAAGGCAAATAAGCAATAACAAAATAAGCACTTTTCTAATAAGCACTTACTAAAAATTTAACCAAAACAATAATAACAAGAACAAAATAAGCTACGAATTTAAAATCTTTCAAGATGCTAAATAAGCAAAATTTATAAATTGAACTAAAAGAAAAAGATTAAACTTTAAAAAGATAAAACTTTTAAGAACACTTAAATTAAAATAATCTAGACACCAATTAAGCAAAAAGCACAATAAGCTAAGACCATGAATCACACGAAAATGATAATAACAAAAAGATAAGAACTTTAATCAAATTAAACATAAAGATGAAAACTTTAAGATTAATCAAACAAGACAATAGATTTTTAAAACAAGAAGAGAAGAATGAGAATGATTATGAAAAACTTGAAATTAAACTTAAAGATTCAACAACACAAATTAAAAACTTACTTGGAAATAACTTGAAATTAAAGACAATAAAGTAAATGACAATATGAAAGTGCAAGTAAATAAATGGTGGAGAGCTATGTGTCAAATAGTTAACAAGAATAAAATGAAATGAAGGTGCAGTATATATATAGTGAGATTGGTAAGTGGTAGGTGGTGGTTGCTTTCTCTTTCTTATTTTCTTTGTCGTCTCGACTTTTAATTAACTTTGAGTCTTCGACTTCAGCTCGGGATTTGTCGATAAATATCTTGAACTCGTCTTATAATTTCTTCATTTATTAGACTTGGGTTCTTCGACTTGTAAATCTTCCGTCTTTGGTCCTTTTCTTCAATAATTATTCCAAATAGGCCCATTGACTTCCAATCTTTTGCACTCTTGATCTTTTGACTTCGTCTTTTGTCTTTTTCTTCGATAAAAGCCCGTGAAAGCCCGTGTTTTCTTCCCTTTTTACATTTTGATCCTAAATCACAACAAAAACACAAACCACGCATAATTCCGACATTTACGACATAAAATACACGTTTTGGCTTGGTTATTATTATAATTAAGTGGTAAAAGGATGGGTGTTTTCACACCTATCAGTGAGTGTATCTAGAATAATCGTCAACAATCACTAGGGTATAAAGGTTACCTACATAACTTCATATGTCGGAAGGTCCAAAGAGGTACATATGTGGGAGCTCTAGGCACCGATATGTGGACACTAATTTCTTGGATTTGTGACTAGCGTGAACTTGATTCCCAACTTTGTAACCATCACACAAGTGAATATCGGACTTAATCTTAGGGAGATGTCTAGCTAATTCCTTAGAAGATAAGGATTGAATTAAACGCATATTTTGGGTGACCTAATCAGTATACCTTTCATCTAAAGTCACAAGAGATATGTTGTCTTTAGAATTCCTATTAACCTTCATGGCATAAAGCCCATGCTTTCTAACACCTTTTCTAGTGACCTTTATATCTTTTACGATTTTGGTATCATGTTCGAAAAAGATGAGCTTACACTTATTGTCACAAATTTGACCTACGCTAATTAATTTTAAACCTAAATTATCTACATGTTCAACATTTTTAATGGTCATGGAGTCAAGAGAAACCATTTCTTTGCCAATGATGTTATCACATAGTTTACTAACGAAAGTGACGTTACCTCCATTATATTCTTTGTACGTAGAGAATAGACTTCGATTTCCCGTCATTTCTTTAGAACAACCACTATCTTTAACTCACCGGGCTCTAAATCGATCCCCAAGCAGAGCTTGGTAACAACACAAGAAATCAAACATTTGGTCCCCAATATCTCATGGGTCCAAAATTGTTAGTTTCAAAAATCCCTTGCATATAGGTGGGATGCATGAATGGAGGACACATACCCCACGGAGAAAAACATTGTTGTTGAAAACTATTCCAATTAACCGAAGTATTTTAGTGTCCATTATTTCTCTTAGGTGTTTTAGACCTTGTTCTAGAACGATTGTCATTTGTTTTACTTCTAGGTCTTGAATTAGGATGATCATTGCTTTTAGGTACGGATGTTCTTCTTCTAGGCCTTGATTCATTTCTCACTCTCAGATGAGGAGTAATTGATTTCCTCATATCATCTTTCATTCCCATAAGAGGTTTACTCAAAGGTGTGTAGAACTTTCTAAACTCCTTTTCATCAATAATAGGTAATTTAACTTTATTAATGACTAGGTGTTTTGTCCCTTTACCTAAAGTAGATTTTTCACAAAAATTTTGTTTCTCGAATTTTGACTCTTCTGTACCCGGTTCAATATCTTTTCCCACAGTTACATATATATAAGGAACTGTGAAAACTTTCTTGAACCGTGGACAGTAGAAACTTTCCAGAAAACTTTACTTGTTTAGTTTCACTAGTAGATGCCTCATCAAGATCAAAACTAATGAGACTGCAATTACACATAGTCTCATCGTCCAAATCGGGCTTAAAATGCATAAAATGCATAAAATGTCATAAAATACCTTGAAATATGCTTGTATTTGTTCATTGTGTATTTTAGGTACGAATATCGTGAGAAAGATAAAAGATCACAAAGATACAAGCAAAAACGAACACGAGAAACGAAACTACACAAAGAACCGGACCCGAGCATTGATTTTCTAAGAAAGTCCTTCAAGTTTGAATAAAATACAAGTTTGGTCCCTCATCTTTGAAGACTTGTCATAATTGGTCCTTGAAGAACCATTTTATACAAGAGTGGTCCTTGATGTTTGAAGATTTGGCAAGAATAGACCTTGAAGATATTGCAAATTGCATTTTAAGTCCTTTTCAAGAGTTATGAAACACATAGGGACTGAAACTGCCAATTGTTCATAGTTGTTAACAAATGGAAATAGCAAAAATCTGCCAAGATACTTGTTTGCTAAGTTTTTACAAGATGGAGGGGGTAATCTGCCATTGTCTAAACCCATTACCCATTAATACCCGAATCTTTATCCAATAGCCCACCAATTGAGCCCATGCTATTAACCTGTTTCTTAAACAACTTAACCCAAAGTTAAAAAAAAGGCGGTTAACTTGTCTCTTATCCCCAATTACAGATCAGATGACACCATTGTAGCACTATAAACCCTAAATCCCCAGAAATTAAATTACAACTAAATCAAAGGGAAATAAATGAATTAACCAAAGGGGTTTAATCTTGACAGCTCACCAAACATGTACTAGTACCTAGATAGTGACATAACATCACCTTGTCTCCTATCTGGCCATTTCAAGTCACAGGATTGGACACCTTCTTCAAGATGAAGACCAGATTGATGGTGTGGATCTTTTGGCAAGGTTGGCCACACCAAATCACAGCTGTGATGCTTTCAACTTACTCAACTCACATGTCCACATGACAGAGTCACATGAGCAGATTCACCAAAGGCCAAACATTAAAAAATCGAGTCTTACAAGGGTAGAAAAGGAAATCTAGCCATTAGGGTTTATCTTTTTATTTTTGTTCTAGAAACATTTGTAATGCTATATATAAAGCCCTTAGGTGTTATATTTTTCTTTGTTCAAGATTTTCAAAAAGATTGTGATTCCTTTTTTTATTATTAATGAAAAAGTTAGTAAATCTTGAAATATCTGAGTTAGTTCCATTGTTCATTATTATCCTTACGCAAGTTTATTTGATAACCAGTTTGTTTTGTAATCCCTTTTTCAACTATTGAAAAGTTGGTAAGATAAGTCGTTTTCTAAAAATCCCCTTTGTTTTATGAGAGTTTGTTTTGAGAAATAGTTCCAAGTTATTGCAAACTGTTCTTACATTCAATTGTTTACATGTTTTTGTTCAAGTTTGTGAAAAGGTTTTTGATGAAAAAAATCTTTGTTTCAAGAAAGTTTTTGAAAAGTCTGTTTCTCTTGTTTTATTACCAGTTACTGTTCAATAAGCAAGATCATAAGCTTTTTGACAGAAAGCTTATGACCTTGCTTTTTGGACTTGAAGTGTGCTCTTTTAGTGATTGTGCAGGTGCATAAGATCCTTGGTGATCTTTGGGTGCTTGTAGACCCAATTGAAGACATTAGTAGGCACTTGTTCTAGTAAGCCATAAGCCATGTTCCATAGCCTACTTTCATAGGAAAACCTAGGTAGGGGTGTAATTGAGTCGAGCTGAGCTCAAGCTTAATAGGGCTTGAGCTTGGCTTGATAGCTTGTCAAGCTTTACCAATCCAGGCTTGAGCTTGGCTTGATAAGGGTTAATAAAAGCTTGAGCTTGGCTTGAAAAGCTTGAATATGTATAAATCTAATTTTTTTATAATAAAACTCATCAATAAACATACGTATAAAATAAAAAACAAAAATCGTTATTTAAAACAAATCTGATTTATTTAACATTAATAAAACCAATAATAAAATCATCGTACAATCTTGGTTTCAAAAAAGTGGTTTACGCTCCAACATGATTAAGGTCCCAAAGGTCATTGCATGACGTGAATGCGAGCGCGATTAGACACGTCGCGTTTAGTATTAAGAAGAGTACAAAAATATTTATACACATATTGTATTCCACCGAGTACCGAGTAAATGCAATAATTAAATTTACAAAGATAAAGAATCATTTAAAATACAAAGAACTAAAATAGAAATGTAATCATAGTTAAAAGTCCTTCTTAAATATATTATTTATTTATAAAATTATCCTTTAAAATTAGGTTAATACTAAAATTAACAATTAGTAGTTTTATATATAAAATCATCATAAAAACATATTTTTGATAGATATTGAAAAAGATTGATAAGAACTCGAGTTGAGCTATCAAAAGCCTGAGCTTGAGCTTGATATAGTTTTGAGCTTATTTTAAGGCTTGAGCTTGATAAAATCTTGGCTTGATCGAGCCAAGCTCGAGCTCGAGTTACTTGATAAAAGCTTGGCTTGATTACAACCCTAAAGCTAGGAGCCAGAAGTGGTGTTAGTTTGGTCTGAACAAGACCAAACAAGGTGTGTTCTACCTTTTCCTATTTTCTGCAAAATAGGGTGTTATTTTGAATTTTTGTGTCAAATCTTTGTGCTCATGCTCTTTTAGGTAATATAATGTTAAATCTGATGTTCTTTGGATTTGTGAGACATTTTCTTGTTGATTTAAAATTTTTTGAATGTAATTTGTGCAAAAATCTTTGATTAATCTGTTATCGGACACTTAAAGGGGTGTTTGGGATAGATAGCTCAAGGTAAGGATTGAACACCTTGGGACCTTTCTCTGCTTGAACAACCTAGGTTAGTGCTAGATTAATTGATTTCAGTCAAAAGATTTTTTGTAAGTTTAGTTTAAAAATTGGATTATGCACATTTGGGTAACATCTGTTAGTTGTGCAAGTGTTTTTGTAACTGTGTTCAAACCTGATATGTGCCATGAGAAAGGATGAATGTGTGTGATTTATGCATAGTGTGTGATGGTTGATATGACAAGAGTTTTTTTTATAAAAATGTATATTTTTACGTCTTTTACGGTATACACGTAAAATTTACTAGTTTTACGGTTTAGAGGTTTTGGAGGTTTTAGGGGCTGAAAATAAACTAAGGAAATTTAAGAAAATATTAATAATGTATTAATAAGTAATTAAAAGAAAAAATATATATAATGGGTCGGTTTGGACGACGCAAAAAGAAAAAGAAAAAGAAAGGGAAAAGAGAGTTTGGGCTTAACTTGGACTAGGACTCTTTACCCACTATATAAGGATTTTCTAGTTAATAAAAACACATAATTTTTCCCTTGGAGCTTTTTTAGTCACGACAAAATTAAAAAAAAATTGGGTTCTTCATCAAAATTCTTGTTTCAATTAAATCTATGGTAAAATCTTTAATCCTTTTTAACTAATTTGTTTTTAAGCATTTATATATCAATATATGATGGATCTAGGGTTAGGTCAAAATTAAATTCTGAGTTTTAATGATATAATAATGATTAGAATAATTAGGGCTTGTAATTAATTAAGTTATGGGTAATTAATTAGGTTAATTGTATTAAATATTTCATTAAAAAATGGGCAAAATATTAGGTCAATTGTTTTGATCATATCTAGAGTTTTGCAAACTTTCAATAAACGAATCTTATACCCCTGGAAAGGTATTTGAGTTGGCTTTTGAATTCAAGAAACGAGAACTAAAATGGAGGTCGGGAAGTGGGTCAAAAAACAGGTTACAACAGTCGGAGATCAAAATAGTTTTGGATCAGTCAGTTTTAAATTAATATTTTAAGATGGTTTGGGTACTTAGGAGTATGATTGGACCTTCAAATGAACATAAGAATTAGTTCATATATTAAATAAGAGAACTGGTAGAGGGATAATCAAATTTACATAGTTGAAGACCCTCTGATCATAACAAACATCTCATATGTTCAAAAACAGTAAAAACTAGATAGGTAAAAGTATATCTTTATATTATATATAACAAGAGGGAAATGCCACATCACCCGCCTACGAATCATACCACTAATCAATGTCACCACAATTAAGGGCATTCTATGTAAAATTCAGAGTTTAAAGGCATTTTATGTAAAATTTGAAAATTTTAAGGGCATTCTATGTAAAATTCAGAGGTTAAAGGCATTTTATTTAAAATTTGAAATTTTTAAAAAATTGTTTCCGATGCAAGAGTCGAATTTGGTTCTCGGAAACCGGAACTAAATACATAGCAACTCAACCATTAGGCTACATGATGAGACTACATTTATATATAGTCTCATCGTCCAAATCGGGCTTAAAACGGTTAAAAATGTCATAAAATACCCAAAAATATGCTTGTGTTTGTTCATTGTGTATTTTAGGTACGGATATCATAAATTCACTAAAAGATTACAAGAATCAAGGAAAAACGAACACGGGAAATGAAGCCGCTCAAAGAACCAGACCCGAACGATGAATTTCCAAAAATACCCTTGAAGTTTGAAGATTTGTCAAGTTTGGTCCCTCAACTTTGAAGACTTGTCACAAGTGACCCTTCATTATTCACTTGTACAAGATTGGTCCCTAAACTTTGAAAACTTTCTTGAACCATGGACAGTGGAAACTTTCCAGAAAACTTTACTTGTTTAGTTTCACTAGTAGATGCCTCATCGGGATTAAAACTAATGAGACTGCAATTACACATAGTCTCATCGTCCAAATCGGGCTTAAAATGCATAAAATGTCATAAAATACCTTGAAATATGCTTGTATTTGTTCATTGTGTATTTTAGGTACGAATATCGTGAAAAAGACAAAAGATCACAAAGATACAAGCAAAAACGAACACGGGAAACGAAACTGCTCAAAGAACCGGACCCGAGCATTGCTTTTCTAAGAAAGTCCTTCAAGTTTGAAGAAAATACAAGTTTGGCCCCTCATCTTTGAAGACTTGTCATAATTGGTCCTTGAAGAACCATTTTATATAAGAGTGGTCCTTGATGTTTGAAGATTTGGCAAGAATAGACCTTCAAAGATATTGCAAATTTCATTTTAAGTCCTTTTCAAGAGTTATGAAACACATAGGGACTAAAACTGCCAATTGTTCATAGTTGTTAACAAAGGGAAATAGCTAAAATCTGCCAAGATACTTGTTTGCTAAGTTTTTACAAGATGGAGGGGGTAATCTGCCATTGTCTAAACCCATTACCCATTAATACCCGAATCTTTACCCAATAGCCCACCAATTGAGCCCAAGCTATTAACACGTTTCTTAAGCAACTTAACCCAAAGTTAAAAAAAACGCGGTTAAGTTGTCTCTTATCCCCAATTACAGATCAGATGACACCATTGTAGCACTATAAACCCTAAATCCCCAGAAATTTAATTACAACTAAATCAAAGGGAAATAAATGAATTAACCAAAGGGGTTTAATCTTGACAGCTCATCAAACATGTACTAGTACCCAGATAGTCACATAACATCACCTTGTCTCCTATTTGGCCATTTTAAGTCACAGGTTTGGACACCTTCTTCAAGATGAAGACCAGATTGATGGTGTGGATCTTTTGGCAAGGTTGGCCACACCAAATCACAGTTGTGATGCTTTCAACTTACTCAACTCACATGGCCACATGATAGAGTCACAAGAGCAGATTCACCAATGGCCAAACATTAAAAAATTGAATCTTGCAAGGGTAGAAAAGGAAATCAAGCCATTAGGGTTTATCTTTTTATTTTTGTTCTTGAAACATTTGTAATGCTATATATAAAGCCCTTAGGTGTTATACTTTTCTTTGTTCTAGATTTTTAAAAAGATTGTAATTCCTTTTTTTATTATTAATGAAAAAGTTAGTAAATCCTGAAATATCTGAGTTAGTTCCATTGTTCATTATTATCCTTATGCAAGTTTATTTGTTAACCAGTTTGTTTTGTAATCCCTTTTTCAACTATTGAAAAGTTGGTAAAGATAAGTTGTTTTCTAAAAATCCCCTTTGTTTTATGAGAGTTTGTTTTGAGAAATAGTTCCAAATTATTGCAAACTGTTCTTACATTCAATTGTTTACAAGTTTTTGTTCAAGTTTGTGAAAAGGTTTTTGATGAAAAAAAATCTTTGTTTCATGAATGTTTTGGAAAAGTCTGTTTCTCTTGTATTATTACCAGTTACTGTTCAATAAGCAAGATCATAAGCTTTTTGACAGAAAGCTTATGACCTTGCTTTTTGGACATAAAGTGTGCTCTTTTAGTGATTGTGCAGGTGCATAAGATCCTTGGTGATCTTTGGGTGCTTGTAGACCTAGTTGAAGACATTAGTAAGCACTTGTTTTAGTAAGCCATAAGCCATGTTCCATAGCCTACTTTTATAGGAAAAGCTAGGTAGGGGTGTAATCAAGTCGAGCTGAGCTCAAGCTTAATAGGGCTTGAGCTTGGCTTGATAGCTTGTCAAGCTTTACCAATCCAGGCTTGAGCTTGGCTTGATAAGGGTTAATAAAAGCTTGAGCTTGGCTTGAAAAGCTTGAATATTTATAAATCTAATTTTTTTATAATAAAACTCATCAATAAACATATGTATAAAATAAAAATACAAAAATGTTATTTAAAACAAATTTGATTTATTTAACATTAATAAAACCAATAATAAAATCATCGTACAATCTTGGTTTCAAAAAAGTGGTTTACGCTCCAACATGATTAAGGTCCGAAAGGTCATTGCATGACATGAATGCGAGCGCGATTAGACACGTCGCGTTTAGTATTAAGAAGAGTACAAAAATATTTATACACATATTGTATTCCACCGAGTACCGAGTAAATGCAATAACTAAATTTACAAAGATAAAGAATCATTTAAAATACAAAGAATTAAAATAGAAATGTAATCATAGTTAAAAGTCCTTCTTAAATATATTATTTATTTATAAAATTAGCCCTTAAAATTAGGTTAATACTAAAATTAACAATTAGTAGTTTTATATATAAAATCATCATAAAAACATATTTTTGATAGATATTTAAAAAGCTTGATAAGAACTCGAGCCGAGCTATCAAAAGCTTGAGCTTGAGCTTGATATAGTTTTAAGCTATTTCTAAGGCTTGAGCTTGGGCTTGAGCTTGATAAAAGCTTGGCTTTATCGAGCCAAGCTCGAGCTCGAGTTGCTTGATAAAGTCTTGACTTGATTACAACCCTAAAGCTAGGAGCCAGAAGTGGTGTTAGTTTGGTCTGAACAAGACCAAGCAAGGTGTGTTCTACCTTTTCCAATTTTCTACAAAATAGGGTGTTATTTTGAATTTTTGTGTCAAATCTTTGTGCTCATGCTCTTTTAGGTAATATAATTTTAAATCTGATGTTCTTTGGAATTGTGATACATTTTCTTGTTGATTTAAAGAGTTTTGAATGTAATTTGTGCAAAAATCTTTGATTAATCTGTTATCAGACACTTAAAGGGGTGTTTGGGATAGATAGCTCAAGGTAAGGATTGAACACCTTGGGACCTTTCTCTGCTTGAACAACCTAGGTTAGTGCAAGATTAATTGATTTGAGGCAAAAGATTTTTTGTAAGTTTAGTTTAAAAATTGAATTGTGCACATTTGGGTAACATCTGTTAGTTGTGCAATTGTTTTTGTAACTATGTTCAAACCTGATATGTGCCATGAGAAAGGATAATGTATGTGATTTATGCATAGTGTGTGATGGATATGTGACAACCACGGTTTTGAGGTTCGTCACTTAGTCTTATTTTTAGGTTATTTTATGTATGACTATGTGTTTTATGTGTTTACGTGTTATTTTGTATGAATGAGGCAGGAGTGGACATCGTTTATGGGTACAAAGTACTCATAAGTAAATCGATGAGCAGTTATTTCATGATCATATGCTCACAATATAGTGACTACGAAATGAAATGGAGGTATTTTTGTAATTTACGCATACGTATAAGTATTATAGTAAATCACATTTTTACGATTTAGGGTTTAGTATTTTTAGGTCTCGGATAAGGTATTTATTCACGGGAATAATTTACGGGATGGTTTTAAGTCATTTAGGACTTAGTTATATAGTTTATTTCATATTTAAAGAGTTTTTTTTATAAAAATGTATATTTTTACGTCTTTTACGGTATACACGTTAAATTTACTAGTTTTACGGTTTAGAGGTTTTGGAGGTTTTAGGAGCTAAAATAAACTAAGTAAATTTAAGAAAATATTAATAATGTATTAATAAGTAATTAAAAGAAAAAAATATATATATAATGGGTCGGTTTGGAAGACGCAAAAAGAAAAAGAAAAATAAAGGGAAAAGAGAGTTTGGGCTTAACTTGGACTAGAACTCTTTACCCACTATATAAGGATTTTCTGGTTAATAAAAACTCATAATTTTTCCCTTGGAGCTTTGTTAGTCACGGCAAAATAAATAAAAAATAGGGTTCTTCATCAAAATTCGTGTTTCAATTAAATCTAAGGTAAAATCTTCAATCCCTTTTTAACTAATTTGTTTTTAAGCATTTATATATCAATATATGATGGATCTAGGGTTAGGTTAAAATTAAATTCTGAGTTTTAATGATATAATAATGATTAGAATAATTAGGGCTTGTAATTATTTAAGTAATAGGTAATTAATTAGGTTAATTGTATTAAATTTTTCATTAAAAAATGGGCAAAATTTTAGGTCAATTGTTTTGATCATATCTAGAGTTTTACAAACTTTCAATAAACGAATCTTATACCCCTGGAAAGGTATTTGAGTTGGCTTTTGAATTCAAGAAACGAGAACTAAAATGGAGGTCGGGAAGTGGGTCAAAGAACTGGTTACAACAGTCGAAGATCAAAATAGTTTTGGATCCGTCAGTTTTAAATTAATATTTTAAGATGGTTAGGGTACTTAGGAGTATGATTGGACCTTCAAATGAACATAAGAATTAGTTCATATACTAAATAAGAGATCTGGTAGAGGGATAATCAAATGACATAGTGGAAGACCCTCTGATCATAACAAACATCTCATATGTTCAAAAATAGTAAAAACTGGATAGGTAAAAGTATATCTTTACATTATATATAACAAGAGGGAAATGCCACATCACCCGCCTACGAATCATGCCACTAATCAATGTCGCCCCAATTAAGGGCATTCTATGTAAAATTCAGAGTTTAAAGGCATTTTATGTAAAATCTGAAAGTTTTAAGGGCATTCTCTGTAAAATTCAGAGGTTAAAGGCATTTTATGTAAAATTTGAAATTTTTAAAAAATTGTTTCCGATGCAAGAGTTGAATTCGATTCTCGGAAACCAGAACTAAATACATAGCAACTCAAACATTAGGCTACATGATGAGACTGCATTTATACATAGTCTCATCGTCCAAATCGGGCTTAAAACGGTTAAAAATGTCATAAAATACCCAAAAATATGCTTGTGTTTGTTCATTGTGTATTTTAGGTACGTATATCGTGAGTTCACTAGAAGATTATAAGAATCAAGCAAAAACGAACACGGGAAGTGAAGCCGCACAAAGAACCAGACCCGAACGATGAATTTCCAAAAATACCCTTGAAGTTTGAAGATTTTTCAAGTTTGGTCCCTCAACTTTGAAGACTTGTCACAAGTGACCCTTCATTATTCATTTGTACAAGATTGGTCCTTAAAGATTGAAGATATTTCAAAAGAACCCCTTGAAGAATGCCAAAATTACATTTGGGGTCCTTGGTTAAAGTTTGAATAATACTTGTGCCATATTTGACGAGTTATTGAAACTTGTTAACAAAGGAAATGGGAGTGTTATGCTGTTATACTTTATATGAACAAAAATTGGGAGTTGGAGGACTAAAGCTGGAAGACAACCAAACCTTCCCCCACCAATAAGCCAATGCCACCTCACCCACTACCACCTCTCCTCCAATCACACTCCTCTACATCCTCACCACCACTCACGTCACATTCCACCCATATCAGACTTATGTTTGTTTAATACTTTTTTTAAATTAACCCTTTCCCACTAAACAACTACTATTCACATTAAACTCACCCTAATCACCCCATAACCCTAAAAGTTACCAGGTCTAATCTAATCATAAACAAAGGGATTTTAAAAGAGGGTTTCCAGAACCATAATTGATACTATCCTCACCCAATCCCCACCAAGACTTTGGACTCCATCTCACTCTAAGGGTCCCATAAGTGTTCCCCTGCTCCACCATTTTTGGAAAATAAGGTATCTTTCAGAAATGCAACGACTCCCTTCTTTTTCTTGGCCCCTAAGGAGTGTTTCAAAGGCTCAGATATTTTTTGCATAGCTGTCAACAACAAGGACGATCACATGATCAGTGTTGACCCTATTTTGAAGAATCAAAGACCATGGGCATTTTGGGAATTTATTGTATTAGGGTTTACATTATCTTTCAGCATTCTAGAATTTTCTTGTAGTAGTATAAATAGGAGACGAATTGTGTCCCTATTCCTTTGTTCCAGATTTTGAGTTGTAAACATTTTTATTAATGAATATTTAAAGTTTCCTTAAAAATCCTTGCAATCTCATTTCTAAGTTCCATTTTATCTGTTTTCTCTTAGTTTAATTGTTATTTTTATACAAGTTTTAGTGTAAGGTTTATCAATATCAGTATTTGGTTCAAAGATTTTTGACAAATCTGTTTTGAGATCCCAAATTCATATAAGTCTTGTGAGAGTGACTGACAATTACCTCTCACAAGGATTGTGTGGTTTGGTTAGTTTCAGTTTTGGATAAACAAGTTTGTTTCAAATCTTGTTTCACAAAATCAGTTTTCAAGTTTTTTAGTTTACAAATTTTTCTTTCACTTGCTTTTGGGATCTAACTGTGTCATAAGCTCAAGCTATAAGCTGCTGAAAACAGATTTAGTTTAGTTTTTGGCACTTGGAATTTTGTTTTCTTGTGTTGTTTTTCAAACAGGCACAAAGACAATCATCAAAAGGACTGTTGTAGTCCTCTTGTTTGGCTGTTGTAGCCTCAAGTTCTATCTCCCTTGCACAAATAGCCTCATATCCTTTTAAAAGCCCAAGGTCTAGCTTATTTGGAGATGGCATCAGCCATTGTGAGGCCTGGATGTAGGTCCTACAAGGTACTCTAGACTTGAACCCTCCACTTTTTGCTATAATTTGTGATTTTTAAGTGATTTGAGTTTGACTGTATAATTGCTATAAGTTTGTGTTTGATTTGTGTTCTCTGCATGTTTTATGTGAGTTTATGTTAGATTATAATGCTTTGGTTTTAATTCTCAAACAATTTCTTTGTTAAAAATTTCTAGACAGATTTATTGGGTGTTTGGTTTTGCTGAAATTTGAGATTGAGTGACACAATTTTAATGTTTGCTTAGCCTTCACACACTTGTTTAACTGGTACTTAAATTTCTGTTTAGTTGTTGTAAGGTTGTATTGTTAATATCAAAGTTTGAATGGACATGGTTTCTACTTAAACTGACATTAGATCAGTAGGCTTATAGGGTTTGATTTTTTGGGGTTCTAAGATTTGAAGTCTGGTCATTAGTAGGGTATAAGTTAGTTTTAGGGTTGTACGCTAGATATTTTGAGGTTTGGATAGTTTGAAATCTGGTTTTGCTTGACCAAAGTTCACCATAGTGCCAACTAGTCCAGCAAAAACACACCACCATACCTATAGGTATATCAGTAACATTGATTGGTTGATTGCGTGTTTTTAGTGCTTGTACCTGTGTGTTTTTCTTTTGTATTTGACTCCCCACACTTCCATGAGTGTGGGGGTGCCCTTTGTTCCAATAGATACCAAGTAACAAAGCTTAAATCGGCACGTTTCGCTTTTCTATGAAGGAGCAGTGGGAAGAAGTTCCCACTGCTTAGCTTAGTCTTGCCATTGATTAGCTAGAAGACAAAACCACTCCACACGTCATTGTCAGTTTTCTCTTTTTTTTGTCTTTAGTGTGTAAATTTTAGTATTTTTCAGTTATTTTAATTTTCCATTGTTAAGTTATTTATTTAAGGATTTTCAAAAAGTTGTTTTATTTTCCTGAGTATTTTATTATTTTTAGAATTAATTTAAGTTTTAAATAGTTTTTAAATATTCTGATTTTTTCTTTAGCGTTCTAAAAGTTGTATTTTACAGTTTTTACAATTTTCCTAGTTTAAATAACATATTTTAAGATTTTTAGAAAAAGAATTTCATTTTTCCCTTTATATAAATAATTTTTAGAATTATTTTAAGTTTTAATTGGTTTTTAATTAAACTGTTTTTGTCTTATTAGGGTAAAAATTATTTTTTCAACTTTTTCCATTTTTCTACTATTTAGCATTATAATTTAGGATTTTTAAAATCGTAAAATTAATTTTCCCATTTTTTATTATTTTTATGATTATTTTCATTTAAAAAGTGTTTTTAGTGGTTTAAAAATTAGAAAAATAGTTTTAAAATTTAGGAAAAATACTTTTTAATGTTTAATTAATATAAGTAAGGTATTTGTTAGATAAAATAATATTTTAGGCTTTTTGTTAATTATATAATTTTAGGGCTTTAGTTAGCATTTAAAATTGAATATTTAACGAATAAAAGGTTTTAAAATTTATTTATTGAATTTTTATTCTTATTTATATTATTTTAGACTTGGTTTTAATTTTTAAATTGTTTTTATCATTAATTTTTAATTTCGTCGCGTTTTACGTCATTATGTTTACGTTTTACGTCATTCGTCGTAGTTTAATCGTATGTAGATCGTCTTTTAATTCTTTCATTATAAACCCAAAAATGTCACTAACCCAAACTTGATTTTATAATATTTGCACACATCACACACCTCTTTCGAGAACGAACTTGGACTTTTCGTCTTTACGGTTTTCCTAAATCGTGAAGTTTAATACTTGCCCGCTTTATACTCGTCTTTCTTAAGACTTGTATAGAAATACACACATCACTACACCAATAATTTTGATAGCAAACTACAAAACTAAATAAATCTATCTTATATAGTTAAATCAAGATAATAAAGTAATACGTGTCACAATTTTAAAGTATGACACATCAGCTTTTTCTGACATGTCAACTTCTCCGTTAATGTTCTCCCCTTCTTTATATGCAAAAAAAAACTAATTAAGGCTTAAAAAGAAACCACCCACGTTCCATTAGCCAACACATAACTGTTCATGCTTCAACTCCTCTGCCTCTCTTCTTTCTTTACTCAGTACACGATCCGAAACTCAAATCAGTTTACTATATGAAATTGTTAAATATTTTGATCTACTGAATCTTAGGAATGTATGTAATTTTTAAGATTTACGGTTTTGGGTTTTTCAATTTTGATTAGGTAATTTTCATCTCCTTTTTAATCCATATCTTTTATCTACTATATTTACCTAATTGTCAATTGTTTATAGGACCCTTTTCTGTAAAACCCGCATGCTTTTACCATGCATATTACCTTAGGTTCGTACGTACTAGTTAAAAACTTTCCTAATATAGCATGATTATGATTACGTATTAGGAGTTTATGTATTACGTACGTGTTAGAACACGATAAGTATTTTATATGAACGATCACGTAATAATTATTTAACAATAATTAATCACGAACATACGATCACGAGATCACGAGCGTAATTAAAACACGAGTTATTATTAATTACGTATATATATTTAATACGAGCGTAATTAAATATATAAGTGTAGGATATTTACGTAACGTGAACTTTTAAAACATGAACATAATTAAACGTAAACGTGTACGAAATTACAAGGCACGAAACGAGGTACGGGACCCCCACAAGGGAGTCCCTACCCGTGGCCAAACAAGAACAATGGGCCAAGCTCATTGTTAATTTTTACTTAAGGGGGGGGGGGTTAATTAATTTTCACTACTCAAATTAGTTTTATAGAAGAATTTCAAGAAAACCTAGAAACCCTTCCTCCTTCTCCTTTGTGTGCCGCCACCTACAAACCACCATAAGGGGGTGAGTTTGATCTTGGATCTTGTTATTTTAGTGTTTGTTCGTGTTTGTTCTTCACCCTTTTGATCCACGAATACGGTAAAACTTTTTTAATTATTTTTCTTTTAATTAATCTTTTATTAATTAAGAACACATGATGTTTTTCATAAAAACACATTAATTAAACCTAGATCTAGCATGTTTTGGTCATTAATTAATCAAAGGGGTGGATCTAAGGGGTGTTTGTTTTGGGCCGTAGGTAAAACCGACCCCAAGGTGGGCTCGGTTTGTTTTTAGCCGACCACCACCAAGACCTTTTTGGTCTTGGTTGGTGCGTGTGGGTGCCACGGCAGCAAGGGGTACCCCGATTTGGTTCGGGGTACGGTGTTTGTTCATATCCGGTGCATGTTTTTAAGCTTAGATCCGGATCATGATTATGTTAGTTGTTATGTTATAAACTTATGTTAAGAATTAAATTAATAAGATGTAATTAATTTAATAACATGACTTAGGTTAACTAATTATTAATAAACATGAATTATTTTAACCTAAGTATTTTTATTATAAAGACTTATAATTAATTAATTATTTTAAAAACCATGGATATAATTAATTAATTAAACATGACTTAGGTTATATTATTAGTATTTAATAATTCAGATTTTAACCTAAGTATTTAATATATTTAATTAAAAACATGTCATATTTTAATTAAATATTATAACCTATAGTTTAATTAAATTACATGAAATAATTATTAAACTATATAATATATCATATGACTTAGAAAATAATCATGAAAACACTTAGGCTTATTTACTTTGCTTATTTAACCAGCTTATTTCTAATTATGGAAACTTTCTATTTTTAGAAACTTAATTAAATAAGGCAGCTATTTTATTTATAGAAACCAACTATTTTTAGAAACTTATTTATTTAAGGCAGCTAATCTATTTATGGAAACTTATTTAATTAAGGCAGCTAATCTATTTATGGAAACTTTCTATTTTTAGAAACTTATCTATTTTAAGCAGTAAATCTATTTTTGGAAACTTTCTATTTTTGGAAACTTTCTATTTTTGGAAACTTTCTATTTTTGGTAACTTTCTATTTTTGGAAACTTTCTATTTTTGGAAACTTTCTATTTTTGGAAACTTTCTATTTAAGGAAACCTGCTATTTTTGGAAAGTTACTTAATATTACACAGTAAGTATAATAACACATGAAATATCAGAAATACTTAATCAGATTGATCAGAATATAAGATTTAACACAGTTTAAGGCTTAAAACAGTGTAAAATAGTAAGAACACATAAAATAAGCTAAGACATGATATAAAACCAGCTATGTATGTAGTAAGCAGATACTTATTTCATGTACGTATTTATGTAGCGTTAGTGATTCAGAAGTAGGATTCTCGCAGTTCATCGTTCTCGTTCACTGGACATAAGGTACGAATTCCCGTCCTTTCAGTATGGACATTCTTTCCTTATTAGGATTTCCCGTATGCAGCCAACTGTTTTCCCGTAGTATAAGTATGAGTTTGATTGCTTATGTTTAAATATGATTACCTATAGCCATATACATGCATGACAAGTTTCACCTAGTTATGGAGGTACCATAACCATAACATTAGAGGCACTGATGTTATGACTTCACCACGGCGGAGTGATTGCTCGTGGCGTCCCTTCAACTTTTGGCCATTTATTTATATTTATCATGTGGGGCGTATGGGTGCATCCTAGTTACACGTTTTTATTCAGGATTACATGGTGAATGTGGTGTGTGCCTTGCATCTTTCACAAGGAGCTGATCCCTCCTACCCATAAAACCAGTATATTAAATTAGAGGCAGCCCCTCTAATTTGCATGATGAGGTCACCCCTCCAATTATTCATGCACGGTGGATTTTCATGACCTATATTGGCTAAATGGTAAAATATGACAAACAGTTTTTATAAGATAAATATAAGACTTTCAAACTATTAAACCAGTTTTATTAAAACTTAACCAGGTTACTCGGGACATAGTTTCTTCCGCTGTTATTATGTTATATGCTTATCCTATTCATGCTTTATTGTACATCCGTGCACTGAGCGTATTGCTCAGCCGTTTTCCTTTTCTATGTTCCCAAAACGGCAGGTACTCAGGGACGCTCGTAGACACTAAGAGTACGTGCATATGAAGTGGAAGCTTGATATTTGATTTTATATGGGTTCTAAATTCTCTCGGTATCCTCTCGAATTGATCTTGGCTCTAAGTGGAATGATTTGTTCTTGGTTAAAAAAGGGGTTGGTTTGTTTATCTATTTTAAACTAATAACAAGTAATTAAGTGTCGAAGAGTAAACATAAAGCTTTAAATGATTAAAGTAAAAAGACGAGTTTTAAAAATAAATGCTTGAAAATTTAAAGATCATACTAGAAAAATAAATGGACACTCAATAAAAACTAACTCTTGGAAAACTTTGTAAAAAATATGAACTTAGTTGAAAACTACTAAAAGAAAGTAAGGACGGAGTATAGCAAAACAACTCAATCGGAATAATCAAAAAAGGGTGTAATCGGAATGTATTCCGATCTGATGATCGGAATATAGGAGAAATCAACTGATCGGAATATGGGGAAAGATGGAGCAATCGGAATGTTCCAAGACTTGTACAATCAGAATACTAAAACAACTCAAATCGGAATATGTGAAATATAAGTAAATCGGAATCTTGAAAAACTTGCCACAATCGGAATACTTGAAACAATGCTAAATCGGAATATGGTAAAAAGGGGCAAATCGGAATATTGTAAAACCCTTTTCCGATCGGTCGATCGGAATAAAGGGGGGGGGGGGGGGGGGTGGGGCTTGGTCGGAAAGTACCAATCGGAAAGGGGTTTATAGCCCTTTTCGATATCCCTATGATCCGAATTTTAAGCAAAGTGAATAAGCTATGAATAAGCCTATCACCAAACTAGCTCGAATCCAACAATAAGCTGATCAAATAAGCACTAAGAACACTTTATCTAAGCTTCAAATAAGCAAAAACATAAATCAAAGGATAAAAAGATGAACTTTTTATAAAAACTTTAAAAAGTAAATAAGCTAAATCAACAAATAAGCCAATAAGAACAAGGATCTAAAAGCTTATTCGTATATAAACTTAAGGAAACATAAAAAGAAATCAACTTTTTAAGCACAAATCATTGATGAACAACACGGATCATACGAGATTTGTACCAAAATCAATCAAAATCAAAGAAAGGAAGGATGAGATTAAAGATTAAAAGCTAAAAACTTGAACTTGATTAATGAAAAATAATACAAAGCTTTGATCTTGAAATAGAAAAAGATGAAATCTAGTGAGAGAAAGTTTAGAACTTTCTCTCTCTAAAACTAGAGAGAATGAAAACTCAAAACTACCTAAAAGACTAAGTGTCCCAAATTTGTGAAGTAGAACCATATATATAGGCGTGTGATGTGGTGGTGGGCTTGTGATTGGGCTTTGGTTTGGGCTTCTTTTTCTTCTTTCTTCTTTAGTCTTCACGCTTCTTTAAATAAACGTTTCCGACTTGGATTTGAGAAGTGTCGGTGAATAATTCCAACTCGTCTTATAATCTTTTGTTTAATAGACTCGAGTTCTTCGACATATATGAATCTTCCATCTTTGGCTCTATTCTTCGATAAATCTTCAAATAGGCACAATGACTTCAAATCTTTTGCATCTCTTGGACAATAGACTTCATCATGAGTCTTTTTCCTTGATAAAATCCGTGCAATCCCATGTTTTCTTCAATATTCATCCGGTTGACTCTGAAAACACAATAAACACAAAAACCACGCATAATTCCAAACAAATGATATTAAATACGTGTTTTGGTCTCGTTTTAGCCAGAATTAAGTGGTAAAAGGATGGGTGTTTTCACACCTATCAAATCCCCTACACTTAACCATTGCCATGCCCTCATGCAATGCTTAGTGACAAAGCACATTTTACAGTTTTCTCATAATCAATCAACCTTGGCCTTATTAATACACTACTAAACAAAAATGAAAGTACTAAGAGAAATTAAAACTTTAAAGTAAACAAAAGGATGGAAATAACTTGCAAAGAGATCAAGGACTTACATTAGGGCTTTGGTGCTGCGAAGATTTATCACCCTCAAGTTTCACGTTCCCCAAACTAAGCTTAAAAACGAGATCATTGTTATTATAAGTTAGCAATTCAAACACTTACACACATGGCTTAATTAAATGCTTAAACTCCCTTATTCATAGGTGTATCTCTTATATTTTATTTTTGTCTTAGAATGATCATGAAGATGCATTTTTGGACTTATTTCGATAGTTTTTTAGGCTGAAAGCAAAGTAGGACGATTTGATCAATAGTTAGCTAAAGGACAAAATCTCTTAAAGCTGCTTCTCGGGATATCAAAAAGTTCATATCTTGGCATAACTTGGTTCGCGATTTGAGACCTTTCTCGGGCCGATATTTGGCATGTACTTCATACTTCATATCTTGAGAGACGTTCTTGAGATAATGGTCTTCTCATCGTAATAGAGTTTCTTCACTTGGAGACTTTTGAGGGGTACTCCAACTTTGTTGACCACGACTTCATGATTATTTCTTCAATCTCTAATTGGGATTTTGAGATACAACGATCCGCCTCCTTTTCGGACTTGGATCTATTTATCCTCATACCTTGTTAGGGTCTTTTCGGATAGACTTCTCCATGATCTTTATGGAAGTTGATTGCTTTTCGTCGTGAGTCTTGATCCTTCATATTGATTTTGGGAATAATGCTTTTCACATCACTTTTGGATCTTCAGCAATAAAATGGAATCCTCATGCCTTGTTAGGGCCTTTTCGGACTCGCCAATCTTCGCGCCCCGCTTCATAAGTTATACCTTGGCTATGAACTCTTATCATTACCGAGCAACTTTTAAACGATCTTGGGCTAGAAGCTAAGTAACTTTTCAAATCGTACGACCTTACTTATTGCAGATAAATTATTAGCAAGTGATGGGAGAATAAGCAAATAATTACACCAAGTGAGCTTGCGCAAGAATACCGACTTATAATTAACTCTATCATTTCTCGTTCTCCACAATTTAAAATCTCAAGTAATGAGACTCGTGGATGCTTAGCCTAATAAACCAATTAAGGTCTACATGGTTAAGGATACTAGCTAGAATAAACTTGGATAAGTCTATTCGGGTTGAGTCAAAATAATCGCAACGGGCCTAATATGTCAAAGACTTCTAAACTAGCTACACCACTATATTAATATTTTTGACTTTATTACGGGATATATACATATGAAGGCAACGATAAAAATTTAAAAATTATCACTAAATGGACAAAGTTAATTAAAAATATGAAAAATGTTGAAAAAGATGATTTTTCGGTTAAATAATGGCATTTTCATGGAAAAGTCCACTTAAAACTTCGATAGAAGTCCCCCCTACACTTAAGATAAACATTGTCCCCAATGTTTAAGCATGTGGGAAAAGTTTCCCCTACACTTATGACATTGTGCACGTTGGTTAACTCAAGTTAAGGAAGAGACGACTAAAGTGATCAATTTCAAATGTGAGTATGAAGAAAATTGAATCACGAGAGTTTGAGAGATAGAACCGGATTTCGGATAACACGGGAGCACGGTTCTTCTAAGGTTCCAAGAGTGCATTCATCCCTGTAATCACATCACCACACAAAAACAAACACCTATACAGGTCCCCCTACACTTAGGAGGTAAAAACAGAAAAGGATAGATACTTGGGTTGCCTCCCGAGGAGCGCTTGTTTTTTATAACCGAGTCACGAGCCTGACTCGACCCAAAATTAGTTCATGGGGAACGTGGTGAGGGATGGAATCATCTCCTGAGAGATGTCCTCACCAAAGTACAGCTTCAGACGCTGGCCATTCACTTTGAAATTGGGCCCATTTGGCTGAGAAAGCTCAATGGTCCCATATGGAAAGACTTTGGCGACGGTGAATGGACCAGACCAGCGGCTCTTCAACTTGCCAGAGAAGATCTTCAACCGAGAGTTAAAAAGTAAGACTTGATCACCAACGTGGAACTCTTGGTTCTTGATTTTTGCGTCATGAGGGATCTTCGTCTTCTCTTTGTAGATCAGCGAGTTCTCATAAGCTTCATTCCTCAGTTCGTTGAGCTCGTTGAGTTGAATCTTGCGATGATCACCGGCTTTGTTGATGTCGAAGTTTGCCCACTTCAAGGCCCAGTGCGCCTTATGTTCCAGCTCGATGGGAAGGTGGCATGCTTTCCCGTACACAAGACGATAAGGTGTACAACTGATCGGGGTCTTATAAGCAGTACGGAAAGCCCACAGAGCATCATCTAACTTATCGGCCCACGCGGCACGATGCTCTCCCACAGTACGCTCCAAAATTCGCTTCAATCCACGGTTGGATATCTCGGCTTGCCCATTGGTTTGGGGATGATAGGCGGTGGAAAGACGGTGATTGACACCATACTTAGCCATGACTCTTGCAAATTGATCGTTGCAAAAATGAGTCCCGCGGTCACTGATAATAGCACGAGGAACGCCGAATCGAGCGAACATCGATTTCAAAAAGTTACAAACCACCCTTGCGTCATTAGTAGGTAAAGCTTTGGCTTCAACCCACTTTGAAACGTAGTCAACGGCTACAAGGATGTATTTGTTTCCTTTAGATGAAGGGAGTGGCCCCATAAAGTCGATACCCCAAACATCAAAGATTTCACATTCTTGTATGAAATTTTGAGGCATCTCATCTTTATGTATGATCGTGCCTTGTTTTTGGCAAGCATCACATCGTTTAACCATCTCGTGAGCATCACGATAGATGGTGGGCCAATAAAATCCCGAATCAAACACTTTTTTGGCGGTGTAGTTGGGACCAAAGTGACCACCGGTGGGTCCTTTGTGGCAAGCGTCAAGGATTTCTAAAGCTGCCGGTCCATCAACACAACGACGAATAATCAAGTCAGCACATTGTTTGAATAGATACGGGTCATCCCAAAAGTAAGTCTTAATGTCGTTAAAGAACTTCTTCTTCTTCTCGGATGTTAACCCGTCAACGAGAATTCCACCCGCCAAGTAGTTAGCAATATCCGCAAACCACGGGGTTTCATCACCAGTCGAGTTGATAGACATTAAGGTCTCCAAGGGAAAAGAATCATTGATTTCTTTGTTCGGATGATCCCCTTGGTAAGGATCCTCAAGTCTACTGAGATGATCCGCGGCTAGGTTTTCAGCTCCTTTTTTATCGCGAATTTCGATTTTAAATTCTTGGAGTAGCAAAACCCAGCGAAGAAGTCTTGGTTTAGAATCTTGTTTAGTCAACAAGTACTTCAACGCGGAATGATCGGTGTAAACGATTGTGGTGGAAAGGACAAGATAGGGGCGGAATTTTTCAAAGGCATAGACAACATCTAAAAGCTCTTTTTCGGTTGTCGTGTAATGCCATTGAGCCCCAGTCATTGTCTTGCTAGCGTAATGGATCGGTTGGAAGTGTTTGTTCACTCTTTGTCCCAGAACCGCACCAATAACAAAGTCACTAGCATGCACATCAACTCGAAAGGCAGCTCCCAATTAGGGGTAACCAAGACGGGTGTCTTAGTTAGCTTATCCTTAAGCGAGTTGAAGGCTTCAAGACACTCGTTGGAAAAGATAAAAGGAGTATCTTTTTCCAAGAGGTGGGTCATCGGGCGAGCGATTTTAGAAAAATCTTTGATGAATCGACGGTAGAAGCCCGCATGACCCAGGAAACTTCTCACACCCTTCACTGTTGAAGGTGGGGGCAACTTAGTGATAACATCGACTTTAGCACGGTCTACTTCAAGACCGGCTTTGGAGATTTTGTGTCCTAGCACGATGCCCTCTTTTACCATGAAATGGCATTTTTCCCAATTAAGAACAAGGCGAGTGTCTTCACACCGCTTCAGCATACGTTCTAAATTGGTAAGGCAGGCAGAGAAAGAATCGCCATAAACCGAGAAATCATCCATGAATATTTCCATAGTTTCTTCCACCATGTCATGGAAGATAGCCATCATACACCTTTGGAACGTCCCAGGAGCATTGCATAAACCAAAAGGCATGCGTTTGTAGGCGAATGTTCCATAGGGACAAGTGAATGTGGTCTTTTCTTGGTCCTTGGGATCGATGGGAATTTGAAAATACCCGGAGAAGCCGTCTAAGAAGCAGTAATAGTCATTACCAGCAAGACGCTCGAGCATTTGATCCATGAAGGGAAGAGGAAAGTGATCTTTTCTCGTGGCATCATTGAGCTTGCGATAATCAATACAAACTCTCCACCCAGTAACGAGACGAGTGGGAATCAACTCGTTGTGTTCATTGGAAACAACGGTTATTCCGCCCTTCTTGGGCACACAATGGACGGGACTTACCCACGGCGAATCCGAAATAGGGTAAATCAAGCCGGCATCTAGAAGTTTGATAACCTCTTGTTTGATGACGTCATGAATTTTAGGATTAACCCTTCTTTGGCTCTGGATTGTGGGTTTGAAGTCATCTTCCATGAGAATCTTGTGAGTACAAAAGTTCGGATCAATTCCGCGGATGTCGGAAATTTTCCAAGCAATTGCCTTCTTATGAGCTTTAAGCACAGCGATGAGGCGAGTTTTCTCTTCATCTTTCAAGTCCTTCGCGATAATGACGGGTGACTTCTTCTCTTCATCAAGGAACACGTACTCGAGATGGGGCGGCAACTCCTTAAGTTCTAAATCCGGAGGATTTTCGATGGGAGGCGTTTTCAAAGTCAGAGTATCGATAGCAATAACCGTGGGAGATGGTGGAGAAAGATTGTCTTCGTTGAGAAGGTTTTCAAAGAAATGCCTGTCTTCATCCCCATCGGTGGGAGAATCATCATTAGCTAAGTTCACATCTCCCATGGTGGCTTCAAGATCTTTCCAAAACAAATCACTTTCTCCAAATAGAGACAGTGATGAATCAATAGAGGAAACGGTCTCAACATTTGGAAGAGAAGTAGGAATACTTTTGCAAGCATTTTGGAAGTGTTCTTCACAAGCCTCATCAAGAACGTCAATACAATTAACACTCTCGTTGGAATAAGGTTGTTTAGACAACTTTCCCATGTTGAAAACAATTTTATCGTCACCCACTCTCATGATAAGCTCACCGGCTTCAACATCGATGAGAGTGCGACCGGTCCTCAGGAATGGACGACCCACGATCAGGGGAACACGAGGGTCCATCTCGTAGTCGACGACGACGAAGTCGGCAGGAAAAGTGAATTTGTCGACTCCTACAAAGACGTCTTCGGCTATCCCCACTGGATAAGCAACCGTACGGTTAGCTAATTCCAAAGTCATTTTGGTGGGGACTAGCTCAGGGAGAGATAATTTCTTCCAAACACTTAAAGGCATTAAGTTAATACTGGCACCTAGATTGGCTAGGGCCATGCAATTCTCTACTCCTGGGAAATTGCAAGGGATTAAGAAACGACCCGGATCACCAAGCTTGCTTGGCAATTTCCTTAAGATTACTACAGAGCAATTCTCATTAAGTTGGGTGTTAGCAATATCAAGAAGCTTTTCCTTGTCACTCAGAAGATCTTTAAACATTTTTGCGTACTTAGGCATGTGAGCGAGAGCCTCAGCGAAGGAGATGTTGAAATTCAATTGTTTGAACCTTTTAAGAAAGTTCAAAACCTGAATATCATCCTTGCTTTTGAGCTTCTCTTTCCTCAACCTAGATGGATAAGGTATATTGGAAGAAGAGGAAGGCTTTGGGAGAATAGGATCACTCACATCCTTGGGTGGAGGAGGGGTAGAAGTAAGAGGTGGAGAAATTGTGGAAGGAGAAGGATGAGTAATAGGAGCAGGTGACTCGTTCTCCTTAGTCACAACCACCGGTGGAGGTATAGGAAGCTCGGGTTCCTTGGTACATTTGCCACTGCGAGTGGTGATTGCTTTCATCTCCCCTCTTGGATTCGCAACGTTGTTACTCGGAAGAGTACCCGAAGAAGAGGGTTGATTACCGTAGAAGAAACTAGCCATCATGTTCCTTAAGTCATTCGTTTGACTATGCATAGTGTTTCTCATATCAGCTCTCAGATCGTTCCCTTGTTTCATCAGGTCTGCTTTCAAGTTGCGCACTTCCTGTTGAAGATTTTCCACAATCACATCGTTAGTCCTCATGTAGGTTTCCACTTCTTGGTGTAAAGTGGTGGGTTGGTTGGGAGGAGCATTGTATGTGGGTGGTTGATAAGCAGGTTGCTGGTAAACTTGGTTGTTTCGTTGAGGTGGATGTTGTTGTTTGTGAGGTGGTATGTATGGTCCACGAGATTGTTGTTGTTGTTGAGGAGGGCGGTTGAGGTTTTGTTGTTGGTTTGGGTTGTTAGGAGTAGAACCAGGTGGTGAGAGATAGTTGTTCGAACGGTAGCTAAGCAGGTTGCGGTCACCTTGAGGACGAGCTTGATAAGTGGGTTGAGGATAGGTACCGTATGCTGCATTCACGTTCTCAGAAGGGTGATCTTGGGTGGCAGTACAAGTGGTGTAAGAGTGAGGACCCCCGCAGATTTCACATGGTTGGCTAACAGCATTGACTTGAGCGTCTTTAGCGTTTCTAGCGTTGATGTTGTTGGTGTTGCTGGCGGTTTGGGTAGCAAGCGATTCAAGAAGCGCCGTGAGTTTGTCAATTCGCTTGTCGCTGTCACTAGTACTAGCACTAGCGACATTGGTCCTCACACTCTTGGTTTGCACAGGAGACTTATTCTCAATGATATCCCAAGCAGCATTGGAAGTCTTAGCCAAAAGATTACCCCCCGAGGCACTGTTTAGTGAATCTTGGTCATTCATGCTTAAACCATTATAAAAAGTATTAGTTTGATGCACTTTGGTAAAACCATGTTGTGGGCATTTTCTCAAAAGGTCTTTAAAACGATCCAAAGATTCACTGAACGACTCATCGTACTTTTGTTCAAAATTTATGATTTCATTCCGCAAAGCGGTAGTACGAGAGGGTGGGAAAAAGTAGTTGATAAACATGGTCTCCAAATCCGTCCACGTAAGAATACTCTGTGGCGGTTCCTTAGCAAGCCAATGCCGGGCTTGTTCCTCAAAAGAAAAGGGAAAAAGTTGTAAACGGATTACCTCTTGTGGAACACCATTGAATTTGACCGTATTGGTGAGTTGCAGGAATCTCTTGATGTGGTCATGTGGATAATCAATGGTACGCCCCAAGAACGGTTGAGCAGAGACCATCTGGATAAAGCCGGATTTGAGCTCAAAATTGTTGGCTGCAATCGCGGGTATAACAATTGGATCAGTGTTGCCATCTACATGGGCTTGCAGCAGCTCAATCATCGGGCGATTATCCGGTAGAGGCTCATTGTTGTTGTTATTATTCATGTTGTTGAACGGTGGATTGTTATTGTTATTATTGTTTTGAGGTGGTATGTTATTGTTGTTTTGTACACCGGCCATGTCTAAGTCTTCGAGAGGCTCGGGCTCTTGATAAGACGTGGATCGAGTGCGCATACACCTGCAAAAGAACTAACAAAACAAAGCAAAAACATTTTTGGTTTTTATGTTTTTTAATTTTTAGGATTTTTGAAAATTTTATACTTTTTTGTGCTTTTGAAAGTTTTTATGAAAAAGTAACGTTCACGGGAAACGGATCCCAAAATCCAAGTTCTCACAAAAAACTGTTGATCTTAACGAGAATAGCCGGCAGCGGCGCCATTTGATATTTGATTTTATATGGGTTCTAAATTCTCTCGGTATCCTCTCGAATTAATCTCGGCTCTAAGTGGAATGATTTGTTCTTGGTTAAAAAAGGGGTTGGTTTGTTTATCTATATTAAACTAATAACAAGTAATTAAATGTCGAAGAGTAAATTTAAAGCTTTAAATGATTAAAGTAAAAAGATGAGTTTTAAAAATAAATGCTTGAAAATTTAAAGATCATACTAGAAAAATAAATGGACACTCAATAAAAACTAACTCTTGGAAAACTTTGTAAAAAATATGAACTTAGTTGAAAACTACTAAAAGAAAGTAAGAACGGAGTATAGCAAAACAACTCAATCGGAATAATCAAAAAAGGGTGTAATCGGAATGTATTCCGATCTGATGATCGGAATATGGGAGAAATCAACTGATCGGAATATGGGGAAAGATGGAGCAATCGGAATGTTCCAAGACTTGTACTATCGGAATACTAAAACAACTCAAATCGGAATATGTGAAATATAAGTAAATCGGAATCTTGAAAAACTTGCCACAATCGGAATACTTGAAACAATGCTAAATCGGAATATGGTAAAAAGGGGCAAATCGGAATATTGTAAAACCCTTTTCCGATCGGTCGATCGGAATAAAGGGGGGGGGGGCTTGGTCAGAAAGTACCAATCGGAAAGGGGTTTATAACCCTTTCCGATATCCCTATGATCCGAATTTTAAGCAAAGTGAATAAGCTATGAATAAGCCAATCACCAAACTAGCTCGAATCCAACAATAAGCTGATCAAATAAGCACTAAGAACACTTTATCTAAGCTTCAAATAAGCAAAAACATAAATCAAAGGATAAAAAGATGAACTTTTTATAAAAACTTTAAAAAGTAAATAAGCTAAATCAACAAATAAGCCAATAAGAACAAGGATCTAAAAGCTTATTCGTATATAAACTTAAGGAAACATAAAAAGAAATCAACTTTTTAAGCACAAATCATTGATGAACAACACGGATCATACCAGATTTGTACCAAAATCAATCAAAATCAAAGAAAGGAAGGATGAGATTAAAGATTAAAAGCTAAAAATTTGACCTTGATTAATGAAAAATAATACAAAGTTTTGATCTTGAAATAGAAAAAGATGAAATCTAGTGAGAGAAAGTTTAGAACTTTCTCTCTCTAAAACTAGAGAGAATGAAAACTAAAAACTACCTAAAAGACTAAGTGTCCCAAATTTGTGAAGTAGAACCATATATATGGGCGTGTGATGTGGTGGTGGGCTTGTGATTGGGCTTTGGTTTGGGCTTCTTTTTCTTCTTTCTTCTTTAGTCTTCACGCTTCTTTAAATAAACGTTTCCGACTTGGATTTGAGAAGTGTCGGTGAATAATTCCAACTCGTCTTATAATCTTTTGTTTAATAGATTCGAGTTCTTCGACATATATGAATCTTCCATCTTTGCCTCTATTCTTCGATAAATCTTCAAATAGGCACAATGACTTCAAATCTTTTGCATCTCTTGGACAATAGACTTCGTCTTGAGTCTTTTTCCTTGATAAAACCCGTGCAATCCCATGTTTTCTTCAATATTCATCCGGTTGACTCTGAAAACACAATAAACACAAAACCCACGCATAATTCCAAACAAATGATATTAAATACGTGTTTTGGTCTCGTTTTAGCCAGAATTAAGTGGTAAAAGGATGGGTGTTTTCACACCTATCAAAGCTGTCTAGCCTTCTTTACATTATGCCTTTCTTTTCTTTATGATACTTATGCTTTGGACATTGCTTCGTCCTTTTCCTTACTATACTATGTTTGTGTGTGATGAGCTTTACTTTTGGACTACCGATGTTTGATTCCGGTATTTTCCTTTATATAGTCAAGTAATGTTTTAGACATTTTACCTTGAATGCTTTGATGACACGCCATAATTACTGTGATATTTCCATTTCCAAAATGGGGTGTTACAATTATGGTATCAGAGCCAAGGGTTCGACCTGTAGGCTCTCAAATATGACCTGTGATTAGTGGGTAGTCACTACGGTCTTCCTAGAACTGACAGTTGTTTTCATGCATTCATCATTTTTAAGCATACATATATATGTCATTGTTACAGGGTTTTTGACTAAGTAATGGTTGGTACAGGACTGGCCCTATTTAGTCGCATGTGTTTTATCGAAACTTTTAGATTTGGGACCGACCCATAGGCGTCCCCTCGCTATGTCTTTTGTTTTGGGTGAACGAACCAGAGGCGTTCACTCTCGAGCATACAAATTTTTCATAAAACTGCATCATGCATTCATACAAAGATTTTCTTGCATAAAAATTTTTCTCGTGAAATTTTTTAGTATAAAATTTTTTTTCATGTATATATTTTATATTTTATGTTTTGAACTGTTTAATCATATGTTTTATGTTATACTGTCAGATGGTTCTCACACGCGAACAGGAGCAGATCAATGCTGCAATTCAGGCTGCCATGCAAGCCTTGCTTCCTCAACTGAGGAATGACATCCGTGCTGAAGTCCAAGCTGCCAACAATCAGCAGCAGAATCAGGCACCTCCTCCTCCTCCTCCAGTGACATTAGCAGTATGGCTGGAGAGATTCAACAAGCTCCGTCCTCGAGCTTTTGAGAAGACTGATAGCCCCAGCGATGCTGAAAGCTGGTTGGCTCACATTGAGAAGATCTTCAACGCTATGGGCTGTGACCCCGCATACAAGGAGAGGTTGGCATCCTATCGGTTCGAAGGCGATGTACTTAACTGATGGTTAGCTTTGATGCAATCTGAAGGTGGTGATGAGTGGGTTGCTGGTTGACTTGGGCTCAGTTCAAGGAAAGAGTGATGGAGCAGTTCTTTCCCAAGGCTGAACAGGACAAACTCAAGAGAGAGTACCATGGGATCCATCAGAGATCTGGGGAGAATAGCAACGAATTTATGCAGCACTTTCTTCGCTTGGCTGGTTTCCTTGGTGCGGTAGCAGGTACTCCTGAAGAGCAGGCGCATCACTTCAGATGGGCTCTTCGCACATCGGTCGCAAACAATCTGGTGTGTGCTACGTTCAATACTGTAGCACAAGTGGCCGATGCAGCACGAAAACTGGAGATGCTACAGGAGAGGGATGAGTTCGGGGAAGCTGAAAGACCCGACAAGAGGTAAACCTTCGTATTCAAGCGGTGGTCAATCCATATATCTTTCATATGTCAATTATTCATCTCTTTAAATGTATCTTCCAGGCAGAAAACTGGGGACCGGTCTCAGCCGGCTACTCAGCAGTAGCCTCATCAGCCCAAGGGAAATGGTCAGACTAATGACCGATCTGCTACGGATAGGCGTGGCGGTAATGACAATTACCATAAAAATACCGGGCAATCCAGCAACAGCAGGTCCTAATACTTACGAAATTTCTTATGTTTTATGTTATAACTCATATTCTAACACTCTAGCAAAATTATACCAGGAACCATGGAAACGGTAGGGACCAGAACTAGAGAGGTTCGCAGCCTAGCCGTCCAGCTATCACTGGTATTCAATCTTACGATTATCTGATTTGTCCTTTGTACCCAACTATTATGTCTCATGTAAAATGTTCTTATCAGGTCCTCAGCCAGCCAGAGCACCTGCTGGAGGATACACTCATCCTCTTTGCTCTACTTGCCACCGTAGGCACCCAGGACCATGTCGCCGTAATACTGATGCGTGCTTCAAGTGTGGTCTTCCTGGCCATATTATGAAGGATTACCGTAAGGGCGAGATGGAGGGTACATCGGGACATGCTGATACCAAGCCGCCTCCTACTGCCGGGCGTGTCTACACGACATCTCGGGACCAGGCCAACAAGTCTACAGGTACCATCACTGGAATCTTGTATATGTATGGTCGCGCTGCATGTGTTCTTTTTAATACGGGTGCTACTCACTCGGTTATTTCTACTGCTTATGCTAAGAATATTAGGATGCCTCCCTTGCCACTAGAAAATAGGCTTACTATTTCCACGCCTTTGAGGGACTCTGTATTAATCACCCATGTATACAAGAGTCTTCCCCTAGAATTTGATGATAAGGTTCGACCTGTCGACGCACTTCCGCTGGACATGAATGACTTCGACATGATTTTGGGCATGGATTGGCTATCCAAGTATCATGCTACCATAGACTGCCATTCATATCGGGTTATCTTCGGTGATGTCAATGCACCAGAGTACATTCATAATGGGTTCATACCCGGACGGTCTGTACAAATCATATCCACCATGCAAGCGCGTGCACTCTTGTCACATGGTTGCGAGGGTTATCTAGCTACGGTTCACGACATGGATGCTGAGTCTCCATCGATTCAGGATCAACCTATAGTGTCGGAATTCCAAGACGTGTTTCCAGCAGAACTTCTGGGCATACCACCTGCACGAGAAGTGGAATTCAGTATCGAGTTGGTTCCAGGAGCTGAACCGATCTCCAAGGCTCCTTATCGCATGGCTCCCATAGAGCTGAAGGAGCTGAAGGATCAACTGCAAGAACTTCTCGAACGAGGTTTCATTCGACCGAGCGCATCTCCATGGGGCGCACCGGTTTTATTTGTTAAGAAGAAGGATGGCAGTATGCGTCTTTGCATAGACTATCGCGGGCTCAACAAGATTACTATTCGGAATAGATATCCACTGCCACGCATTGACGATCTGTTTGACCAACTCCAAGGGGCCAAGCACTTCTCCAAGATCGATCTTAGGTCAGGTTATCATCAGTTACGAGTCAAGGAGCGGGATATTGTTAAGACTGCCTTTCATACTCGTTATGGCCACTACGAGTTTGTAGTTATGCCATTTGGCCTGACAAATGCTCCAGCAGTGTTCATGGATCTGATGAACAGAATCTTCCATGAATTTCTGGACAAATTCGTCATTGTTTTCATCGATGACATCCTGATTTTCTCTAAGTCCAAGGAGGAACACGAAGACCATCTTCGTACAGTGCTACAGATTCTTCGCCAGAAGCAGCTGTATGCTAAATTCTCCAAGTGTGAGTTCTGGTTAGACAAGGTGGCATTCTTAGGTCACATTGTATCAGCAGAAGGAATCACTATGGATCCAGCGAAGGTTGAGGCCATCACTAAGTGGCCGAGGCCGACATCAGCAATGGAAGTCCGCGGTTTCTTAGGCTTAGTTGGCTACTACCGTAGGTTTGTGGAGAACTTTTTCCGTCTAGCACTACCATTGACCAAACTGATGCGGAAAGGGGAGAAATTCGTCTAGACTGAAGATCGAGAGAAGAGCTTTGAAGACCTGAAGCAGAAGAGCTTTGAAGACCTCAAATCTACAGCGATGCATCGGGGAAGAGACTTGGCTGTGTTCTCATGCAACATGGGAAAGTGATCGCGTACGCTTCACGACAACTTAAGCCTCATGAAGAGAATTACCCCACGCACAATCTGGAACTTGCTGTAGTCGTGTTTGCATTGAAGATATGGAGACACTACTTATATGGAGAATCATGTGACATTTTCACGGACCACAAGAGCTTGAAGTATATCTTCACTCAACGTGAATTGAACATGAGGCAGAGAAGATGGTTAGAGCTGTTGAAGGATTATGACATTAATCTACAGTATCATCACGGAAAGGCAAATGTAGTAGCAGACGCCCTTAGCAGGAAGTCCGGAATGATCAACAGCATTAGAATCGAAGAGGAAATCATAAGAGACTTGGAGCGACTAGACATCGAGATCATGGTACGTGGACAACATGGTTACTGGGCTAATCTTAGAGTAGAACCCGAGTTACTATCTAAGATCAAGGAAGCTCATAAAGATGATGGAGAAATATGGGCGATAATACAGAATTTGGAGAAGCAGACAGAATTCAGAGTAGATGCAGATGGTATCGTATGGCAGGGCACTAGACTTTGTGTTCCTGATGACCAAGAACTCCGGGAAGCTTTACTAGCAGAAGCTCATAGCTCCCCATTCTCGATACATCCTGGTTCAACTAAAATGTACCATGACATCAAGCAGTACTTTTGGTGGAGTGGTATGAAGCAGGATGTGGCCACTTATGTCTCCAAATGTCTTACCTGCCAGCAGGTTAAGATCGAGCATCAGCGATCTGGCGGTCTACTTCAACCGTTAGACATTCCAGAGTGGAAGTGGGATAAAATCACCATGGATTTTGTTACCGGTCTTCCGCCTACCAAAAGGAAGCACGATGCAATTTGGGTTATCGTTGATCGACTAACCAAATCAGCTCATTTCTTACCGATCCGCAAGGAAGATCCAGTAAGTAAACTCGCAGATACGTATAGACGAGAGATCATGAGACTACACGATGCACCATCCAACATCGTCTCAGACAAAGATCCTCGATTCACTTCGCGCTTTTGGAAAAGTCTGCAGAAAGCTTGGGGTACACAACTTAAGCTTAGCACGGCCTTTCATCCTCAAACGGACGGAAAGTCGGAGCGAACCATTCAGACGTTGGAAGATATGTTGAGGTCATGTGCGTTGGAATGGACGGGTGATTGGGACGAATACATCTGTTTGGTGGAGTTTGCATACAACAACAGCTGGCACGCAAGCATCAAGTGTGCTCCATTTGAGATGTTGTATGGCAGAAAGTGTCGCGCCCCAATCTGCTGGGATCAGGTTGGCGAGCGAACACTCGAAGGACCAGAAATCATAGAGATGACAAACGAGAAGATCGCAGTAGCTAGACAGAAGATTCAGGAGGCACGGTCACGTCAAAAAAGTTACGCCGACAAGCATCGTAGGGATTTACACTTTAACGTAGGAGATCACGTCTTCCTTAAGGTTTCGCCGGCACGTGGTGTTAGACGCTTCGGGATTAAGGGGAAGCTCAGTCCTCGTTTCATCGGACCGTTTGATATCATTGAACGAGTCGGTGAAGTATCTTACCGATTGGCGTTACCTCCGCAGCTTTCGCATGTGCACGATGTGTTTCATGTGTCCTTACTCAGAGGGTACCAATATCATCCCCTTCACATGGTTCAGTATCCACTGGAACAGATTCGTGAAGATCTCACTTTTATAGAAGAACCCGAACGAGTTCTTGACAGGCAAGAACGAGTCATGAGAAAGAAGACGATTCCATTCGTCAAAATTCTATGGAGGGATCATACCGAGCGGGAAGCCACTTGGGAAACTAATAACTGACTTTTGGTTGGTTAATAAAAGGTTTTTTCTTGCAAGATCTCTCTTTGCGTTGCTCGTACCCAATTGGTATATGTCGTTGTTTCGTTCTCGGAATCTTCTCGAATTGATCACGGTCAAAAGTGGAATAGTTGTAATTGGTGACTAAAAAGGGGGAGCTTTGGTCTAAATCTACTAAAATGATAAGGGCAAGTATTAATTAAATTAAACTAGAAACAAGAACTGAAAATAAATCCAGAATTTAAATGAAACAGTAAGTAAATACCTTTATGAAGAATAAAACTGGAAGTCTCTATTCGGAATGTCTGCTCTTACTCGAAATAATAACCTTACTCGGAGAAAGTACTCTAATGCTGAATAATTAGCCTATGCGGAATGTTGGTTCTTACTCGGAATAATCAAGACCATGCGGAACTTTGTGCTATGCGGAATGATTATGCAGAATATTTTTGCCTACGCGGAATATAACGACTATGCTGAATAACAAACCTACTCGGAATCTTTGGAGAGATAACCCTATGCGGAATGTTGTGGGAAGATCTCTATGCGGAATAATTGTGAAAGAAACCTTATGCGGATTAATTGTAAAAATAAAGCTATGCGGAATGTATTTTGAAAAGAACCCTATGCGGAATAATATAACATTCCGAGTAATCAACAAAGTCAAAGAACGTTCTATGCGGAATAACTTGAATTTCCATATTACAAAAGAAATAAATCACTACTCGGAATAAATGGTTATTCCGAATAACCAAGATAATTTTAAACCTACTCAGAATAATTGATATTCCGAGTAACCAAAAAAAGGGTATAACCTTGACCCGGAATAATGAGGATTCCGAATCAACAGTTAAATCAAAACCCCTATTTGGAATGTTTCTGGACATATACAGTAACACTTATACGAAGAACAGGGGATAGCAAAAGCTCGAATTTGACACTAAAATCTACCAAGTTTTCAATCAAAACTAAAACCAATTTCAACACTAATCATTTACCTAAAGTAATTATCGATCCAAAACAACAAAAACATAAAACCCACTTACTTTTTATAATCAAACCAATAAAATAAAACTTAAGCACTTATGAATCAAAAAGAGATGAAGAACAAGATGATGGAAAGATTAAAAGGAGACTTGTATTAATGATTTAGGATTCAAAAACAAAGTGAAAAGATTAAACTTACAAGATTGGAAGAAATTAAAAAAAGATGAAAACCACTCCTTAAGGGAGATGGTTTCTTCCTAAGAACTCGGAAAGAAAAATAACAGAAAAAGAACTAGTGGAGTCTTGAATGGGAGGAGTATTTATAGGCTTCTCCCTTGGTTGGTGAGTGGGCTTTCTTCCTTTCTTTTTGTCTTCTCGTCTTT
The DNA here is from genome assembly GCA_025667525.1 of Glebionis coronaria. Classification (NCBI taxonomy): domain Eukaryota; kingdom Viridiplantae; phylum Streptophyta; class Magnoliopsida; order Asterales; family Asteraceae; genus Glebionis; species Glebionis coronaria. The sequence continues at coordinate 166,533,220 of CM046879.1, forward strand.
TCAGAAAAGTTGACGTTTTCGATTTCGATTCGGGATTTGTCGACGAATAAATTCAACTCGTCTTTTAATTTCTTCATTTAATAGACTTGAGTTTCTTCGACATAGGTAAATCTTCCGTCTTTGGTCCTTTTCTTCGATAAAACTTCAAATAGGCCCATTGACTTCAAATCTTTTGCATCTCTTGGACTATAGACTTTATCTTTTTGTCTTTTTCCTCGATAAAACCCGTGCAATCCCATGTTTTCTCCAATATTTATCCGGTAGGCTCTGAAAACACAACAAACACACAAACCACGCATAATTCCAAACAAATGACATTAAATACGTGTTTTGGTCTTGTTTTAGCAAGAAATAAGTGGTAAAAGGATGGGTGTTTACACACCTATCAAATCCCCTACACTTAACCGTTGCCATGCCCTCATGCAATGCTTAGTGATAAAGCAAATTTACATTTTTCTCATAATTAATCAACCTTGGCCTTATTAACATTCTACTAAACAAAAATTAAAGTACTAAGAGGAATTAAAACTTTAAAGTAAACTAAAGGATAGAAAACCATTTTCATTTTAAAATAGCTACATGGAAATAACTTGCAAAGAGATCAAAGACTTACATTAGGGCTTTGGTGCTGCGAAGATTTATCACCCTCAAGTTTCACGTTCCCCAAACTAAGCTTAAAAACGAGATCATTGTTATTATAAGTTAGCAATTCAAACACTTACACACATGGCTTAATTATATTCTTAAACTCCCTTATTCCTAGGTGTATCTCTTATATTTTATTTTTGTCTTAGAATGATCACGAAGATGTATTTTTGGACTTATTTCGTTAGTTTATTTAGGCTGAAAGCAAAGTAGGACGATTTGATCAATAGTTAGCTAAAGGACAAAATCTCTTAAAACTGCTTCTCGGGATATCAAAAAGTTCATATCTTGGCATAACTTGGTTCACGATTTGAGACCTTCTCGGGCCGATATTTGGCATGTACTTCATACTTCATATCTTCGAGAGACGTTCTTGAGATAATGGTCTTCTCTTCGTTAATAGAGTTTCTTCTCTTGGAGACTTTTAAGGGGTACTCCAACTTTGTTGACCACAACTTCATGATTATTTCTTCAATCTCTAATTGGGATTTTGAGATACAACGATCCGCCTCCTTTTCGGACTTGGATCTATTTATCCTCATACCTTGTTAGGGTCTTTTCGGATAGACTTCTCCATGATCTTTATGGGAGTTGATTGCTTTTCGTCGTGAGTCTTGATCCTTCATATCGATTTCGGGAATAATGCTTTTCACATCACCTTGGATCTTTAGCAATAAAATGGAATCCTCAAGCCTTGTTAGGGCCTTTTCGGACTCGCGAATCTTCGCGCCCCGTTTCATATGTTATGCCTTGGCTATGAACTCTTATCATTACCGAGCAACTTTTAAACGATCTTGGTCTAGAAGCTAAGTAACCTTTCAAATCGTACGACCTTACTTATTGAAGATAAATTATTAGCAAGTGATGGGAGAATAGGCAAATAATTACACCAAGTGAGCTTGTGCAAGAATACCGACTGATAATTGACTCTATCATTTCTCGTCCTCCATAATTTAAAATCTCAAGTAATGAGACTCGTGGATTCGTAGCCTAATAAACCAATTAAGGTCTACATGGTTAAGGATACTAGCTAGAATAAACTCGGATAAGTCTATTCGGGTTGAGTCAAAATAATCGCAACGGGCCTAATATGTCAAAGATTTCAAAACTAGCTACACCATTTTATTGATATCTTTGACTTTATTACGGGATATATACATATGAAAGCAACGATAAAAATTTAAAAATTACGACAAAATGGCCAAAGTTAATTAAAAATTTGAAAAATGTTGAAAAAGATGATTTTCCGGTTAAATAAAGGCATTTTCATAGAAAAGTCCACTTAAAACTTCGATAGAAGTCTCCCCTACACTTAAGATAAACATTGTCCTCAATGTTTAAGCATGTCGGAAAAGTCTCCCCTACACTTATGACATTGTGCACGTTGGTTAAATCAAGCTAAGGAAGAGACGATTAACGTGATCAATTTCAAATGTGAATATGAAGAGAATTGAATCACGATAGTTGAGAGATAGAACCGGTATTACGGATAACATGGGAGCACGGTTCTTCAAAGATTCCAAGAATGCACTTATCCCTGTAATCACATCACCATCCAAATACAAGCAACCTATATAGCTCCCCCTACACTTAAGATGAAAAATGGGAAAGGGGGATAGATACTCGGGTTGCCTCCCGAGGAGCGCTTGTTTTTATTTACCGAGTCGCGAGCCTGACTCGGTCCCGAACTAATTTAAGGGAAACGTGGTGAGGGATGGAATCATCTCTTGAGAGATGTCCTCACCAAAGTACAATTTCAAACGCTGGCCATTGACCTTGAAGTTGGGCCCATTTGGCTGAGAAAGCTCAATGGTGCCATAGGGAAATATATTGGCGATGGTGAATGGACCAGACCAGCGGCTCTTCAACTTGCCTGAGAAGATCTTCAACCGTGAGTTAAAGAGTAAGACTTGATCACCAACGTGGAACTCTCGGTTCTTGATTTTAGCATCGTGGATAATCTTGGTCTTCTCCTTATAGATCAATGAGTTCTCGTAAGCTTGATTCCTCAATTCTTGTAGCTCGTTGAGTTGAATCTTGCGAAAATCACTGGCTTTGTTGATGTCGAAGTTAGCCCACTTCAAGGCCCAATATGCCTTATGTTCCAGCTCGATAGGGAGGTGGAAAGCTTTCCCGTACACAAGACGATAAGGTGTACAACCAATCGGCGTCTTATAGGCGGTACGGAAAGCCCACAGAGCATCATCAAGTTTATCGGCCCACGAGGCACGATGGTCTCCCACAATACGTTCCAAAATTCTCTTCAATCCACGGTTGGATATCTCGGCTTGACCGTTGGTTTGAGGATGATAAGCACTGGAAAGACGGTGATTGACACCATACTTAGCCATGATTCTTGCAAATTGATCGTTGCAAAAATGAGTCCCGCGGTCACTGATAATAGCACGAGGAACACCGAATCGAGCAAACAGTTGTTTCAAGAAATTACAAACCACCCTCGCGTTGTTAGTGGGTAAATCTTTGGCTTCAACCCATTTAGAAACGTAGTCGACAGCGACAAGGATGTATTTGTTGTCTTTAGAAGAAGGGAATGGCCCCATAAAGTCGATGCCCCATACATCAAAGATTTGACATTCTTGAATGAAATTTTGAGGCATCTCATCTTTATGTGTGATCTTGCCTTGTTTTTGGCAAGCATCACAATGTTTAACCATCTCGTGAGCATCACGGTAAATGGTGGGCCAATAGAATCCCGAGTCAAACACTTTTTTGGCGGTGTAGTTGGGACCAAAGTGACCACCGGTGGGTCCTTTGTGGCAAGCCTGGAGAATGTCCAAAGCGGCCGGTCCGTCAACACATCGGCGAATAATCAAGTCAGCGCATTGTTTGAATAGAAAAGGGTCATCCCAAAAGTAAGTCTTAACATCGTGCAAGAACTTCTTCTTTTGTTGGGATGTTAACCCTTGGATGAGAACACCACCCGCTAAGTAGTTTGCAATATCGGCAAACCACGGGGTGTGATAGTAGTAAATTTAGATAACTTGCTTTAGGGAAAACAAGCAACTAAATATGAGCGGTAAGTATCGAGTGACGGTTTAGGAAAACCGTGCACTAATGACCCACAATCACTTAAAAAGAGAGAAAAGATTCGTTTCCCAAGGAGGTATGGTGTTGTGAATTAACTTGTATTTCTTTGAGATTAATATTGAGAAGATGGAATGACGGTTTCTTGGAAATTACACTATGACGTAAAAAACGAAAACGTAAAACCGTAGAAAAATCACTAAAATTAAAAATTATTAAAACCAAAAACAAAATCAAGAAAAAGATTAAAAAGACTAAAACAAGTCTAAAATAATATAAATAAAGACAAAAATCCAATAAAGATATTTTAAAACCTTTTATTAATTAAATAATTAATTTTAAATGCTAATTAAAGCCCTAAAATTAAATTTAACTAATTCAAAAGTCTAAAATATGATTTTATTGAACAATTACTTAACTTATATTATTATAAGACTAAAAAGTAATTTACTAAAAATTAAAACTTATTAAAACTATTTTTAAAACTCTAAAAATGATTAAAAGTAATTAAAAACTAATTAAACTTAAAATAATTATAAAAATAAATCTAAAAGTTATAAAAATAATAGAAATAGTCCCAATTAATGACAAAGAACCTAGGAAAAATGAAAAAGAAAGAAAAAATAAAATTTTGAAAATTAATTAATAAAATAATATTAAAATACTCCAAAAAACATAAAAGTCACTAGTTGCGCCGCAACTAGTGGGGTCTTGCGCCGCAACAAGTGTTGCGAGATCACCAAGGTCAGCAGCACCTTCAGTTGCGCCGCAACAAGTATGACTTGCGGCGCAATTCGTGTTACGGGAAAAACTTTGGCCTGCAGCTCCTTGTGTTGCGCCGCAATCTTCTGTCTTGCGGCGCAATTCGTGTGACGTGTCTGGTTGTTTTGCTGATGTTCAAGCTTCTTCCAAGTATGATACAAGCCAAGAGGACTTGGCAATGAGCTTTGTTTGGAGATATTGTTGGAACAATTGGGGCACCCTTGTGCTCAATGAAGCACAAGGAGTCAATAACACACAAATTAAACACCAAGCACTCAAAGATTAAGCATCAAAATCATGAAAAACCAAGCAATATAGCAATATGCAGATTTTTAACACCCTTTATCCTTAAAAACCTAACAAACTTGTTCAAATCTTGTTCCAAACTAATTAACTACTTACTAATAACCTTAATCAACCCTAAACAAGCAATCTAACACCTTTTAATTATCAAAACAAATCTAGATGTCCTGCTTAAACCTGTTGCCAAACACCCTTTTAAAATCTAAAAACCAACTTTAACAAAGAAAAACCTTACAAACCCTATGCAAACTTGTTCCAATATCTCAAAACATGCATAACAACACTTGAGAACACAAATCCACTATCTATAACACACTTAGTAACAAAATCACATGAGATCATATAAACTAGCACTTTAATGAACTTTTCAAGGAAGAAGATACCTTAGGTTCTTACATCCAAGAACCTAGAGGATGAAAATCCTCCTCCAATCCAACCCGGGTTGGAGCTGAACTAAATCAACAAGCCTTCAACCTATTTGAATCACAAAACAAGAAAACAACAAAATAATATAACAATATATATTTTTTTATGTTTCCTTTTTCTTCTTTCCAAAATACTTTCAAAACCTTTTTAATCTTCTTAAAATGTTTCTATAACACTTAAATCACCAACAAACATGAACCATAAACACCAAAATACCTTTGAGAAGATTTTACCAAAATCTCTCAAAATCTCAAAACCTTAAACAACTTTGAAAATCAAAGTTGCTTAACCAAATAACAAAGTGGAACTCAGAATCAATCTCCTCACAACACACAAACTTTTAAAAACAATAAAAAAGGAATTACACTTGAATATTTCAAAAACCAAACTTTTTATTTCTTTAAAAAGGAATTACATGTGAGAGACTAGAAACTGGAACAAGGGCTTCACACAAGTTGTGAGCTCCTTTTATAGAGTCTATAGAACATCCTAGAAGCATAAAAAACTAAAACCCTAATACATAGAAAATCCCAAATGTGCCCTTGAGTGATTTTGAGTGCATATGAGCTGTCCATTTGATCTTGGCCTTTAAATTTTGCTTTGTGAGCAAGCATATCATCTTGGACGTTCAATTTGCCACGTCACTAGTCTTGGAGGCTAAGGAATGATGTGATTGGTGGATTGGGGAATTGGGGTTTTGGTGCACATGAGTGGGATGCAGGTTTTTAGGAGTGGGATAGGTTTGTGAGTGTGTGAATTAAGTGTGTGAAGGTTTAATTGAGTTTTACCCAAGTAAAAGTGAGGGTAAAATCTGGGGTGGTAAGAAGGTGAATAGTGCTTCTTTTGATCCGAATTTGGGGGTGGAGATGGTGTTAGGCGCATTTTTATTTGAAAGTTCCAGCTTTGGCAACTTTGGTCCTTGGTTTTTGGTTTCTTTGGCTTTTAAAGATTTCCAGCCTTAAAACCTCCTTTCCTTTGTTAATATCTTCCATCAATTGACACTTTTGGCACAAACTTTCTCCAAAATGTTTCCAAGGACTATTCTTGCTATTTTGAGTATTTCAAGGGCTGAACTTGGACAAAGTTGATCTTCAAAGGTCTTCAATGTCTCTTAAACTTCATGAGGGACCATAATTGGCAATTTGAATTTGTTGAGGGACTAAACTTGCCATTTCTTCAAAGTTGAAGGACCTTTTTGCAATTTTGACAAACTTAATGGACCAAACTTGTAATTATGAATATACAAGGGTTTTAAGTGTCATTTCTTCAATAAATGATGATCAATCTTGCTTGTCTTCAAGTCTTCAAGGGTATTTGATGAAAATTCCATGATTAGGGCTCGGTTCTTTGTACGGCTTCGTTTCTCGTGTCCGTTTTTCCTTGTATCTTGTGATCTTTTGTCTTTTTCACGATATCCATACCTAAAACACACAAGTAAACAAACACAAGCATATATATGGTATTTTATGACATTTTTGTGCATTTAAAGCCCGAAAAGAACGATGAGATCATGTATAAATGCCATCTCATCACTCCCCCATACTAAGCCATTGCCGTGCCCTCACGCAATGCTAAGAATAAAGTATCTAAGCATCACCAAAGTTCAATTTTATTAACCTTTATTGAAGAGTAAAAGACTTGCAACATAATACGATGATGTGAAAAGACATAATGTATGATTTTCATCACCAAAAGGTGACTTTTAGGGTCTAAGAATAGAAACAAGTTAATGTCCCTAAGAGTAAATTTCGTCATCCTTGATTGTCATACATTCCATGCTAAGTGCAAAAACAAGATCATTGTTGGTACAAGTCACAATGCTAACACTACTCATACGTCCAAATTGTGTAATACTTTTTCTCCCCGCAATCCTAGTTATTATAAAAGGAAATGGGTTACTAGCATTTTTTATCTATTTGTCATGGATCACAAGTGATTCATATTGACTTATTTGAGTAGTTATTAGTCCGAAAGCAAAGTAGCACGATTTGATCAATAGTTAGCCGAAGGACAAAATCTTTTAAAACGGCTTCTCGTGTATCTCCTTAAGTTCATATCTTGGCATAACTTGTTTCACGATTTGAGACCTTTCTCGGACCGATATTTGGCATGTACTTCATACTTCAAATCTTGGGAAGACGTTCTCGAAATTATGGTCTTCTCTTCATATAATTGGAATTTCTTCACTTGACGTTTTTTGAGAGATTCTTCATATAGGACCACGACTTCATCATTTTTCTTCAATCTTTACTTTGGATTTTGATATACAACGATCCGCCTCCTTTTCGGACTTGGATATATTTATCCTCATACCTTGTTAGGGTCTTTTTGGATAGACTTTCTCCATTCTTTAGGGGAGTAATAGCTTCTCGTCGTGTGTCTCGATCCTTCATATTGATTTTGGAACAATGATACTTCACATCATCTTTGGATCTTTAGCAAAAATAGAGCTCCTCATGCCTTGTTAGGGCCTTTTTGGATGATCGCCAATCTTCGCGTCCCGCTTCAATAAGTTATGCCTTGGCTATGAACTCTATTCAACCCCGAGCAACTTTTAAACGATCTTGCGCTAGAGGCTAAGTAACTTTTCAAACCGTACGACCTTACTTATTGCAATTCCTAATGCATTGATCTTATGGGAAGAAAAAGCCACAATTAAAAACACATGAGTTTTTGAAAGAACACTTTCATGTTCTACGTTTAGCATGATCACTTGTCTAACTCTATCATTTCTCGTTCTTCACTATTTAAAGACCTCTAATTAAAGAGACTCGTGAATACTTAGCCATGCAAGTCAAAATTAAGCCAAATTTGGATTAGCTTTCATTAAGACTATATCAAATCAAAGTTTTGGGTTTTCAAGCCACCTATAGGATCTTGCACTTTCTTGGACTTTTTCAAGTTTAGAGAATGCGTTTTAAAGTTCCCTTGATAAGTGACTTTCTAGAATCAATTATAGGAACTTGCGAAAAGTTCTTGTTCTTAACCCGTATGAATTAAGACTTTTGCGTTTTAAAGCTCCCTATATAAAAGTCTAGCAAAACTTGAATTGAGCGGGTTAAGGAATGTAAATGGCTCCAAATGCCCATCAAGTCAAAAATTAACTCTTATTCTACCCATCGGAAAATATACATTCGTGTCTTAAAAACACTTATGAAAACTACGAAAAATTTTAAAATTTGGCCATTTTTAGCCTTATTAGCAAAACAATACATTGAAAATTGGAAAACGTGAGGGCGTAGCAAAGCAAGTACCTATTCACCCCCCCATACTAAAAGTAAACATTGTCCTCAATGTTTCGAGTCTAAAGGTGGAGCACCCCCATACTAGAGACGAAGAATCGAATGCTTAGGATCTAGCATGGAAAGGGTGATCAACAATATATCTAAAGCCGTTTATTAATTATGCTAAAAGATAATTGTTAGAACAATAAAGGATATGTCATGGATTCGTGAAAAACTTCTTCAAACGAACGATGGAGGCTCACGTAAACGAACACGAGAGTCTTCAATCGTAGACGATGATGATGATCTAGATAACACAATCACAAACAACCACGAGACAACGAGTTGGAAGGGTACAAGTCCCCTTATTAGTGGACATAAAAAGCATAAAGATAAGCATGGGATCTCCCCCACGAGGCACCTCGTTTTTGATTACCGAGTCATGAGCTCGACTCGATCCCCTCAATGCTAATTATCATTGGGGAAGGTGTCTTGGTCGGGGGCAACCATTGAAGGAATCTCCCCACCAAAGTAGTGCTTAAGCCTATGTCCATTCACCTTGAAATTGGGACCATCATTTTGAGCTAGCTCAATGGTCCCATATGGAAACACTTGTGTAATGGTGAATGGACCCGACCAACGAGATTTCAATTTCCCGGAAAATATCTTAAGACGTGAGTTAAAAAGCAACACTTGATCACCAACGTTAAAAACACGGTTGTTAATCTTTGAATCATGAAACTTTTTAGTCTTTTCTTTAAAAATTAATGAATTTTCATAAGCATTATCCCTTAATTCATCCAATTCATTCAATTGTATTTTCCGGTGATCTCCCGCGGTCTTCAAGTCAAAATTAGCATGCTTAAGGGCCCAATATGCCTTATGCTCCAATTCAATGGGCAAATGACAATTCTTCCCATAGACTAACTTATAAGGAGTGCAACCGATAGGTGTCTTATAAGCGGTCCTAAAGGCCCATAAAGCGTCATCGAGTTTGTCGGACCATGAAGCACGGTTTTCTCCAATCGACCTTTCTAAAATCCTCTTCAAAGCTCGGTTCGAAACCTCGACTTGCCCACTCGTTTGCGGGTGATAAGCCGTAGAAAGACGATGTGTAACCCCATATTTCTTTAGAACCTTTTCGAATTGGTCATTACAAAAATGGGTTCCACGATCGCTTATAATAGCACGAGGGGTTCCGAACCGAGAGAATAGTTGCTTCAAAAACTTCACTACCACACGAGCATCATTAGTAGGCAAAGCCTTAGCTTCCACCCACTTAGAAAGGTAGTCCACCGCGACGAGGATATATTTGTTGCCATGAGACGATGGGAACGGCCCCATAAAGTCTATTCCCCATATGTCGAAAATCTCACACACTTGAATTATATTTTGCGGCATTTCATCACGTTGAGACGATTTTCCTTGACGTTGGCACGAATCACACAACTTTACAAGTGCGTGTGCATCACGATAGATAGAAGGCCAAAAGAAACCGGCATCGAACACTTTCTTAGCCGTGAGATTAGCACCGTGGTGACCACCCGTGGGTCCCTCGTGACAAGCTCTAAGGATATTAGAAGCTTCGGTACCAAACACACAACGTCGAACGAGTTGATCCGCACAAATCCGAAAGAGATAAGGGTCGTCCCAAAAATAGAACTTGACGTCACGAAAGAATTTTCGTTTTTGTTGTGTCGTCATACCCTTGATTATGAAATTGCCCGCATGGTAATTTGCAATGTCGGCAAACCATGGGGTGGTGTCTTTAGAATTCACTACACCGAGAGTCTCAAGAGGAAATGTTTCGGTAATTTCCTTGTTCTCGAAAACATCTTTGTGAGGATCTTCTAGACGAGAGAGATGATCGGCCGCTAGATTCTCGGCTCCTTTTTTGTCAAGCACGGTGACATCAAATTCTTGGAGGAGGAGCATCCAACGAAGCAATCTCGGCTTAGCATCTTGCTTAGCTAAGAGATACTTGATAGCCGAATGGTCGGTATACACGATGCTTTTAGTTAAGACGAGATAAGGTCGGAATTTCTCAAAAGCATAGACCACGGCAAGGAATTCCTTTTCCGTTGTGGTGTACTTTAATTGAGCCTCGGTCATCGTCTTACTAGCATAGTGGATAGGATGGAAATGCTTGTCGTAACGTTGCCCTAAGACGGCCCCTATAGCATAATCACTTGCATCGCACATGATTTCAAAGGGTAATTCCCAATTAGGAGCAACAAGAATGGGAGCTTCGGTAAGTTTCCTTTTTAGAGTCTCGAAAGCCTTAACACAATCCTCATTAAAGTTAAAAGGAGCATCCTTCTCGAGAAGGTGTGTCATAGGACGAGAAATCTTCGAAAAGTCCTTGATGAAACGACGATAAAAGCCCGCGTGGCCTAGGAAACTACGAACTCCCTTAACGGTTTTGGGATGAGGTAACTTGGCGATGACGTCTACCTTAGCTTTATCGACCTCAATCCCCGCCTTCGACACCTTATGTCCTAAGACGATTCCTTGTTTACACATGAAATGACATTTCTCCCAATTAAGCACAAGATTGGTTTCTTCACAACGTTTTAACATTTGTTCGAGATTAGATAAACATGACGTGAACGAATTACCAAACACCGAGAAGTCATCCATAAACACTTCCATCGACTTCTCGATCATGTCGTGAAAAATCGCCATCATACACCGTTGAAACGTACCGGGTGCATTGCAAAGTCCAAAAGGCATCCTACGATAAGCGAACGTTCCATAAGGACACGTAAACGTAGTCTTCTCTTGATCACGAGGGTCGATAGGGATTTGAAAATAACCGGAAAAACCATCTAAAAAGCAATAGTATTCATTTCCCGCAAGTCGCTCCAACATTTGATCCATGAAGGGCAAAGGAAAGTGGTCTTTACGAGTGGCGTCATTTAACTTTCGGTAGTCAATACACACCCTCCAACCGGTCACAACACGAGTGGGAATTAACTCGTTGTTTTCATTAGGCACAACGGTCATTCCTCCCTTTTTAGGGACACAATGGATTGGGCTCACCCATGGGCTATCGGATATAGGATAGATCATTCCCGCGTCAAGGAGTTTAAGGACCTCCTTTTTAATGACATCGTGAATTTTGGGATTTACCCTTCTTTGACTTTGAATTGCGGGTTTGTAGTCCTCCTCCATTAAAATCTTGTGAGTACAAAATTTTGGGTCAATACCCTTAATGTCGGATATTTTCCACGCAATTGCCCCTTTGTGAGCCTTAAGAACTTTCAAGAGCTCGGTTTTTTCATCATTAGCAAGACCTTTTGCAATAATAACCGGCAACTTGTCATCACCTTCCAAGAATGCATATTCAAGGTGAGAAGGAAGATCTTTCAATTCAAGGATAGGCGGTTCCTCGATTGAAGATTTAGGTTCAACACTCATAACTCCCATCGGCGGAAGAAATGGTGGAATAGAAATATCATCACTAATCAACACCTCATCTTCATTGTCGATTTCATTTGAAGTGAAATCGCCTCCTTGGAATGGAGTGAGATTTGGTGTGGAATTAGCAATAATCGGATCCAAAATAGTGGGATTGCCACTTGACGAGCTATCGGAAAAACCTAACACTTCTTGTGAAAACTTATCGCAAACCACATCAATGATGTCATTGTGATTGATGGTAGCGATTGCATAAACATGAGAAGGTTTCGAGTTTTGAGTAGCGTTTATAACAAGTTCCTCTTCGTTGAATCTCAAAGTGATAGTTCTCGCATGAACATCGATAAGCGATCTCGAAGTATCTAAAAATGATCGTCCTAAAATTAGAGGAACTTGAGGATCCGCGGGGATGTCGACTACTATAAAATCAACGGGATAGTAGAACTTCCCCACTTTCACGAAAACATCTTCGGCTACCCCACATGCCATGATCGTAGAATGATCGGCCATCTCGATGGACATGTTCGAAGGAATAAGAGCCGGAAGTGAAAGCGATTTCCAAATGGAAAATGGCATCAAATTAATGCTCGCACCAAGATCGGCCAAGGCGAGGCATTCTTTCATCTCTTGTATGTCACAAGGAATGAGAAACTTTCCGGGATCACCAACTTTTTCCGGTATGCGGTTAAGATAAACCGAAGAACAATTAGCAAGCTTTGAAAGCTTTTCCTTATCGCTCATCATACTTTTAAAAGTGGAAGCGAAACGAGGCATGTATAACAACGCGTCGGCTAAACTCACATCAAAATGCATTTGTTGAAACATCTTAATAAAAAGCTCGATTTGTTGTTTGTTACGTTCTTGCATTTTCTCTTTGTTTCGTCTTGAAGGGTAGGGTAAAGGTGGTGTGGGTTGGTCATTAGGCAACGGCCTTGGAAACTCGGGTTCCATAATTGGTATTGGTGTAACCGTAGGTGTGGTATGAGCGGTACTTCGTGGGATTGTAATGTGCTCCTTTTCGACCACCACCTCGGGTTCTTTCTCGATTTCCTTCTCCGTAGAAGTACTTGGACGAGAGATTGGTTCCTTGAAAGTTTTACCACTTCGTGTAGTAATAACCTTCATTTCTCCCTTCGGGTTTGCAATGGTATCACTAGGAAGACCACCCGAAGAAGAGGGCTTACACATGATTGCTTCAAACATCTTAGCCATTCGGTCCTCAAATTTTGATTGCCTAGCATCCGCTTTCAATAACTCTTGCTTAATCTCATGTTGTCCTAATTCCATTTTTTGTTGGTTTTGTTGAAGACGTTGGACATTTCCTTCCATTTTATTAGCATGAGTTTTAAGTTCATTAGCAAGTTCATTTTTAAGCTCGTTTTTCAACTCGGACCTTAAGCTAATCATCTCACGTTGCATATTATCAAATTTAGCATCATTTGCTTTTGCATAATCCAAAAATTCTCCTTGCAAATTTTTCGTGTGAGCATTTTGAAAACCTTGTGTAGTATTTTGAAAATCACGGTTTTGGTTTTGATTAGAGATTTGTCCATTCCCACTTTGATAATTCCCTTTGTTGTAATTGCGTGTGTTGCCTTGGTAATTACCTTGGTTGTTGTTTCGATAATTGTTAACATTTTGATTTGGTGGAGCTTGATTTTGGCGGGAACCTTGGCCGTTTTGGTTGTAAGTTCCCGTTGCTACATAAGCACTCGAAGTGTTACCATCCGCGGTAATGCACTCGGATAAATCATGAGCTCCTCCACACGATAAACAACTCTTAGCAACCGCTTTAACCGAAGCGGAATTGGAAGCTTCTTGAGCCTTCCAATGGGACATTAGATTAGCAAATCTATCAAAAAACCGATTTTCCTCATTAGCTTCATCATGTAAGGCATTAATACCACGAGACGATTGTGATGACGATGACGAACCCATATTGGCAACACTCGGTGTGTTACGAGGGCTATAAACCTTAGATCGATTCTCAATGATTTGTAAAGCCTCATTTGTCGTTTTGCACAAGAAATTACCACCCGCGGCGGCATTCAAATAATCTCGTTCATGATCATTAAGCCCATTATAAAAGGTATCAATTTGATGCAATTCCGAAAAATCATGATGAGGACATTCATGTAACATCTCCTTAAATCGTTCCCATGCCATAGAAAAACTTTCATTGTTACGTTGCACAAATCGTGAAATCTCATTTTTTAAGTGTGTTGTTTTCGATGGTGGAAAAAACTTGTTCACAAACTTAGAAACGAGATCGGCCCATGTCAAAATCGAATTTGGCGGTTCTTTCTCGAGCCAAATTTTTGCGGGTCCATCCAACGAGTATGGAAACAACATCATCTTAATGGCGTCATGCGGAACATCTTTGAATTTGCTAGTGGCGGTGAGACGGTTGAAATTCCTAATGTGGTAATGCGGGTTGTCTTTCTCATGACCTCGAAATTTGTTTGCTTGTAGCATTGACATTAAACCCGTCTTAATCTCGAAATTCTCCGCAAGGATGGCGGGAATAACAATGGCCTCTCCAAAACCCTCGGTGGGTGCTTGTAGCAACTCCATCATAGTACGATTAGCCATTACGACTTCTTGTTCTATAATAGGTTCAACAATTGGAGGTTCTTCAACAATCAACGATCCTTGATTTGTTTGCTTTTGAAGTCGTTTACGAGCTCGTTTTGCTTGATTACGAGTGATCATAAACTTCACGAAGAATGGGAGGTGAGCAAAGAAGATTCTTTTTGGTTGTTTTGTGGATTTTCAATTTTTTTGTGTTTTTGATGATATTTAATTTTTTTGGATTTTGGTGTATCTTCGTAGACAACAATCTACAAAATCTCTCCTCGAATCAAACTCTTGATTAAAGAAGCCTCAAAGGAATGAAAACGATCACGTGGAGTGAACGCCTTCGAATGACTTTAGAACTTTGGTGAAAACCAAATTGTTCACGAGGGTTTAATCACAAAGAAACCAAGCAAATATAGTATACGTATTAATACTTTGGGCGGCAAAACCCTCGATTAGCCTTCAATCTCAAAATACTCACAAGCAAGCGGGGAAACGAGGCGGCGCGAAGCACTTAAGAGCCTTTTTCCTTAGGGTATATTTTATAATACCCGCCTTATACCCACCTTATAGTTCGTATCTTTTAAAATCGAGCTTCTCGAAAGTATTTATCTATTTTTGCCTTTTCTTTTTGTTTGAGATTCGAATACAATGATCGAGTGATGAAATCCCGAATCAAGGTTGTGTTTTCACACTTTTGGAGATATTGTATTTTTATTGTGATACTTAATACAATATATTAATAATATTCACAAAGAAAAACCGAGAAAACCGATAATACGTGTTAAGGGAGTTCCACTTAACACAAATATTATTATGGATAATATCAAAAACAAAATTTTCCAAATTAAGACACGACACACCTCCCCGGCAGCGGCGCCAAAGTGATAGTAGTAAATTTAGATAACTTGCTTTAGGGAAAACAAGCAACTAAATATGAGCGGTAAGTATCGAGTGACGGTTTAGGAAAACCGTGCACTAATGACCCACAATCACTTAAAAAGAGAGAAAAGATTCGTTTCCCAAGGAGGTATGGTGTTGTGAATTAACTTGTATTTCTTTGAGATTAATATTGAGAAGATGGAATGACGGTTTCTTGGAAATTACACTATGACGTAAAAAACGAAAACGTAAAACCGTAGAAAAATCACTAAAATTAAAAATTATTAAAACCAAAAACAAAATCAAGAAAAAGATTAAAAAGACTAAAACAAGTCTAAAATAATATAAATAAAGACAAAAATCCAATAAAGATATTTTAAAACCTTTTATTAATTAAATAATTAATTTTAAATGCTAATTAAAGCCCTAAAATTAAATTTAACTAATTCAAAAGTCTAAAATATGATTTTATTGAACAATTACTTAACTTATATTATTATAAGACTAAAAAGTAATTTACTAAAAATTAAAACTTATTAAAACTATTTTTAAAACTCTAAAAATGATTAAAAGTAATTAAAAACTAATTAAACTTAAAATAATTATAAAAATAAATCTAAAAGTTATAAAAATAATAGAAATAGTCCCAATTAATGACAAAGAACCTAGGAAAAATGAAAAAGAAAGAAAAAATAAAATTTTGAAAATTAATTAATAAAATAATATTAAAATACTCCAAAAAACATAAAAGTCACTAGTTGCGCCGCAACTAGTGGGGTCTTGCGCCGCAACAAGTGTTGCGAGATCACCAAGGTCAGCAGCACCTTCAGTTGCGCCGCAACAAGTATGACTTGCGGCGCAATTCGTGTTACGGGAAAAACTTTGGCCTGCAGCTCCTTGTGTTGCGCCGCAATCTTCTGTCTTGCGGCGCAATTCGTGTGACGTGTCTGGTTGTTTTGCTGATGTTCAAGCTTCTTCCAAGTATGATACAAGCCAAGAGGACTTGGCAATGAGCTTTGTTTGGAGATATTGTTGGAACAATTGGGGCACCCTTGTGCTCAATGAAGCACAAGGAGTCAATAACACACAAATTAAACACCAAGCACTCAAAGATTAAGCATCAAAATCATGAAAAACCAAGCAATATAGCAATATGCAGATTTTTAACACCCTTTATCCTTAAAAACCTAACAAACTTGTTCAAATCTTGTTCCAAACTAATTAACTACTTACTAATAACCTTAATCAACCCTAAACAAGCAATCTAACACCTTTTAATTATCAAAACAAATCTAGATGTCCTGCTTAAACCTGTTGCCAAACACCCTTTTAAAATCTAAAAACCAACTTTAACAAAGAAAAACCTTACAAACCCTATGCAAACTTGTTCCAATATCTCAAAACATGCATAACAACACTTGAGAACACAAATCCACTATCTATAACACACTTAGTAACAAAATCACATGAGATCATATAAACTAGCACTTTAATGAACTTTTCAAGGAAGAAGATACCTTAGGTTCTTACATCCAAGAACCTAGAGGATGAAAATCCTCCTCCAATCTAACCCGGGTTGGAGCTGAACTAAATCAACAAGCCTTCAACCTATTTGAATCACAAAACAAGAAAACAACAAAATAATATAACAATATATATTTTTTTATGTTTCCTTTTTCTTCTTTCCAAAATACTTTCAAAACCTTTTTAATCTTCTTAAAATGTTTCTATAACACTTAAATCACCAACAAACATGAACCATAAACACCAAAATACCTTTGAGAAGATTTTACCAAAATCTCTCAAAATCTCAAAACCTTAAACAACTTTGAAAATCAAAGTTGCTTAACCAAATAACAAAGTGGAACTCAGAATCAATCTCCTCACAACACACAAACTTTTAAAAACAATAAAAAAGGAATTACACTTGAATATTTCAAAAACCAAACTTTTTATTTCTTTAAAAAGGAATTACATGTGAGAGACTAGAAACTGGAACAAGGGCTTCACACAAGTTGTGAGCTCCTTTTATAGAGTCTATAGAACATCCTAGAAGCATAAAAAACTAAAACCCTAATACATAGAAAATCCCAAATGTGCCCTTGAGTGATTTTGAGTGCATATGAGCTGTCCATTTGATCTTGGCCTTTAAATTTTGCTTTGTGAGCAAGCATATCATCTTGGACGTTCAATTTGCCACGTCACTAGTCTTGGAGGCTAAGGAATGATGTGATTGGTGGATTGGGGAATTGGGGTTTTGGTGCACATGAGTGGGATGCAGGTTTTTAGGAGTGGGATAGGTTTGTGAGTGTGTGAATTAAGTGTGTGAAGGTTTAATTGAGTTTTACCCAAGTAAAAGTGAGGGTAAAATCTGGGGTGGTAAGAAGGTGAATAGTGCTTCTTTTGATCCGAATTTGGGGGTGGAGATGGTGTTAGGCGCATTTTTATTTGAAAGTTCCAGCTTTGGCAACTTTGGTCCTTGGTTTTTGGTTTCTTTGGCTTTTAAAGATTTCCAGCCTTAAAACCTCCTTTCCTTTGTTAATATCTTCCATCAATTGACACTTTTGGCACAAACTTTCTCCAAAATGTTTCCAAGGACTATTCTTGCTATTTTGAGTATTTCAAGGGCTGAACTTGGACAAAGTTGATCTTCAAAGGTCTTCAATGTCTCTTAAACTTCATGAGGGACCATAATTGGCAATTTGAATTTGTTGAGGGACTAAACTTGCCATTTCTTCAAAGTTGAAGGACCTTTTTGCAATTTTGACAAACTTAATGGACCAAACTTGTAATTATGAATATACAAGGGTTTTAAGTGTCATTTCTTCAATAAATGATGATCAATCTTGCTTGTCTTCAAGTCTTCAAGGGTATTTGATGAAAATTCCATGATTAGGGCTCGGTTCTTTGTACGGCTTCGTTTCTCGTGTCCGTTTTTCCTTGTATCTTGTGATCTTTTGTCTTTTTCACGATATCCATACCTAAAACACACAAGTAAACAAACACAAGCATATATATGGTATTTTATGACATTTTTGTGCATTTAAAGCCCGAAAAGAACGATGAGATCATGTATAAATGCCATCTCATCAGGGTGCCATCAAGATTGAGAGTTATAGACATTAAGGTCTCAAGGGGGAAAGAATCATTGATTTCTTTGTTCGGATGATCCCCTTGATATGGATCCTCAAGTCTGCTCAGATGATCCGCGGCTAGGTTTTCAGCACCCTTCTTGTCACGAATTTCTATGTTGAATTCTTGAAGGAGTAAAACCCAGCGAAGAAGTCTTGGCTTAGAAGCATGTTTAGTCATCAAGTACTTCAACGCGGAATGGTCCGTGTATACGATTGTGGTGGATAAAACAAGATAGGGGCGGAATTTTTCAAAAGCATAGACAACAGCTAAAAGCTCTTTTTCGGTTGTCGTATAATACAATTGAGCCCCCGTCATTGTTTTGCTAGCATAGTGGATTGGTTGGAAATGTTTGTTGATCCTTTGTCCCAAAACCGCACCAATAGCGAAGTCGCTAGCATCGCACATCAATTCAAAGGGTAGCTCCCAATTAGGGGTAACCAAGACCGGTGCCTTAGTTAGCTTATCCTTAAGAAGATTGAAGGCTTCGATACACTCTTTAGAAAAGATAAAAGGAGTATCTTTTTCCAAGAGGTGGGTCATCGGGCGAGCGATTTTAGAGAAATCCTGAATGAATCGACGATAGAAGCCCGCATGACCCAGAAAACTTCTCACACCCTTCACGGCTGAAGGTGGAGGTAATTTGGCTATGACATCTACTTTAGCACGGTCGACTTCAAGACCGGCATTAGAGATTTTGTGTCCTAGCACAATGCCTTCTTTTACCATGAAATGGCATTTTTCCCAATTTAGAACAAGGCGAGTGTCTTCGCACCGCTTAAGCATACGTTCCAAATTGGCAAGGCAAGAAGAGATGGAATCCCCGAAGACCGAGAAATCATCCATGAACACTTCCATGGTGTGCTCAACCATGTCATGGAAGATAGCCAACATGCACCTTTGGAAAGTCCCGGGGGCATTGCATAAGCCAAAAGGCATTCTTTTATAAGCAAAGGTGCCATAGGGACAAGTGAATGTTGTCTTCTCTTGATCTTGGGGATCGATGGGTATTTGGAAATAACCCGAGAAACCATCAAGAAAGCAGTAATATTCATTACCCGCTAAACGTTCAAGCATTTGGTCCATAAAAGGTAGAGGGAAATGATCCTTTCTCGTGGCATCATTGAGTTTGCGGTAGTCTATACAAACTCTCCACCCACTAACGAGACGTGTAGGAATCAACTTGTTGTTCGCATTGGGCACAATGGTAATTCCGCCTTTCTTAGGCACACAATGGACTGGACTAACCCATGGTGAATCCGAATAACTGACTTTTAATAACTGACTTTTGGTTGGTTAATAAAAGGTTTTTGCTTGCAAGATCTCTCTTTGCGTTGCTCGTACCCAATTGGTATATGTCGTTGTTTCGTTCTCGGAATCTTCTCGAATTGATCACGGTCAAAAGTGGAATAGTTGTAATTGGTGACTAAAAAGGGGGAGCTTTGGTCTAAATCTACTAAAATGATAAGGGCAAGTAATAATAAAATTAAACTAGAAACAATAACTGAAAATAAATCCAGAATTTAAATGAAACAGTAAGTAAATACCTTTATGAAGAATAAAACTGGAAGTCTCTATTCGGAATGTCTGCTCTTACTCAGAATAATAACCTTACTTGGAGAAAGTACTCTAATGCTGAATAATTAGCCTATGCGGAATGTTGGTTCTTACTCGGAATAATCAAGACCATGCGGAACTTTGTGCTATGCGGAATGATTATGCGGAATATTTTTGCCTACGCGGAATATAACGACTATGCTGAATAACAAAACTACTCGGAATCTTTGGAGAGATAACCCTATGCGGAATGTTTTGGGAAGATCTCTATGCGGAATAATTGTGAAAGAAACCTTATGCAGATTAATTGTAAAAATAAAGCTATGCAGAATGTATTTTGAAAAGAACCCTATGCGGAATAATATAACATTCCGAGTAATCAACAAAGTCAAAGAACGTTCTATGCGGAATAACTTGAATTTACGAATTACAAAAGAAATAAATCACTACTCGGAATAAATGGTTATTCCGAATAACCAAGATAATTTTAAACCTACTCGGAATAATTGATATTCCGAGTAACCAAAAAAAGGGTATAACCTTGACCTGGAATAATGAGGATTCCGAATCAACAGTTAAATCAAAACCCCTATTCGGAATGTTTCTGGACAAATACAGTAACACTTATACGAAGAACAGGGGATAGCAAAAGCTCGAATTTGACACTAAAATCTACCAAGTTTTCAATCAAAACTAAAACCAATTTCAACACTAATCATTTACCTAAAGTAATTATCGATCCAAAACAACAAAAACATAAAACCCACTTACTTTTTATAATCAAACCAATAAAATAAAACTTAAGCACTTATGAATCAAAAAGAGATGAAGAACAAGATGATGGAAAGATTAAAAGGAGACTTGTATTAATGATTTAGGATTCAAAAATAAAGTGAAAAGATTAAACTTACAAGATTGGAAGAAATTAAACAAAGATGAAAACCACTCCTTAAGGGAGATGGTTTCTTCCTAAGAACTCGGAAAGAAAAATAACAGAAAAAGAACTAGTGGAGTCTTGAATGGGAGTAGTATTTATAGGCTTCTCCGTTGGTTGGTGAGTGGGCTTTCTTCCTTTCTTTTTGTCTTCTCGTCTTTTCAGAAAAGTTGACGTTTTCGATTTCGATTCGGGATTTGTCGACGAATAAATTCAACTCGTCTTTTAATTTCTTCATTTAATAGACTTGAGTTTCTTCGACATAGGTAAATCTTCCGTCTTTGGTCCTTTTCTTCGATAAATCTTCAAATAGGCCCATTGACTTCAAATCTTTTGCATCTCTTGGACTATAGACTTTATCTTTTTGTCTTCTTCCTCGATAAAACCCGTGCAATCCCATGTTTTCTCCAATATTTATCCGGTTGGCTCTGAAAACACAACAAACACACAAACCACGCATAATTCCAAACAAATGACATTAAATACGCGTTTTGGTCTTGTTTTAGCAGGAAATAAGTGGTAAAAGGATGGGTGTTTACACACCTATCAGAAACAGAGGAGTCTATCCGGACTTCTTACCCTCATTTCATATTCTGAATTCGGGTATGTTCTTCTTTTCCAGTTTACTTTATCTATAATTCGGGGACGAATTATTCTTTTCAGGGGGGAAGAGTTGTAAAACCCGCATGCTTTTACCATGCATATTACCTTAGGTTCGTACGTACTAGTTAAAAACTTTCCTAATATAGCATGATTATGATTACGTATTAGGAGTTTATGTATTACGTACGTGTTAGAACACGATAAGTATTTTATATGAACGATCACGTAATAATTATTTAAAAATAATTAATCACGAACATACGATCACGAGATCACGAGCGTAATTAAAACACGAGTTATTATTAATTACGTATATATATTTAATACGATCGTAATTAAATATATAAGTGTAGGATATTTACGTAACGAGAACTTTTAAAACACGAACATAATTAAACGTAAACGTGTACGAAATTACAAGACACGAAACGAGGTACGGGACCCCCACAAGGGAGTCCCTACCCGCGGCCAAACAAGAACAATGGGCCAAGCCCATTGTTAATTTTTACTTAAGGGGGGGTTAATTAATTTTCACTACTCAAATTAGTTTTACAGAAGAATTTCAAGAAAACCTAGAAACCCTTCCTCCTTCTCCTTTGTGTGCCGCCACCTACAAACCACCATAAGGGGGTGAGTTTGATCTTGGATCTTGGTATTTTAGTGTTTGTTCGTGTTTGTTCTTCACCCTTTTGATCCACGAATACGGTAAAACCTTTTTACTTGTTTTTCTTTTAATTAATTAAGAACACATGATGTTTTTCATAAAAACACATTAATTAAACCTAGATCTAGCATGTTTTGGTCATTAATTAATCAAAGGGGTGGATCTAAGGGGTGTTTGTTTTGGGCCGCAGGTAAAACCGACCCCAAGGGGGGCTCGGTTTGTTTTTAGCCGACCACCACCAAGACCTTTTTGGTCTTGGTTGGTGCGTGTGGGTCCCACGGCAGCAAGGGGGTACCCCAATTTGGTTCGGGGTACGGTGTTTGTTCATATCCGGTGCATGTTTTTAAGCTTAGATCCGGATCATGATTATGTTAGTTGTTATGTTATAAACTTATGTTAAGAATTAAATTAATAAGATGTAATTAATTTAATAACATGACTTAGGTTAACTAATTATTAATAAACATGAATTATTTTAACCTAAGTATTTTTATTATAAAGACTTATAATTAATTAATTATTTTAAAAACCATGGATATAATTAATTAATTAAACATGACTTAGGTTATATTATTAGTATTTAATAATACAGATTTTAACCTAAGTATTTAATATATTTAATTAAAAACATGTCATAATTTAATTAAATATTATAACCTATACTTTAATTAAATTACATGAAATAATTATTAAACTATATAATATATCATATGACTTAGAAAATAATCATGAAAACACTTAGGCTTATTTACTTAGCTTATTTAACCAGCTTATTTCTAATTATGGAAACTTTCTATTTTTAGAAACTTAATTAAATAAGGCAGCTATTTTATTTATGGAAACCAGCTATTTTTAGAAACTTATTTATTTAAGGCAGCTAATCTATTTATGGAAACTTATTTAATTAAGGCAGCTAATCCATTTATGGGAACTTTCTATTTTTAGAAACTTATCTATTTTAAGCAGTAAATCTAATTTTGGAAACTTTCTAGTTTTGGAAACTTTCTATTTTTGGAAACTTTCTATTTTTGGTAACTTTCTATTTTTGGAAACTTTCTATTTTTGGAAACTTTCTATTTTTTGAAACTTTTTATTTAAGGAAACCTGCTATTTTTGGAAAGTTACTTAATATTACACAGTAAGTATAATAACACATGAAATATCAGAAATACTTAATCAGATTGATCAGAATATAAGATTTAACACAGTTTAAGGCTTAAAACAGTGTAAATAGTAAGAACACATAAAATAAGCGAAGACATGATATAAAACCAGCTCTGTATGTAGTAAGCAGATACTTATTTCATGTACGTATTTATATAGCGTTAGTGATTCAGAAGTAGGATTCTCGCAGTTCTTCGTTCTCGTTCACTGGACATAAGGTACGGATTCCTGTCCTTTCAGTATGGACATTCTTTCCTTATTAGGATTTCCCGTATGCAGCCAATTGTTTTCCCGTAGTATAAGTATGAGTTTGATTGCTTATGTTTAAATATGATTACCTATAGCCATATACATGCATGACCAGTTTCACCTAGTTATGGAGGTACCATAACCATAACATTAGAGGCACTGATGTTATGACTTCACCACGGCGGAGTGATTGCTCGTGGGGTCCCTTCAGCTTTTGGCCATTTATTTATATTTATCATGTGGGGCGTATGGGTGCATCCTAGTTACACGTTTTTATTCAGGATTACATGGTGAATGTGGTGTGTGCCTTGCATCCTTCACAAGGAGCTGATCCCCCTACCCATAAAACCAGTATATTAAATTAGAGGCAGCCCCTCTAATTTGCATGATGAGGTCACCCCTCCAATTATTCATGCACGGTGGATTTTCATGACCTATATTGGCTAAATGGTAAAATATGACAAACAGTTTTTATAAGATAAATATAAGACTTTCAAACTATTAAACCAGTTTTATTAAGACTTAACCAGGTTACTCAGGACATAGTTTCTTCCGTTGTTATTATGTTATATGCTTATCCTATTCATGCTTTATTGTACATCCGTGCACTGAGCGTATTGCTCAGCCGTTTTCCTTTTCTATGTTCCCAAAACGGCAGGTACTCAGGGACGCTCGTAGACACTAAGAGTACGTGCATATGGACTGGAAGCTGTCTAGCCTTCTTTACATTATGCCTTTCTTTTCTTTATGATACTTATGCTTTGGACATTGTTTCGTCCTTTTCCTTACTATACTATGTTTGTGTGTGATGAGATTTACTTTTGGACTACCGATGTTTGATTCCGGTATTTTCCTTTTTATGGTCAAGTAATGTTTTAGACATTTTACCTTGAATGCTTTGATGATACGCCATAATTACTGTGATATTTCCATTTCCAAAATGGGGTGTTACATTTTCTCTCGAAGAAGTTGCGAAAAGAATTGATTGTGTTTTGGCTAAATAAATTATTTGCAAAACCTAGATCACGATGAATCATTCACATAAAGGTGTGTTTAATTGTCAAATTTACACTGACTTCCATATTTTGTTTCACTGAAAAGAGAAGGAAAGATTTTGGAAGATGGTTTATTGAATAACCTATATATGATTGAATCTATATATCTAAACTCATTCCTTCTAATCATCTTGCCCGCCAAGTATTTGTTGAAAAGGAAATCATACTTTTTTCTTTGGTCCTTTAGATTGTAGGAAAGTGTTTGATGTAATGCCTCATTGTTGAATTAGTTTAGGTTATATTGATAGTCCCAAACCCATATGGTTACTCTCTTGTGGATGATATTGGTCATATGTAATAGACATATAGTAGAGAGTAGAGACATAAGGAAACACAGATTCTTTGGGATGTGAGTTAAGAAAGCAAGAATTCCTTTCTACTCTTTTTGTTTTGTAAAAGCATATTAGTGACGGATTTTATAAAAAAAACTGCATAAGAGAATAAACTTTGTTAATACTTCTTATAGAGTTTTTGAGTGTAATTAGTGACAATGTGCCCACGAGGTCATGTCACTGCATTGTATATGTAAAGCTAATATCCAACCTAACTATATTTCCATAAAAACTAACAATGTGTACTTGACACTTTGGTGGTTCTGCGCGCGCATGTTAATGCTAATTACATTATTTAGAAGAAACCAATCTTTGAGTTAGAATAAAGGTGAGTTGTCTTCTTTTCGTGCTAAAAATGGGATTGAATAAGGCATGTTCAGGCTAGGTATAAATAAATATTTTTTTTGTTCTTGTGCCATTCTTATATAATTAAATCAAGATAATAAAGTAATACGTGGCAATTTAAAAGTATGACACATCAGCTTTTTCAGACATGTCAACTTCTCCGTTAAATTTTCTCCCCTTCTTTATATGCAAAAAAAACTAATTAAGGCTAAAAAGAAACCACCCACGTTCCATTAGCCAACACATAAATGTTCATGCTTCAAATCCTCCGCCTCTCTTCTTTCTTTATTCAGTACACGATCTGAAACTCAAATCAGTTTACTATATGAAATTGTTAAATATTTTGATCTACTGAATCTTAGGAATGTAGGTAACTTTTAAGATTTACGGTTTTGGGTTTTTCAATTTTGATTGGGTAATTTTCATCTCCTTTTTAATCCATATCTTTTATATGCTATATTTACCTAATTGTCAATTCTTTATAGGAACACTAGGTCTCTACCCGTCCGATGGACGGTTTTCTTAATATCTTCTTAATCATAAAAGCGTGTTTAAGATTCAATATATACTAATTATTAGAGAACATTTGCGGTGAGTAATTATGCGCCAAAGGTTATAAAGGCATGTTTCAAACGATTTGTTCGATTACTATTTTTTTCTTCATTCAAATTATCAAAATCGTTTGCGAGATAAATGCGACGCATGAATATTTTTTATTTGTTAAAATTATATCTTAAATGTGAAAATAAAATAGAGTATACCATCACAAAATTGCGTCGGTTGAAGTACGCATTTTGAATGCAATGCGACTCATCTTTTTTCATAGTGTGAACGTCTTAAATATGTTTGTAGAAAAAAAACTCGTCTTAGTAACCTACTAACACTTATAATATCAGTATAAGACACGATACATGGCGACTAACTTGTACCTCACAAGTCAGTTGGTTAATTCAAAAACATAAAAATGATCAAGAATGTCATTTAATATTTACAAAAAGAAAGGCAAAAGACGTAAAAAAAGATTGGCAGAAATAACTTAATTGGCAATTGTACTACCTCCACATCCAACATGTATGGCCTCAAGCATCACCAGCTTCAAATCTTTTGACAATACAAAAAGGATGGTGCATTTAGCTTTGACGTAAAATAAGTATTAAGATAAGCTATAACGTTTGAAGCAATTTTAATAAATAGTCAAATATTGCATCCATCAAATGAAGACTTCATACATACACACTTTTAACCTTTTCAACCATCACAATCTGCTAAAAGATAGGGTTTCTCTCAAAAATGAGATCCCACGATGACTTGTTGAGAGGTTTATTAAGATGACGAAACATTACACAAAAATCTTTTGAAGCATAATTTCTAGTTTTTGATCCATGTCCACGTGAGTGACATAAACAATGTGGTATAAGCTATTCATATTTTCGTTCAATCAATCCAATCGGCCATTCTTCGGATGTTCACAAAGACGACACATCGGGTGATGGCCAAAGTCTAGCAAATATCACAGGAGTGTCTCGAGCTTCCATCCTTCTTTTTCGACGTTAACATAAAACGGCTTGATACCTTCAAGGGTTAGTTCATCACGCTTCGCAAGAATTCTTACATGTTTGTTTTATGAACTTCCTAGTGATCTCGAGATCCTCCGGAGGCATAGTTTCTAAGAACACTCCAACTTGAACCTTTGATGGCAACACTTGGAAGATATCGTAGATCTAAAAGAGTGTTCTTATTGTTAGAAATCATATACTTCCCATCTCAACATGTATCCAATTAATTTAAGTAGCATACTATAAATATACTGTTTAGACGTAACTTAGCTACACAAACTTGTAATCTTAATATTCAAAGAAACATGATCAGAATCATGTTATATGTTACTAAAAAATTAGAACCAACAATTACTAAAGCAGAGCCAAACACTTATGTAAAATCTTAATATCATCATAATATATACAGAGTATCAAAAGCATAGAGTAGTATAAAAGCATATAGCAAAAGCAGTATAACATCAAAAGAATATAGTAGTATCAAAAGCATATAGTAGTAAAAGCAATATATTAAAACAAAGGGCAAAGGAAACACCTGGTCCTTGAAACCTCTTAAAAGCATTTCATAAGCCTCATCCAACACAAACATCTTAATGTAATCAGAACGAAGAGACTGCCTTCGGAGCATGTCAAAGACACGACCAGGAGTACCACCAACAACATGAACACCAGTTGAGAGGATACATTGGTCTCCTAGCATGTACCTTCACACAAAGGTAGTCACCAAGTGCTCGCATAACCTTCTCAATCTACTACGCAAGCTCACGAGCACGAGGCAGAACCAATGCTTGGCACTCTACTACACTGTATTCGCGTTGTTTAAGGATACCTAAGCAAAAAGTAGCAGTATTTCTAGTTCCGGATTGAGCTTGTTAGATAACATCAAGACCCTCGGTGAAGCGAACGATACCCCTTTGTTAAATTGCATATGGCTTCTCAAAATCTGCAATCAAAAGAGAAATGTCATGTCCACACAATTTAATCACATAAGTTGAAACGTATAACTATATTAGATATAAAACTCACCATAAGCATAGATGCCTCTCGAAAGGTTTTCTTGTAGATCCATATCATCAAAACTACCATAAACCTCGTTATAAGATGTAGAAAGTCGCGTTCATCGGTTGACAGCCTGCAGCAGCAACATAACCATTGCTTGTTAGTAAATAAATAAGAATATCTTAAGGTAGCCACTACATGATATATAATCACACTGAAATCTCATTCATTTTCGAGTCAAACTAAAGAGTATCAAACTGGAAACTTTTAGTACGACCGCCATGGCTGAAAAATGAAACAGCTAAGATTAATCTCAATATATATGCATATCTCATACTACAACAATTAGAGACATATAAACATGTATCTATAACAATACGCATGTATCTTAACGGAGAGCAAACAAACAATCATCCTCAAACATTTATTTGTTTCTCTTCCCAAATGTATAATAAAAAAATCTATAGTAAACAGCTAATCAAATTTTTAACCAAAACTTGCTTGGCCTACCAAACAGAAAAAAAATAATTTTACATCTAGAATCTTATACAACCATTCAAGTTATTTAAATCAGGTATGCAATCACTTAATAATACCTCCTTGTTAACAAAAAAAACACTTCACATCTAGAATTTATACAACCATTTTTAGTTTGAACTACAAACCACTTATTTAGTGGCTCACTAAATGGATTAATAAAAATTGTAATTACTATGTGATTGTGTCAAAACCATTTAAGTTGAGATTTCCTACCAAGAAAAATGTAACTTACTTATATATCTATTCTTCCACTTGTTCGTGCTTCAACTTGTTTTCTGGAAGCAACCATGTTTCACTAAACATAGTTTTATAGAAATTACATGGGACATAATTCAATCTATAAAATGAGCCAATAAGAAATGCACCCAAAGCTACAATTGAGTCTGTCACTTCAACAAACACTTCATGTTCATCTTATTATAGCGTAATTCCGTTAACAAATTAAATGTAAAAAACGAATGTATAATATAACCTATTAACTGTAGTAAATAAATAAAATTACCTGGTATTGTGAAATATGTTGCTAAGAACTAATGAATTGATGTTTGAAGTGTTATTCATAGACGGTTTTGAACTACTATTGAAACTGCCAATTACAGTTGCGTATCATGTGTGATCCAAAAACGGTTTTGAAGTGATTGAAACTTTCAATTTTAGTTTTAGGATAATGGTGAGATTTTACTTGAAAACTAACAGCCGAGATATGCAAGGAGAATGAGACACGTCATTTTTCTGTATACGTGTTATTTCTAATGTTTTGCCACGTATTAGGTTTTCAATTTTGATTAGGTAATTTTCATCTCCTTTAATCCATATCTTTTATCTGCTATATTTACCTAATTGTCAATCGTTTATAGGACCAGTAGGTCTCTACCCGTCCAATAGACGGTTTTCTTAATACCTTCTTAATTATAAAAGTGTGTTTAAGATTCAATATATACTAACTATTAGAGAACATTCGCGGTGAGTAATTATGCGCCAAAGGTTATAAAGGCATGTTTCAAACGATTTGTTCGATTACTATTTTTTTCTTCATTCAAATTATCAAAAATCGTTTGCGAGATAAATGTGACGCATGAATATTTTTTATTTGTTAAAATTATATCTTAAATGTGAAAATCAAATAGAGTATACCATCACTAAATTGCGTCCGTTGAAGTACGCATTTTGAATGCAATGCGACTCATCTTTTTTCATAGTGTCAACGTCTTAAATATGTTTGTAGAAAAAAAACTCGTCTTAGTAACCTACTAACACTTATAATATCAATATAAGACACGATATATGGCGACTAAGTTGTACCTCACAAGTCACGTGGTTAATTCAAAAACAGAAAAATGATCAAGAATGTCATTTAATATTTACAAAAAGAAAGGGAAAAGACATAAACAAACAAAAAAGATTGGCAGAAATAACTTAATTGGCAATTGTACTACCTCCACATCCAACATGTATGGCCTCAAGCATCACTAGCTTCAAATCTTTTGACTATAAAAAAAGGATGGTGCATTTAACTTTGACGTAAAATAAGTATTAAGATAAGTTATAACGTTTCAAGCAATTTTAATAAATAGTCAAATATTGCATCCATCAAATGAAGACTTCATACATACACACTTTTAACCTTTTCAACCATCATAATCTGATAAAAGATAGGGTTTCTCTCAAAAATGAGATCCCATGATGACTTGTTGACAGGTTTATTAAGATGACGAAACATTACACAAAAATCTTTTGAGGCATAATTTCTAGTTTTTGGTCCATGTCCCCATGATAATAGAAACAATGTGGTATCAGCTTCTCATCTATTCGTTCAACCAATCCAGTCGGCCATTCTTCAGATGTTCACAAAGATGACACATTGGGTGATGGCTAAAGTCTAGCAAAGATCACAGGAGTGTCTCGAGCTTCCATTCTTCTTTTTCGACGTTAACATAAAACGGCTTGATACCTTGAAGGGTTAGTTCATCGCGCTTCGCAAGAATTCTTACATGTTTGTTTTATGAACTTCCTAGTGATCTCGGGATCCTCCGGAGGCATAGTTGCTAAGAACACTCCAACTTGAACCTTTGATGGCAACAGTTGGAAGATATCGTGTAGTAACCCGAACTTTAAAATCAACATTTAGACCGAGTTCTAATACTAATTCTATTATTCGGATCAATATTTATTAATTGACTTTTAGTTGTCATGTTCGTTCGATTAATAATATTGAATTCTTGACTAACCAACAAGGTTTGGGCTTTAACATATAAAAAAAACGTGTCATTTATTCTCTATCAAAAATTCTATGTCCGTCATCGACCGTGAACATTTTGTTATGACATAGAAATAATTTCTATTGTCGTCATTTTAGTTTCTCGTTTTACGAGCATTTTTCGTAATTAATGATAAACCATTAAGCGTCGTTCATTTATATAACGTGATAACGTTTAATAAATGATAAGTCCTCATTTATTTATAAAAATATCAAATATTCCGAATGTCGATGTTTTTATTTTATATGAAGCATTTATTTCTCGTGTTTTACATGTACCTTTCAAATTGCGTAACTTTAAAAATATTGGGCATTAATAATACCCGCTTTAACAAATTATAAAGAAAAGTTTAATAATAAACTTCCTCTAACTTTACACGGCACTATGAAGATCATGTGTCTTCTTGTGTTATATTGGTTAAAGATAGAAGGACAGATGGCGCATCAATTTTGCATGCATCTACTAAGCAAAAACTAGTAACTCCACCTCATAATCCTACTTTCATTTTTTATCAAACAAAAACAAATACTCCCATTCCAGGGTCTTGTGATTGACGTGAACCATCAACACTATCTATCATCTTCAATAAATTTTACCAAGTTAGTTTGATTATTGGTTGAAGGCTAAGACTTGTAGTCTTATTCTTATTTAGCTCCTTTTAAAACAAGGGTTATGAAAGGAGATCACTTGAGGATAAATAAAGATAATCACTTGTATGTCTCAATAAGACTTGGTAAATTTATATATGGGGAATTGGAATGGTGGTTTTTGGAAGCAAAGATGGATTGATTGTATTTGATGTTGTAAATTCATCTATCCATTGTAAGGATCATTTGATTATTTTTTTTGTAATCTTTGATTTATATATTATTTTTATCAACATGTATTTATCATTCCTTTACTGATTATAAACTATGTAATAGTTCATTAGTGGTTTGGACAATATATGTATGTATTTGAATCAAGAAAACAAGTCGGAAGACAAGCTCTAGAATTGAGAAGTGATGGTTGAAAATTAGAACAGTACCTAAAATGTATTACGGGAGAAACTCAATAGGTTTTGAGGTTGGTTGAAAGTCATGGGTTGATAGTTCTATATTTTGTTGTGATTTGGCCGGGTCGCTTGTCTTGTGACGATACCCGATGAATTAGATATGATCGAAACGATAAAAAGTGCCGAATCTGAACATGCTGAATAAACGGACCAAAAACTCCAAATATTTGTATACTGACCTCTATATATGTAAAACTAAAAGTTGTAGCTAAATATATGTAGAACACACACAAATCGGATAGTTTTCTACGGATAAACGGTTTGAAAATGATGACTAAAACGGTGAAAATGAGTTCGGCTGCCAAAAACAGCCAACTCTCCTAAATGATATAAGGGGTAAGTGAGCTATGATAAATATAAATTAGGGGCAATTGAACTTATAATTAGTAAACTACATAAGTTAATTATAATTTTGGTAAAATAACTCATGTAGATTATTTATGGTTTAAGAGAAACGATCTAATCTACTAGGGATGTCGGAAAATTGTAAGAATTAGACTATATTAAATTAACGTTTAACGTCACGATTTTTATAAAAACTGAAGCGGTATGACCCACTTATCAGGAATTGGAGACCCGTTTACATACTGATAATTAGAATACCCGAGACCCAGCCAACGTGAAATATTAAGTGGACATTGTTTGGAGACGTTTTAGGACCCGAAAAGCATATAAAGTGGATTTGGGCCACAAAAGCCCAACATACACTTATAATGGCTATTGAGTCATTATTGGACTTGAGATTCATAATAAGTTTGATATTGATTTTGAAATGGACTTAACTCACATGAATATGTAATGGGCCACTAATGAACTTTAATGGGTTTAATTGTCAAAATAGGAAAATATATGGTAAATTGTTATCAAAAGTCTTATGAAAAGTTTTATAAAACTTATACAATGTCCAAACTTACTAAAGTGAACTATTTACATATATTTATGACTTATGTATAGTCTCGATCCTAAGACGCGTCTCGTCATTATAGGTCTCGTTCGGTCATGTATCGACCGTTGGGCATCTTGCTCTCGATCAACGAGCAATTGGTATCTCGTGAAGTCGTGTATCGACTATTGGACGTTTGTTCCTTGATCTACGTGTAATAGCTATATCAGGTGGGTTCATAGCCTCGCTTTTACTGCTTTATACGTATTTATAAACCCGCGAGGGGGAATACATGCTCTTGGTATAAAATTATTTGATGTTTATATATATGGTTTTCAAAGAATACATATTTATGAATAAACATGTGGTTTGCTATATGCGTTGAACGAATACATGTTGTTGTAAATGAATGTAAGATGGCTGATTAAATGCTTTTAAAAAATGAACATAAGTGTTGATTGTATTGATTGTGAACCGCTATTTGCTAAGTGCTGTATTGCCAAAATTTGAAAGTCCCTAAAACCCATGAACCGTTAACTACCCTTGATGGGTAGGCGCTGGTACAGACGGATGGATCCATCAGGGATGGCCCCCACCTGGGCAGGTCGCACCTGTGGGTTGGAGGCTCAGCCAGATGTGTTGTATTAGAAGTAAGGGGGTATTCGGCAAAAATACCTGACTAGGGCATTATTATACTTAAGGCTTCGGTGTCATGGCTTAGTAGAATAGCGTGGACTTTGGGTATTGCATGTGTTGCACTATCGACAGTGGATGAGATTCTTGTGTTCAAAAGCTTTACGGTTTATAACCCATTATTGTTTATTTAAAAACCTATGAATTCACTCAACCGTTGTGTTGACATTTTAGCATGTATTCTCAGATGTATAGGTTTAAGAGAAGCTGGAGCATGGAGTCGCGTAGGACAAAGTAAAGGCAAAACGAACAATTCCATTCGATACATTTGACAAATCATTACTTTTATTAAAGTTTGAAGTAGTTGTTGGGACCTCTTTTTATTGAACTCTGATTTTATCGAATGGTTTATTTTATAAAACGTCTCTTTTGAGGTCGTTTTCTATGACTATGTGTGATGTGCTATGAAGTAACACCCAATGTTGATATTCCGCTGCCTTGTGAAATGAAGGGTGTTACATATCGTAGATCTAAAAGAGTGTTCTTACTGTTAGAAATCATATACTTCCCATGTCAACATGTATCCAACTAATTTAAGTAGCAGACTATAAATATAATGTTTAAACATAACTTAGCTACACAAACTAGTAATCTTAATATTCAAAGAAACATGATCAGAATCATTTTATATGTTACTAAAAAGTTAGTACCAACAATTACTAATGCAGAGCCAAACACCTATGTAGAATCTTAATATCATCATAACATATACAGAGTATCAAAAGCATATAGTAGTATAAAAGCATATAGTAAAAGCAGTATAGTATCAAAAGCATATAGTAGTATCAAAGCATATAGTAGTAAAAGCAGTATATTAAAACAAAGGGTAAAGGAAACACATGGTCCTTGAAACCTCTTAAAAGCATTTCATAAGCCTCATCCAACACAAACATCTTGATGTAATCAGAACGAAGAGACTGTCTTCAGAGCATGTCAAAGACACAACCAGGAATACCACCAACAACATGAACACTAGTTGAGAGGATACACTGGTCTCTTAGCATGTACCTTCACACCAAGGTAGTCGCCAAGTGCTCGCATAACCTTCTCAATCTGCTGCGCAAGCTCACGAGCAAGAGCCAGAACCAATGCTTGGCACTCTACTACACAGTATTCGCGTTGTTAAAGGATACCTAAGCAAAAAGTAGTAGTCTTTCCAGTTTCTGATTGCTCTTGTTAGATAAAATCAAGACCCTCGGTGAAGCGAATGATACCCCTTTGTTAAATTTCATATCGCTTCTCAAAACCTGCAATCAAAAGAGAAATGTCATGTCCACACAATTTAATCACATAAGTTGAAACATATAACTATATAAGATATAAAACTCACCATAAGCATAGATGCCTCTCGAAAAGTTTTCTTGTAGATCCATATCATCATAACTATCATAAACCTTGTTATAAGATGTAGAAAGTCGCGTTCATCGATTGACAGCCTGCAACAGCAACATAAGCATTGCTTGTTAGTAAATAAATATGAATATCTTAAGGTAGCCACTACATGATATATAATAACACTGACAACTTATTCATTTTCGAGTAAAACTGAAAACTATCAAACTGGGAACTTTTTAGTACGGCCGCCATGATTGAAAAATGCAACAGCGAAGATTAATCTCAGTATCTATGCATATCTCATACTAAAACAATTACAGACATAAAAACATGTATCTATAACAATACGCATGTATCTTAACGAAGAGCAAAGAAACAATCATCCTCAGACATGTATTTGTTACTCTTCCAAAAAGTATAATAAAAAAATCCATAGTAAACAGCTAATCAAATTTTCAACCAAAAATTGCTTGGTCTACCAAACAGAAAAAAAATACTTTTACATCTAGAATCTTATACAACCGTTCAAGTTATTTAAATCAGGTATGCAATCACTTAATAAAACCTCCTCGTTAACAAAAAAACACTTCACATCTAGAATTTATACAACCATTTTATGTTTGAACTACAAACCACTTATTTAGTGGCTCACTAAATGAATTAATAAAAATTGTAATTACTATATGATTGTGTCAAACCCATTCAAGTTGAGATTTCCTGCCAAGAAAAGTGTAACTTATTTATATATCTATTCTTCCACTTGTTCGTGCTTCAACTTGTTTTTTAGAAGCAACCATCATTCACTAAACATAGTTTTATAGAAATTACATGGGACATAATTCAATCTATAAAATGAGCCAATCAGATATGCACCCAAAGCTACAATTGAGTCTGTCACTTCAACAAACACTCCATGTTCATCTTATTATAGCTTAATTCTGTTAACAAATTAAATGTAAAAAACGAATGCGATAATATAACCTATTAACTATAGTAAATACATAAAACTACCTGGTTTTGTGAAAGATGTTGC
The DNA here is from genome assembly GCA_025667525.1 of Glebionis coronaria. Lineage (NCBI taxonomy): Eukaryota > Viridiplantae > Streptophyta > Magnoliopsida > Asterales > Asteraceae > Glebionis > Glebionis coronaria. Next base: position 166,568,890 of record CM046879.1, read on the forward strand.
TAAGAACTAATAAATTGATGTTTGAAGTTTTATTCATAGACGGTTTTGAACTACTATTGAAACTGCCAATTACAGTTACGTATCAAGTGTGATCCAAAAACGGTTTTGAAGTGATTGAAACTTTCAATTTCAGTTTTAGGATAATTGGGAGATTTGACTTGAAAACTAACAGCCGAGATATGCAAGGAGAATGAGACACGACATTTTTCTGTGTACGTGTTATGTCTAATGTTTTGTCACGTATTGGGTTTTTCAGTTTTGATTAGGTAATTTTCATCTCCTTTTTAATCCATATGTTTTATCTGCTATATTTACCTAATTGTCAATTGTTTATTGGACCACTAGGTCTTTACCCGTCTGATCGATGGTTTTCTTAATACCTTCTTAATCACAAAACCGTGTTTAAGATTCAATATATACTAATTATTAGAGAAGATTTACGGTGACTAATTATGCGCCAAAGGTTATAAAGGCATGTTTCAAACGATTTGTTCTATTACTGTTTTTTCTTCATTCAAATTATCAAAATCGTTTGCGAGATAAATGTGACGCATGAATAATTTTTATTTTTTAAAAATTATATCTTAAATGTGAAAATCAAATAGAGTATACCATCACTAAATTGTGTCCGTTGAAGTACACATGTTGAATGCAATGCGACTCATCTTTTTTCATAGTGTCAACATCTTAAATGTTTGTAGAAAAAAAAACACTCGTCTTAGTAAGCTACTAACACTTATAATATCGTCATAAGACACGATACATGGCGACTAAGTTGTACCTCACAAGTCACATGGTTAATTCAAAAACAGAAAAATGATCAAGAATGTCATTTAATATTTACAAAAAGAAAGGGAAAAGACGTAAACAAAAAAAAGATTGGTAGAAATAACTTAATTGGCAATTGTACTACCTCCACATCCAACATGTATGGCCTCAAGCATCATGATAGATGTGAAAACACCCATCCTTTTACCACTTAACTATAATAATAACCAAGACAAAACGTGTACTTAATGTCGTAAAAGTCAGAATTATGCGTGGTTTGTGTTTTTGTTGTGATTTAGGACCAAAATGTTAAAAGGAAAGAAAACACGGGTTTTCACGGGCTTTTATCGAAGAAAAAAGACAAAAAACGAAGTTAAAAGATCAAGAGTGCAAAAAGAACGGAAGTCCAAAGCCTATTCTGAACATTTATCGAAGAAATAGTCTAAAGACGGAAGTTTTATGAAGTCGAAGAACCAAATCTAATAAAAGAAGAAAATTAGAAAACGAGTTCAATTCATATCGACAAATTCCGAGACAACGTCAAGAAAGACGAAGAATTTAAATCGAGTCGAGACGAGAAGAAAGAAAGAAGAAAACAACACTCCTTCCATTTCCTCCTATAAATACTGTAGAAACTAGAAGGGGAGGTTGAATAGTTTCTTATAATTTACTTGTTAAAATATGGTTTCCAAAAATCCTTTTTCAAAAACTTAGGCTTGAGGAAATATGTGAAATCTTCTTATGCACAATATGAACAATGATAGTGTAGCTAAACTAATACTAACAAAAATATATCAACAAAGAATAAAGAATGATAGTGTAACTAATCTAGTTCTAACACATGTATATGCATAAAGAATAAAGAATGTAAAGAGTTAAGGGTAAAGAAAGATCAAACCGAACACCAAGGATTTATAGTGGTTCGGCAACGAAGCTCACTCCTCGTTCCTACTCCACTCCTCGAGTACTCCTTACTCGAGAGTTCACTACACAACAAGCTCCTTATGGTGTAGAAAACCGTACACGTCGCTTAACCAATTTCCAACTCTAAGCTAAAAGTCGAGCCCTAATCATAGCTAGGACCAATCTACACAACTATACTTAGTACATACATAACTTCCAAATAGACACAACTACTTGGATCTTCACAACTATGACACAACTACAAGTGTATAAAATTAGATCTTCAATGGATCTTTGGTGGTGGACTCAACACTTCACTAGGATAGTGTTCTTCTCTTTGCACTTGGAGAGGAAGGGATGGAAGAACAAGATTCACTTCTTAAACAAGTAATAATAAAACAAATGATCAAAGATTTGAGTGATTAAAGAAGGGGTTTGAATCTGGAAATAAATGTGCAAAAGAGGTGAGGTGAAAAGTTGAGAATGGTCCACTATTTATAGGACAAAGGAGCCAACGGCTATATCTGCCCGCGGTACCTTATCATAGCCCGCGGTACCTTATCGATAAGGTACCGCCTAGGTGCTAAGGTACCGCCGGACTAGAGTCCGCTCCTTTTTGTCCTTTAGTGGTGGAGGTCTTATCTGGGTATAAAAAATATCCTGAAAGGATATTCTTAACCAAATAAGAATATGCCATTTTCAAATTTCAAATAATTAATTTAATAAAACATTTTCTTAAAAATAAAGTTTAATAAAAAACTTGTCACATTTAATAAAAAGTGAGTTTTAAGAAAAGATTAAATCACTTGATCACTTGATTAAGGTTAGTACTTGTTTATCCATACCTTAAGTGAAAATGGGTAAAATGAAAAATACTTGAACTCAAGAATTCGTTTTTCATTGTTTTCGTAAATGCTTGTTTTTACATATTGTCGTAATCAAAACTAAGCGAGACCGAAAAATGCAAGTAACGTTTTTAGTCATTATTGCATTAACAATCTCCCCCTTTTTGATTCCGACAATACATAAACTCAATCACACAAAAACAAGATTTTCGAAGACGAGTTTATTCATTTCTCCCCCTTTGTCGAAGCAAAAAGGTTGCATAAGCCGGTGTTGAAGAAACAGACTTTACAAAGACTCCCCCTTGGTGCTTACTCCCCCTAGCTTGGGGCACCGAGGAATCGAGATATGGTGACAAGCTACATAGAAGGGTTAGCACAACCAACAATATATAGCAATAGGTCACAAAAAAAATTAAAAGAGAAGAAAACACAAAGACAAAGATCCAAGATAGGTTACTAAAAGAACATCATACAAAGAAGTATGGAAAAAGAAACAAGCCAAAAGCATAAATCTAATCCTAGTTATTCTAGAATTCTGAGATTTGCTTGAATTTGGTGTCTTGTGGATAAGCAATCAATGCTTATATGAAAGACAAGGTAATAGCGGAGGGTGGTGGTGGTGGTGGCTTGTTGGAGATCTCATAATCAAAGTGAAGAGGAGGCTTGATTAAGAGACTCTTGATGTAGCTCAACTCCTCATAGATGTGTGCCATAGCAAGATGTTGATATTAACAACAATGAAAATATGTTCCATGGTGCATGACATTATCATGAGAAGGAGGAAGAACACTAAAGGGTGGTGGTGGAAGAAGAGAAGTTCCACAATCAACATTCTTGGTAGGAGAAATGTGATTAAGAGTGTTCTTGGGTGGGTTTGGATTGAAAGCAATTGGAGAAAATGGAGGAGATTCAAGGCTTTCATTGGGAGAATAAGACATTTTGGATGTGAAGTAATGCAAAATGCTTATGGTTTAAATAGGGAAGGCTTAGGGTATTTTTGGGGTGGTCAAAGGGTTTGAAACAAAGATTCTCAAAAATGTTGGAGCAAATATGGAGTTTCAGACAAAAAACCGAAAAATGAAGGCCACTGTAGGCGGTTCCTTATCTAGGGTGGCGGTACCTTATCAATAAGGTACCGCGGTTCACATATGGAACCGCCTGCAGAAGCAGGGTTTGGTGTTTGGAGGAAGATTTTTCAGCAAATCTTATTTTTCTAGTCTAACTTATCATAGGGATATGCTTAAAAGCAAAGATAGACAAAGAAAACATATACAAACTTACCAAATAGAGATTTGACCAAAATACAACGATTAAAAAATCAATGTAGGAGGTGTGTAAGACAAGACCTTAAGTAATGACACAATGATCCTCCATGATTCAATCTTGTTCTTCCTATGTTTGAGAGAATCATACATATGAATTATGTAAGCTCTAGATTAATAGCGAGAATCTATGAAAAAATCATTTTTAGATTGAATTAACAATGTCAAACGAATTTCTCAATCATTTTCGAACCAGACTTTGAGAGTTTTGAAAAGGAGAGGAGAAGATTTTTCAAGGACTCAAAGTGGTAAAAGAAAACGCACAAAAAGAAAAGAATTTAAGGAAGATGTTCCATTAATCCTAGACCTAGACGCAAGTAATTAAAAGGTTCCCTCTTAAGTGGCTTAGTGAAGATATCGGCTAAGTTGTCCTCGGAGGGAACCTTTTCAATAGTAATGTTCCCCTTTTGAACATTATCCCTAAGGAAATGGTGTCTAATTTCTATGTGTTTGGTTCGTGAATGTTGCACGGGATTCTTGCTTAGGTCTATAGCGCCTTTATTATCGCATATGATGGGAACATCATCAAGAGAAATCCCGTAATCACAAGCGCTTGCTTCATCCATAGAGCTTGTTGGCATGCTTTTCCGGCACTCACATACTCGGCTTCCGTGGTGGATATCGCAAGAGCGGTTTGTTTCTTGGAGAACCAAGAAGTTAAACAACAACCCATGAAGGTACAAACTCCACTAGTGCTTTTTCGTTCCACATAGTCTCCCGCATGATCCGAGTCCGCGTAGACAATGGTTTCTACGCCGGTCCCTTTAGGATACCATAATCCTAAATGTATAGTGCCTTTAATGTATCGGAAGATACGCTTAACCGCTTCAAGGTGAGAGGTTTTGGGAGCCTCTTGGAAGCGAGCACAAAGGCAAACACTAAACCTGATATCCGGTCGACTTGCCGTTAGGTATAACAAACTACCAATCATACCTCTATATTTGGTGTTGTCTACCGACTCACAATCATCATCTACGGGGAGCTAGTATCCGAGGCCATAGGGATCTTCATTGGTCTAGATTCTTCTAATCCAAATTTCTTTAGCATTTCTTTAGCGTACTTAGATTGACTAAAGAAAATACCATCGTCCATTTGTTTAATTTGGAGTCCTAAAAAGAAGTTAAGTTCTCCCATCATACTCATTTCAAACTCATCATGCATGATTTTGGCAAAGTCATCACACAATTCTTGACAAGTTGAGCCAAATATAATGTCATCAACATATATTTGTACGATTATGAGGTGAGGACCTTTCTTCTTTGTAAAGAGTGTATTGTCTACCATTCCTATGGTATACTCATGTTTAACAAGAAACGCTTTAAGTCTATCATACCAAGCTTTGGGTGCTTGTTTGAGTCCATAAAGTGCTTTCTTAAGCTTGTAAACATGGTCCGGTTTCTCAAAATCAATGAAGCCGGGAGGTTGAGCCACATATACCTCCTCATTGATCAAACCGTTAAGAAATGCACTCTTTACATCCATTTGTTGAAGCTTAATATCTAAGGCACAAGCGTAGGCTAAAAGGATTCTAATAGATTCTAATCTAGTTACCGGTGCATATGTCTCGTCATAATCAATCCCTTCTTGTTGATTATAGCCTTGAGCTACAAGTATAGCCTTGTTACGAGACACAACACCATTCTCATCTAGCTTATTCCTAAATACCCATTTGGTTCCTATAATGGCGAACTTCTAGGTGGAGGAACAAGTTCCCAAACATCATTGGCAACGTATTGATTCAATTCTTCTTGCATCGCAATGACCCAACTCTCATCCGTCAAAGCTTCTTTAACATTCTTTGGTTCAATCAAGGAGACAAAACAAAAGAAGTTTCTTTGGTTTTGGACTTGAGATCTTAGGGTCCTTTGATTTAAGTCACCAATGACATTATTGAGAGTATGATCCCTAGACTCCTTAATGTTTACTTCCTTTTCAACACTAAGGTCTTCAACTCCTATTTTTCTAACCTCTTTGGCTTTAACTACTTATAATTCATCCAAGTCATCATCAACCAATGGTGGTGTCTTGGGTGAAGGAGGGGTTTCATCAAAGGTTACGTTGAGTGATTCTTCAATAACCCCCGAGGTTCTATTTAGGACTATGTAGGCTTTACTAGTTTGGAAATAACCTAAAAGGATACCTTCGTAAGACTTTGGGTCAAACTTGGTAAGGTAGTCTTTGGTGTTGAGGATAAAGCACTTGCTTCCAAACACCCTAAAGTATTCTAATGAGGGTTTCTTACCTTTAAGAATCTCATAGGGGGTCTTTCCTAGGAAAGGTCGAATAAGAATTCGGTTGAGATGTAAGTCGATGTGTCCACGGCATTGCACCAAAACTTTTGAGGCAAAGATTGCTCATTTAACATCGTCCTACTCATCTCTTGGAGAGTCCTATTCTTCCTTTCAACTACCCCATTTGATTGTGGAGTGCGAGGAGCCGAGAAGTTATGGGTAATACCATGAGCTTCACAAAAGGCACCAAATTGCACTTCATTATCAAATTCCCTACCATGATCCGTCCTAATAGAAACAATTGGACATCCTAGTTGATTTTGAATTCTTCGACTACAGATTTTGAAGTGATCGAAAGCTTCATTCTTAGATGCCAAAAATCTAGTCCAAGTGAATCTAGAATAGTCATCAACTATAACTAGGGTATAAAGGTTACCTCCATAACTCCGTATGGCGGAAGGTCCAAAGAGATCCATATGTAGGAGCTCTAAGCACCGAGAGGTCAAATCCAAATTCTTGGCTTTGTGACTTGAGTGAACTTGCTTTCCAACTTTGCAAGCATCACAAAAGTGACTATCAAACTTAATCTTAGGGAGGTGTCTTACCAACTCCTTAGAGACTAAAGATTTAATTAAACGCATATTAGCGTGACCATCTATAGTCGCAAGACATATGTTGTCTTTTGACTTCTTATTAACCTTCATGACATAAAGCCCATGCTTTCTAACACCTTTTCCAATGACTTTTCCATCTTTTACGATTTCACTGTCATGTTCCGAAAAGATGACCTTACACTTATTATCACAAATTTGACCTATATTTAAAAGGTTAAAACCTAAGTTATCTACGTTCTCAATATTTTCAATGGTCATGGAGTCAAGAGAAACCGTACCTTTGCCAATGATATTACCACGTAGACTACTATCGAATGTGACGTTACCTCCATCATATGCTTTGTAATGCGAGAACAAACTTCGATCACCCGTCATGTGTTTAGAACATCCACTATCCTTAATCCACTCATGGGGCTCCAAATCAATTCCCAAGCATATCTAGGTAACAACACACAAGATCAAACATTTGGTCCCCAATATCTCATGGGTCCAAAATTGTTAGTTCCAAACATCCCTTGCATTTGGTTGGGATGCATGAATGAGGAGGGGATTCCCCATGGAGAACAAAATGGAGGAGGGTAGTAATTCATGTAACCATTTTTGTTGTTCATTACTTCTCCTAGGTGTGTTTGATGTAGGTTTAGAGTTATTATTATTCCTTCCAGGTGTTGGAGTTTTACTTCTAGGTCGTGTGTTGTTTTGATTATCTCTTGTAGGCGTTGTCGTTTTACTTCTAGGCTTAGACTCATTCCGTACTATAGGTGGAGTAGAGGATAGTCTAGATAAACTTCTATTTCCCATGAGAGGTTTACTTAAAGGCTTGTAGAACTTACCAATAGCATTGTCGTCAAGTATGGGTAATTGTACCTTTTTAACAGTAAGATGCTTTAGTTTTTCATTTAACTAAGATTTTTCAGAAAGTTCAGAATTTTCACAAAATTCAACTTCTGGCCGCGGTACCTTATCTATGGCGGCGGTTCCATAGTGATAAGGAACCGCGCCATACAATTTGGAACCGCGTCCAGTGGGAATTTTTTGTGAAAACTTGACTTGTTTTGGGTCACTAGTTGAGGCTTCATTTGAGTTAAAACCTAGACCAATTCTTTCCTTAGAATGAACTTGTTTGTTTAACATATCATCAAGAGCACTAGTACCTTTCATGAACTTTTCCAATTTAATGGAGGTGCTCTTGAGATCTTCATTCTCTAATCTAAGTTTCTCACAACTTAAGCAACCTAAATCAACCTCTTTGTTTTTCTCAAGTTTAGCCAATTTCTCCCTAAGTTCATTGATCTCATTTTCAAGCTTAGTTTTGGTTGATTTTAAGGTTTTATTCTTTTCTATGAATTTAAGACTAAGTTTGTGTAAGCTATCATATTTACCTTCAAATTCAATATCATATAAAGTGGAACTATCATTGCTATAATATTCGGTTTCGGAATGTACCTCTTTAGAAGTGTGAGCCATAAGACATTTCTCCTCTTTGGGGTTGTCATCATCATCTTCACCGCTATCGCTCCAAGCGCCACAAACGAATGCCGTGTGGTTCTTATCACGAGCGGGCTTTGGACAATCACCAATGAAGTGATTTGGATCACAACATCTAAAGCAATTCCTATCACCTTTTTCGTTCTTGACAAAACGATTCTTTGACAATGGTTTCTTGTCATAGTTGGGTTGCCTAACGTGTTGACCTCGTCCCTTGAAGAACTTCTTGAAATCTCTCACCACCAATGCATACTCCTCGTCATCGCTTTCCGAGGAACTATCATGGTCACTTTGTGCCTTCTGGGCTTTAAGTGCAAGATATTTCCTTTCACTCTTTGTTTTCACTAATTCCGAGTCCTTCAAAATTATCATCTCATGAACCCTCAAGTTTCCTATGAGTTCATCGAGTGATAAAGTTGAGAGATCTTTCGACTCTTCAATCGCCATGACTTTTGCTCTCCACTTTGGATGTAAGGCCCTTAGAAACTTCCTAACATTGTTCTTGCTAGAAAAACCTTCATCAAGTGCTTTTAGACTAGTAATAATGGTGTTAAACCTAGCAAATTCACTATCAATAGTTTCATCTTCTAAGATGACAAATTTTTTATATTGTTGGACAAGAAGATCGATTTTACTTTCTTTGACTTGGCTATTACCTTGGTGGGTTACTAAAAGAGTGTTCCAAATATCTTTAGCGATTTCACACATAAAAACTCTTTCATACTCCTTCTTAGGCAAAGCATTATAAATCACCATTTTAGCCTCATTATTTTTTGAACGTTTCTTTTTAGTATCGTCATTAGCTTTGTCAAAAGTGAACAATTCTTTTATTTTAGAAACATCATTAAATTGAAAGGGTAAAAAATCATCATTCGTAATAACATGCCAAAGATCTAAATCTTTTGATTTCACATAAGTTTCAAATCGATTTTTCCAATAAATAAAACTATCGGTTTCAAAAAGTGGTGGTCTTTGCATAGATTGCCCTTCTAGGTACTTGTTGGAATCCATAGATCGATTCAAGTTTTAAAATACAATATACTTTAAAAATTCTTGAGCAACCCGCTCTGATACCAATTGTAGAAACTAGAAAGGGGGGGGGGGGTTGAATAGTTTCTTATAATTTACTTGTTAAAATATGGTTTCCAAAAATCCTTTCTCAAAAACTTAGGCTTGAGGAAATATGTGAAATCTTCTTATGCACAATATGAACAATGATAGTGTAGCTAAACTAATACTAACAAAAATATATCAACAAAGAATAAAGAATGATAGTGTAACTAATCTAGTACTAACACATGTATATGCATAAAGAATAAAGAATGCAAAGAGTTAAGGGTAAAGAAAGATCCAACCAAACACCAAGGGTTTATAGTGGTTCGGCAACGAAGCTCACTCCTCGTTCCTACTCCACTCCTCGAGTACTCCTTACTCGAGAGTTCACTACACAACAAGCTCCTTATGGTGGAGAAAACCGTACACGTCGCTTAACTAATTTCCGACTATAAGCTAAAAGTCGAGCCCTAATCGTAGCTAGGACCAATCTACACAACTATACTTAGTACATACACAACTTCCAAATAGACACAACTACTTGGATCTTCACAACTATGACACAACTACAAGTGTATAAAATTAGATCTTCAATGGATCTTTGGTGGTGGACTCAACACTTCACTAGGATAGTGTTCTTCTCTTTGCACTTGGAGAGGAAGGGATGGAAGAACAAGATTCACTTCTTAAACAAGTAATAATCAAACAAATGATCAAAGATTTGAGTGATTAAAGAAGGGGTTTGAATCTGGAAATAAATGTGCAAAAGAGGTGAGGTGAAAAGCTGAGAATGGTCCACTATTTATAGGACAAAGGAGCCAACGGCTATATCTGCCCGCGGTACCTTATCATAGCCCGCGGTACCTTATCGATAAGGTACCGCCTAGGTGCTAAGGTACTGCCGGACTAGACTCCGCTCCTTTTTGTCCTTTAGTGGTGGAAGTCTTATTTGGGTATAAAAAATATCCTGAAAGGATATTCTTAACCAAATAAGAATATGCCATTTTCAAATTTCAAATAATTAATTTAATAAAACATTTTCTTAAAAATAAAGTTTAATAAAAAAACTTGTCACATTTAATAAAAAGTGAGTTTTAAGAAAAGATCAAATCACTTGATCACTTGATTAAGGTTAGTACTTGTTTATCCATACCTTAAGTGAAAATGAGTAAAATGAAAAATACTTGAACTCAAGAATTCGTTTTTCGTTGTTTTCGTAAATGCTTGTTTTTACATATTGTCGTAATCAAAACTAAGCGAGACCGAAAAATGCAAGTAACGTTTTTAGTCATTATTGCATTAACAAATACCTCCTAATATGTCATTAGGAGGTAGTAGTTAATTTTTAGATAGATTTAATTTCAATTTTTAGGAGTAGAATAAATTTACTTTCTCTCTCTAGATTTAATTTCATGTTTTTCAAGCTTTTACATTAATCTTGTATTTTGAATCTTGTTCATCTTTAATCCAAGCTTTTTAGATAATCATTCTCATTCTACATTTCTTATTATTAATCTATTGTCTTGATTTAGAAAATCATGTTGATTGCTTAATCCTTATGTTCTTGTTTGATTGATGTGTTTATTGATTATGCCTATTGCTTTTAATGTGTTTGATTTTTATAGCTTATTGTGTTTGATGCTTATTGTTTGATTTTACTTATTTTGGATTAAGTGTTTTTATTAGTTTATTTTATAAAAAGTTGATTTTAGATTTTTAGATTAATTAGTGTTTTTCAAGTTTTTAATTTGTGGCTTAATTAGTTTTCCTTAAAACTGGTTTAGTTTAAGTTTTGGTTAATTGCTTATTTGGTTTTAGCTTATGCGTAGCTTATTTCCTTGTTTTTAGATTAAGCTGTTACTGTTATCTGTTTTAAATACATTTTCGGAAAAGGGTTTTTCTATTCCGAAAAACACCCCTTTATCCGAAATTAGTTTATCTGAAGTTTTTGCTTATTCCGAAATTATTAAGTTTTATCCGAATTAATCAATTTTTCCGAAAATAAGTATTTATCTGAATATCTTCTTTATTCCGAAAATTAATGATTATTCCGAAAAAAGTGTGTCTTTCCGAATTAAGGTGTTTTATCCGAAAATGTTAGCTTTATCCGAAGAATTCATTTTTCCGAAAATAGCTCTCTTTTCCGAAGATTTTGGTTATTCCGAAATAGGTGGATTTTTCCGAACTTAGGATGTTTTTCCGAAGATTATTGTTCTTTCCGAAAATATTATTTTTTCCGAATATCTTTATTATTCCGAATTTCTTGTTTATTCCGAAAATGTTTCATTTATCCGAATATACTTTCTTTTTCTGAAATAGTTAAGTTTACTGTTTTAGGTTTTATTTTTATCAATGTTTTTTAGCTTTTGTCCTTTAATTTTTATAGTCTAAATTTTTAGTTTAATATTTTCAAGCTTTCAATTTTATTTTATTTTAGTTAGATACTCAACGACATTTATATTTTACTTTTAGTTTCAAAATAGATAATCATTTTCTTTTCCTTTCACCAAAAACAACTGAGTCGCACTTTTAACTGTAATCAATTCGATAAGACCGATTCAACGAACAAATTTTATACTTAGCAAAAGCTTTGTATTAAATGGCGCCGCTGCCGGCTCTTTTCGTGAAGATTAACGGTTTTTTGTGAGAGACGCGTTGGATTTTGGGATCCGTTCACTCTTGAACGTTATTTTTCTTGCTCAAAAATTTTCAAAAATCCATAAAAATTAAGAAATTTCAGAAAATCCAAAAACATTAAAAAAATCATAAAAAGCATTTCTTTTTCAAAGATTTTGCACCAAAAATATTTTCTTTTCACGTTAACTTTATTTCTTCTATTTCTTTGCTATTGTTTTTCTTTTGTAGGTGTATGCGTACTCGTTCACGCAAAAGGATGTCCATTCAAGCCGCTATTATTGATCCTCCTGTTGTAGAGCCTCCCGTTGTCAACACAATGGAGAACCGTCCAATGATGAGCTCTTGCAATCACACATCGAAGGCAACGATGATGCGATTGTGGTGCCGGCTATTGACGCCAACAACTTCGAGCTCAAGTCCGGTTTCATTCAAATGGTTTCCGCAACACCTTTCTTCAGTCCCACTCATGATGATCCACACGATCACATCAAAAGGTTCGTACACTTATCAAATACTGTTAAATACAATGGGGTTTCACAAGAGGCAATTCGTTTGCTCCTCTTTCCTTTCTCCCTCGAGGGACAAGCCCGGACTTGGCTTGATAAGGAACCACCCCAGAGTATTGTCACATGGACGGACCTTGAGACCAAGTTTATCATTTACTTTTTCCCACCCTCACGTACTACCGCATTGTGGAATGACATTATCAACTTTGAACAAAATTACGGTGATACATTTAGTGAATCTTGGGATCGTTTTACGGAACTTTTAAGAAAGTGTCCACAACACGGTTTTGAAAAGGTACATCAAATTAATACTTTTTATAATAGATTAACTTTGAGTGACCAAGATTCACTAAATAGTGCTTCGGGGGGTAATATTTTGTCAAAACTATGAATGAGGATTGGGCAATTATTGAGAACAAAGCCAAAGTCCAAACCAAGAGTGTTAGGGCTACTATGGCTAGTGCCAGTGAGAATGAGACAGCTAATCAACTTAAGGAACTTACCTCTACAATAAAACAACTTGTTTTAAGATATAACCCTCCTAATTAACATGCCCATGCTCTTAATATATCTTATGAAACTTGTGGTGGGCCACACTCTTATGCTAATTGTGATAAAGCTTATGATCAATATCACGGGGAACTATATGCTTACAACAACACCGAGAGAGTTCATTTCAAGCCTAATGTTGATGTTAATCACTGGTCTTACAACTCGACAAATTATTTGGCTCCACCCGGTTTTCAACAAAGACCTCACCCACCCACCCATAACAACCAAGGGCCACCAAGAGAAAATGTTCAACAAAACGAAAATGTGAGGGGCTACAATGGAAACCAAGGAAATTATCAAATACAAAACCAAGGCTTTCAAAACCAAGGTTTCAATCCTCAAGGTTTTCAACCATATAACCAATACCCAAACCAAGGTTTTCAACAACAAGGGTTCAATTTACCTCATCCGCACATGGACTTGATTCTACAAAAATTAACCGATCATGAGAAAACCATGAAGGAAATGCAAGAGTCCACGGATTGGAAATTCGTTCAAATGTTTCAAACCCTTCGTCCACAAGGTGCTCTTCCTTCTACAACCGAAACAACCCCTAGAGCTAATGTGAGTTCTATTACTACACGTAGTGGAGCAACTTTAGTAGGACCATCTATCCCTTCCCCAGTTACTCCATCTACACCTCCTCCACCCCCATTTATCCCTCCTACTTCCACGCCTAGTACTAGTTCTCTATTACCGTCTCCACCTATTGTAACACCCCACTTGGATAAATGGACCGTTACGTGTATTTATGGCGTGTCATCAAAGCATAAGGTAAATGTCCTAAAACATTAACTGACCATAAAGGAAATACCGGAATCAAACATCGGCAATCCAAACATAAGCCTAAAACATGAAAAAATAAAATACTGAATGAAAGAACTAAACAATGTCCAAAAAAAGCATAATAATGTAAGAAATGCATAATGTAAGAAGTCTGGATAGCTTCCATCCAAATGCACATGCTCTCAGAATCCTAAGAGTATCCTGGTGTACCTGCCGTTAGAACATGAAAGGAACTACGGCTGAGCATAACGCTCAGTGAACGGATATAAAGCATGATAAGAATATACTGAATGAAACAGGCGATAGAATACTGAAGCTGTAAGACTGATATGTAACATGTGGTAGAACTCTGCATAAAATCTGAGAAACCTGGTTCATATATACTGATACTGAAATATAACTATTAACTCTGAAAACATGCATTTACTGTATTTTATTTGCCAGAGCTTATATAGGTCACGTGCTGTAACAACCGTGCATGAATAACTGGAGGGGTGACCTCGTCATGCTGTAGAGGGGTGACCTCTAAATAACTGTGCTGGGTGGAGGGATCAGCTCCAATGTGAAGGATGTAGAGCACACACCACATTCACCCTGATAACTTGTAACACATATAAGCCTAGGATGCATCCATACGCCCCACTAAAAATACTGATAAAATGGCCAAGCTGAGCTGAGTGGGACGATGCAGGATATCACTCTCCTGCATGTGAGTCACGACACCGGTGCCTCTAGTGCCGTGGTTACGGTACCTCCGTAACTAGTACATAAACTGGTCGTGCTTGTATATAATGCTCAGGCAATTTATTTAGTTATTAACATGATTACTGATAAGCTTAAACATATACTGGGGAAAACATTTGGCTGCAGACGGGAAATCCTAATCATGCATAGGAAAGGAAATCCTTACTGAAAGGACGGGAAATCCGTACCTCGTGTCCAATAATGAAATAAGGATGAAAGCTGGAAGATCTACTCCGACTTCACGGTTACTACATAAATAAGGGACGTGAAATAAGTTGTCTGATTACTGTTCCCTGTTTATTATTGTTCTTAATTCATTTTGTTTGTTCTCGTATTAATTTACTGTTTGCGTATAAACCGATTAATCTGATTGTCTGACGTACTTCTGATAAATCTGACTGTTCTTTAGTTATTTACTGTATAACGTATATTATGTATTTCTGATTCCTGTATGTTATACTGTATTCTGATCATTGTAATACTGATATTAGTAACCTGCTAAAAATGGCAAGTTTTCTAAATTAGAAAGTTTTTTCCAAAATAAAACGTTTCCAAAATTGTTTCTATAAGAATTAATTCATTACATAAAACCAAGTATTTTAATTTAATAACTATTTAATTCATTTTAATTAATTTTTCTAATTAAATAAATGAAACATTTAAAACTTGATTAATCTAAGATATAAACTTATTTGCCATTAAAAAATGGTTTAAATTCTTAGTTAAATAAGCCCATTGTTTTCTTCTTTTAACCGAGCACCCGAAGCCCGCATCAAAACCTTCCCGAGACACTCATGTCTCGGGTTAGGTCAAAATCGAGCCCCACCACAGCCAAGGCTGTGTCCCCTGCTGTCGTCACCAAACAGTAGCCACCGGCTTCAGCCGGCAGCCACTGCTGCCCTGGTGGTTCCCACTGGTAGCCCAGTGGTTCCCACTGGTAGCCTAGTGGTTCCCACTGGTAGCCCAGTGGTTCCCACTGGTAGCCCAACGGTTCCCCTGCCACAAGCTTGGTTCCCACCGTCTGGTCACACACCCACTGTTACATCCAAACACCCCCTTAACTGCCCTGTTTGTTTTTTTTTCTGCTGTGAACGAACCAAACACCCCTGGTCTCCTTGTTTCCTATTGCAATTGAACCATACACCCCTTAACTGAAATCAAACGCCCCGTTTTGGTGGCTTGGGTGTCGGTTGCATAACAAAAGGCCCCCCACCGAGAGTCTAGGACTCTCGGTCTGCGTGTACCCCAACCAAAACACGACACCAAAGCATCTTTTAATGGTTCCAAACGTTTATAACTTAACAAATCCTGATTTCTTGTTTAAAGTCGAGATTAAGAAGTTAAAAAAAAGAAAGAGATAAGCATGATTTACTGTTTTCGAAGATTAGTGTGTAGCACATGATCCATGCGACCCGAATTAACACTTGAAGAACAATCAAACTGATTCTCCCTTGTTTTTGTTTCCAACTGTCGGCGCCCAAGAGAAACCCTAAAATCCTCCTCTTTTTTTAAAACGAATGGAAAGAAAAAAAAAAGGTCTATGCTTCCTGTTATAAGTTTTTAAAACCGGACTGGGCTTCAAAGCCCATTTCTTTTTCCCATGATGTTGCATCCAGTTGCTAGCCCATACACATACTACATATGTTTTCATTTTTTTTGAACTCGTGTTTTAAATCTTAGACGTTCGTGCTTCGGGTTTTGTATTATATTTTTTTTTATATATATAAATAATGATTAATACTTATTTCGTAATACTTGTATTATTTATTTTCTAGAATAACTGTAGTAACTAATTGCATAAACTTTCATTTAATCTAAGACTGTGTATTATCTAATATTCGTGGACTATAAACATTGCGTATTTGTTCGTACATTAATCCTCGTGAATATATTCTGACGTGAATTATATATCTCCTAGATAAATGATATTCGCGTAATATCTGGATTTATACTGTTATATTCTCATAATACCAATTACGTAACGTTTAAATTTAAAGATGAGATTTTCATACTTAATGCTCGAGGATCTTTTAAAGCGGGTTTTACAATTCTTCCCCTCTAAAAACAATAATTCGTCCCCGAATTAAAGATACGACTATACTGGGTTTTACAATTCTTCCCCTCTAAAAAGGAGAAATTCGTCCTCGAATTAAAGGTAATAAGCTGATGAAGTTATAAGAACTGAAAGAGCACGTAGACTGAAAGACAATTAAGCTGAAGGATGAATTATCTTCTAATCAAGACATAATGTTGCTGATAGGTATAAACCTGACATGACTGAAAGAACTTAACTGAATTTATTGAAGAAAATAATGAGAGGTCCAGATGGACTCCTCCGTTTCGAGTGGCTTCCCGCTCGAAACGATTCCTTCAAAGGCCTAAACATAATGAGCAAATCTTGGTCCTGATGACCCTGTTCTGATGATGCTGAATGGTTTCCGGTTCTATACTTAAGATATATTTTCTGAATCTGAGTGAATAAGCTATAGCATGTAGGGTACATAAAACGGTACGTACAATTATCCTGAAAAAATAACATTTATATCTCTGAGAAAGCTGCTGAAACATAGGGACGAACTACGTGAACAATTGTGAACGTGCTGAGTGAGCAATTGTGAACGTGGTTCATAATTATATGAGGAGCACTGGCATAGAATTAGAATATGATAAGTGAAACATACTGTGAACGTGATACTAGAACATATCATGAACGTATGCTGACTGAGGAATGAATGCCGAATGATACAACCTGAGATGTAAAACGTCTGACTGGTTATGGAATAGTTGTGCTAAACTTGAGTCTGATTTCCCAAGCTTTCTGTAACCGTATTCGGTAATATACTGAGAGACGAGTATCGTGAAATGGCACACGAACTGGATCGTGAACAATGTTATGAACACAAATGTGAGCTTAAATCAAGAGATAGCATAAAGATGAACTGAAACAGCATCATACTGCGAACGAGACGTAAACGTGAAGTGAAAATAACCACGAACTTAAAGTGAGCGTAAACATACACTTGATCGTGAACAATGAATTCTGTCTGATATGATGGTCGATGGAAAGCCTTGAATTCGTACGATTTACTGCTGGATTTTAAAATTTTCTGCAGGTCTACTACTACGTGATCCTTTCGGATGAAAGAGACGCGCAGGCTGATTACATGGTTGATGATAACTTAGATAGTATCATACTTTCTCTAAGCCGGTGGTAGCTGAGAACAATTTCATGGAATTTCATCTCATTTCTGTTCAGAAATTTCTAAGGGTTGTAGTAACTCACTAACATTACGGCGTTCTATCTTGAACCTGCAGTAGGTCAGGCATCTAGATGTGAACATAGCTGCATTGATGTGTGATGCGGATTCTATCAAAGTGAATATTCTGGTTGGATAGTCATAGAAGAAAAAAATTTTTAGTGGTGATTGTCAGCAATTTCTGCGTTAGTAGTCAATTGAGTTCTAGAAAAATTTGTACTTCATTCACAGGCGCCAGTCGGGACCATCAGGTGATGGCCTTCACCTTCGCAACATTGTTTGAAATTTCTTCCTGCTAAGGTAGAGTGGCTCAGAAATGCCACTTTGTTCAATTGGAATTCATATCTGGAAAGCTGTATATAAAATTTTCTCCTATCGAAGATTATGTACAACTGTGAGGAGATGTTTCTCGTGTTCTTCTCTAGAATTTGGGAGATCAAAATGTTATCAATGAATGTACTGCCAATTTTGTCTGAGAAGTCAAGGAAAATTTATTCATAAATTTTCATACTATAGCTGGAGCATTAGGGAGCTCTGAAGTAAAATTTAAAATTTTTAGAGTGGCTATAATATGTGCAACAACGGTCTGAAGGACATCATCTTCCCTCACCACTGATGGTGGCATGATCTTGAATTTTTCTGGAAGAATGTTTAAGACACCTCGTAGTAGGTCAATTAAACTTTCTATTTGTGGAATGAATATCGATTAGGAATGGTGATCTGATAATTTTTTGATGGGGCGCTAGGGCGAATAAAGCCTAATTTTGGTAACTCTTGCAGCAATTGCTGCAACTCTTTTAACGTAGCTAGAGCCATGTAATAAAGAGTTATGAAAACAGGTTCTGTTCTTGAGACTAGCTCGATGTTAAATTTCTGTCTCGTGGTTAGGAAGGAAATTTCTTGAAAACTTTCTGAAATTATATCTGGAACTCTAGAATAATCTGCTGATCATGAATTTAAGGAATTTCAGAAGTGAATTAATAACAGGTCGGTAAAAGTCTTCGTAGCTATGGACTGATAGTCACGCGCTTGTAAGGCAGAAATAATTCGTGCTGATTTTCTGACCGAAAGTATAATGAATATATTTGGAATTTAGTAAGACGGATCTCGTCGTTAGCTGAAAATAAGGCTTTAATAAATATGGTGTTACTGTTGAGTCCTTTCTGGCTGAGAGGTAGGTAAATATCTGATTTACATAAAGCTGACATAGGAATACGTGGAGTAACGTGGCGACCTCCACTGAGTGGGTTCGTCTGTAACCTCACATAATGATTACCGTGTGTTTAATCTGAATAATAATCTAGTGGTGGTGACTGAATTTTAATGATCTGATTCATGCGTGGCATAATAGAACGAGTATACCCCTTTCTGAAAGATACCCTGAATTACTGAGGGTCTTGCTTGGAACATACTGGAACTAGGAGCTCGGACTCGTACTCTGAGAAGATATTCGTATGACGTGTATCATGACTGGTGCCCTGATATGTGTCTTCTGAAATGATACCTGAGAACTATGTCTTGACTGATGTCTTGGCACGTGTTTTAATAGATGAATATGAACAAGGCTGAAAAATTTTGGTAACTGCTAGGATTGGCGGACCGGTTAGACTGCTGACCTCTGTATTTCTGGTCACGTCCGTTCCGGGGTTCCGATGGTACTGACTGATTAATTGTGAGCACGGTGGTTGTCACTACTACTTTGTCTGTCAGTTTCCTGACTGTCGTTATCATGACCGTGATTAATGTAATTATTTCTGCTGAGTGGTCGGCTGGTTACCGGTTCCCACTCTTCTGACAGAAAAATTAGCTGAGTGATGTGTGACATTTAACTGAGGAACTAAAAACATAAAATAGAATGGTAGTGTCTGATGGTTGAATTTATTCTTGTCAGAAATTTCAAATTTATAGTTTTCGTCCTCGATCCGCAGTCTTCATAGTATAAACGGCATCAGCATCTTGAGAAATCTCCATAGTTCAGCAGCATCCGCATTCGTGAGGTCTTCAAAGTGTTAGCGGCATCAACATCTAGCAAAATCTTCTACTCACGAGCAGCATCAGCATCTGGTAGGATATCGACAAGTGGAAACGCCTGAGATGATTGAGGATCGATTAACAATATCCATGGAGTAGGGTACCTGGAGTACACCTGGACTACTGTACATGAAGTACAAAATGAATATTGCACATGGATTATATCTGAGACACTGTACGTGGAGCACACATGAAGTACTGTATATGGAGTATAACTGAGACACTGTACATGGGGTACATATGGAATACTGTTCATGGCACTGGTGGAAATTTTATGAGATGATGGATACTGGTGTCGCTTGTCTGACATTATCAACGGAAAATAATTTGATTTAACTGGTTAGAAACTGAACTGAAATGGGTAACGTGATAGCCTGGTAATTCCTGTGTAGACTTAATGATGGTTGTATAGAGGCTGAAAGTATGATTAAACAGAGTTTCATCAATGTTCAGTATGAAGACAGAAGACATGATTGATAAAGACCAGAACATGATTTATCATGAAATAGGATTTTACTGTAATCCTTCTATATTTTAGCCTGAAGGCATCATCACCTTGCTGAAAACATAATCCTCGTAAGGAGACATGAAACTGAATCATCATGTAGATGACATCAACATGAGGGTATGAAAATTTGACTGTTATAAGGAACACAAAAAGTTAAATCAACTGAGGTGTAATGTTAACTGATGTGGACGGCTATGGTTCAATCCACGTACTTCAAGGAAGGAAACATGAGACTAAGTATGGGCTATTCTGGTTCGATCCATACTGGTCAAATTTTTCTGAGAACTGTCATGTATAGAAATTTATAACCTGGTATTAAATATGGATGGCTGAAGTCCAATCCATACTTGTCAAAATTTATAGAATATCATGATATGACAAGGGCGAACAACTGTGGATCGGTTCACAAAACATCATTTGACTGAAAACATGAAATTTGACTTGAGAAATGGTGAACGTTTATGGCTGGTTCACCAAGTGATATTTGACTGAAAACATGAATCTGTCATGAGTAAGGGTAAACGCCTATGGTCGGTTTACCAATACAAAATCTGAACGGCAAGGGTGAACGCCTATGGTCAGTTCACCAAAACGAAAATTCGCTAAAAAGCATATGCGACTAAATATGGCTAGTTATGTAACAACCTTTTACTTAGTCAAAACTTTAAGAAAATTTGACTGATAAATGAAGAAAACTGACTGAATAATCCATGTGAAACATGAAAGATAACAACACCAAAATCTAGGAAGTTCCTGGTGACTACCCACTAGTCACAGGTCAAGTTTTAGAGCCTACAGGTCAAACCAGTCTCTGATACCATAATTGTAACACCCCACTTGGATAAATGGACCGTTACGTGTATTTATGGCGTGTCATCAAAGCATAAGGTAAATGTCCTAAAACATTAACTGACCATAAAGGAAATACCGGAATCAAACATCGGCAATCCAAACATAAGCCCAAAACATGAAAAAAATAAAATACTGAATGAAAGGACTAAACAATGTCCAAAAAAGCATAATAATGTAAGAAATGCATAATGTAAGAAGTCTGGATAGCTTCCATCCAAATGCACATGCTCTCAGAATCCTAAGAGTATCCTGGTGTACCTGCCGTTAGAACATGAAAGGAACTACGGCTGAGCATAACGCTCAGTGAACGGATATAAAGCATGATAAGAATATACTGAATGAAACAGGCGATAGAATACTGAAGCTGTAAGACTGATATGTAACATGTGGTAGAACTCTGCATAAAATCTGAGAAACCTGGTTCATATATACTGATACTGAAATATAACTATTAATTCTGAAAACATGCATTTACTGTATTTTATTTGCCAGAGCTTATATAGGTCACGTGCTGTAACAACCGTGCATGAATAACTGGAGGGGTGACCTCGTCATGCTGTAGAGGGGTGACCTCTAAATAACTGTGCTGGGTGGAGGGATCAGATCCAATGTGAAGGATGTAGAGCACACACCACATTCACCCTGATAATTTGTAACACATATAAGCCTAGGATGCATCCATACGCCCCACTAAAAATACTGATAAAATGGCCAAGCTGAGCTGAGTGGGACGATGCAGGATATCACTCTCCTGCATGTGAGTCACGACACCGGTGCCTCTAGTGCTGTGGTTACGGTACCTCCGTAACTAGTACATAAACTGGTCGTGCTTGTATATAATGCTCAGGCAATTTATTTAGTTATTAACATGATTACTGATAAGCTTAAACATATACTGGGGAAAACATTTGGCTGCAGACGGGAAATCCTAATCATGCATAGGAAAGGAAATCCTTACTGAAAGGACGGGAAATCCGTACCTCGTGTCCAATAATGAAATAAGGATGAAAGCTGGAAGATCTACTCCGACTTCACGGTTACTACATAAATAAGGGACGTGAAATAAGTGGTCTGATTACTGTTCCCTGTTTATTATTGTTCTTAATTCATTTTGTTTGTTCTCGTATTAATTTACTGTTTGCGTATAAACCGATTAATCTGATTGTTTGACGTACTTCTGATAAATCTGACTGTTCTTTAGTTATTTACTGTATAACGTATATTATGTATTTCTGATTCCTGTATGTTATACTGTATTCTGATCATTGTAATACTGATATTCGTAACCTGCTAAAAATGGCAAGTTTTCTAAATTAGAAATTTTTTTCCAAAATAAAACGTTTCCAAAATTGTTTCTATAAGAATTAACTCATTACATAAAACCAAGTATTTTAATTTAATAACTATTTAATTCATTTTAATTAATTTTTCTAATTAAATAAATGAAACATTTAAAACTTGATTAATCTAAGATATAAACTTATTTGCCATTAAAAAAAATGGTTTAAATTCTTAGTTAAATAAGCCCATTGTTTTCTTCTTTTAACCGAGCACCCGAAGCCCGCATCAAAACCTTCCCGAGACACTCATGTCTCGGGTTAGGTCAAAATCGAGCCCCACCACAGCCAAGGCTGTGGTCCCCTGCTGTCGTCACCAAACAGTAGCCACCGGCTTCAGCCGGCAGCCACTGCTGCCCTGGTGGTTCCCACTGGTAGCCCAGTGGTTCCCACTGGTATCCTAGTGGTTCCCACTGGAAGCCCAGTGGTTCCCACTGGTAGCCCAACGGTTCCCCTGCCACAAGCTTGGTTCCCACCGTCTGGTCACACACCCACTGTTACATCCAAACACCCCCTTAACTGCCCGGTTTGTTTTTTTTTCTGGTGTGAACAAACCAAACACCCCTGGTCTCCTTGTTTCCTACTGCAATTGAACCATACACCCCTTAACTGAAATCAAACGCCCCGTTTTGGTGGCTTGGGTGTCGGTTGCACAACAAAAGGCCCCCCACCGAGAGTCTAGGACTCTCGGTCTGCGTGTACCCCAACCAAAACACGACACCAAAGCATCTTTTAATGGTTCCAAACGTTTATAACTTAACAAATCCTGATTTCTTGTTTAAAGTCGAGATTAAGAAGTTAAAAAAAAAAAGAGATAAGCATGATTTACTGTTTTCGAAGATTAGTGTGTAGCACATGATCCATGCGACCCGAATTAACACTTGAAGAACAATCAAACTGATTCTCCCTTGTTTTTGTTTCCAACTGTCGGCGCCCAAGAGAAACCCTAAAATCCTCCTCTTTTTTTAAAACGAATGGAAAGAAAAAAAAAGGTCTATGCTTCCTGTTATAAGTTTTTAAAACCGGACTGGGCTTCAAAGCCCATTTCTTTTTCCCATGATGTTGCATCCAGTTGCTAGCCCATACACATACTACATATGTTTTCATTTTTTTTTGAACTCGTGTTTTAAATCTTAGACGTTCGTGCTTCGGGTTTTGTATTATATTTTTTTTATATATATAAATAATGATTAATACTTATTTCGTAATACTTGTATTATTTATTTCCTAGAATAACTGTAGTAACTAATTGCATAAACTTTCATTTAATCTAAGACTGCGTATTATCTAATATTCGTGGACTATAAACATTGCGTATTTGTTCGTACATTAATCCTCGTGAATATATTCTGACGTGAATTATATATCTCCTAGATAAATGATATTCGCGTAATATCTGGATTTATACTGTTATATTCTCATAATACCAATTACGTAACGTTTAAATTTAAAGCTGAGATTTTCATACTTAGTGCTCGAGGATCTTTTAAAGCGGGTTTTACACCTATCATGGAAGAAGTACCAAAGACAAAACCTTTATCATCCCGACCTTCCACCTCTAAACCTTCACCCTCTCAACCATCAACATCTCAACCTTCACCTTCTACACCTACACCACCTAAACCCAATATTCCTTATCCTTCAAGGTTAGACAAGTGAAAATTGCTCACTAAAGAGGACGCTCAAGTTACTTCCTTTTTGAAGATGATAACACAAATGAACTTTAACATTAGCCTCGTTGAAGCACTTGTCCAAATGCCGAAATTTGTCAAAGCATTCAAGGAATTGCTTAGTAAGAAGTAAAAGATGGATGAGTTTATCAATAATCGATAAAATGAAAATTGTTCTGCTGTCCTTCTAAAAGAACTTCCGGAGAAACTTGGAGATCCCGGTCGTTTTGTGCTACCTTGCATTTTTAATAAAGTTGAAGAATTTACTGCCTTAGCCGATCTCGGGGCAAGTATAAATTTGATGACTTTAAGTGTTTGGAAAAAGCTATCATTACCCGATCTTACACCAACAAAGATGACTCTTGAGCTAGCAAATCGAACTCTCGCTTACCCCGTTGGTATTGCCGAAGATTTTTTCGTTAAAGTTGGTACCTTCACTTTTCCGGTCGATTTTGTTGTTGTTGATTATTAAATGTACCCTCGTATTCCGTTAATACTTGGACGGCCATTCTTGAGAACCGGAAAAGCTTTAGTTGATGTTGCCGAATGTGAATTAATCTTAAGGGTCGGGAATGATCAACAAGTTTTTAAGATGGGGAAGATTACAAGTAAATCAAATGGAAAAGAATCAGTGAAAATGATTGATGTGCTGCAAGACGAGCTTACAACTCCTTTGGAAAGTATAAAGCTTGATGATTTTGTGGTATATGACAATCCTCTTTTCGAGTCTTGCTATGATAATCCACTTTTCCAAGACCATGTGGACGATCTTGATGATTCTCTCTCCAATTTGGATCCCCCACAAATTTGTGATTCTCCATCGATCTATGATGATTATGATGATGATTCTAGTTTCGATGTGGATGATTATGACGATTTTGCTTCAGATTATAATGACATGCCAACTTATGATGACTTTGATGATGTTGATACTCTTTCGAGTGATTCTTCAAATGATGACCTTACTCCTATTTTTGATGAAGATCCTCCGCCAACAATGCTTGATCCTACTTTGGATGATAACTAATTTGAGGAAGATTTTGCTACTTTTCACAATACATACTTTTCCACTGAGAATGATTCTCCTCCTTTGGACTTTGATTATGGTCTTTATCATCCTTCAGATATTAAGAAACTCGTTTCAAAGGAGAAGAAACAGGACGACACCAATATCCGTAGTACCTATGTCTTAACACCTCTATTTCCACCTTCTTCGGATGAGATTGTGCGGTTTATGGGCGGATCTTCAAGGTCTACTGAGTCTAAGTCTTATTTTCCCCTAAAGGAAAAGGTGTTCGATCCGGGTATCACAATTTTTAAGCCATCTCAGTATCCATCTGAGGAATAAAAGGAAAGATTTTTGGAACTTATGGAGCTATGCTTTCACTTCATCATACCTTCTACCACCGTGCTCAACAATTGCTTAAGGGACCCTCACCTACTCTTCTTTGGCTTATCTTTTTCACCTTAAGCTTGTGCTATTTGATGAACGAAAACCATGTATTTGATCCCGGTGGATGTTCTTCAAGGTTCTTACCATTCTAATCAAGGTCGAGTCAGGCTCACGACTCGGTGAACAAAAACAAGCGCTTCTCCGGAGGCAACCCGAGTATCTATCCCTTTTATCCGTTTTTTATAATAAGTGTAGGGGAGACCCCTACTATGTGTTTGTTGTTTTCTTTCTTATCATGTGCAGGGATTCAAGCTATCAAAGATCCATTCTTGATGACTTTTGACGATCCGTGATTCCGTGTACCCGTCTTCCCGGTTCTATCCTAAACTCTTTTGATTCTCTATTTTATATTCTTCTATATTAAAATAGGAATCACTTTAGTTGGCTCTTCCTTAGCAAGATTTAAACAACGTGCACAATGTCCTAAGTGTGGGAGTTTACTCTCACATGCTTATACATTGAGGACAATGTTTATATTAAGTGTAGGGGGACTTCATTCGAAGTTAAGTGGGCTTTTCCATGAATTTGTCCTCATTTTAACCTGAAAATTGATGTTTCGACATTTTTCAAAATTTTTGATCTATTTTGGCCTAGTTGTATTTCCCTTTGTTATCTTTATTTTCTTTCATTTCTAGAATAAATTTTAATAAAATGGTTTTGATAAGTTTAGATATCTGTGATATATTAGGCCCGTCATAAATCTTTTGACTCAACCCGAGTTTACTTATTTGAGTTTACTCTAGCTAGTATCCTTAACGTGTTTAAATCAAGTTTTGCTAGGCTTTTATATAGGGAACTTTAAAACGCGAAAGTCTTAACTCTTACGGGTTAAGAACAAGAACTTTTCGCAAGTTCCTATAATTGATCCTAGAAAGTCGTTTATCAAAGGAACTTTAAAATGCGAATTCTAAACTTGAAAAAGTCAAAGAAGTTGCAAGATCCTATAGATGACTTGAAAACCCAAAACTTTGATTTAGTTAGCTAAGCATCCACGAGTCTCATTCCTTTAGATTTTAAATTATGGAGAACGAAAGATGATATAGTCAATTATAAGTTTGGTATTCTTTCATGAATTTATGTGAGTTAACTATGAGCTTTTTCTCCCATCGCTTGTTAATAAATTTAATTGCAATAAGTAAGGTCATACGATTTGAAAAGTTACTTAGCTTCTAGGACAAGATCGTTTAAAAGTTGCTCGGTATTAATTAGAGTTCATAGCCAAGGCATAACTTATTGAAGTGGGGTGCGAAGATTGGCGAGTCCGAAAAGGCCCTAACAAGGCATGAGGGCTACAGTTTGTTGCTAAAGATCCAAAGTGATGTGAAGAATCATTTATCAAAAATCAATATGAAAGATCAAGACACACGACGAAAAGCAAATACTCCTCTAAAGATCATAGAGAAGTCTATCCGAAAAGACCCTAGCAAGGTATGAGGATAAATAGATCCAAGTCCTAAAAGGAGGCGGATCGTTGAATATCAAAATCCCAAATAAAGATTGGAGAAAAATGAAGAAGTCATGGTCCAAGTATGAAGAATCTCTCAAAAACTTAAAGTGAAGAAATTCCTATTATGAAGAGAAGACCATTATTTCATGAACGTCTCTCAAAGATTCGAAGAATGAAGTCAATGCCAAATATCGATCCGAGAAAGGTCTCAAATTGTGAAGCGAGTCATGCCAAGATATGAACTTTATGAGGTCTCGAGAAGCAGTTTTGAAAGATTTTGTCCTTTAGCTAACTATTGATTAAATTGTCCTACTTTATTTTCGGCCTTAATAAACTATCGAAATAAGTCAACAATGCATCCTCGTGATCATTCAAGACAACAATAAAATATAAGAGATACACCTAGGAATAAGGGAGTCTAAGTGAATAATTTAGTCACATGAGTAAGTGTTAGTTTGCTAACTTATAATAACAATGATCTCGTTTTTAAGCTTGGTATGGGGAACGTGAAACTTGAGGGTGATAAGCATTCATGACATCCAAAGCCCTAATGTAAGTCTCTGATCTCTTTACTTGTTTTCTTCCATTAAATATTTTGCAATTTTCTATCTCTTTAAGTTTCCTTAATACTTGTGTTTAATAAAGGTCAAGGTGGGTTAATTATGATAGAAAATGTAAATCTTGCTTTGTAATTAATGCATTGCATGAGGGTATTGCAATGGTCAAGTGTAGGGGATTTGATAGGTGTGAAAACACCCATCCTTTTACCACTTAACTATAATAATAACCAAGCTAAAACGTGTACTTAATGTCGTAAAAGTCAGAATTATGCGTGGTTTGTGTTTTTGTTGTGATTTAGGACCAAAATGTTAAAAGGGAAGAAAACGCGGGCTTTCACGGGCTTTTATCGAAGAAAAAAGACAAAAGACAAAGTAAAAATATCAAGAGTGCAAAAAAAAAACGGAAGTCCAAGGCCTATTCTGAAGATTTATCGAAGAAATAGTCTAAAGACGGATGTTTTATGAAGTCGAAGAACCAAATCTAATAAAAGAAGAAAATTAGAAGACGAGTTCAATTCATATCGACAAATCCCGAGACAACGTCGAGAAAGACGAAGAATTTAAATCGAGTCGAGACGAGAAGAAAGAAAGAAGAAAACAACACTCCTTCCATTTCCTCCTATAAATACCTCCTAATATGTCATTATGAGGTAGTAGTTATATTTTAGATAGATTTAATTTCAAGTTTTAGGAGTAGAATAAATTTACTTTTTCTCTCTAGATTTAATTTTATATTTTTCAAGCTTGTACATTAATCTTGTATTTTGAATCTTGTTCATCTTTAATCCAAGCTTTTTAGATAATCATTCTCTTTCTACCTTTCTTATTATTAATCTATTGTCTTGATTTAGAAAATCATGTAGTTTGCTTAATCCTTATGTTCTTGTTTGATTGATGTGTTTATTGATTATGCCTATTGGTTTTAATGTGTTTGATTTTTATAGCTTATTGTGTTTGGTGCTTATTGTTTGATTTTACTTATTTTGGATTAAGTGTTTTTTTAGTTTATTTTATAAAAAGTTGATTTTAGATTTTTAGATTAATTAGTGTTTTTCAAGTTTTTAATTTGTGGCTTAATTAGTTTTCCTTAAAACTTGTTTAGTTTAAGTTTTGGTTAATTGCTTATTTGGTGTTAGCTTATGCGTAGCTTATTTCCTTATTTTTAGATTAAGCTGTTACTGTTATCTGTGTTAAATACATCTTCGGAAAAGGGTTTTGCTATTCCGAAAAACATCCCTTTATCCGAACTTAGTTTATCCGAAGTTTTTGCTTATTCCGAAATTATTATGTTTTATCCGAATTTCTCTTTATCCGAATTAATCAATTTTTCCGAAAATAAGTATTTATCTGAATATCTTCTTTATTCCGAAAATGAATGATTATTCCGAAAAAAAGTGTGTCTTTTCGAATTAAGGTGTTTTATCCGAAAATGTTAACTTTATCCGAAGAATTCATTTTTCCGAAAATAGCTCTCTTTTCTGAAGATTTGGGTTACTCCGAAATAGGTGGATTTTTCCGAACTTAGGCTGTTTTTCCGAAGATTATTGTTTTTTCCGAAAATATTATTTTTTCCGAATATCTTTATTATTCCGAGTTTCTTGTTTATTCCGAAAATGTTTCATTTATCCGAAAATGTTTCATTTATCCGAAAATACTTTCTTTTTCTGAAATAATTAAGTTTACTGTTTTAGGTTTTATTTTTATTTTCAGTTTTATTTTTATCAAAGTTTTTTAGCTTTTGTCCTTTAATTTTATAGTCTAAATTTTTAGTTTAATATTTTCAGCCTTTCAATTTTATTTTATTTTAGTTAGATACTCAACGACATTTACATTGTACTTTTAGTTTTAAAATAGATAATCATTTTCTTTTCCTTTCACAAAAAAACAACTGAGTCGCACTTTTAACTGTAATCAATTAGATAAGACCGATTCAACGAACAAATTTTATACTTAGCAAAAGCATTGTATTACATCACTAGCTTCAAATCTTTTGACTATACAAAAAGGATGGTGCATTTAACTTTGACGTAAAATAAGTATTAAGATAAGCAATAACGTTTCAAGCAATTTTAATAAATAGTCAAATATTGCATCCATCAAATGAAAACTTCATACATACACACTTTTAACCTTTTCAACCATCACAATTTGCTAAAAGATAGGATTTCTCTCAAAAATAAGATCCCATGATGACTTGTTGAGAGGTTTATTAAGATGACGAAACATTAAATAAAAAGTTTTTGAGGCATAATTTTTAGTTTTTGGTCCATGTCCCCGTGAGTGACAGAAACAATGTGGTATCAGCTTCTCATCTTTTTCGTTAAACCAATCCAATCGGCCATTCTTCAGATATTCACAAAGATGACACATTGGGTGATGGCCAAAGTCTAGCAAAGATCACAGGAGTGTCTCGAGCTTCCATTGTTCTTTTTTGATGTTAACATAAAACGGCTTGATACCTTCAAGGGTTAGTTCATCACGCTTCGCAAGAATTCTTACATGTTTGTTTTATGAACTTCCTAGTGATCTCGAGATCATCCGGAGGCATAGTTGCTAAGAACACTCCAACTTGAACCTTTGATGGCAACAGTTGGAAGATATCGTAGATCTAAAAGAGTGTTCTTACTATTAGAAATCATATACATCCCATATCAACACTTATTTAGTGGCTTACTAAATGAATTAATCAAAATTGTAATTACTGTGTGATTGTGTCAAAATCATTTAAGTTGATATTTTCTGCCAAGAAAAATGTAACTTATTTATATATCTATTCTTCCACTTGTTCGTGCTTCAACTTGTTTTCTCGAAGCAGCCATCTTTCACTAAACATAGTTTTATAGAAATTACATGGGACATAATTCAATCTATAAAATGAGCCAATCACATATGCACCCAAAGCTACAATTGAGTCTGTCACTTCATCAAACACTTCATGTTCATCTTATTATAGCGTAATTCCGTTAACAAATTAAATGTAAAAAACGAATGCCATAATATAACATATTAACTGTAGTAAATACATAAAATTACCTGGTTTTGTGAAAGATGTTGCTAAGAACTAATGAATTTATGTTTGAAGTGTTATTCATAGACGGTTTTGAACTATTATTGAAACTGCCAATTATAGTTACGTATCAAGTGTGATCCAAAAATGGTTTTGAAGTGATTGAAACTTTCAATTTCAGTTTTAGGATAATGGGGAGATTTGACTTGAAAACTAACAGCCGAGATATGCAAGGAGAATGAGACACTGTCATTTTTTTTGTACGTGTTATGTCTAATGTTTTGCAACGTATTGTGTTTTTATCCTGATTTAATTATAGGATAGATTTTCTCTCGAAGAAGTTGCGGAAAGAATTGATTGTGTTTTGGCTGAATAAATTATTTGCCAAACCTAGATCACGATGACTCATTCACATAAAGGTGTGTTTAATTGTCAAATTTACATTGACTTCCATATTTTGTTTCACTGAAAATAGAAGGAAAGATTGTGGAAGATGGTTTATTGAATAAGCTATATATGATTGAATCATCTAAACTAATTTTCTTGCCCGCTAAGTATTTCCTGAAAAGGAAATCAAAATACTTGATCAAATTTATTACTTTTTTCTTTGGTCCTTTAGATTGCAGGAAAGTGTTTGATGTAATGCCTCATTGTTGAATTAGTTTAGGTTATATTGATAGTCCCAAACCCATATGGTTACTCTCTTGTGGATGAATTTTGGTCATACGTAATAGACATATAGTAGAGAGTAGAGACATAAGGAAACACTGTTTGAGTATGGTACAGATTCTTTGGGATGTGAGTTAAGAAATGTGGAAATTTATACAAAGATCAAGATATAACACAACCAACCTCCCCTTTTTCTTATTAACAGCCTCAGACTATTACTTCCAATGTAATATCTGGGTTTGTGATCAAAACATACAACTGAAAGAAACAAACTAGATCTCACAGATTGAGATCAAATACCAAGAACGATACAAACGAGAGAACCAAGTCAACTGTGTGAAAACAGAAAGAGTAAACAAGACTGAATGACTCAACTATACGCTTAACCTAACTATATATACATCTTGACACTTGGTCCTTAGCTCTTTAGCACAATGCCACCTTTAGTCCCTCATAATTGCACAATCTAGTCCCTGCAAAGCAACAAATATTGCAAATATAGAAAATGTATAAAACACTTACCTGACTTACCTTGAAGTATGGAAATTGGCAATAATAGTCCCTATGTACAAGAGTTGGTATAAAAATGTATACATAAGTATACTTTTATTATTCCCCCTTAGACTAACTCTTGTACATGTCATATAAACCAAGCTGTTCACAAAACTTATTATGATCCTGAACACTCAGCCCTTTTATGAAGATATCTGCTACATTATCTTCTGATTTCACTTTCAATGTCTTAACAATACCATCAGCAACTTTTTCTCTTAAGAAAAACAACTCAATCTCAAAATGTTTAGTTTTCTCATGGAAAACAAGATTAGCAGCAATTTGAATTGCTGAGCTGTTATCACAATGTATAGGAACTGGAAGAGAGATGTCAACATTCACTTCTGTAAGTATTTTAAGAATCCATATAACTCCACAAGTTACACTATTCATGGCTTTATATTCTGCCTCAGCAGAAGACTTAGCAAGCATAGATTGTTTCTTGCTTTTCCAAGATACAAGAGAACTACCTAAGAACACAGAATATCTAGTAACAGACCTTCTAGTAGCCTTGCATTTTGCCCAGTCAGAATCAACATAAACACTCAGCTCAAGATTACTTTTAGAAAAAGAAATACCTTTACTAGGTGAATTCTTTAAATATCTAAGAACTCTAAAAGCAAGCTTCAAATGTGATTCTAAAGGTGCATGCATAAACTGTGACACCCTAGAATCGAGGTCATTTACGATACCCTAAATTACGCTAAATTTTGAAATTTTTGATAAATTTTAATTTCTATAATTATACGTATTTTGGTTAGAGCCGATGTTCGAGGTTATAATTTTTACGGTTGACGTTTTGAGAAGGACGATGACGATTTCGATCCCGAGAGATGCCCAATTTTATATAATTTTTGACGATTTATCGATAATGTAATTTTTCGAGAATTTTATTTACGGTACGTGTTAAGTTGAGTCGTGTGAGTTTTATAGCGTTCCAAGTACATTTAAAGTATCCCAAAAATATTTTGGAGCATTCGGGAAGATTTCCGACTCCCGTAAAATTTTCAAAATTGACAATTGAGTCAAACCCGCAAAGTTTTGAGGTTGTTTTCTATTTAAGGACAAAAGAAACTAGAAATTGCAACAAGGTCCCTCCTAACTAACAAAAGGGGGCAAAGTGGACAAACACACAAACACACACAAACATTTACAAGAAAAATCAAACACTCCCTCCCCTTGTCTCTCTCAAAACCCACGGTCACACCTCAAACACACAAAAATCCACCAAAAATCTTTTCTACTTGATTTTTCAAAAATCTAAGGTTAGACCACGCTTAGTTTGGTCATTACCCACCTATTCATGTAATCAAATCCAACATGCATTGATAAAAATTTTTCAAGATTTTTCATATGATCCAAAATTCGTTTTTGTGGCTTTTTGAGCTAATGCATGTTTATTTTGAGTGTTATGGAAGTATAAACACCATGAAAACCCACCAAAATTAATTTGGTTGTGGTGAATGGGTCACCCAAACCCCACGGCAAAGGGGTGTTTGGGGGAGCCATGGTGGTTGATGAATATGCATGTTATTATTGTGTTTGGTTTGTTGTTTTAGAAAGACTCATATATGTGTTACTACTTGCATGTGTATTTTTCTTTGATTTTGATTTTGAGATTGGTTGATCAATAGGGGTAGGATGGAAGTTTGATGTTAGGATATGTTTGGGAAGTCTTAGGATGATGTTTAGAGTTGGTTAGAAGTCTTGGAATCGAGTCTAAGCGTGTTTTTGGTATAGTCATTTTTAGGCAGAAACATTTGGCCTATTTTGGAAAAATGATTTTTGTTCCAAGTCTTGAAAACTAAATATAGTGATAGAGGGTTTTTCTAGCTTTAATTTGGTATAAGGTAGAGCCCGTGACTCAAAACGAGCTAAAAGTTATGACATTTTAAAGATCGGGTACCGGGAGACGAGGACTTTCACAATCCGGATTTGTGTAAAGTTTTAGTCAAATCCCGAGGGTCACAAGTATAATTTGGTGAATGATCAAGGGTCAAAACTTGGTCCCTAACCTGTACAAATGAGTCTATATGTTGACTTATGAGTCAAGGAAGTCAAAGGTATTTTTCATATAGGTCAAAGTGGTCAAAATTGGTCGAAGCGCAATTTCAGCCCGTAAAATGTAGTCGTGGAAATGAGTTGCGTGACGGGTCGTAAAAGTGAAAACTTTTGTTGGACTTAAAAACATGTTATCTACAGGTCATATAGGATTTTTGGAAATTTTGTCAAATTTTATAAGCATGGTTTAATAAGGTAAAACAGCCCGTACTTTAGTCAAGTACCGGCGAGAACGTGTAAAAATGGACAACGTAGGTTATAAGAATGAATGGAATAAAATGAATGATACTTGTTGTTTTTGTTTTTGGCGTGAGTTATATTGGTCATAAGTGACTTATATATATGTATTTTATACAGTACCGTAAGTATTTAAATGAGATTACTCATTACGCGTTATTTGTGATAGGTGTTGATTTACCCGGGCATCCGTTTCATCGTCAGTGAACACTCCTCGAACTACCGACTACTTAATATCTAAGGTGTGAATTTATAGCCTCGCTTATACTATTTTAAATTGTTTTACCCGCGAGGGAAATGCATGCTAGTTTTTAAAAGGAACGTATATCATGAATGATTGTTAGACCCGAAAGTTGCCTTAGAAATTGTGTTGAGTACCAAAGTTGCAAAAGTCCCTAAATTCATGAACTATTAACTATTGTCTTGCCCTTGCGAAGGGGGAAATAGCCGCTTATGCAATTTGTAGTACTACGGGGTTGACGACCCAATGCTAGCCGAGAAGCTGTACTTATAGTAAGTTCTGCGGTAGATTATTTTGTATGAGAAATAAGGTATAATTGCAACTGATGCCTTTAGAGGGGCACTGGTTTCATCTGAATCATGCCGGTATATTTACGCGGGTGATTGAGTTAACGGATTAGTGTCATGAGCTTAAACACAATTGTCAGTATCCTGATTATAGTTTGTTTGATCGACAAGACTATAAATGATCACGAATGGTTTTTATTATATATACGTTCAAATGGATTGAAAAACCTATGAATTCCACCCAACGTTTTCGTTGACCAAAATTTTGGCATGTATTTCAGGTAACCGCTGAGCAGTAGGATGGAGCATGCATGGGATGGAGGTTGTGTGATCGGCTTGGTGTCCGCTTGTTTTTCCCTCCTTTTCTACTTAAACAATTTTTATGTTTAATGTCATGTGGTTGTAAAACTGAAGTTTTTGGGTTGAGATTCATGGGGACCGAAACGCTAAACTCTGTGCACTATTTGGGGTTGGAAAAACTGTGGACATGTATTATTTAACAACTTTAAATGTTGAATTTTTAAGTCGACGTCTTTTTTAGCGTCGTTTGATATATCTTGTGTGCAATGAATACTGTGTAGCACCCATTGTTGTAGTTCCGCTGCGCATAACAATTGTGGGGGTGTTACAGATTGGTAATCAGAGCCACGAGTTATAGAGAACTAGGTCGTTTTTGAAAATCCTAAACTATAACTTTTGGTGTCGTAAGAAAAGGGTCCAAGCACACACAACTATCCTGCATGGCTCCGGTAAGATTTATTGTTGTATTTATGGCATTTGACGTATACTTTTGAGTAAAGTATATATGTGGGCAATTATTATATAAGTATGGAATTACTATATGTAGACGTTAAATTTTACGTGAAATATCCGACATCGTAATTTTCATATTTATCATGCATGAGCATCATATTATTACATTTCGGGCATATGTACCACCTTTGCATTGCATTTGCATGCATATATTTATAATTATTGTATAATTACTTATGTACCCTCCGAAATTCGCTGTTATTGCAGGAATGGCCGAGGTACCGCCCAACGATAACGGGAACGATTACGTCGTAGGTCACGAAGGGGGACCGTTACCTCCGAACCCGCCGGACAATAATAATGGATGGATCGCTCCAGAAGACGAAATAGGGCCGGAAAACGACAATGGCGAAAGTGAGGTGGATAATTTCAGCATGAGTAGTGATGACAATGAGGATTCCGAAGAAGAGCCCGAGGAGCTATTGGATGATGGCATTCCCGAGGATGCCGTAGGCCAGACCGAACCCGACTTGTTTCAAACCCCGAGTTCGCCGAAGGGTTATGAGGTACCACCGACCGGTCGTTATGAGCAGCAACCTTTTGATCGCCCGATGGACAACAGTAATGGGAGCAGTGGAGAGTCATCCAAGTCGCCATCGATTCACGAGAACATTACGAGGGTCTATTTTCCGAGACCGAGTCACTACTGGGATCCCGCAGGTCGTTTGGGGAGGATGGAAAGGTTAATGTATGAGCGGTTTGTAGTTGAGACTAGGGTGATTAAGAAGTTTGATAAGACTGAGAGGGAGCATCAAAGATTGTTGGAAAGGACTTCAAGAATTGCGTATGATGGGATGATGAACACAAGTGCCATCAACAGTTTGAAATCAATGGTTGCGAATTTGAGTGCTAGTCTTGATCGTGTGAGGGAAGATCAGATGAGGTTGTCGAGGATGCAGAGTTGGGAGCATCGTGTGAGGGATTCATTACCCCCGGATTGGAGATTCGTGGACGATGTGGAGATGGAGGCGAATGACTTCATGGTTCAGCCGCCTACTGGAGGTGCTTGTATTTCGGTGGGAAGTCAAGGAGCGATTGAGCATGGATCCACATCAGGGACGAAAAAGGAAACAGAATGTGGGCCTGATGAGAAAGGAAAGGGAAAAGTGGATGATGTGGACGAGGACGTGAGTGATGAGGAAACCGAGGACGACGACGAGCCGCCATCCAAGAGGCCGTGTGGATCACCACATGCCTAGTTACTTGTTTTGTATTTTTCTTTGATCATTGTAATAGAACTATTTTAGACCTTTGTATGATGGTATTATGACGAGAAACTCAAGTACTTGATGTTTTGTGGTGAATGATTGTAGTGGCATTACTTGTCACGATTTTGGTTAACTATCAATACAATCTATGTTACCTTTCATAATCTGTGATATGTCTTAAATTTGATCTTTTGTGGTGTGAATTGATGAATATTAGTAACTCCGTAGTGATGTGTCGTTGTATGTATTTTATGTCTGGGAAACTTGATATGAATACTTACATTGTTTTTCTATTTTTCTTGTCTTGCAGAAAGAGATATTCGATAAAACAATGCCTCCAAAGTTGACTGCCGATCGTGTTAACAACATGATTCAGGAAGCGATAGCTAATGCGTTGGAAGCGGACCGAGCTGGGAGAAATCAGGATCCAGGAAGGAACGCGGGGAGACAACCAGCCCCGAGAGTGTGTACCTATTCAAGCTTTATGAAGTGCGGTCCTACGCAGTTCCGTGGATCGGGTGGAGCCCTAGAACTTAGGCGATGGTTGGAAAAAGTTGAGAGTACGTTTGAAATCAGTGGTTGTGCAGAGGCGGATAAAGTAAAGTTTGCAGCAGCTACATTTCTGGATGATGCGTTAAGCTGGTGGAATACCCAGGTAGCTACGGTGGGATTGGCTGTGGCAAATGCGAGAACGTGGAATGCGACCAAAGCTTTGTTGACAAAGAAGTTCTGCCCAGAGGAGGAATTGGGGCAATTGGAGGACGAACTGAGACACTTGACCTTAAGGAACAACGATATAGCTGCTTACACCAGGAGATTCAATGAGTTAAGTCTTTTGTGTCCGGACATATTTGCCAATGACGCCAAGAAAATGAAGCAGTATATTAAGGGTTTATCTAGCAACATCAAGGGTGAAACAACTTCGTCGAAACCTGGAACGTTTGACGAAGCGGTTCAAATGGCTCACGCTTTGATGGACGTTAAGCTTCAGGATAAGCAGAATTACATTGCTGAGGGTAACAAAAGAAAATGGGAGGCAGCACAAGGTAATCAATCCCAAGGCCAGAACCGAGGAGGAAACCGAAACAACCAAGGGCCGAACCGTAATCAGCAGTTTAATCAGAGAAGGAACGAAGGGATGAGGGCCGTGACGAACCCTAGAGGTGTGAAAGTGAACCCCCATTGTGGAAAGTACAACTTGTATCATGTTGGAAACTGCCCGCAGGCATGCGGCAAATGTGGAAAGGCAGGTCATAGGACTGCTAGTTGTCGAATGGGAGGAGTAGCCACTGGGGCTAATGCTATCAGGATGAGAGGATGTTATAGCTGTGGAGAAAGGGGGCATGTGCAAGCAAATTGCCCGAAGGCAGGGAACAGACGGGGAGGAAATAATGCGGCAGCTGTGTATCAAGTGGGAACTGCTGATAAACCACAAGGTCCCAATGTGGTTACCGGTACGTTTTTGCTAGACGCTTGTTATGCTAGTATTTTATTTGATTCTGGCTCCGACAAGAGTTTTGTAGACGTTAGATTTAGTCGTAATATCGATAGAGAACCGGTATTGTTAACGACTAGTTATAATGTTGAATTAGCCGATGGAAAAATTGTTAGTACGAATTCTATACTGAAAGGGTGTACCTTGAAGTTAGGAAACTACGCTTTTAAAATCGACTTGATGCCTATAGAGCTAGGATCGTTTGACGTGATTGTGGGAATGGATTGGTTAATGGCGCATAGTGCTACAATCGTCTGTGGTGAGAGATTGGTGCAGATTCCGCTGAGGAATAGGGTTTTGACGGTAAAGGGAGACGAATGCACTTCTCGTTTGAAGGTGATTTCGTGTTTGAAGATGATGAAGTACGTAGAGAGCGGATGCGATGTGTTCTTGGCACAAGTTTCGAGCGATGGTGATGTAGAGGCGAGGATTGAAGAGGTGCCAATTATTTGCGAGTATCCGGACGTTTTTCCAGACGAGTTGCCAGGTTTACCGCCTACCCGTGAGGTCGAGTTTCGAATTGATTTAGTGCCAGGAGCTGCACCGGTTGCACGTGCACCTTATCGCTTAGCACCATCTGAGTTAAAGGAGTTAGCGGATCAATTGAAGGAGTTGATGGACAAAGGATTTATTAGGCCGAGCTCATCACCTTGGGGAGCGCCAGTGTTGTTCGTAAAGAAGAAGGATGGTTCGTTTAGAATGTGTATTGACTATAGAGAACTCAATAAGCTGACGGTTAAGAATCGGTACCCATTACCGAGGATTGATGATTTGTTCGATCAATTGCAAGGGTCCAGTGTATACTCAAAGATCGATTTAAGATCAGGGTATCATCAACTGCGTGTAAGAGAGGAGGATATTCCTGTAACTGCCTTTCGTACGCGGTATGGACACTTTGAATTTCGAGTGATGCCGTTTGGGTTGACTAACGCGCCTGCTGTATTCATGGATCTTATGAATCGCGTGTGCAAGCCGTATCTAGATAAGTTTGTTATTGTTTTCATCGACGACATACTTATTTACTCTAAGAGTAAGGAGGAGCACGAGAAGCACCTGAGAAAGATTTTGGAGTTGTTAAGGAAGGAGAAACTGTATGCAAAATTCTCTAAGTGTGAGTTTTGGTTGGAATCAGTGCAGTTTCTAGGTCATGTGATTGATAGTGAGGGAGTTCGTGTAGATCCTGCTAAGATCGTGGCAATCAGGGAATGGTCAGCACCGACGACGCCGACTGAAGTTCGACAATTTTTGGGTTTAGCTGGGTACTATAGAAGGTTTATTGAAGGATTTTCGTTGATTGCGAAACCATTGACGCGGCTTACCGAGAAGAATAGGGTGTATGAATGGGGAAATGAGGAAGAGCTTGCTTTCGAAACGCTCAAGGATAAGTTATGTTCCGCGCCGATTTTATCATTGCCTGAGGGAACCGAAGATTTCGTAGTGTATTGTGATGCGTCTCGTAAAGGTTATGGAGCGGTATTAATGCAACGTGAGAAGGTGATAGCTTACGCGTCGAGGCAATTAAGGAAGAACGAGGAGAACTACACGACGCACGATTTGGAATTAGGAGCGGTAGTGTTTGCGTTGAAGCTGTGGAGACACTATCTGTATGGGACAAAGTGTGTTGTATTCACTGATCACAAGAGTTTGCAGCACATTTTAGATCAAAAGGAGTTGAATATGCGACAAAGACGATGGGTTGAACTATTGAGTGATTACGATTGTGAAATTCGCTATCACCCTGGGAAGGCGAATGTTGTAGCAGATGCTTTGAGTAGGAAGGAACGGGAGAAACCTTTGAGGGTTAGAGCTTTAGTGATGAGTGAGAGCGTTGACTTAACCGAAACCATACTGAAGGCTCAGGAGAGAGGATTGATGAAAGGAAATGTTGAAGCCGAGAATTTGGGACGAATGTTGAAACCTATTTTCGTGATTAGGTCTGACGGACTAAGATATTTTGAGAATCGAATTTGGTTACCATTGTGTCCATCTGAGGAAGGAAAACCTGGAGTTCGAGAATTGGTTATGAATGAGTCGCATAAGTCGAAGTATTCGATACATCCTGGATCGGATAAGATGTACCACGACCTGAAGAAAGTTTATTGGTGGCCGAATATGAAGGCAGATATTGCTCGTTACGTCAGTAAGTGTTTGACTTGCGCGAAGGTTCAGGCAGAACATAAGAAACCATCTGGATTGTTGGTACAACCGGAAATCCCAGAATGGAAATGGGAGAAAATCGCAATGGATTTTGTGACGGGTTTACCTAGGACTCCTAGTGGATGCGATATGATATGGGTAATTGTGGACAGGTTGACGAAATCTGCTCATTTCTTACCTATGAAGAAGACGGACAGCATGGAAAGACTCGCCAGCGTGTACGTGAAAGAGATCGTCTGTAGACATGGAGTGCCGTTATCGATCATTTCGGATCGCGACAGTAGATTTACGTCGGAATTTTGGAGATCGCTTCAACGTGCGATGGGCACTGAACTGAGTTTAAGCACGGCTTATCACCCGGAAACTGACGGCCAGAGTGAACGAACGATTCAAACGATGGAGGACATGCTCCGAGCGTGTGTGATTGATTTTGGAGGAAGTTGGGAACGCCACTTGCCTCTGGTGGAATTTTCGTACAATAATAGTTATCATGCGAGTATCAAAGCGGCACCGTTCGAAGCATTGTATGGAAGGAAGTGTAGATCGCCCGTGTGTTGGAGTGAAGTAGGGGAAAGTCAATTGACTGGACCCGAAATGGTATTAGAAACAACAGAGAAGATCGTGCAGATCAAGAACCGACTACTTGCTGCGAGAAGCCGACAGAAAAGTTATGCTGATAACCGAAGGAAACCGTTGGAGTTTGAAGTTGAGATATGGTTATGCTCAAGGTATCGCCATGGAAGGGTGTAATTCGTTTTGGGAAGAAAGGAAAGTTGAGTCCGAGGTATATTGGACCGTTTAAGATTGTTGAACGAATTGGACCAGTAGCGTACAAGTTAGAATTGCCGACCGAACTTAGTGCTATTCATGACACGTTTCACGTATCGAACCTGAAGAAGAGTTTGGCGGACAAGGAATTGGTGATTCCTTTGGACGAGATTCGACTAGACGACAAAATGCACTTTGTGGAAGAACCTGTGGAAATCATGGACCGGGAGGTCAAGCGGTTGAAGCATAGTAGGATTCCTATTGTGAAGGTCCGATGGAATTCTAAGCGTGGACCGGAATATACCTGGGAACGTGAGGACTTTTTCAAGGAAAGGTATCCTCATTTGTTCCAGTAAGACGAAATGTGAGCCCAAGAAGAGGCGAGCGCCGGGACGTCGCTCTCTTTAAGGAGGGGTGGATGTGACACCCTAGAATCGAGGTCATTTACGATACCCTAAATTACGCTAAATTTTGAAATTTTTGATAAATTTTAATTTCTATAATTATACGTATTTTGGTTAGAGCCGATGTTCGAGGTTATAATTTTTACGGTTGACGTTTTGAGAAGGACGATGACGATTTCGATCCCGAGAGATGCCCAATTTTATATAATTTTTGACGATTTATCGATAATGTAATTTTTCGAGAATTTTATTTACGGTACGTGTTAAGTTGAGTCGTGTGAGTTTTATAGCCTTCCAAGTACATTTAAAGTATCCCAAAAATATTTTGGAGCATTCGGGAAGATTTCCGACTCCCGTAAAATTTTCAAAATTGACAATTGAGTCAAACCCGCAAAGTTTTGAGGTTGTTTTCTATTTAAGGACAAAAGAAACTAGAAATTGCAACAAGGTCCCTCCTAACTAACAAAAGGGGGCAAAGTGGACAAACACACAAACACACACAAACATTTACAAGAAAAATCAAACACTCCCTCCCCTTGTCTCTCTCAAAACCCACGGTCACACCTCAAACACACAAAAATCCACCAAAAATCTTTTCTACTTGATTTTTCAAAAATCTAAGGTTAGACCACGCTTAGTTTGGTCATTACCCACCTATTCATGTAATCAAATCCAACATGCATTGATAAAAATTTTTCAAGATTTTTCATATGATCCAAAATTCGTTTTTGTGGCTTTTTGAGCTAATGCATGTTTATTTTGAGTGTTATGGAAGTATAAACACCATGAAAACCCACCAAAATTAATTTGGTTGTGGTGAATGGGTCACCCAAACCCCACGGCAAAGGGGTGTTTGGGGGAGCCATGGTGGTTGATGAATATGCATGTTATTATTGTGTTTGGTTTGTTGTTTTAGAAAGACTCATATAGGTGTTACTACTTGCATGTGTATTTTTCTTTGATTTTGATTTTGAGATT
Organism: Glebionis coronaria; assembly: GCA_025667525.1. Lineage (NCBI taxonomy): Eukaryota > Viridiplantae > Streptophyta > Magnoliopsida > Asterales > Asteraceae > Glebionis > Glebionis coronaria. Next base: position 166,611,331 of record CM046879.1, read on the forward strand.
GGTTGATCAATAGGGGTAGGATGGAAGTTTGATGTTAGGATATGTTTGGGAAGTCTTAGGATGATGTTTAGAGTTGGTTAGAAGTCTTGGAATCGAGTCTAAGCGTGTTTTTGGTATAGTCATTTTTAGGCAGAAACATTTGGCCTATTTTGGAAAAATGATTTTTGTTCCAAGTCTTGAAAACTAAATATAGTGATAGAGGGTTTTTCTAGCTTTAATTTGGTATAAGGTAGAGCCCGTGACTCAAAACGAGCTAAAAGTTATGACATTTTAAAGATCGGGTACCGGGAGACGAGGACTTTCACAATCCGGATTTGTGTAAAGTTTTAGTCAAATCCCGAGGGTCACAAGTATAATTTGGTGAATGATCAAGGGTCAAAACTTGGTCCCTAACCTGTACAAATGAGTCTATATGTTGACTTATGAGTCAAGGAAGTCAAAGGTATTTTTCATATAGGTCAAAGTGGTCAAAATTGGTCGAAGCGCAATTTCAGCCCGTAAAATGTAGTCGTGGAAATGAGTTGCGTGACGGGTCGTAAAAGTGAAAACTTTTGTTGGACTTAAAAACATGTTATCTACAGGTCATATAGGATTTTTGGAAATTTTGTCAAATTTTATAAGCATGGTTTAATAAGGTAAAACAGCCCGTACTTTAGTCAAGTACCGGCGAGAACGTGTAAAAATGGACAACGTAGGTTATAAGAATGAATGGAATAAAATGAATGATACTTGTTGTTTTTGTTTTTGGCGTGAGTTATATTGGTCATAAGTGACTTATATATATGTATTTTATACAGTACCGTAAGTATTTAAATGAGATTACTCATTACGCGTTATTTGTGATAGGTGTTGATTTACCCGGGCATCCGTTTCATCGTCAGTGAACACTCCTCGAACTACCGACTACTTAATATCTAAGGTGTGAATTTATAGCCTCGCTTATACTATTTTAAATTGTTTTACCCGCGAGGGAAATGCATGCTAGTTTTTAAAAGGAACGTATATCATGAATGATTGTTAGACCCGAAAGTTGCCTTAGAAATTGTGTTGAGTACCAAAGTTGCAAAAGTCCCTAAATTCATGAACTATTAACTATTGTCTTGCCCTTGCGAAGGGGGAAATAGCCGCTTATGCAATTTGTAGTACTACGGGGTTGACGACCCAATGCTAGCCGAGAAGCTGTACTTATAGTAAGTTCTGCGGTAGATTATTTTGTATGAGAAATAAGGTATAATTGCAACTGATGCCTTTAAAGGGGCACTGGTTTCATCTGAATCATGCCGGTATATTTACGCGGGTGATTGAGTTAACGGATTAGTGTCATGAGCTTAAACACAATTGTCAGTATCCTGATTATAGTTTGTTTGATCGACAAGACTATAAATGATCACGAATGGTTTTTATTATATATACGTTCAAATGGATTGAAAAACCTATGAATTCCACCCAACGTTTTCGTTGACCAAAATTTTGGCATGTATTTCAGGTAACCGCTGAGCAGTAGGATGGAGCATGCATGGGATGGAGGTTGTGTGATCGGCTTGGTGTCCGCTTGTTTTTCCCTCCTTTTCTACTTAAACAATTTTTATGTTTAATGTCATGTGGTTGTAAAACTGAAGTTTTTGGGTTGAGATTCATGGGGACCGAAACGCTAAACTCTGTGCACTATTTGGGGTTGGAAAAACTGTGGACATGTATTATTTAACAACTTTAAATGTTGAATTTTTAAGTCGACGTCTTTTTTAGCGTCGTTTGATATATCTTGTGTGCAATGAATACTGTGTAGCACCCATTGTTGTAGTTCCGCTGCGCATAACAATTGTGGGGGTGTTACATAAACAGACTAAGAACATGAACAGCATAACTGATATCTGGTCTTGTGTGAGTTAAGTAAATCAATTTTCCCACCAACTTTTGATAATTGTTAATATCAATCAAAGGTCTGTCTATAACAGGTTTATTCTTAACAGATGTGACTTTTGTTTCTATAGGAGTACCACAAGGTTTGCATGCTAGCATACCAAACTCTGAGAGCACTTCTAAACAATACTTCCGTTGAGTTAGAAACAAACTGTTATTAGAATCTATCACTTCAATTCCCAAGAAATACTTTAGCTTACCAAGATCCTTAATAAGGAACTTAGAGCTAAGAAATTTCTTAACATTATCAGTTTTAGCAGCATTATTTCCAGTAATAACAATATCATCCACATATACAAGTAAAGCAAGAAACACACCATTACTGTTTTTAATGAATAATGAGAAATCATTCTTACTTTGCACAAAACCATTTTCAATCAAAACAGAAGTAAGTTTCTCATTCCATTTTCTGGGTTCCTGCTTTAATCCATATAAAGATTTAACAAGTTTACAAACTCTTTTATCATCCTTATCAAAATATCCTTCTGGAAGTGTCATGTAAACATCTTCCTCTAATTCACCATAAAGAAAGGCATTATTTATGTCTAATTGATACAATGGCCAATTAAGATTAACAGCCAAAGTCAATAGACATCTAACAGTGACAATTTTGACAATTGGAGAGAATGTCTCCTCATAATCTATGCCTTCTTTTTGGTTAAAACCTTTTTCTACTACTCTAGATTTGAACCTTTCCAATTTTCCATCAGAAAAATATTTAATTTTATAAACCTATTTATGTCCTACAGCTTTCCTCCCTTTTGGAAGATCTGTAATTATCCAAGTACCATTCCTATTCAAAGCTTCCATTTCTAAGTTCATAGCTTCTATCCATCTATTATCTTTAACTGCTTCAGCATAAGTTTTGGCTCTTTAATCTTATCTAGACTAACAGTAAAGTTAAAGTGTTCAACACTCAACTTAGAGTAATTCACATGATCATCTATATTATATTTAACCTTTGTGTTAATTTGAAAATCTTTAAGTTTGACTGGCATACTTGTTTTTCTAACAGATTTTCTAACAACACTCTCAACAGGGCTGACAAACTTCTCATTAAAGTTTTGATACTTTGTGTCATCACCCTCAGAATCTACATTTTCATCAAGTGTTGCACTATCCAAAGTTTCACTGGTGGCTTCTTCTATAATGCTATCATTAGGATGCTTACCTTCATCCTTATTAGCACTATTAGTATTCTCAGTGCCTCCAAGTGATAACTGGTCTGTGCCCTCACTTCTCTCAGTTATTTTATCTCTCTTATCATCACAGAGATCATTTGACAAACTTCCCTCTAGATCACTATTAAAAATGTTTATTCCATTAACATTTTCAAACTCAAATTGAAAATCCTTATTTTTCAGATTTAATCTTGAAAGGATAAACTGTTTCATAAAACTTCACATCCCTGGAAAAAAAGAATTTTTTACTCTCAAGACTAAACAACTTATAACCCTTTTTGTCAAAAGCATAACCCAACTTTTCAGACCTAGAGGAAAACTTATCAGAATTATTCAAAACAGTTGAAAAACAAAGGCAACCAAAACATTTCAGATGAAAGAGATTAGGTTCAGTCTTATATATCATTTCATATGGTGTTTTTCCAGACAAAACAGAGCTAGGTGTCCTGTTAATAAGGTAAACAGCAGTTAGAACACATTCAGTCCACATGTTCAGAGGAATTCCCCATGGAACATGAGAGACCTAGCAACATTTAATAAATGCCTATGTTTTCTCTCAGCTACACTATTCTGTTGAGGAGTATAAGCACATGTAGTTTGTTGAATAATTCCATTGTTTTTACAATAAACAGACATATTATTATTCACAAACTCTGTTCCATTATCACTTCTAAAAATCTTAACATATTTATCAAATTGATTCTTAATCAAATTACAAAAACCAACAATTTGTTCAAAACATCATTTTTCCCCCTCAACAGAAACACCCAAACAGCCCTTGTAAAATCATCAACCAAAGTCAAGAAGTATTTAAAACCTTCTCTACTAGAAACCTTGTATGGTCCCCATACATCCAAATGAACAATCTGACGAAGATCTTTGGTCTTGTGTTCACTAAGTGGAAAAGGCTCTCTGGTTTGTTTTGCCTTATGGCACACCTCACAAACATTATTATTATTGCTCATATCTATATTTAATCTTTGTTTAAGAACTTGCAAGACTTGGTCTGAAGGATAACCAAGTCTATTATGCCATATGCATTTAGATAAACAACAAAACTAAACATTATTATTCTCAATTCTTTTACATGTATTAAGAAAATACAAACCATTTTGTTCTCTACCAGTCCCCACTTGGGTCCTTAGCACAGAATCCTGAATCATACAAGAAGTTTCATCAAATATGACTCTGCACTTATTATCTTTGCTTAATCTTTGAACAGATAACAAACTAACTTGATATCCTGGAACAACCAGAACATCATTAAGAATAATGGTATCAGTAAGTCTAATACTGCCAATATGTGTGACCAAAGCTTTAGTATCATTGGGGTGACCAACAGTCATGTTAAGCTTTGACACATCAACAACATTAACCATACCAATAATAGTGAAAGTCATATGCTGACTTGCACCAGAATCCATTATCCAACCAATGTAAACATGATAAGTACTTATATTAGTATTATGATTAAAAAATCTAGATGAACAAAAACTAATAGCACAATTAATACCTGCAACATTTGCAGATATGCTTTCAGACCCAGTCTTATTATTAATCAAGTCCATCAATTTCTTATATTGTTCATCTGTAAAAGTCTTAGATGAAACATTCATATGATCACTGTTTCTAGTAACAACATTGTTACTAGAAGTACCTCTGTTAACACCATTATTTCTTCTAATATTTTATGGATACCCAACAAGTTCAAAACATCTATCAACCATGTGACCACTCATATGACAATGAGTACAAACCAAAGAAGATCTATTATTGTTATTAGATCTAGCATTACCAGACCTATTATTATTCCAATTAGAGCCATTAGTATTCCCATTATTATTAGGTCTAGCATTATTAGGTCTAGCATTACTAGGTCTAGCAACAAAAGCAGTACTAGTCCCACTTCCTCTAGATTCACTTTGGGAATAAGATCCCCTATGTGATTCATCTCTAGACAAAGTAGCAAAAGCACCCTTAACATCTGAAATAGGATCACTAGTAAGAATTATACTCCTAATAGGAGCATAGACCTCATCTAGTCCCATGAGAAACTGCATCAACTTGATAAGCTGATTATGAGCTTCAAGTTCTTCAGAATTATCACATGTACATTTTGGCAAATTGACTAGAGAGTCATATTGCCTCCACAAAGCATTAAACTTGTGGTAGTACTCAAACAAAACCATTCCAGATTGAGTCAATGAATGTATTTTATAGTGTAAATTGAATATGACAGAAGCATCTTTTTTACTATAAGTTTCTTCTAATTCATCCCAAACATCTTTAGCATTATTAGAAAAAACTTGTCCCATGTAAACATCTTGTGAAACACAACCTAAGATCCAATTTAACACAACAGCATTACACATGTCCCACTGGTTTTGTAAAAAACCAACAGCTTCAGGTCTTTCAATATTACCATCTATAAATCCCAATTTATTTTTAGTATGGATAGCTCTGTTTATAGCAGCTTTCCAAATCTTATAGTTTTCTATTCCTTCTAGTTTAAACCCAACTAGAGGAACCCCACTAGTATCATTACTGTGTAAATAAAGTGGATCAAACACATCAATTTCATTATTACCTGAGCTCCCCACTTGTTCTTTATTCTTAGCATCAGGAGCCGTATTAACAAAACAATAAACAAACTAAAAAAACAACCACATAAGAAACAACAACAATCACCACCTTATATCTCCACAACACCAATATCAATCAATAAAACTCCCTTCGACACCTAATCCCACTAAACAAATATAAAAAAGAGAGATAAGCGTGAGAAGATACTATCACGCGCAACAACCAGCAAAAACCAATAAGATCAAGAAGATCTAAAAGCAAGAACGCAGCGGAAACCAACCACAAAATCAAGCAAACCTGCAAGATTAAACTCACAAGAACACAAATAACAAATCCAAAAAACAAAATCTTACCAGATGAGAACAACCCTAATTTCTGAAATTTAGGGTTTTCAGTCAAGATCAACAAAAAACAAAATTAATCAACTACAATGTTGATTAATCTATCAAGATAACACGAATACCCAAAAACCCCCAAAAATTTTAAAACCCTAATTTTGAGGAAACACAAATTGACTACAAGAATGATCAATTAACACCAAGAATCAATAGATTCTACCGTTAATCACTTTAAATCACCCTTAATTTGAAAAACCCCCAACTTTTTCAAGAAAACCCTAATTTTGAAAAAACGAACTCGATCTTTGTATCAAAGCCAACTAGGCTCTGATACCATGTGGAAATTTATACAAAGATCAAGATATAACACAACCAACCTTCCCTTTTTCTTATTAACAGCCTCCGACTATTACTTCAAATGTAATATCTGGGTTTGTGATCAAAACATACAACTGAAAGAAACAAACTAGATCTCACAGATTGAGATCAAATACCAAGAACGATACAAACGAGAGAACCAAGTCAACTGTGTGAAAACAGAAAGAGTAAACAAGACTGAATGACTCAACTATACGCTTAACCTAACTATATATACATCTTGACACTTGGTCCTTAGCTCTTTAGCACAATGCCACCTTTAGTTCCTCATAATTGCACAATCTAGTCCCTGCAAAGCAACAAATATTGCAAATATAGAAAATGTATAAAACACTTACCTGACTTACCTTGAAGTATGGAAATTGGCAATAATTGTCCCTGTGTACAAGAGTTGGTATAAAAATGTATATAGAAGTATACTTTTAATAAGAAAGCAAGAATTCATTTCTATTCTTTTTGTTTTGTAAAAGCATATTAGTGACTGATTTTATAAAAAAAACTGCATAAGAGAATAAACTTTGTTAATACTTCGTATAGAGTTTTTGAGTGTAATTAGTGACAATGTGCCCACGAGGTCATGTCACTATATTATATATGTAAAGCTTATATCTAACAAACTATATTTCCATAACAACTAACAATGTGTACTTGACACTTTGGTGGTTCTGCACACGCACGTTAATGCTAAATACATTATTTAGAAGAAACCAATCTTTGAGTTAGAATAAAGGTGAGTTGTCTTCTTTTCGTGCTAAAAATAGGATTGAATAAGGCATGTTCAGGCTAGGTATAAATAAATAATGTTTTTTTGTTCTTGTGCCATTCTTTTCATGAGCAGGTCTTCCCATGGAAGGTGTTAGATCCTCCAGTTGTAAATTAAGTTCACGCACAGACATTAGAAGCCTTGCAAGTGTTGTAGGTACTTATTCTGTTTCTATATGATGATTGATCAGTATATAGCTTTCGTGATGACTGATTTATATCGATGAAAATTAAGACAAGTGTAGCCTAATATGAGAAAAACCTCGAAGATTATAACTACCAACCTATCATTTATTTGTAATGTCCTATTTAATAGTCAGCTGCTTCTAAGAATTTACTTTTATGATAAAAAAGACATGGGACTATAAAGGATGGTGGGTGGGTGCTGCTGCTATGGTGATGGCAGCAAGTGAAGGTTGGTGGTGGTATCTGTTGTCGTGGTGAAGGCCTGGAGGGTGAATGTGAGAGGGGTGTTTGGGAATGAGTTTGTTAATGTATTGTGGATTTCTATAGTAACATGGCACTAAAAAAAGAAAAGTGTATGATAAGCTGTAACTTTTTTGGCCGGTCACCAAATGCACGGAATAGACGGAGTTCAAAATTAGGTTTTGCAAAAAAAAAACACTATAGTAGGTTTCAAATAACTACAAAAAGTGGCAAGTTAGATAAACTTCTATGCAATTATCCCATTTACATATAAATGGATCGATTTGGGTTATCGTGTTATACGAAAACCGTCTGCATAGAATTTATACTATTCTCAACCTAATGTACTGTTTTTACTTATATTTGACACATTTATCATTTGTAAACTGCTACTACTATTTTAGAAGATGGAGCATAAGTTGCATTAGTTTCAGAACTAGAGTAACATACGAGCTGTTCAAGGTAAAACTATCCTATTTTTTAACTTTTTTTTATAACTATAATATAGCCCATAAGCCGATGCTCAATTAGAACCACAATACAATGATATTTAGTGCAGATGGGATTGGCATGGACGCCATAGCTAGGGGCTGCCATAGCTTCATGACTTGGGCTACAACATAGATGTTGGATTTTAGTAGGGGTACCCCCAGGGTTCACATGAAAGCAAGACAATGCTCAAGAGCCTATGGTATTCTCTCTTCGTACCCATTTAAGTTGGTAATATTTGACCTTAAGTCGAAAACTCACTTGATAAAAAAAAGACTCACTTGAAATACATATTTCTACTTATCCTTGCTTGCAGATGCTGCACGCGTATAAAATAATCATTTGACATAATAAGATGATGATATATGTTTGTAAGAACACAAGTTTCAGTTTATTAATTCAAAGTTTATAGTATAGTATATTTTGATTCTTGGTTTTGAAACATCGATCCGGGAGTTTTCCTCCAACAAACATTAGGTGACTGGAATCTGATTGTTTACTAGGTAGGGGTAAGCAAAACCAAACCGAACCGACAAACCGATATATGATTGAATTTTGCCTAATATATGCTGGTGCAACTATTGGTATGTTCAATCCTATCTATGTAGTTTTTGTGAAATACATATTTCATACATTTATGATACTTATCCTTGCTTGCAGATGCTGCACGCGTATAAAATAATCGTGACATTACCACTAATTGTTATGGGGGATTACATCATACGCCAAAAAGTGTGAAGCATATGTCATATCAATGGTCTGGTTTTGGGCATTTAAGAGCTTCTCAAGTATCATGCACGGGTTCTGTATATTGATATATAGATGTTCATCATGGTGATGGTGTAGAGGAATCCTTTTACTTCACTCATGTCTCTCAGTTCCTTAATTGTACATTGGAGATTAAGTTTGTAATGTCCCATTCTATTTTAGAATATTATTTGTTGAAAGCTTTATGAAATAAAAATAGATTAAAATTTTGGATGATCGACCATTTGCCAAGTTATTTACTGATTTGCACTCTGTGTGTCTCTTTGACACAAGTTTTGACCTCGTGGTGCTCTAACTTGTCAGGGTGATGACTGTTAGCTTTCACATGAAAATGTATCCTCTTTCATGACTTATTTAATATCGCTATGTTCAAAACAAAAATGAATTTAATATCGCGTGTCATAAAGTTGTACATTCTGTATCATAGTATGTTCAATCTTCAAACATACTTTTAAAGTACATGCTCTATCGTAGTATGTTTAATCTTAAACATCCTTTTACAATTTGAGTAAGTTATTAAGGAAACCGTCCATCGGACGGGTTGAGACCTAGTGAGACACTATATTGGGTTCTGGAACAATTCAGTAGCACTAACTCAACTATATATTTTCAATAAATCGTATGCTATTTTCCTTTTGTTTGTGAATTCTTATCTTTTCAACTGTTTTGCGCATAACCTCAACTCTGAGCTGATTGTTAAAGTTGACTGTAACGCCTTTGAACTATTTTACTGATAGCAAAAGACCCATACACCGTATAGATCATAGTTCATACATTGTATAGACTAAATGTCCGTACACAAGTTTCAGCACTTAAGTAGAACTGCACTTATATGTTTACGTAAAACATAAACCTGGAAATACATTTTATAAAAACTAAATAACATTCTTGTACAGAGACTTTACGTACACGGCATGTGGAAGCTTAGTATTTTAAAATCTGGGAGTTATGCAAAACGCTCCCACTTTCGACCCATTTTAACATAACATGTTCTAAGACATATACAAACTGACCATAAACTAACCAAAGAACTGCGACATTGCAGGGGCATTTACAAGCGAAATATCAAAGTAATGCGAATGACACACTAGTCATGTATACCCACGAGGGTATCCGTTCCACAAAATGCACCTTTCCTTCTAGCATCTATGTTAACACAGTGATTCAATTTGGAGAACTTTTTCTCTGTATTTTCAATAACCAAGAAGATACAATATATATACATACATTTACACCTCTAATTACGGACCCTAATTTACACAAATCTTGCCTATAATTAAGGGACGATATATATACCAAAGATAGAAGATATGATAGGAATAAGTACACAAAATCAAATCCCGAAATGCTCTCGTCAACACTCCCCCTCAAGGTGGAGAATGGATGTCGATCATTCCCATCTTGCTAAGAGAGCTGTGAAAAACTCTTCCACTTACTGCTTTAGTCAACATGTCTGCAAGTTGGTCCCTTGAGGCTACAAATGGTAACTCTATAGTTCTTTTTTCGAGATGGTCTTTAATAAAATGACGATCAACTTCCACATGCTTCGTTCTATCGTGTTGCACAGGATTGTTCGATATCTTTACTACATCTTGGTTGTCACAGTAAAGCTTCATTGGACTCATTTGAGTAATTCCAATGTCTCGCAAAATGCGTTTTATCCAAAGCAGTTCACAAACCCCATGAACCATACCTCGATATTCAGCTTCTGCACTTGATCTTGCTACTACCTTTTGTTTCTTGCTTCTCCATGTAACTAAGTTTGCAGCTATGAACGTGAAGTATCCCGAGGTGGATTTACCATCCGTTTGATCTCCGGCCCAGTCTGCATATGTATACCCGCTAACTTCTTCACTTTGAGATCTTGAAAAGAACAATCCTTTCCCGGGTGAAGATTTTAGATACCGTAGAATCCTATACACAGCCTTCATGTGTTCTTTACTTGGGTCATGCATGAACCAGCTTACCACACTCACAGCATATGCGATATCAGGGCGAGTATGTGACAAGTATATCAACTTTCCAACTAGTTTTTGGTACCGATCTTTATTTATGGGAGTTTGATCTGGATGTACCATCAACTTGTGATTCATTTCAATAGGAGTGTCTATAGGTCGACAATTAAGCATACCCGTTTCTGTCAATAAATCCCATACATATTTTCGTTGGCACATGGAGATACCGTGTTTTGATCTGGCTACTTCAATACCCAAGAAGTATATTAGGTGCCCAAGATCCTTTAGTTCAAATTCCCTAGCAAGAATTCCTTGAAGTTCAGCAATTTCATTAGGGTCATTTCCCTTGACGACCATGTCATCAACATAAACAACAAGAGCTGTTATGTTTTTCTCCTTTTTCTTGACAAAGAGTGTGTGGTCAGCATCGCTCTGGGTGTAACCAATCTTTTTCATAAAGTTTGAGAACCTTCCAAACCAAGCTCGAGGAGATTGCTTTAATCCATATAACGCCTTTTTCAATTTACACACCTTGTTATCGCAACTTATTCCTGGCGGAGGATCCATATACACTTCCTCTTCTAGATACCCATTCAAGAATGCGTTTTTTACATCGAATTGTCGCAATGGCCAATCACGGGTAGCTGCTATCAATACGAGTATTCGAATTGTGTTTATTTTTGCTACGGGAGCAAAAGTGTCTTCGTAATCGATTCCATATTTCTGAGTATACCCCTTCGCAACAAGTCTTGCTTTGTACCTGTCGATTTTTCCTTCAGCATCTAGTTTAATGGTGTAAATCCACCTACAACCCACTGTTTTTTTTTCCCGGAGGGAGAATCACGAGTTCCCATGTAAAATTTCGTTGCAAGGCTTCCATTTCTTCATTCATTGCTTTCTTCCATTTAGGATCTTTTAACGCCTCGTGTACGGTATTTGGGATCGGCACCAAGGACAACTGCTCCACAAGGTGGACTTGTGGTTTTGCCAACCGGTGAGAAGATACATAGTTGTTGATCGGGTACTTTGCCTTTGCTTTAAGATCCGGTTGGTATTGTTTCTTCAGAATCCCTTTATTATGTCTAACTGGATATCGAGTTCCACCGGTGTTTTCTTGACCAAAGACTTCATTTGTATTCTGCACAACAGAATCACTAGGTATATTAGGATCAGTGGTTACCTGAGGATTCGGATTCTCGGTGGAGATAGGATGAGTTGTACTATCTTGGCCTTCATGAGTTTCTTCCCTATTAGTGATTCCTTCTTCATGATCATCACTGACCCCTCCTATTTCGGTTTCAACTTCGGGTTCAATTTCCACATTATCTTCTTCAGAAACTCCTTTCATCTCATCTTCTTGCGTTATTTCATTAGGTACAAAATCAGGATATTCATGAGTTTTTTCTTCATTTTGGTTTGATATTATCTCCCCCTGAAGAGAACACTCATGTCCAAAGTAGGAGATATTTTCATGGAATGTCACATCTCGAGTGACATACATCTTTTTCCTTTAGGGTCATAACATCTATACCCCTTTTTAAAGTCTGCAAATCCGAGAAACACGCATCGGATAGCCCTTGGCTCTAATTTTCCCATGTTTTGATGTACATAAGCAGTGCAGCCAAAAACTCTTGGTTCAAGATTCGGGTAAACCAGGGTGTTTACATGTTCATGAAGCTTTTGAATCGGTGAGTTGAAGTCAATAGCACGAGATGGAGTTCTGTTCATTAGGTACGCTGCAGACCGGATTGCTTCACCCCAGTATTGTCGTGGCATATTCATATCAAATAAGGAGGCTCGAACAATTTCTAATATTTGTCTATTCCTTCGTTCTGCAAGTCCATTTTGTTGTGGGGTCCCAACACACGATGTTTGGTGCCGAATGGAGTTTTCTTTGCAAAACTTATCCATCTCATGGTTCATGTATTCAGTTCCATTATCAGACTGGAGAACCTGAATATTTCATTTATATTGTGATTTCACCATCCGACACAATTCTTGGAACACATTGCAAACTTCCCTTTTTTGTTTGAGAAGTGATATCCATACCATACGTGTGCATTCATCAATAAACGTTACAAAATAACGAGCACCATTAGGTGTAGGGATACGTGTAGCCCCCCACACATCCGAGTGAATTGTGGTAAATGGAAATAAGATTTTATTATCACTAGATGGATAGGAAACTTTATGGCTCTTAGCCATTTCACAAATGCCACATTTAAACTCGCTAGTCTTTTCATTAAAAAATAAGCTCGGTTTCAACTTTCGAAGATAATTAAATGACAAGTGTCCTAATCAACGGTGCCATAGCCAAGCTAATGACTTATTTCCTTGATTTATTCCGGTGTTGTGAGCTTCACCAAGTCTTTGTTCTTCAAGATAGTACAACTGCCCCCGTCTAATACCATAGCCAAGAATCCGATGGGTCGTCATGTCCTGAAAAACACACTTATCAGGCCAAAAAGTTACAAAGCAATTCAATGCTTTGGTGATCTGACTAATGGATAAGAGATTAGAGGACAATGATGGAACGACAAGAACAGTATCCAGATTCAAGGAACTAGATACACGAGCTTGGCCTTCACATGTTACACGAGCTGTTCCCCCATTAGCAGTTAAAATTTTTGATTGTTTTGGAGGACACATAGACACAAGTTTTGAAGGATCATTTGTCATATGATCCGTTGCTCCAGTGTCAATAATCCAAGCATTACATGTAGCATTATTAGTTTTAGACATACCAGATTCATCGATTTTTCCGGTGTGGGCTGCAATAGAGGCAGTTTGTTCATCATATTTTGCTACAGTGGCTTGACCGATCTTCTTTCGAGGTTTCTTCGGGAAGTCCCACCATTCCGGGTAGCCAATAATTTCGTAACATCGTTGTTTTGAGTGACCTTCTTCCCCACAATGAGTACATGTATACGTGTTTCCTCTTGAGTTCTTGCCTTTGGTGGGACGGTTTCGGGTAGCAAGATGAACCACAGTATCAGAATCAATCTTGTTTTCCTCCATTGCGTTTCGCTGATTTTGATCCTTACGAATATAAGCATAACAGGATTCAAGATCAAGCGGTGGATCCTTTCTCAAGATCTCACTTCGTGCTTGGTTATATTCTGGATCTAGACCTGCAAGGAAGATATGAACTCGAAGGCGGGCTAGAGTTTTGTGAAGTGATACGACCTGATTAACACCTTCTTCTTGAGCCATGAGACGAGTATCAATTTCTTGAAAAATACTAACCAGTTCATTGTAGTACGTAGGTAAGGATCTACCATTTTGTCGGGTCGTGAAGGATCTCCGATTCAGTTCATACAACTGGGTTTCATCAGAGCCATCATAGAATGTTTTTTCTACAGCCTCCCAAATCTCTTTAGCCGTCTGAAGTCGGATAAAGCGTCGGATCAACGGTGGACTCATTGAATCAATAAGCCAACTCTTGACCCGATTGTTATCAATGAGCCATGCTTCCAGTTTTTTGTCACCAGTTGGAGGTTTCGGGGTATCACCGGTTAAAAAACCAGATTTGTTCCTTGCTCCAATCCGCATCTCCATGAGTTGAGACCATAATGGGTAGTTTGAATCATCCAGGATGATGCCGGTAGGGAAGGGGGCATCTTGTACATTCTGAACGACAACACGAGGTTCGTGGGAGGAAGCTTCTTTGTCGGACATGGTGGGAGAAAAATTCGAGTGGGGTTAATGCGGGATGTATATACGAGGGTATACGAATGATTATGTGCGGTATCGCTCTAATACCATGTTAACACAGTGATTCAATTTGGAGAACTTTTTCTCTGTATTTTCAATAACCAAGAAGATACAATATATATACATACATTTACACCTCTAATTACGGACCCTAATTTACACAAATATTGCCTATAATTAAGGGACGATATATATACCAAAGATAGAAGATATGATTGGAATAAGTACACAAAATCAAATCCCGAAATGCTCTCGTCAACAATCTACAAGTCCCGATTCTTCTAAAGTTACCTACATAAAAACAATGCTATAAACTGCAAGTCATTTGAACTTGGTGATTAAAACGGAATTAAGCTAAACATGATTCATAGCTTCTATCTTTTAACGAGTTCGTCCATTTACTATATAGATCATAATCTATAACTACTATCTATCTTGATCTCTCTTGTTCCTGTCTAATGTTGCATTGATCAACTCGTAAGAATTCTGATAGTTCCTTGTAGAGATGAATTCCGAATTTCCTTCTTCAATAAATTCTAACAACGTTTTCTGTAAAGAAACAACCTTCAAGCTAACTTGATAACAGAATCCCGTGGTTTAAATGAAACTGGTTGTGACCCTCACCTAATTCCTTTGTATATCTAATTCATCTACTGCTAGTAATATGACATTTTGACAAATTTTACTAAAAAGGTAATTCGCTAATGTGAGTTTTGAATCTGAAAATAGTCCCCTCCACGTATAGAGGGAAACTGAAGGAGTATAAGCAACAAAAGGATATTTATCATAAGGCAAGAACAAGTCAAAACTAATTGGACGTGACAAATATCAAATGTGCAACAGTAAATGATCACACAACAGATTTACAATCTATGTGTGTCACTTTACAAACTCCTACCCAAACGGACTCGGACACTGAAAACTCCTTAAACTAGCCGCTCGGCAAAAAAGGATGGATAAATATGTCACCAGTCCCTTTGTAGTTGGGTGGTTCTGATAAATAGTTGCGACTAGATGGACATAGTTAAAGCTCTCGAGACCTACTATACACAAACAAGCATAGTACACCAATCAATGCATTTCTACAAGAAACTGTTACAAAAAAGGCATTTTGAGCAGACTGTCAGACACCAATCATCAATAAGCAAATACTGAAGAACAATTAGTCACAAACATGTCATGAATAACTAGAGGAGAACTTCATAAACTATGTTTGTAGGGAGGATGATCACATTGCTGTATTGATGAAGGAGGTGTTCACATTGTTGATCTTGATATTCTGTCTCAGGTATTCTTTGTACTATATACTTTCATTTGTTTGGTTAGATGCTAAATTTATAAGTTTTTTATTTTATGTCTCAGTTGTTGAGTTCCCGTTGTTTGGATATGAATAAACTTGGGACAATCATGGATTTTGCACTAGTGAACTTGCAGAAGCTTTCAGCGAATAGCTAACGAAGACCAACTGAAATAATCTCGAGATAATTTATCTCAGAACTGACTCAACTATGTCAGGCTGGTATGATGGATTAAACCGTTCACATAATTGCCCTTGTAGTTGTAAAAGGTCTGTGTTTGTACTTGAGCAAATACAGGTGCCTAATTTTTTCTTGTTTCTTTCCAGCTTCTTATACTTTATTAGAGGTGGCAATTTTTTTAACCGTTTACATTTAAACGGGGTGATTTGATTTTGTTTAATCTCACACGGGTCAAGCTATAAATGGGGAATAGCTAAAGTACCCCAAAACTCTTTTAATGCATATAACCTCCTAATCATTGTTACTGAGGCACTAGTAATCAACAAAAAGAGGAAAAGCGTTTAGAAAGGTCTATGGTCCACCATCTGATGCCTTGATTCGCCTTCCACTGACCATGCAATGGCTTTCATCTGTGGTTCCTGGCAAAGATCACTTTAAGACTTGCAACAACATTTATCTTCAGAAAGGACTGCTCTTCCCTCAACTGCTCGGTGGACACTCCTCTAGTAGATTGCAAACTTCACCCGCAACTGATTTCACAAGTTAACTAACATCCAGCTTTTATCTGTTAAAACCTTCTTTCCAATGATTGTGCTTTTCATTAGAGGTGGAAGATGGGTGGGTCGATAACTGGTAAGAATGGAATTAGGTCGAAACGATGGAATTAAGTCGAAACGAGTAACTTTTTGGCACAGGCAGGACCAACTCCACAAGATCACGTACTGTAATCGCTACAAGGTAATATATTACGGATTTTTGACTATTTCATGTCCGTTATGGTCTTTCGATGCATCTCCATGAGACCATGAATTAACGTTGTACATAGACAAAGCGTTTTATTTAAGTAGAAAATAAGCTTTTTATTTAAGTAGAAAATAGATATATATGTTGGGTGACTAGCACTGTAGTGTAATCACTGTGATATAAGGCAAAATCGCTGATACGTTGATTAAATGGTATTATACTCTAGAACTATTAACCTGTAAGTTACGGTGATTATATAAGTTGGATATCTTATATAATCCGAGAGATTGAAACGAATGGTAAATTAGGAGTGATCCACGAAATCTTCTAGTGTCCTCTGTTTACAAAGGGTGGGTGTATCATTTCCTGACCTTATTTCTATCCAGATTTTTTTTTATTTCCCCCAACATCTTACTTGCGTATGTACTCTAACATTGTCGCAGCACCTTAATTATCAAAGGCATGAGATAATTCTAAATCACAGACATTGAAGGCAGACAAAACAATCGAGTTCAAGATATGGAATGTTTATACTTTGACCTTCATACTTGAGTTAACAAAGTGAGGGCTGTTCAGTTGATAAAAGAGAGGGTTAAAACTTCCAGAGTTCCAGTTACATAAGTACCATAAAATGCAAATTATACACGAAAATTCTTAATGAACGCTTTATACCCACATTGGAGGTCAATGTTGCTTAAGTTTGGGTTTGAATTGTTATTCAGTTGTTTGCTGTTGTGTTTCTTCTTTACAAATGGAACAAGTAATACATCAAAAGTATTTTGCAAAATGTCAGTATGATTTAAACTAAGCAACTAAAAATACAGAGAAAGAAGCAGATCCAGTTAACTTTATTACATGCTTACACGTGGACTCTTAAAGTCGAATAATAAATGTTGATCGAATACACAAATTTGGTAACTACAGTATTACTGTAGTTTGCAAGAATCATCTAAACGAAACCCTAAGCTAGCAGCAGCTGACTCTTAAAGTCGAATAATAAATGTCTCTTTCGCTCGGGTTCCACGGAAAGTATCTCGGCGATTCTTCGTTTAACTTGATCAGTTGTGTTTGCTTTTCTGCTGATGTGTTTCTTACAGACTCAACATCCTCCTCCTCATCGTCGTGATCATCAGCGGCGTTGGAACCAACTGACTCTACATCAGAAACCAACATCTTCTTAACAGGAATGCAGCAGTTGCAGTTAACATGTGCTGATCTAACGGCATACCGTGGACGCGGCCTTTTATTTCTTCGCATGACAAAATCTTGATCATCTCTCTCGCAAACCCTTTTGTTGGATCGAGCCATCTTAATGATAGCCATAGGTAGGTTTTTGATCTGGAAGAAGATGGTTTTGTTGGAAGATAGTTTGGTGCGTATGAAATATGAATCAACAATAATCAGATAGGAGCATTATTTATAACCAGATTTTTGTGTCGGTGATAACCAAATACTTACCATATACCTACTTTTCAGTAAAATTATTTACACCAAAGCCGGCTTTTGGTTATGTCGGTCAATTAACTAAACTTTTTTGTTATGGAAAGTGATTATACTTGCCATATATTTACTATTCTCAAGTACATAATTCACTTTATATTTGTTTTTGATATATGATGAGATTAACTTACGATAAAAAAACACAGAGTAGTCTTTTTTATGTTCAAAATTTATAAAAATGAATGGAGGGACTAAAGTTATAATATGAGAAAGTAATGATTTATTACTAGCGAAAGTAATAAAATATCAATAGTGATAAAGAAATGAAATATCACTGTGAGATTACACAGTAACTATGTTCCATTCCTTTATCACTAGTGATATTTCATTATAACAATTTTGCGTCATGCTTACAATTTTAGTTCTTCCGCCTTTTTTTACAACTTTAGGACATTTTAGCAAAAATGACCCTTCCGTGCTTTTTTTACCAAGGTAATTAATAGCTAGCATTTATCCCTTGAGATGTAGTAAAAAGCAATGATCCAAGATAACTTTTCCTATAATATTTTAATTAGTTGTAGAATTATTTTTTTCTTTATGATGTTTAGACAAACACTTTATTATTGAAATGGTTTATTATTTACATTTTATATATTAAACAGTTTATCATCTTTTAAAATTATTCTAACTTAAAACTATTATTATTATTTGTAAAGTTATTATTGAAAAATATGTATAATCTTAAAACATTACACTCACAAAACATTAGTTTCAAAATGCCCGCAATAGCAACGCGCAAATACCTTGGTAGAATGAAGCAAACACACTCTTGTTTTTATATTATTAATCGACAAAAGGTGTAGATTATCATGAACACCTTGACCTAAAGTACCAACTAGAATAAATATGATCATAGATTTAAAGTCATTATTCTTTTATCCATATAATCTATCAACCAGATCTAAATAATATTCAGTTTTGATGACGTATATTGTCAAGTCGGGCTAGTGGACCCGATCCGCACATACTACCCATATTCGACCCTGATGAGACTGCTTTTATACATGGTCTCATCGTCCAAATCGGCCTTAAAATGCATAAAATATCATAAAATATGCCAAATATATGCTCGTGTTTGTTACTTGTGTATTTTTAGGTACGGGTATTGAGGAATTGGCAAAAGATCACAAGAATCAATCAAAAACGAACACGGGAAACGAAGTCGTACAATGAACCAAGCTCAAATATGGAATTTTGCAAAAAGACCCTTGAAGAATTGAAGATTGTCAAGTTTAGTCCCTCATCTTTGAAGAACTTGTCACAATTGACCCTCCAAATGTTAATTGTACAAGTATGGTCCTTATTGTTTGAAGATTGCACAAGATCAGCCCTTGGAAAAATCAAAATATGCATTTGAAGCCCTTATTTCAAGTTATAAAACCTTTTGTGCCAAATTTGACAACTGGTCAAAAGTTGATAAGTGTAATATAGGCGCTGATGGAATTATTTACAAAGTGAAGAGAAGTGAAAACATTGGGGGCCTTTTCTGCCAAACCACCAATCCCACTCACCCAACCAGCTCTTGACACGTCACAAACCCCACCCATTTACCCACCACCCACCCAATAACCCTACCCTACCCGTCCATACCCAAGCCCAAACCGGTTTAATTAATTAAACTGGTCAAAAGGTCAAACCGGATTTCCCACTAAAACACAAAATTTAAAAATGTTTATCCCCAAATCAGATTAAACTTTCCCTAATCCCAGATAAACCCTAAATTTTACCCAGCTCCAATTCACCTCAAACCAAAGGGGTTTTACCCCAAATGCTCCAGATGGGTAATTTACAACACCTTCACCCAATCCCACACCAAAGACATGACTCAAGACACACCCATGTGAGGGTAGGACCCTCCCCTGCCCATCACTTTCACCTCAAAACCCTAAACCCGACCAAACCAACAATCCAGATTCTCCCCTTGGTCCCCAAGTTCAAATAGATGGCTAAGATCACTTTCCCAAGCTGGCACATCACTCTCAATCACATGGACGATTTTTGACCAAGCTTGAAGACAAAAGATTCCAAGGGCAATTTGGGCAGTCCACTTCTAGGGTTTTCAGCTTTCTAGATAGTTCTCTTAGTTAGTATATAAGGAGTCGACTTGTGACCCTTATCCGTTGTTCCAGATTTTTACTCCAAAAATTGTAATCCCTTTTTAAGTATTTATAAAGTTGATATTTTTGTTGAAAATATAATTCCTTTTATGAGTTTTAAAAGTTGGTGTTTATTTGTTGAGTAAAAATCTGAGTTCCATTGTTAACTGTAAACACTTGTGTGTTTTGAAAATTTCAGAAAGGAAGTTTCTGAAATTGGGAAAGTTTTTGGTGAATATTGTTTCATAATTGTTTCTCAGGATTGAATGTTAATTTGTTAAGTATATTTGAAAGGGAAATTGGTTGGAAAGCTTTTGAAAAGGTTTTTAATAGGTTTTTAATTTCAGAAATTCAAGGTCCAAGAAAGTGAAAGTGGACTTGGACCATTGGATTTCTGACCTTGGACTTGTTTTAAAGACATTTTTCTAGGTTCCAAGGTTGGTTGGATTATAAGGTTTCAAAAAGGTTTGTAAGTTTTCAGAAATCAGAAAGTGTGTATCTTGTTCTTCATTTTCTCTTAGCAGGTTTGAAGGCTTGATTTGTTCAAGAGGTTCAGCATAGGCCCGGGCCTATTGGAGAAGGCTAAGCAGCCTTGGTTGGGCCTGGATGTAGGTCCAACAAGGTACTTCCTTGTTCCATTTCTAGTTTTCAGTTTTACTGATTTTTTATGAGATTTTGTGAAAATTGCATGAAAGTTGTTTGATTGTTTGTTTATTGGTTGGATATTGCTTTATTACTGGTTATATGCATGTTAGGAGTGATTGTAAGCCATTTGGTTGTAGTTTGAATAGATTTGGTGTTAAAAAGTTGAGTTTCGGTTTGTAAAGGGGTGTTTGGGATAAGGGATTAACCAAATCAAGTGACAAGATTTAGTGTTAAAACCTGGTTAAAAACATTTCTTTGATGGCTATTATATGATGCATGTCCTTGGTTTTCAGTTTGGGAGGTTATTGTACATACTTGCATGATCAAAAAGTGAAAAATAGCTTAAATCCAGTTGACTGCTTGTGTGACTGCATTTTTGTGATTTTGCCCATCAAATCTTGTAAGCTGCTAGTTAATAGGCCATAGAAGGATTGTGAATCACTTGTATGCTATTTGGTGTGATTATTTTCAAGTTATGAGGGTTTGAAATTCGTTTTTATGCATGTAATTGGTGTCTACTGTTTATCAGAAACATGTGTGCTTAATCAGTAACTTTTGATGCTTATTGAGTAGTTTTTTGTGTTGTGATTGCTTGTTTTTTGTGCTTAATCTGACTCCTTATACTCCAAAGAGTATAAGGGTGCCTTGCTGTCCAAAAATAAGCCCTCCAAAGAGCTTTCCTAAGCTCAAAAGTCAACTGACCAAAGTATTGCACTAGCAGTGGGAAGAAAGTTTCCCCTGCTATCACATTTGTTTCCCCTGCTAAGCAAGAAGACAAATCCAGTCAACATGTCACTTTCAGAATTCAAACTTTTTTGTCTTTTGTGGGTAAATTTTAGAGTTAGGACTTGATTTTTGTTTCTATGTTTTTCTAATTTAATTTGTGATTTTTCAGTTTAAAAAGATTTTAATTTACTGTTCATTTGCTATTTTTAGGGTTTTATTGCTATTTTTAATTAACTTTTATGTTTCTGTTTTTGGCATTTAGTGCCAAAAATACTTGGTTTTTAGTTTAAACATTTTTCTTAGATTAGGAAAAACATTTCAAGATTTTTGGTGTAAAAAGTTTTTACTGTTCATTTTTTTAATTATTTTTAGAATTAATTTAAGTTAATTAGGGTTTAAATTGTATACTGTTTTGTCTTTTAGTGAAAAATATTTGATTTTTCAAACTTTTTCATTTTTCTACTATTCATTAGGGTAAATTAGGATTTTTAAAATTGTTCAATTATTTTTTGGAATTATTTATTTATTTTTTATAATTATTTTAGTTTTAAAATAGTTTTTAGTAATTTAAAAATAGAAAAATAGTGTTTAAAATTTAGGAAAAATACTTTTTAGTTTATAAATAATATAAGTGAGTTATTTGTCCAATAAAATAATATTTTGGGCTTTTTCTTAATTTTATTTAATTTTTGGGCTTTAATTAGCATTAAAAATTGAATATTTAATTAATAAAAGGTTTTAAAATATTTTTATTGGATTTTATTTCTTATTTATATTATTTTGAACTACTTTTTCATTTTTAATTTATTTTTAGCTTAAAATTTTTAATTTTTCACGTTTTTCGTACTTACGTTCGTGTTTTACGTCATTCGTCGTAGTTTAATTGTAATCGTAGTTCGTCTTAGTTTTTCTTTCTTTTCTCATCTAAAAACGACACTACCCTAAACCATTGATTATATATATTTTGGCACATTAATCCACACACCTCCTCGAGAACGAACCCGCATTTATTCGACTTGTCGGTTTTTCCTAAATCGTCGAGTTTAATACTTGCCCCCATTATACCTTGTTTTTCCTAAAACAAAGGTGTACTAAAACTCAACTATCAAAATGGCGCCGCTGCCGGGGAGGTGTTTTTAGTGTGCCATTATTAGTATCGTGTTTTTGTGAGTGGTGCGTTTTTGATTTTCTAATTTTGAAAAGCGTGAATATCGTACATACTCATTTTTTTTTGTTATTTTTCCTTATTATATTATAGTATCCAAATAAAATGTGTTTAGTTTTCCTAAATTAGACACACTACATCATTTTACTATATTGTAGATATATTGGTTTTTCGTTTTTATTGTGAATATTATTAATATATTGTATTTACGTAGAACAATAAAAATACAAGTACTCCAAATACGTGAGAAATCACAACCTTGACTTGGGAGGTCATTACCCAATCATTGTATTCGAATCCAAAGCAAAAGTAAAAGGCAAAATAGATAAATACTTTCGTGAGGCTTGATTTCAATTAACACAAACTATAAGGTGGGTATAAGGCGGTTGTATTTCACGACCTAAAGGAGAAAGGCTCTTAAGTGCTTAGCGCCGCCTCGTTTCCTCCGCTTGCTTGTGCGTGTTTTGAGAAAAAGGGCTAATCAAGGGTTTGCCAACCAAAGTATTATCTACGTATATATATTTGCTTGTTTTCAAGATTAAACCCTCTTGAACGTTTTGGTGTTCCACCAACGTTCTAAAGTCATCGAAGACGTTCACTCCACGTGATCGTTTTCATTCCTTGAGGCTCTTTTAATCGAGAAAGTCGATTCGAGGAGAGATTTGTAGATTTTTGTCTACGTAATACATTCAAAATACCAAAAAAAATTAAAAAAACAATCAAAAGCAAAAAAAATAATCTTCTACATTCCCTCTAATTTCATAATTCTCTTCTTTCACCCTCTATAACGTTTAATTCTCGTAACACCGTTCTCGTTGCATCATGTCAAATGATGAGGGCTATTACTCGTGTCCATATTGTGGAGGCCCACCCGATGGGGCTAATTGTTTTAATTGTGAGGTTATTGGAGGTCGTGAGGGTTATATCTATAACTCTCCTCCACATGGTTATGGTACAATTTTCAATCTAACGACCAAGATCACCAACCATATTCGTCTTATTCGTCTTTTAGTTGTGATGAAAATCAAAATAATGAAATGAATCAAGATGAATCTTTTTGTGATTATATGAGCCGTCATAACAAACTTATAGAGTCACTTCAAGAACACGTGGTAGATCTCGATAAGTATTACAAAGAAAAATTGGCAACCCAAGGGGAAACTTTCAAAAAAATGGAAAACGATTATGATAACCTTTTTGAAGAGCAACAACGTTTGTATGACCAAAGTCAAGTGATGTGGAGAGAATATGTAGATAAAATTAAGGATGATCACGCCAATGAGAAAGATAAAATTCTTTTAATGTTCGAGGGCTTAGTGGAAAAATTTAATTCGTTGTCAAATGTGACCAATCCTAATCCCGTGGGAGAGGTTCAAGTTACTTCGACTCCTAAGACTCGTACGTCTCGTATTGATCCATATCTCTCGAATTTTAGAGTCGTGCAACCTTCATCGTCTTGTAAAACCATAGAGGAAACGAAAAAGTCATCCAACGAAGTTTTGAAAAATGTTTTTGAAAATAAACCAAAGGAAAAACTCATAGGATACTTGGGAGTTTTAAATCTAATACCTTGTGAACCTATTTTTTCTAATGAGAATGAAATTATTGAGGAATTTCTAAATCAATATACACTTAATTTTGACGAAGAAATTCCATTAAATGATTTTAAAGAAGAAAAATGTGAAAAGGTTTTTAAGGAAAGCATTGAACCTTCGTTTTTACAAGATGAACGAAAATTAATTCCGAAGGGACGTGTTAATAGTTTTGCTAAAATGTTTGACAACCCACGTTCGATCCCTTCGAAGGACAAAGTTGAGACCGTCAAGGCAAAATCGTCACGAGACGAGCCTTTTACTCCTAATCCCACACCGAGTGAGATTTTGGATTTATCATGTGAGAAGTCCGCCGATGGCCTTGCTCACATTGATACGTTTTTCGATATCGAGGTCGAAACGACAAAGGCAAAATCTTCAATCGAAGAGCCTTCCTTTCCTAGTTTCACGACGGTTGAAGCTAGCGACTCGATTATCGACGACTTTATTGCTCGACCTCTTCCACGAGGAAGAGAAGACGTTTTTGATCCCGATGGAGATTTTTGCGAGATCAAACGTATTCTTGATAACCCGCTTTCGATTTTCGAGTTTGATGAGGACCGTTGCGTTAGCCCGGAGGGGGATGTTTTGTTAATTGATTCACGTTTTAAAAATTCAAATCCTCCTCCCGCCTTCAAGATAAATGTGGAAATTTTAAGTGTGCCTAGAATTGTTTTAGAAACACCAAATATTTTCAATTTAATCAACTTGGGTTTTCGTAACAATGAGTTAAAAAATGAAAAAAGGAATGATTTTACAATTGATTTGAAAATTTTCCCAAAGTTAACTCCGTCATCACCTCGCTTAATTGAGCTTGCTACAAACGCATCTACTTCTTTTGACGACGTTTTGTGTGGACCTAGTATGGGGGAAGCCCCATTTGTTCCCTCACACTTCTCCACCGAGGACGAGATTTTTGACCCCGGTATCACGTTTAAGATAAAATCTCGGTCTTTTACCGAAGTAGTCACTAGAAGATCCTTCTACACTTACGGTATGAGTTTACCTCGAGTAACTCGATTGTTTTGCCCAACCAATGTCCCACCCTTCTATTCTCTTTCTATTTTCTTGTGTCCCTTTGGGACGACGATGTTTGAAGTCGTGTTGTTTCGTTTATCATCCGAAAACGAAGACACGATCTTTGATCCCGGTATAGAGGTTTTACCTTTATATACGGTTGCTTTTGGGCCTTGATTACATGTAAGTCCCACCAAAAATTGACCAAACCATGATTATCCCTAAATGATCACATTTATGGGGATTCGAGTCGAGCTTTTGACTCGGTTATCAAAAACAAGGTGCCTCGTGGGGGAGACCCATGCTTATCCATGTACATATTATCGCTTTCTTAGTCTAATGTAGCTTACGTGTGGGGATTTGTGCCCTTCCAACCTTTGTTCCGTGGTTGTTTGTGATATGTGGTTTTTAGATCATGATCTTCACGATTGGAGCCTCTCGTGTTCGTTTTATGGGAGCACTCGATCGTTTGCTTTGGAGGCCTTTCCCTATATCCATATGATATATCCTTTTATGTTCTAACCTTAGGTTATTAGCACACTTCATAAACGGCTATTTACTTATTGATTACACCCTTTCCATGCTAGATTAGGCATTCGACTACGTCTCTAGTATGGGGGTGTTTGCACCCCTAGACTCGAAACATTGAGGACAATGTTTAACTTTAGTATGGGGGGGTGAATAGATACTTGCCTTGCCAAACCTTCACGCTTTCCAAAGTTTATCGTTTTTGAAGGTCTACGTAATTAATGGCCTATTCTATGTTATGGATTTGGTGGATTTAGATGGTTGATTTAGATGATAAACATGAGGAAATGAAGGAAAGAGATGAAGGATTAGAGAGAGAAAGGAGAGAAGGGAGAGAATTGTAGAGAGAGAAAGAAAAGATGATTAAATGATTAATGTGAAAATGGAATCAACAACCCCCTCCTAACATGCTAGGAGGGGTTATATATAGCCCACCCTACATGTGGGCTATATGGACCATACATAAAGTAAATAGATCACGAGCCCATTACATAATTATCGTTGGAGCGACCGATCCTTCATAAATACGTAAAACGTATTTCCAACAATCTCCCCCTAAGGGAGGTCGCTCCAAGTTACAAAGTTCTAAATAGTCTATAACTCGTGATCTATGCTAACTAAGATGTGACCGAGACTTTATTGGGAAAAACGTATTTCCAACAATCTCCCCCTAAGGGAGGTCACATCTTTTTACAAAATCTTAAACCTAGCATCTATGCTTGAGTCTTCGATCTTGTTCTTGTGAATATGCTTGATGTGATCTTTGACTTTAGTCTTGAGCATGTTTCCTTGCCTTGACCTTGTGCATTCTTCACTTGTGATATTTGCCTCTTTGTGACTTCATGTTCCACATACTTATACTTTTAAATTCTTGAAAGCTTCAGAGTTTGATACAGCGGAAGACTTGACCTTCAGGCTTTCTTGAATTTGTTGAAGTACTAATTGTATGTAGTATAAGCATGTGGTGACGACTTCTTCTGGATTGTACACCGCAATGCCACCTTCTTGTTACGCTGCATAAGACAGTTAGCAACAAAACAATATACACGGATGAAATGGCCTTGAACATTTCATTCTAATTCGGTAGCAATTTACCTCCGGTCGGTGAAGACCGTTGGACGATATTAAATATCGTACTTGTGGCAGGTAGTTTCAATAAAGAACCTCCTTGACAAGATTTCGCGGGTAAACCCGTTCTCTTTACTCGACCGTCCAAAGCTGACTGCGAACGTAAAGAGTGAATCATTTGGATAATATTATCCGCATGATTTGAAGCCGTCAATTCATGTTCCTGGAACAAGTGAAGTTCAATTAAGAACCGCACCATCGTTGCTTTCCAGTTGTCACTAGCTTGATTCATATAGAATCTTGCAAGTTACCTACCAAGTGCTGTTTGATGTTAACACTAGAAGGATTTCCATTCGTCACTGTAAATACTTAATAGTATTACTCTGAATGTTCTGGCAAGATCATTAAGATATTGCGTAGAGGCCTGGAACGTGTTTAAATTCATTTAAGAATTAAACCACTGTTGCTTTCCAGTTATCACAAGTTTGATTCATAAAGAATCGCACAAGTCACCTACCATGAGCTTTTTGATATTCGCTCAAGAAGGATTTCCATCTTCATTGTAGATACTTTCGTATTACTCGGATGTTCAGGCAAGATCATGAAGATATTGCGTAGGACTCTTAAGATCTTTCTTACTTTTCACAGTGTGTGAAGAAGCAAGGAAATATGAAAGTGTGTCCTAATGAGATATTTGATGATCTCAAATGGCTCTAGACTCGATCGTGCATTTTGGATTTTTAGTGATCGGAGGCTGGAGAGGAGTGCCACCTTTTCAATACCAATTTATTCGGAGTGAATAAATCAATAGATAATGTGTTGATCTCCGTGTGATTAAAACAAATACCTTTTGAGAGATATTTGAGTTAGCTGGGAAGGGTTGTGCATTGCATCACTGGGTCCATGACGTCTTTCTTCAATATCGAGAATCTTTAACAAAAATGATCTCAATAGCATATGTATTGACCCGGTTTCTGCCTAAAGTTGTAAGGAGGGCTTCTTTCTTTACACCCTTTATCTTTACAATTCTTTTTCATTCTTCAACCCCTTCAATGCTTACCAATACGTCATCACTAGCACCTTGTTGTGATTGTTCCAGTGCTAGCTTAAGTACTTGGTCGGCATTCAGCTACGTTCACATTCTTTCTCCATCTTTCCTAGGACTTCTAATTCTATCTAGGAATGTCCTTGGGAAGATTCCTCCGGTTCTAGAGAAATCATTGGACTTTAACCTATCCTACCATCCTTATGTCACCACAATCGTCACCGTCGTGAATAGAGATGTTTTGGGTAAGTGTATGTCACCATGAAATCCATTTTGAAGTGCAAATCCATTTTGCTCCCCCTTAACATATGCTACGATATTCGAAAACATTTCGCACATGTCGGGATGAGCTAACACGTTAAGTCAAACCATTTATGATTGATCATATCCCATATTAAATCACATTTTCTCCCCCATATTAAAAATATTAACCCAATCGATGTTTTTAATATCAATTGATTTAATAACATTTTAAGAAAATTTGGGAAGAAAAATGCAAATCCAATTATCTTCGTGATATTAACAAGCTCCCCCTCAAATTAATGAGGGTGTACTTGAAACGTAAAATAAATACCTTTTAAACACAAGTGTAAGGTATTTATCACGTGCAAAGATCATATATATGATAATGAATTCACAAGATTAATAGTTTACGAGGTAGGACCTGAATGATGGAGAACATCATATGAAAGATTCACATGGTTCTTGTTCACGAATGTTGGTCTCCTCGTCACGTTCCCGAGAAAATGAATTCCCGTTGTTGAGTCAAAGCTTTCCGGTGAAATGCTTGACTTGATTATGAAAAGCGGGTTGCTATCTGAAATAATAGCAAACCATATGGAGCATGTTTTAAAATCATTTGAACTTCTGCTCGAACTTTATTTACAACCCCGTGTCATTATTGAATGACATTTCTAGGTTCGTAAATATTATCGATTCCAGAAGACATGCTCGTTTTATCAAAACGTTTTTGAACACACAATTTTGAAAGATTTAGAAAAACCTTTTGAGAAATTCTCGAAAAATTGTGTTCAAAGTTTTGAAAAACTATTACTTGAGCTTAAGATGTTGAATATCTTACAAAACGAGCTCAAGTCCGAGAAGTTGTAACCTTCCCGTTGTTAAGGATAAATTTATCATCGGCGATAAACTTTCCTTTTATCTGAAGAACGAGTCCTAAGCTGACATTTACTTAGAAGTCGTTTTTCATGAGCTTGAAAACTTTGACTGTTTTAACGGAAAGCTCATGACCGAGAAAGGTTAATTTCTCGTTATGAAGAAAAGCTCTCTTATTTAAAAGATACACTTTCCTTTCTGAGCTTAAAACTTCGAATGTTTTAATACAAGCTCATGACCGAGAAAGGTGAGTTTCTCGTTAAGAGGATAAGTTATCATAAAAGATAATCTTTCCTTTATTTTAAGTTCGAGTTACAGTCTGACATTTAACTGTAAGTCATTGTGCATGAGCTTAAAAACTTGGAATGTTTTTGATATAAGCTCATGCCCGAGAAAAATTAATTTCTCGTTGTTAGGATAAGTTTACCATCGGCGATAAACTTTCCTTTCTTTAAAGAGTGAGTTATAGTCTGTGATATGACTATAAGTCCTTGTATTGCAGCTTAACCATGAATCCCCTGAGACATTTGTTTCTCTGATATCTGCTTCTTCAGCAACCAAACTCTAAGAGTGTCCTTAGTTGAACGGTACACAACGATTGGACCGCTTCGTTCTTTTGGAACATCAACTTTGGTACCTGCATTCTCATTAGGAGTTTGTATACTTTTGCATGGGTTAGAGATATCTATTTTTGAAGCACGTGGGGGTTCACAGTTGGCTTTACTTGTGTCAGAGGTGGCCTGAGGGGATGATTCACTTGTCTTAGTTGGCAACCGTTTCCTTTTATAGAAAACCTTAAGTTCAGGCTTAAGTGATGTATCATCCTTTGCAATTTCCTCCCTAGTAGTCTTCGTAGAATCAGAGGCTATCCTAGTTAAAGGGCACTCGTTTCCTACAAGAGTGAAAGTTCTACCAGTGGGGCGCCACATCTTACCAAAGGGTTTGATTTTAGCTACCCACTGGGATTTGAGTCTAGCACGGGAGTTCACCTCATTAAGCAATTTTTTGATACAAGCATCATGATTTGCCGTAAAGACACATTTTCTACATGTTTTACAGGTAGCATATTTAATGTCCGAGTAAGATCTAGAATCCCTAGATGATTGATTGATGCTCCTAGGATTGGACATGCTACGGTTAGCAGTGTTGGGTAAACTAGAAGGCATCTGACTAGGTTTGAAATTCCTATCTCTTACATGTGTCTTTTGCTTAGCTTCCCTAAGATCAGATTCATGGCAAACGTCACTTGAACTAGTTCTAGGCGTGGTCTTGGTATTTTTAGGGAAACTAGAGGCAATCATATGATTTGGTCTTGCTAAAGCTGGAGTGATCACATTGGGCCTAGTTGCTGGAGTGACTGGTCTAATAAGATGAACCAAATCAACTTGGGAGGCAAACCGCGGTCTCGAGGATTGTGGTCGCTCGGATCTAAATGCAGTAGGTTGTCTGACAATCGGTTGTCTGACGAACTGATTTGTAGGCGGTTTCCCCAAGATTGATGGTTTTTCAAGCTTAGTGTCCACACTAGGTCCTTTACTTTTCCTTAACTCGTTTTTCAACGCAGCTATAGCAAAAACCTTTTCCTGTACTTGGGCCTTTAAAGTCTCATTTTCTTTGAGCACTCTATCTTGGGATGCCAACTTAGATTCAAGCAGTTGAATTTGTTTCAAAAGATTATCCTTTTCAGCTTTAGAATCTAGAACAGTTTGATCCAATTTTCTTTCAAGAACAACGTTTGACTTTTCAAGTTTTTCAAAGTATGTTTCAAATTTGTCCGTTTTCTTAGAAAATTCAAGTTTGGCATCCTCAAGATCTTTTGATTGCCGAGCTACGATCGTTTCGAGCTCTTTAATCTTGGAATCAGAATCAGTTAACGAGGCAGTTATAAAGCATTTATCATGATGTACTATAGCATTTTGAACACTTTCTCCCCCATTATGACTCACATCGGATGAATCAGAAGTGGTATTGCTATCACTCGTTTCCATCCCATGTTTGTCATAATTAGGTTCAGAATCCTCAATATGCGGTATATCATCAGCATATACATCATAAACCACATTACATTGTACCATGTTTGCAGGCTCTGCGTCATAAATGGGTACGGTGTCATCAAGAGAAATCTCGTGAACATTCCCTGACGTGCCACTGGCATCATGTTGTCCTTCTGATTCTGTGCTCGTGCCATCGTTAGGCTCCAAGTTGTCAACCGTATGACCATTATCCTCTTGCATCTGCGTTATTGATTCTTGCACTCCATTAACATACACTTGCTGAAGTTGTGATCTGTCATAAATCGAAGACGAGACCGATGACATGAGTTTCAAAATCGTATCACGGAAAACTCGAAGCTCGGTATGTGTATCTCGAAGAAACGATTGGCAAATCATTGAACTTTCAGGCTTGATGATATTAAATTGGAGGAAAGGCGTGAGGTGTGTCACAAGAGCCTTATATGCAAGTACCGATGCAGATTGATTAAAGTTTCCATGGTTGAGTTGCTCGGCGAGTTGAGTCAAAGTGGTAAAAATGGAGTCGATGAATATATGACGATCTTGTCCAAAAATTGTCACAAATTCGCTCCCTCCTTGAATCCCCGAAAGAGTGACCAGATGAGACTGAAGCATTTGAAATGAATTTATACCACTTTCTCTAGCCTTGTCGTGCATTTGATGCAAGTCTCCCTCTTTAAGTGTCGATTTTAACGATTCCATTGGTAATCGAGGAAAAACGATGTGGCTGTTGTTGTTGTCGGGTTTTAACAATACGACTTGGCTCAAAAATTGTTATCGGCTCAAAAGATTATGACTAAAACTCGATCAAAAATCCGTAATTGCTAAAAATATATCCCGTCACTTGCACTCGTAAAATTGACTTCAAATCCGGCCAGAAAAATAAACTTAACTAACTAAAAAAAAATTAATTTAAAAATATAAATTTAAAAAAAATTTGCTTAACTTTTAACTTAACTAAGATAATAAAAACGTCTTTTTACTTTTTTTTTTTTTTTAAAAAAAAAAAAAAAAAAAAAAAAAAAAAAAAAAAAAAAAACTTATACTTAACTAAAATAAAACGTAATATTTTACTTTAAAAAAAAAAAAAAAAAAAAAACGTGTCCAAAAAATGTTTTACTCGGCTAAAGAAAAAAATGTTTTACTAAAAAAAAATACTTAACTAAAATAGAAAAGGAAATAATAAAAAATCTGATATATTTAGAATGTGATATTTTTAAAAAAAATCGTTTTCTGATATATAAAAAAAAAAAATAGAAACGTGTAACAAAATGACACAATAAGGAAATCCCTAGTTTTCTCCCTAGTTTTCTGATATGTTTAAACGTGTAACACGGATATTAAAAAAATCTTCCCTAGTTTTCTCCGTCAACCAAAAACCACGTGGCCCAATGAGAATGATTCCACCGCCCCACTCGTTTGCATTGTTTAATCCGCCCAATATATTTTTACCTAAATCCTCTCTCTTCCTCACAACACTCTAATCTCTCTGGTATGTCTCTCTCAAATCTCTCAATCACAGATAACAAAAAAAAAAGAAACTTGCGTCTCTCAACCTCTCTCAATCTCTCTCAATCTCTAGTTCTCTCAAATAATACACTCACAAAGCTCTCTCTTATCTTCTCAAATAAATCAGTCACCAAACCTCAAAAACTTCAATCAAAGCTCCTCAATCTAACTATGTATCCATCTCAAATGACGTCTTCAAGATCATGCTTATGGTCTCGGGTAGGTTTTTCGAGTTTCTTTACGTTTTTGAGTCTCTCTCTCTACTGTAGAGTCTTTCTGTGTGTGTTAGTTTGATAAAGATTTTTGAGTTGAGAGTGAGGGGTTTGTTTTGTGTTGTGAGGGTTTTTGGGTCTGGATGAAGGGGGGTGTTTGTATGTGTTAGAAAGATGAGACGAGGGTATGATTCGAGAGTGTGAGGGTGTAACGAGAGTGGGGTTGTGTCTGAGTCTGTTTGGGGTTGTGACGAGTGAGAGTGTGAGGAAGTCGAGGGTGTGAGTTGTGGGATTTTGTAACTTAGTCGAGGGGGTTTTTGTCAGAGAGTCCTGGGTGTGATTGGGTGTGCGAGAGGGTGAGATGGAGGGATGTATTGGGTCTGTTTAGGTTAAGGGTCGAGGGTATGTTGAGGTTTGTGAGTTGAGGCTGTTGTGTCGAGAGGGGGTGTGGGTGAGTCGAGGGTGGGTGAGACGAGGGAGAGTGTTGGGTAGTTTTGTGTGAGATGTGTTGTGTGGGTTTGAGAGGTGAGAGGGGTTTGAGAAGTTTTGTTGTAGTCGAGAGATGGTGAGGCTTTGTGAGGGTGTCGGGGTGATGGTGTTTGGGGTTGGGACAAGGGTGTTGAGGGAATGAGTACGAGAGAATCGAGGGAATGAGTCGGTTGACGCAAACTGTTTTTTTTTTTAAAAATTGAGAGTCTAGATTTGATGTTGGTCGAGAGTCAAAGTGGTGAGGTTGTCGAAGGTTTGTTCAGACGAGAGGTGAGTATGGTGTGAGTCAGTGAAAGGTTTTGAGTCTTGTGTTGTGTCGTTTTGTTACGAGGGAATGAGTCTATTCAAAAAGACAATGATTTGCCCAATTCGTCCGTTATGTTTGAATGGATTGCTTCATTCGGAAGAGTTCCGAATCAGAACTTTTTCTTGATCCGGAAGTTCTTGGTTCGGAAGTTCTTGATCCGGAACTTCTTGATCCGGAACTTTTGGCTTGATCCGGAAGTTCTTGGTTCGGAAGTTCTTGATCCGGAACTTCTTGATCCGGAACTTCTGGCTTGATCCGGAAGTTCTTGGTTCGGAAGTTTTCTGTTTGATTCGGAACTTTTTGGACCGGAAGTTCTTTCACCCGGAACTTTTGGCTCACTCGAAAACCTTGAAACCAAATAGGAACTCGGAACTTTTCGACAGATTTGATGGGACTGAGATGGACAGAAACAATGGACCAGAAACTTTGGACAGTTGACCAAATAGGTAGTTTGACCAAAAAATGAAGAAAAATCCAAAAGAAAAAGTGATAACTGATTAACTTGATTAAAAAAAAACTGATAACTGAAAAAGAAATAACAGGACGCAACTGATTAAAAAATTTAAATAAAAAAACTGATTAAAAAAAAATAAAATAAAAAATAAAAAAGGATAAAAATTGATAAAAATTTATATAAATTGATAAAATTTAGAAAACATACAACTTTTTATATAAATTGATTAGTAAACTTGTGATAAAAAACAAATAAAAAAATACAAACTTTTTATAAAAACACAAAATTAAAAAGAGAAAAACAAAAACTTTTATAAAAAACACCAACTTTTATATAAACACAAACTTTTTAAGGTTTTATATAAGAAAAATTTGATTTTTATAAAAAAATTTGTAATTTTTTATCTAAAAAGTAAGTAGATTTGAAGATTTGATATGATTTAACATATAAAAACACAAACTTTTTATAAAAAATACAAACTTTTTAAAATTTAAGCATGATTAAATCAAAAACCCACCAAAATCAAAAAAAAGATAAAAGAAGAATAAACCAAACTAACCATGGCTCTGATACCAATTGAAGGTCTACGTAATTAATGGCCTATTCTATGTTATGGATTTGGTGGATTTAGATGGTTGATTTAGATGATAAACATGAGGAAATGAAGGAAAGAGATGAAGGATTAGAGAGAGAAAGGAGAGAAGGGAGAGAATTGTAGAGAGAGAAAGAAAAGATGATTAAATGATTAATGTGAAAATGGAATCAACAACCCCCTCCTAACATGCTAGGAGGGGTTATATATAGCCCACCCTACATGTGGGCTATATGGACCATACATAAAGTAAATAGATCACGAGCCCATTACATAATTATCGTTGGAGCGACCGATCCTTCATAAATACGTAAAACGTATTTCCAACAGTTTTGTTACAAAATAAGGCTAAAAATGGCCAAATTTTAAAATTTTTCTCATATTTTATAAGTGTTTGAAGACACGAATGTAGATTTTCCGATGGCGAGAATAAGAGTAATTTTTGACTCGACCGTGCGTGTTGAGCACTTAGCTTTGATTCCTTAACTACACATTAGGCTAAGTCTCTTAAATGAGGACGAGAAATGATAGAGTTAATTATAAGTTACTATGCTAAACGTAGAGTACTCGTATTCTTTCAAAAACTCATGTGTTCTCGTTGTTTGCTTATTCTCCCTTCGCATGTAAATATTTTTTGCTTAATAAATATTGACTTAGCGGTTTAGTTAGGATTGTTGGGTTTCTAGTCTTTTCTAGTAGCTTCCGTGTAATTAAATTGGGAAGACATTAAGGTATCGCCAGCGTCACGGTTTTGAAGTATTGGCAACCCGAATAATCGAAAGCTTCACCCAATAATAAGATTTCAAGTGCTCACCTAAATCAAGCAAACAATTTGAAGCCCCACAAGGCCTAAAATCTATGCAAAATTGAAAGTGAATCAAGCCTTAATCTTCGAAGCTTTAAAGATCCAAAATTCGCTTTAGCGTGAGGATATACGTCTTTGGCTAATAAAACCACCGATGATGGCGGATAATAAAAGGCAAGGCAAGACCGAAGTCATAATAAAAGCTTCATGGCGAAGTTGAATAAAAGATGGAGGTAAACCAAAGATAATAAGGTCCTTCCGTTAGGGGGCGTATAAAAGTCTTGGTAATAAGTCTCATGTTCAAAACCGTTATAAAACCGTGTTTATCGATTCTTCTTGTCAACTTAATTTTTTAACATCGTTGTCTATTAGGAGGGGTTATTGATTTGATGGTCTTAGTTACACCGTTAGGACTCTATTTTTAGACCTAAATCTCTATTATCGCATAAGTCAACAATGTATCCTCGTGAACATTAAGACATAATAAAATATAAGAGATACAACTTAGGAATAATGGGAGAATAAGTACGTGATTAGGGCATATGAGTAGTGTTAGCATTACTAACTTATAATGACAATGATCTCGTTGCACGCTTGGCATGGAATTAAGGTGAAAATCGAGGACGATGAAATTATTTCTAACGAAGCATTCACGTGTTCTTATTCTATGAACCTAAACGTCCCATTTTGCGATGAAAATCATACATTATGTCTAAAACACAAGTAGTAGCAATAGTGTAGTGTAGCTAGTTATCATTTCAATAAAGTCATAAAATTAAATTTTGGAGATGCTTCGATACTTTATTCTTAGCATTGCGTGAGGGCACGACAATGGTTTAGTATGGGGGAGTGATGAGACTTCTTTTATACATGGTCTCATCGTCCAAATCGGCCTTAAAATGCATAAAATATCATAAAATATGCCAAATATATGCTCGTGTTTGTTACTTGTGTATTTTTAGGTACGGGTATTGAGGAATTGGCAAAAGATCACAAGAATCAATCAAAAACGAACACGGGAAACGAAGTCGTACAATGAACCAAGCTCAAATATGGAATTTTGCAAAAAGACCCTTGAAGAATTGAAGATTGTCAAGTTTAGTCCCTCATCTTTGAAGAACTTGTCACAATTGACCCTCCAAATGTTAATTGTACAAGTATGGTCCTTATTGTTTGAAGATTGCACAAGATCAGCCCTTGGAAAAATCAAAATATGCATTTGAAGCCCTTATTTCAAGTTATAAAACCTTTTGTGCCAAATTTGACAACTGGTCAAAAGTTGATAAGTGTAATATAGGCGCTGATGGAATTATTTACAAAGTGAAGAGAAGTGAAAACATTGGGGGCCTTTTCTGCCAAACCACCAATCCCACTCACCCAACCAGCTCTTGACACGTCACAAACCCCACCCATTTACCCACCACCCACCCAATAACCCTACCCTACCCGTCCATACCCAAGCCCAAACCGGTTTAATTAATTAAACTGGTCAAAAGGTCAAACCGGATTTCCCACTAAAACACAAAATTTAAAAATGTTTATCCCCAAATCAGATTAAACTTTCCCTAATCCCAGATAAACCCTAAATTTTACCCAGCTCCAATTCACCTCAAACCAAAGGGGTTTTACCCCAAATGCTCCAGATGGGTAATTTACAACACCCTCACCCAATCCCACACCAAAGACATGACTCAAGACACACCCATGTGAGGGTAGGACCCTCCCCTGTCCATCACTTTCACCTCAAAACCCTAAACCCGACCAAACCAACAATCCAGATTCTCCCCTTGGTCCCCAAGTTCAAATAGATGGCTAAGATCACTTTCCCAAGCTGGCACATCACTCTCAATCACATGGACGATTTTTGACCAAGCTTGAAGACAAAAGATTCCAAGGGCAATTTGGGCAGTCCACTTCTAGGGTTTTCAGCTTTCTAGATAGTTCTCTTAGTTAGTATATAAGGAGTCGACTTGTGACCCTTATCCGTTGTTCCAGATTTTTACTCCAAAAATTGTAATCCCTTTTTAAGTATTTATAAAGTTGGTATTTTTGTTGAAAATATAATTCCTTTTATGAGTTTTAAAAGTTGGTGTTTATTTGTTGAGTAAAAATCTGAGTTCCATTGTTAACTGTAAACACTTGTGTGTTTTGAAAATTGCAGAAAGGAAGTTTCTGAAATTGGGAAAGTTTTTGGTGAATATTGTTTCATAATTGTTTCTCAGGATTGAATGTTAATTTGTTAAGTATATTTGAAAGGGAAATTGGTTGGAAAGCTTTTGAAAAGGTTTTTAATAGGTTTTTAATTTCAGAAATTCAAGGTCCAAGAAAGTGAAAGTGGACTTGGACCATTGGATTTCTGACCTTGGACTTGTTTTAAAGACATTTTTCTAGGTTCCAAGGTTGGTTGGATTATAAGGTTTCAAAAAGGTTTGTAAGTTTTCAGAAATCAGAAAGTGTGTATCTTGTTCTTCATTTTCTCTTAGCAGGTTTGAAGGCTTGATTTGTTCAAGAGGTTCAGCATAGGCCCGGGCCTATTGGAGAAGGCTAAGCAGCCTTGGTTGGGCCTGGATGTAGGTCCAACAAGGTACTTCCTTGTTCCATTTCTAGTTTTCAGTTTTACTGATTTTTTATGAGATTTTGTGAAAATTGCATGAAAGTTGTTTGATTGTTTGTTTATTGGTTGGATATTGCTTTATTACTGGTTATATGCATGTTAGGAGTGATTGTAAGCCATTTGGTTGTAGTTTGAATAGATTTGGTGTTAAAAAGTTGAGTTTCAGTTTGTAAAGGGGTGTTTGGGATAAGGGATTAACCAAATCAAGTGACAAGATTTAGTGTTAAAACCTGGTTAAAAACATTTCTTTGATGGCTATTATATGATGCATGTCCTTGGTTTTCAGTTTGGGAGGTTATTGTACATACTTGCATGATCAAAAAGTGAAAAATAGCTTAAATCCAGTTGACTGCTTGTGTGACTGCATTTTTGTGATTTTGCCCATCAAATCTTGTAAGCTACTAGTTAATAGGCCATAGAAGGATTGTGAATCACTTGTATGCTATTTGGTGTGATTATTTTCAAGTTATGAGGGTTTGAAATTCGTTTTTATGCATGTAATTGGTGTCTACTGTTTATCAGAAACATGTGTGCTTAATCAGTAACTTTTGATGCTTATTGAGTAGTTTTTTGTGTTGTGATTGCTTGTTTTTTGTGCTTAATCTGACTCCTTATACTCCAAAGAGTATAAGGGTGCCTTGCTGTCCAAAAATAAGCCCTCCAAAGAGCTTTCCTAAGCTCAAAAGTCAACTGACCAAAGTATTGCACTAGCAGTGGGAAGAAAGTTTCCCCTGCTATCACATTTGTTTCCCCTGCTAAGCAAGAAGACAAATCCAGTCAACATGTCACTTTCAGAATTCAAACTTTTTTGTCTTTTGTGGGTAAATTTTAGAGTTAGGACTTGATTTTTGTTTCTATGTTTTTCTAATTTAATTTGTGATTTTTCAGTTTAAAAAGATTTTAATTTACTGTTCATTTGCTATTTTTAGGGTTTTATTGCTATTTTTAATTAACTTTTATGTTTCTGTTTTTGGCATTTAGTGCCAAAAATACTTGGTTTTCAGTTTAAACATTTTTCTTAGATTAGGAAAAACATTTCAAGATTTTTTGTGTAAAAAGTTTTTACTGTTCATTTTTTTAATTATTTTTAGAATTAATTTAAGTTAATTAGGGTTTAAATTGTATACTATTTTGTCTTTTAGTGAAAAATATTTGATTTTTCAAACTTTTTCACTTTTCTACTATTCATTAGGGTAAATTAGGATTTTTAAAATTGTTCAATTATTTTTTGGAATTATTTATTTATTTTTTATAATTATTTTAGTTTTAAAATAGTTTTTAGTAATTTAAAAATAGAAAAATAGTGTTTAAAATTTAGGAAAAATACTTTTTAGTTTATAAATAATATAAGTGAGTTATTTGTCCAATAAAATAATATTTTGGGCTTTTTCTTAATTTTATTTAATTTTTGGGCTTTAATTAGCATTAAAAATTGAATATTTAATTAATAAAAGGTTTTAAAATATTTTTATTGGATTTTATTTCTTATTTATATTATTTTGAACTACTTTTTCATTTTTAATTTATTTTTAGCTTAAAATTTTTAATTTTTCACGTTTTTCGTACTTACGTTCGTGTTTTACGTCATTCGTCGTAGTTTAATTGTAATCGTAGTTCGTCTTAGTTTTTCTTTCTTTTCTCATCTAAAAACGACACTACCCTAAACCATTGATTATATATATTTTGGCACATTAATCCACACACCTCCTCGAGAACGAACCCGCATTTATTCGACTTGTCGGTTTTTCCTAAATCGTCGAGTTTAATACTTGCCCCCATTATACCTTGTTTTTCCTAAAACAAAGGTGTACTAAAACTCAACTATCAGACCCATCATGAATGGGTTGGAGCAGTGACATTAACCCATTGGGCCAAGTTGCAGACGCTGCACGCGGTTTCAAGCAAGTCGCAGCCTAGTCGCACGCGGTTGGGGCCACGGTTGGGGCCAGGCACAATCATAGTTTAATCAGGACTATGATTTGCCTTAGACAGGGAAAGATATACTCTCCTTATCTAAGTGACAAGGATCCCGAGTATATATATATCCTTATCTTGGGCCGCAAACTTCGGGAACCCTATTTGGGCTTCACCGGCTATAAAATGTACCCTAATGGGTCCTTCAAAGGTACGATTCTCACAATCGCTAAACCCTAACCGACTACTAATCACAAAACGGCTACTTACACTCACCCTGAAGGTTAATCGTGGGAAATAAATCCCATAGTAAGCTTAACGCTGTTTTCTCATTGTATAGGGTCCTCAAACAAGTTAATTTGGTTAGGAGCCGAAGCCTCTAGTACCCGAATTAACTCTAATTCGGATCAACAAGGTCCAATCCAAATTTTGTATCAACAAGTTGACGCCATCCGTGGGACCTTACACTTGAATAAGATCTCTTTGATGAATAACGACAATGTCTCCTCACCAATGGGTCAGCCATGAAAAAAAGGGACATCAAAATGAGACTCGCTCTATCTCATATGTCTTAGCCGTTGGTGGGAAGCAAAACCTTAAACAAGAAGGAACTACCAGAGGGTTGAATGCCCGAAACATCGAAGCAAAACCGCCACACCAAGCGGAAACTTCGCTATCCGTGGCAACTTCTCTTATGACTCACTGGGGGGAACCCTAAAGTCAGTGGAAGTACCACTACAGCCATAAATTAATCAACACACTTAAAATTTGTTAACATTTATACCTTTAAGTAGTGAAATGGATAAATTTCAACACACATATCAAGAGTAAAAATTTTAACATACAATATTTTGAGTGTGTCAATTAATTTATGAAGCGAGCAAATCACCTCTTATAAAAGAAAACCTCTTAGCATGTTAAGAGGTTGTTGTTTCATTTTATACACATAGTAACCTTTCCCCATTCTACTTTTTCTTTCTAGTTTCCCACATCCTCCCTCTAGATTTTTTTACATAAATTCGTGTGTTTGATTCATGAATCAATTAATTATTTAAGACAACATGTGGTATCAAAGCCTAACCTAAAAAAGCAATTTACCAACAAAACTCTTCACGAGAGGATTCAGTGTCCAGTTTAAATGACATTACAACGTAACTTGAGAAGCTTTTTTCATTCATAGTTACTCTTGTCGTTCCATTTTTATTGTTCACCTTTCCATTTTAATATGTCTTAAATTAATTGTCAATTATATAACCTTTGTCTAAAACTAATATTACAAGAGAACTTTTTAATTAACTAAATATGGGTAAAACTGTCATTCTGTTTAAAAGTAAAAAAACTTATAATAAATGCATTTTTCTAAACAATGACAATAATTTTGAAACGGGCGACTATCAAATTATCGAAATTACGATGGTGAACAAATTAGCAATGTTTTAAAAATTGGTTTTTTAATTGACCCGATCAAACCATCGGGTCACAGTTCTATCGGTTTAACCGACGGTTCAACCGAGTCAAAACCGGTGTTTGTCATCCGACCGGGTTTAGGTTCCGGTTCAACCGTCCGGGTCAAACCGAGTTTTAAAACATTGCAAATTAGAGAGAACTTCAAATATTACACTGAAATTGAGATTGAATACTTCAAAGGTAACATAATTCAATATATGAAATTCATCAAGCTGAATGGATGAAAGATTACTTCATCAGTTGGAGATTGAGAAACGGTTGAAAATTATGAAACATTATGATGATAAAGAGCGTCAGGTTGAAGAGGTTAAATTATTGGATATTATTTTGGTCTCTACTAAAAACAACGTCGAACAAAGGAAATGAAAGCTGCAAATGTGGGAATGATGAGAACAGTTCAAGGAACGAAAAGAACAATTTAGAGAATGATTGCAACAACTTGGATTTCGATAC
The DNA here is from genome assembly GCA_025667525.1 of Glebionis coronaria. Taxonomy (NCBI): domain Eukaryota; kingdom Viridiplantae; phylum Streptophyta; class Magnoliopsida; order Asterales; family Asteraceae; genus Glebionis; species Glebionis coronaria. Next base: position 166,653,393 of record CM046879.1, read on the forward strand.
AAAGGATGTTTATGTAATAAACTACAAGATGTTAGGAGAAGACTTATAAGACACTTCATTTCACTTGATTCAAACCTTCAGATTCTTCCAAAAGAAGGCACTCATATCGAACATAGATGCTGAGACTTGCACAAGAACGATGCTTAAGTCGTTTTAATCTAAAGTTACATGTGAATACAACCGTCATGCATCCTACAATGTAACTGTTCGTGTTCTTATGGGTTGTTTTATGCTTATTATGATGGTCTTTCATACACCGATTTACTTCCTCTTTAGGTTGGTTTCAGAATTTTTAGGAGAATTTGTCAAATAAGGCCCGACCAAAGCATAGGGCCCCTCAAGCTGCTGACGAGCATAACCTTGCTAAGGTCTAGAGGCCAAACTGCAAGCCACTGAACATAGAAGGTGTTTTATCCTTGCTCTAAGTTTAAACATTGAAAATGCTAACAGTGCATGCATAACACATTGCGCTTAATGAGTATATTGCTTATAAGGGGAAGTCAAGGCATCTATTTTGTCAAGTTATTGTATTCTCTTTAGTTTTTATAATGACTTGTTTAGCTAATGAAAAAATAAGCCACATACTAATTGTTCGTTTTTTCTTGTTCATGAGCTGTATATTCTTACTTTCCAAGCTCAAAGCTATAACAATTAGGCCTTCTTCGGACGCAACTAATCCATTGAGGCCTGGGCTCACCTCCACACAGAGTCATAGTCCTAAACCACTCAAAATCCACCTATTTAAGGAGGTTAGTGGGGCCATTTCAGGTTTGTTTCCACAAACCATGGTTAAACTTAACACCTGCCACATGTTAGTGATACTAGTCACGAGCTCTTACTAGCTATGCCCCTCAGGTGGTCATAATCTAGTTGGTTTGATAACATGAGTGCATTTCCGTGACTTTTAACGCATTTGATCTGTTGTGGATAGAAAAAACTTGGATAGACATATTAGTAATTAATAGGCGAAATTCCCACCTCTATATTTCAGTATCCTTAATGGGTTTTGGGCTTTCTAGATGCAGGTTACAAAACATCAGAAACTGTTCGGGTGAAAAATAATGCATCTGAGTGGAGAGGCTGGTGTGGTGCGGTTAGGGAATGCTCTTTCTGACACGCGAAGACAGTACTCTAAATCAAAGGAGAAGAGTAGCTCTGTTGAGCCACGAGTCACACATATTGTGCCTTCTAATGCTGGCCCAGGTGGAAGAAGCGGCAGTGTATATCATTTACCATTTCCGGAACATGATAGCATGTCAACCCTTGAAGACACAGGCTCATCTGTTGCTAGTGGTTCAGGTTTGGTAAATAATTCTGATAGTCAGATGCTGGGGATGGAGAATGTATTTATTGTGTATGAGTTTCTTCATGGGCATTGGGCGGCATTATGGGGATAATGACAGTTTAAATGTCACTGATGAAAACCAAAAGGTACTCAAAGTGGGTTGTTATACCAGCACTTACCGCTTTCTACATTTTTTTTAATTTCCAGAATCTAATCTTCTATATTAACAGGACACTAAAAGAATCCAAGTGCTCCCAAGTTGGCGAAACCTTTTAGTGTTATCACCTCTTCTAATTGTAGTTAACCTAGCCTAAATATAACATTGTTTTAAACGGACAAAAAAATATTTGCTTGTCAACTTGACGACTAGAACAAGACCGTCAACCAACCCTCCTCACCTCTGCTTAAAAACAACCCAAAAGGTTGGATATAAGTACTAAAACAAGCCCTGGCAAGCAATATTAACCTTTGCTGACCACCACAGGTACGGACCTAAAACAATTGGTAAAAAGCATTATCGGATGGCATCTCTGATTCTGTGAAACAGGAAAAGTATGATCACATTGTTGTATTGATGAAGGAGGTGATCACATTGTTGATCTTGATATTCTGTCTCAGGTATTCTTTGTACTAAATCCGTTCATTTGTTTTGTTAGATACTAAATTTATTATGAGTAGTTTTTTATTTTATGTCTCAGTTATTGAGTTCCCGTTGTTTGGATATGAAATATCTTGGGACAATCATGGAGTTTGCATTAGTGAGCTTGCAGAAGCTTTCAATGATAGCTAAGGAAGACTAACTAAAACAATCTCACGAGAATTTATCTCAGAACTGACTCAAGTATGTCAGGCTGGTGATGGATCAAACCATTCACATGCAATTGCCCTTGTAAAAGGTCTGTCTTCATACTTGAGCAAATACTGGTGCCTAATTTCTTCTTGTTTCTTTCCATCTTCTTATGTTTGTATATCATCATTTTCTTATGAAACTGGTGGTTGTCATATCTGGGACTACTCTTTCCGAGTGTTTATTTCCCAAGTGTTCAACCACTCACCCACCCTTAAATAGTTAACCCATTTTCATTCATTTAAACCAGTTGGGCACTTATAAGCAGAATCCATACGAAATTTATAGGGGGGAAGCATGAATAACAACCATCAATATACTACTATCTGAAACAGTAGTCTTATTTGGTAAATATCCGTACACCATGAAGCATGATAAACACGTATTACCTACCAAGCTGATAATACTGCTAATAATAATGATACGACCAGTCATATTACAGAAGTAAGAGTTAATGTAACCTACTTGGTCTCAAGTGCTTGATTCTCCCTACACGGCTCTCGACTCCATCTTGTGATAGTACGCTCTTCGACACTATATCCATGTAAACAAGAAGATGATGAACCAATCAAAGCTGCACCATTTCTGTTTACATGAAGAATCAACAATGTCTTTGCAACACTACCACAAATTCGAAGAGTGCGCATTGAAAATCAGACCAAACTCTTAACCGATCATTACTATTACCATTCCCAATCCCTTCAGGTAAAACAAGCACACCATATTCAGAGTGAACAAGTGAAGGATGGTGGCGGTAAGCAACAAAGTCAACACCATACTGGCACCCTGACCTCACGACCCAATTCTTGTCCCGCGGATGAGAATAAGCCTTAAAAACTTCAGGGAAGGATGCTTTTTTGGAAGTCATGTAGTCCCATAACTCATTATGTGTTTTTATACTATGATCACCACCTAAAATCTCAATACAATTTAAGGAAAAACATAGATAAAATGCCTCCTCTAAAGCAAACTGAAACCACTAATTATCTTCATTATGCGTATCTTTAACTGTGATTACTGGTCGACCAAAACAAGTTGAACTCAAGAGTTGAGTCTGTTCAGGATTACTTAAAAGAAGAACGCTACAGCCGGAGAGTATTCCTTGAGAATTGGATTGCTTTCTCTTCGGACCCTTTGACTATTTCATGTCCGTTATGGTCTTTCGATGCATCTCCATGAATTAACGTTGTACATAGATAAAGCGTTTTATTTAAGTAGACAATAAACTGGTTAAACCATCAGGTATGCTTAAATTTACAGTTTGATCATCAACCAAACATGGTGCAGCTCGATCACCAAGTTTAAAGAAAAAAGTCTTAATGAATAATGCAGATACAAAAAAAAGCAATTAATTGTAATAAAAGAATGAATATAATTACTTATGAAATAGTTGATCAAATACACGTAACTAGAGTATTACTGTAGTTTGCAAGAATCATCTAAACTAATCCCTAAGCTAGCAGCAGCTGACTCTTAAAGTCGAATAATAAATGTCTCTTTCGCTCAGGTTCCACGGAAAGTATCTCGGCGATTCTTCGTTTAACTTGATCAGTTGTGTTTGCTTTTCTGCTGATGTGTTTCTTACAGACTCAACATCCTCCTCCTCATCGTCGTGATCATCAGCGGCATTCGAACCAACTGACTCTACATCAGAAACCAACATCTTCTTAACAGGAATGCAGCAGTTGCAGTTAACATGTGCTGATCTAACGGCATACCGTGGACGCGGCCTTTTATTTCTTCGCATGACAAAATCTTGATCATCTCTCTCGCAAACCCTTTTGTCGAGCCATCTTAATGATAGCCATAGGTAGGTTTTTGATCTGGAAGAAGATGGTTTTGTTGGAAGATAGTTTGGTGCGTATGAAATATGAATCAACAATAATCAGATAGGAGCATTATTTATAACCAGATTTTTGTGTCGGTGATAACCAAATACTTACCATATACCTAGTTTTCAGTAAAATTATTTACACCAAAGCCGGCTTTTGGTTATGTCGGTCAATTAACTAAACTTTTTTTTATGGAAACTGATTATACTTGCCATATATTACTATTCTCAAGTACTTTTCATTCTTTTAAAGTTTTCATTGCATCTTTGTTTTTTTACTACATATTCACTTTATATTTGTTTTTGATATATGATGGAGATTAACTTACGATAAAAAAAAACATGGATTAGCCTGTTTTTTGCCAAAATGTTCAAATTTTATAAAAATGAACAGAGGGACTAAAGTTATAATATGAGAAAGTAATGCTTTATCACTAGCGAAAACAATAAAATATCACTAGTGATAAAATAATAAAATATCACTCTGAGATTACACAGTAACTACGTTCCATTGCTTTATCGATATTTCGTTATAACAGTCGTCATGTTTACAATTTTAGTCCTTCCGCCGTTTTTTATAACTTTTGGACATTTTAGCAAAAATTACCCTTCCATGCTTTTTTACCAAGGTAATTAATAGCTAGCATTTATCCCTTGAGATGTAGTAAAAAACAATGATCCAAGATAACTTTTCATATAGTATTTTGATTAGTTGTAGAATTATTTTTTTCATTATGTTGTTTTGACAAACGCTTAATATTGAAATGATTTACTATTTACATTTTATATATTAAACGGTTTATTTCAACTTAAAACTATCATTATTATTTGTAAAGTTATTATTGAAAAATATGTATAATCTTAAAATATTACACTCACAAAACATTAGTTTCAAAATGTACGCAATCGCAACGCGCAAATACCTTGCTAGAATGAAACAAACACACTCTTGTTTTTATATTATTAATCGACAAAAGGTGTAGATTATCATGAACACCTTGACCTAAAGTACCAACTAGAATGAATATGATCATAGATTTAAACTCATTATTCTTTTATCCATAAAATCTATCAACCAGATCTAAATAATTCAGTTTTGATGACGTATAGTGTCTAGTCGGGCTACTGGACCCGATCCGCACATACTACCCATATTCGACCCATCATGAATGGGTTGGAGCAGTAACATTAACCCATTGGGCCAAGTGGCAGACATGTCGCACGCGGTTTCAAGCAAGTCGCGGCCTGGTTGCACGCGGTTGGGGCCAGGCAGAATCATAGTTTAATCAGGACTATGATTCGCCTAAGATAGGCAAAGATATACTCTCCTTATCTAAGTGACAAGGATCCCGAGTATATATATCCTTATCTTGGGCCGCAAATTTCGGGAACCCTATTTGGGCTTCACCGGCTATAAAATGAACACTAATGGGTCCTTCAAAGGTACGATTCTAACAATCCCTAAACCCTAACCGACTACTAATCACAAAACGACTACTTACACTCACGTCGAAGGTTAATCGTGGGAAAAAAAAATCCCACAGTAAGCTTAAGGGGGTTTTATCATTGTATAGGGTCCTCAAACAAGTGAATTTAGTGTAGGCGCCGAAGCCTCTAGTACCCGAATTAGCTCTAATTCGGGTCAAAAAGGTCCAATCCAAATTTTGTATCAACAAGTTGACGTCATCCTTGGGACCTTACACTTGAACAAAATCTCTATGATGAATAAAACAACGACAATGTCTCCTCACCAGCGGGGAAAGCCATTAAAAAAGGGACATAAAAATGAGACCCGCTCTATCTCATATGTCTCAGCCGTTGGTTGGAAGCAAAACCTTAAATAAGAAGGAACTACCAGAGGGTCGAATGCCCGAAACATCAAAGCAAAACCGCCACACCAAGCGTGTTGGAAATACGTTTTACGTATTTAGAAAGGTTCGGTCACTCCAACAATATATAAGTTAGTAGCTCGTGGTCTAGCATCATAATATTAAACAAACAAGGCGAAGCCAAGCCTACAACATGTGTAGGCCGGCGGCCCATCTCATGGGCTTGGGTATATAAACCATCTCCTTAGTTGGAGAAGGTGTGGTTCATTCATTATTTCACATAGTAAAAGTGTGTATTTTCATAATTTCTCTCTCAAGTGTGTGTGTGTGATATCACCATCTCTTTCCATCTCTTTCTCTCTCTATATTAAGTAAGAGTTACAATATCTTACAAATGGTATTGATGTGTGGGAGAAGTGTCGGTGTATTTTAATGTAATACGTTATAGAGCAAATTAAGGAAATTACCTTTAGGAAAAAGTAATAGTCCAAAATAAGCTAAAGACGGATTAATTAAACACGAGAGTCATCCCGATTCGTTGTACACGAAGAAATTGTGAATTTGAGACTTTCGTTTTGAATTAGACAATCGATTTGAATTGGTTTTGATTTTTATCTAAAATCCTACGAATTTTAATTAAAGTGCATGAATCGTCAACCCAAATTAAATTTAAAAGACTAAATTTAAACTTTATTACTTTTTTTACTTTATAATGAAACAAAATTATTTAAACAAAATTAATTTTAAAAGCAATAAAATATTTATTTTTATTTTTTTTTTAAAAAAAATTATTTATATATATTTTTTTATCTAAACTAGTTAACTTTACCAAAATTAAATTAACAAATGTTAAAGTATTTATATGTTTTTATTTAAATTTAAAACAAAGAAATTGTTTTAAAACGTTATATATAAAACTGACAGTCAAAAAGAAGAATATATTAATTACTTAGAGCATATTTAAAACAAAATGAGCTCTTAGCTCAGTTGGTGAGTGCGTTGGTGTTTAACCGTGAGGTCTCGAGTTCGAGTCCCATTGAGGACAAATTTTTGCAATAATAATTTTTGGAGATACTTATTGATATAGCACAATCCCAAACACCCCAGTTTGAGGTGGCTGGCCAAAATACATATTAACACAGAGAATAAAGCAGCAATATGATTAAACACCAAATCAAAATGCTATAATTACAGCAACTACTCAATATCAGCAAATAAAATCGATCTAACAGCTAAACTCACAAAAAACTATACAAACTATCCTTAAATGCACATTCCTTAATCAAACTAAAGAAATAACCAAACTCAGTCTCACACCAAATCTATGAACCAATAATCAACTAATCAAATTGAGTCCCACTAGCACCCCTCAATTTATTTAACAGAATTCAGTTTCTAAAATCAGCAATATCATTAATGACATAAATAAAAACGCATATTAAACCATAACAGCTCTAACAGAAAACCAATTTTTCAGTAAAAACACAAAGATTGCAGTAAATCAATATCTAAAAAGAAAAGCTATTTCAGCAACCTCTATCACAGGCAGGCATTTAAAAATTAATCAGAAGACAAGCAGATTATCAACTTCATTATTACTTAAAAACATTTAAAAATTAAATATCAAACAACATAATCATCCCAAATATCATAGCAGATTTATGACTTACGCAGAAAATATAAACCGTGCTTAAACTTTATGATGAAGGTAACCGTTTATGTCGAAGGTGAGCGCTGAGCTCCCTTATTCAATTCGACTCCACTCGATCTACCACCATTCAAAACATCAAACACCATGAACCACTAACCATAATTAATCAACAACCAGCAGCATCATTTTTCTAATGTTTATTAGTGGATAAACATCATTCCCCTATTTATTTAATCATTCATTCAAGCTATGGTATGTGCTTAAACAAACAATTCTTTGTTATAACATTCAGCTTAATATAAATGTAGATTGCATAAACTTTAACAAAATTAACAAAACTCGAGATCAAAATTAAACGAAACTGAAAGGAGATTTTTTGTTAATACCAAAGTAACAGTACAATTTGTATTAAAAGAAAATATAATTCTAACACTAAACTAACATTATAACCTTAAAGTAAAAAGAGGGATCATTTTATAGTAAAAATGAATGGTATTTATAGGTGAACCCAAGAGGTGTAGGGTGGCTGATGAATCGAACCTCAACCCTTGATTTCGCATCTCTCTCTTCTCTTTCCATCTTGTTATGATCCAAAGGTGGATATTAACCCTTGTTCACACGGATCACCACGCTGGATGAAGTTGTGCTAGTTTGGAGCTTATGTGGCAGGTTGGGATTGGCTCCTTGTTAGTTTTTCAGTAAATCATCCAATCAGAGAGGACCTGTGACGCAACCAAGTGCCACCCTGGCAACTGGTACATGGAATATTTGTGTATATCACGCGTCTATCTTCCCTTAATCTTCTGAATTTGAACGCGTAGAAGACACTTGCTTGATTATTGGTGAACCCCCCAAAATTTAGGGTTCTTGATACTGGTTGTGTTTTTCCCCAATATTACTCTTCCTCGACTCTCTTTTCTTTTTGCTCTCTTTGACCGTATAGTGTTGACCAAAGAGTATATATAACTCCTTTTCCACTGTTTCTTTCTTTGACTTGGGCCCTGTTGAGACTGCTTTTATACATAGTCTCATCGTCCAAAACGGGCTTAAAATGGTAAAAATATCATAAAATGTGCCAAATATATGCTTGTGTTTGTTTAATGTATGTTTTAGGTACAGATATTGAGAAAACGGTAAAAGATCACAAGAAACAAACAAAAACGAACACGGAAAACGAAGCCGCACAATGAACCGGGCCCTAGAGTTGATTTTCCAAGAGAAGTCCTTGAAGAATTGAAGATTGCACAAGAAGGGTCCTCTAATATTGAATAACTGACACTTTAAACCCTTGTTTATTCATAATTACAAGTTTGGTCCTTAAAGTTTGTCAAAATTACAAAAGGACCCTCTACTTTGAAGAATTGGAAAGAATGGTCCCTCAATTATGAAGACTTGTCAATATTAGTCCTCCACAAAGTCAACAATATAAGTCAAGACCTTGAAGAATGAAGAAATGCTAAAAATCACCCTTCAAATATCATCAAATGGCATAACAAGTCCTTGAAATCGCTATGCAAAACTTTTTGGGGCAAAAGTATTAAAACTGAAATTTATTACAAAGGAAATTCAGTTTTTGCATGTTTAAACTTGAAATGAAAGGAAGAGAAGACATGAGGGACTAAAGCTGGGCGACAACAAAACATATCTAGACCAACCACACCTGTCCACGTGTCCCATTCACCCTCCACAGCTAATCAAAACCCATCATTCATCCACATCACTTCCCACTCACCACCGGTTTAAACTAACTTATTTAATTAAGTTTAAACACGTGGTTAACACCTTTTTGAATGTTAAACAAGATCAAACCTCAACTGTTTAACAAAGAACACAAATTAGGGATTTTTGTTTGAGCAACAATTAAAGCTTAATCTTCTCTAGTTTTATGATTAAGACTCTTATAAACAAAACCCAACTTACAAATACTTTCCACCTCACCCCAAGAGTTCACATGATACGTCCCCTGCTACAAAAGTTGAGAAGATGACAAAACTTGGCAGATAAATCTACGAACCACAATCAAGCTTACATTTTAAGCTTGTTTTGAGCCTTTTGATCAAATTCCACCCAACTAGCATCAACAAAACGCCAAGATTACTTCACATGTTCAAGCAAAAGTTCAAACTACAAGGGAATTTTTGGAAGACCATGTACTAGCTTTTCTAGTTTTTTATTCAGCATTTTAGGTTTCTTGTAACCTATATAAGGCCTTAGCATTACAACATTTCACTTTGTTCTTGGATTCCTAGGTCAAAACTTTGTAAATCCTTATTTCAAGTGAATGAAAAAGTGTGAAAGTTTGTGACGAATTCCAAGTTCCAATTTACTTATTTTGTTATTGTTTACATGTTATGAGTTTATGTTTGAAGTTTCAAAGATTGGATTTAGTTTTTTACAAGTTTGCAAAAGTTTTCTAAAAACCTGATTTTTTTTCTAAGTCTTGTTCAAACACTTGAACTTTTTGGGCTATAAGCTGATCATAACACCCTGATAAAGAGTTTATCAAGGTGTTGTGAGCCTTGTGGTTTGAGAAGGATCAAGGCATGGGGTACAAGCTTGAAAAGGTCTTGGTCATTTTCCATTTTTCCTTTATTAACCTGTTATTTCTAATCTTGTTGTTCTTAGCAGCTTATTGGAAGCTTGTGCCTTGTTAAGCTAGGCACATAAGCTCTAAAATTCGTGAGTGTAGATGTATATTCATGAGGTTTGAGCTTTCTTTCCAAAAATATGTTTGAAAAGTTGTTATAAGTGATTTTGTGATCTGTTGTTGTATGAAGTGTTCTTGTGGCTTGAATCTTGTTATTACTAAAGCATGATATTGTTGGTATGATGCTAGATTAAGCTTGGGTAAACCCTCATTAACACATTTGCTTTGTTAAGTCTTGGATTAAAAAGTGAAAAGGACTTCTCGATTATCAAGGATTTTCTTGGGTAAACCTGTTTAACACATTTGCTTTGTTAAATCATGCTTTGTTAAATCTTGGATGTAACGAAGACCTCGAAAACGATGAGGACTTCTCGATTATCAAGGATTTTCTTAACGATTTCCCATTTCCTCCACTAGAGGAGGTTATGAGTATCGAACCCAAATCTTCAATTGAGGAACCACCAATCCTCGAGTTAAAAGATTTACCTCCTCATCTTGAATACGTATTCTTGGAAGGAGACGATAAGTTGCCGTTGATTATTGCGAAAGATCTTTCGAATGACGAAAAAGCCACACTTATCGATGTTTTAAAGGACCACAAAGGGGAAATTGCGTGGAAATTATCCGACATTAAGGGGATCGATACTAAATTTTGTACCTACAAAATCTTAATGGAGGAAGACTACAAACCCGCAATCTAATGTCAAAGGAGGGTGAACCCCAAAATTCACGACGTCATCCAAAAGGTGGTCCTTAAACTCCTTGACGCGGGAATGATTTACCCTATTTCCAATAGCCCTTGGGTGAGTCCCATTCATTGTGTCCCTAAAAAGGGAGGAATGACCGTTGTTCCTAATTATGACAACGAGTTAATTCCAACTCGACTCGTGACCGGTTGGAGGGTGTGTATCGACTATTGTAAGTTGAATGACTCCACTCGTAAAGACCATTTTCCCTTGCCCTTCATGGACCAAATGTTGGAGCGTCTTGCGAGAAACGATTTCTATTGCTTTTTATATGGTTTTTTCCGGTTACTTCCAAATCCCCATCGATCCTCTTGATCAAGAAAAAACTACGTTTACGTATCCATATGGAACGTTTGCCTATCGTAGAATGCCATTCGGACTTTGTAATGCACCGGGAACTTTTCAACGGTGTATGATGGCTATTTTTCATGACATGATCGAGAAGACGATTGAAGTCTTTATGGGTGATTTTTCTGTGTTTGGTTGTTCGTTCACTTCGTGTTTGCCGAATCTTGAGAGAATGTTAAAACTTTGTGAGGAAACCAAGCCTGTGCTCAATTGGGAAAAATGTCATTTTATGGTTAAGGAAGGAATCGTCTTAGGGCACAAGGTCTCGAATGTGGGGATTGAGGTAGACAAAGCTAAGGTAGACGTCATCGCCAAATTACCTCATCCCAAAACCGTCAAAGGAGTTAGGAGTTTCCTAGGCCACGTGGGCTTTTATCGTTGATTCATCCAGGATTTTTCAAACATATCTCGACCTATTACACATCTCCTCGAAAAAGATGCTCCTTTTGTCTTTAACGAAGATTATGTACGAGCCTTTGAAATCCTTAAGAGGAAACTTACCAAAGCTCCCATTCTTGTTCCTCCCAGTTGGAACCTCCCCTTTGAGCTCATGTGTGATGCAAGTGATTACGCTATTGGGGCCGTTTTGGGGCAAGTCATGAAAAGCACTTCTTGCCTATTCACTATGCTAGCAAGACGATTACTGAGGCTCAACTTAAGTATACCACAACGGAAAAGGAATTCCTTTCCGTGGTGTATGCATTTGAGAAATTCCGACCTTACCTCGTCTTGACTAAATGCATAGTGTATACGGATCACTCGGCAATCAAGTATCTCATGGCTAAACAAGATGCAAAGCCGAGATTTCTTTGTTGGATGCTCCTCCTACAAGAATTTGATGTCATAATCCTTGACAAAAAAGGAGCCGAGAATCTAGCGGCCGATCATCTTTCTCGCTTGGAAGATCCTCACCAAAGTGTGTACGAGAACAAGGAAATCACCGAAACATTTTGTAAAACTTGAATGCTTTTACAATGAATGGAACCCTTATGATCGTACGTACATGAATAGAACTTTCCTTATTTAGCATTTTTATGTTTCACGAATAATAATTACAAGTATTACGTACATGTTATTACACGATAAGCATTTATTACGTATTAAGTCACGATAATTTTTATCCACAATAATTATAATCACGAACATGAAAATCATGAACGTAAATAATCACGAACATATTATTATGTATTTACGAAGTTATGATTAGATTACGTATGAATATATTTTACGACACGAACGATTAATAATTAAATCACGTAAACACGACACGAGAACACGAAATATAATAGAACACGGAAAAACAACGGGTTTCCCCTTGTGGGCCCCACATAGCCGCGGCATATACAAAAGGAAGGGGTCCAAGCCCACTTTTGTTTTAACTAAAAAAAGAAAAGGAGGAAACATGTTTTTCATTTACAGAAAAATTAGAAATTAACAAAAACCCTAGCTCTCCTCCTTGTCTCCTTTGGCCGCCGGGTAGAACACCACCAAAAGGGGTGTTTGGTTGATTTTGGTTGATCCAATTCGTGTTAGATCTTTCGTGTTATTAGTCTCATTGTTATTCATGAATCGATAATCTCTTAAACCTTTTCTTTTTAATTGTTTATTAGATCTAAACACATGAAATCACGAGGTTACTAAAAACATGTTAATTAATTAGATCTAAACATGGGGTATTAAAAATACATGGGTTTAAGGGGTGTTTGGTTCGGCCGACGCACACAAACCGAGAGCCTATGCTCTCGGTGTGGCTCGTATAACCACAACCGAGACCAAGTGGTCTTGGTGTGGGCTTTGTGGCTCGGCAACAAGCAAACCAAGGGACCCCGACGCATGTCGGGGTTGTCCTTGTGTTTTGGGGGTCTCGGCTGAAAAACAAAACAAACACCACCGGCTTAAGCCGGTGGCTAATATGAACAAGCAGGGGGAACCGCGCCTTGGGCAGCGGCTAGCCGAGCGACCAAGGAACCACCGGCGTAGGCCGGTGGCTGTTTTGCGAAAACAGTGCCAACCGGCCAAGCCGGTTTGCTACTGTTAAGGGGATTGTTTGTTTGGCCGGTTCAAGGGTTAAACCGGTCTGGTTCACGACATGTTTACAGTTAAAACACGAGTTCGGTTCATGGTGTATTTTTACAAGTTAATTATTTTAACAAGTTCAATAATTACATGGTTTAATTAAATTAATTTAACATGCTTTATAATTAATTTAATTTAGACATGACTTAGGTTAATTATTATTAGAAATAATACATGATTTTAACCTAAGTATTTTATGATTGAATTTTAGACTAAAGTAATTAATTAATTATTAAAACATGGCTTATATATAATTAATTTTCATGACTCAGATAATATTAATAATAGATATTGATACATGTTTTAACCTAAGTATTATTACCTTTTATTTAATTAAATCATGTTATATTTAATTAAATCTTATAACCTATAGTTTATATAAACTACATGTAATAATTAATAAACTATACCATTATATCACATGACTTAGAATATTTATCAATAAAACTTAAGCTTATATTATTAGCTTAATAATCCAGTTTATTTCTATTTATGGAAACTTTTTATTTTTAGAAACTTATTTAATTAAGGCAGCTAATCTAATTATGGAAACTTTCTATTTTTAGAAATTTATTTATTTAAGGCAGCTAATCTATTTTTGGAAACTTTCTATTTTTGGAAACTATCTATTTTTGGAAACTTTCTATTTTTAGGAAACCTGCTATTTTTAGAAAGTTACTTATTATTACACAACAAGTATAATAATACCAGAAATACAAGTAATACTTAATCAGAATAGACAGAATACATGATAAACACAGCATAATGATAAAATCAGTGAAACATGACACGAACATATAAAACAAGCTAAGACATGATATAAAACCAGTTACGTATACAATAAGCAGAATACTTGTACACGTACATTATTTATGTAGCGGTAGTGAGATCGAAGTAGGACTCTCTTCCATTCGTCTTCTTCGTTCACTGGACACAAGGTACGGATTCTCCGTCCTTTCAGTATGGACATTCTTTCCTTATTAGGATTTCCCCGTATGCAGCCAACTGTTTTCCCAGTATATGTTTTATATGTTGTTGGGAATTATTTTATAAGTGTCAAGTACCGTTAGTATATTCCAAGTACTGTTAGTGTTATGTATGTACCGTTAATATTAATGCGGTACATAGTAAGTAATGCTTATAAAGTAAGTATTGCTAGGATGATTAGGACGAATATGTCTTTGTATAAGATATGTCATAGTTATAGTTAGAGTATATCTTATGTGATATACCTAAATAGTTAGAATATTGATAATATATCGTCTGTGATATAGTTATCTTTATAGAATATTCTAAGGTTTCTAGGGTTCCTTACTCTATAAAAGGAACATAGGTACAATGTCTTTCATGTACCTCATTCAAGTCGATTAATAAGAGAATCGAATAGTTAAAAGTAATTATGTTCTTCTGTGCTTTATAAGTTAGATTTCGCATAACTTATTTAGTGTTAGTAAGAGTGCTCAAAGTGTTTTAGTTTGATTACAAACTATTATACTAATTCTTAACAGAATATAGATCCAACCAAAGGGATCAACAAGTGGTATCAGAGCTTGTTGAGAAACTTTGAAAAAGAAGAACACACCCCCAAACACTCCACACATACCAAATCTCAATGTCTCAACCAGATGGTGATAATGCTCACTTGGATGATGTTCAGAACCCTGAACCTGTTCTGACACAGGGACAACCACAAGTTGTGCATCCAGCACCAGCACAAGGTGCTCAAGCCGTGAATGCTGTAGCTACCTCTACACCAACACCTTCTCATACTCTGTCTGCTGTTAAACTCCCAGTTCTCAAAGGTGACAATTATGAGACATGGGCTATGTAGATAGAACATTACTTGAATCACACAGATTACACTGTGTGGCAAGTTATCAAGAATGGGAATACACCAAAGAAGCTACACTGGTTGCCAGACAATACATGTTATGTTCTACCTGCTGTGACTTCTGAGGAGGTACAAGCAGGGATCAGAGAAAGAAAAGCCAAAACTGCTTTGGCTATGGCTCTTTCTGAAGACATTCTACCAAGCTTTCATCATTATAAAGATGCTAAAGCTATGTGGGATGCTATAAAACTTAGATTTGGAGGCAATGACAAATCTAAGAAAATTAAGAAGATTGTTCTAAAGCAAGAATTTGATAACTTCTCAACTACCAGTATAGAGGGGATACATGGTGGATATGGAAGGTTCAGCAAGTTGCTTATTCAGTTAGCATTTTATGGACAAGTAATTCCTAATGAAGAAGCCAATCTAAAATTCTTAAGAAGTGTTCCACCAGAGTGGAAAGCAATGGCTATGCACTTCATCACAAGAGATGATTTGGAAACAATTCCTTTTGATCATCTCTACAACAATCTTAGAGCATATGAGATGGATGTGAAAGGCACTAAAGTAAAGACAGCAACTACTTCAAAGTCTAACTTGGCTTTTGTGTCAGAAGGGAACAACGGTACTTACTTTCAAAATACCGCTAGTGGATCTAGCAGCGGTACATACTTCACAAATACCGCTGGAGGACTAACAAGCAGTACTTACCCAAAAAGTATTGAAAGCAGTCCAGTAGTCTCTCAAAATCCACATGGAAGGTCTTCACCATTGTTTAGTGACAATGATGCCTTCTCATTCTTTGCTGGATAAGACAACATGCCAAGATTAACACTCAATGACTTGTTCCAAATGGATGATGCTGATGTTGAAGAGATGGATCTTAAATGGCAAGCTGCTATGGTGTCAGTAAGATCTAATAGGTTTTTCAAGAAGACTGGAAGAAAAATGACTGTTAATCCTAATGAGCCATTAGGATATGACAAGTCCAAAGTTGAATGCTATAACTGTGGAAGGAATGGATACTTTGCAAGAGAATGCTCTAGAGATAAAGCTGAGACTAGCAATCATAAGTCCAAGAACAGCTATAGAACCAGTCCAAGAATAACTGAAAGCTTTCCAAAAGGAAACAGTAGGAGTCCTAAAGGAACCAAAGCATGGGTTACTGTAGATGGAGTGGTGAATTGGGTAGAAGAAAAAGAAGAAGAGCTTGGTTTAATGTCTCTCTCACATGAAGATACTGAGGGGCATCTCATTGATGAATTAAAAGATAAAGGAATAGTAGATAGTGGATGCTCAAGACACATGACAGGAAACAAAGATTTTCTTGCTGAATTTGAAGAATTCAGAGGAGGTCCGGTAGCCTTTGGGGGTAGCAAAGGTAGAATCACTGGCAAAGGGAAAATCAACACAGGAAATTGGAATTTGAAGATATGTTCTTTGTAAAAGAATTGAATGAGTTCAATCTCTTTTCTGTATCACAAATGTCTGATAAGAAGAACAAGGTGCTATTCACAGACAAAGACTGCTTGGTGTTGTCCAAAGACTTTGAGATGCCTAAAGAATCTCAAATATTGCTTAAAGTGCCCAGGCAATAAAATATGTACACCTTTAATCTTCATACTATTACTCCAACAGCTGGTATTACATGTTTGCTAGCTAAGGCTTCTTTAGATGAGTCAAATTTGTGTCATAGAAGGTTAGGTCATGTGAATTTCAAGAATCTTAATAGATTGGTGAAAAGGAATTTGGTTAGAGGTATACCTAAAAAATCTTTTCAAAATGATTTCACATGTGCTGCTTGTCAAAAAGGTAAACAACATAGAGCCTCTTGTAAGACCAAGACTGTAAACACTGTGACAAAACCTTTGCAACTTTTGCATATGGATTTGTTTGGTCCAGTTTCTATCAGAAGCATTAGTCATAAGACCTTTTGTCTAGTCATAACTAATGATTATAGTAGATTCAGTTGGGTTTTCTTTTTAACCCTTAAAAGTGAAACAAGTGAATTACTAAAGGATTTTATCATTTTAGTTGAAAAGCAGTTCACTAAACAAGTATTAATCATTAGGACTGATAGGTGTGTAAACACCCATCCTTTTTACCACTTAATTACAATAATAACCGAGCCAAAACGTGTATTTTATGTCTTTTATGTCAGAATTATGCGTGGTTTGTGTTTTTGTTGTGATTTAGGACGAAAAGGTGAAAAGTGGAGAAAACACGACATTCACGGGCTAATATTGAAGAAAAAGACGAAATATGAAGTCGAGAAGTCAAGAGTGCGAAAAGAACGGAAGTCCAAGACCAATTCTGAAGATTTATCGAAGAAAAAGTCAAAAGACGTAAGTTTACTTAAAGCCGAAGAACTCAAGTCTATTTTATTGAAGAAATGAAAGACGAGTTCAAAGAAATCCAGAGCCAAAAGTCATATAAGTCCAAGATTAAAGAAGATTTAAAGGCTTAAGGACTAATGGTGCAATTAACAAAGAGATTAAGAAGGAGGGACTTAAAGATGCAATTAAGAGGAAATGAAGGAGGGGAGGAAGCTTCCTAATCCTCCCCTATATATAGATTATGCTAGTTAATCATTTTTCTTTGTTGGCTAGAGTGACACTAGTTCTTCCACCTTTACTTTTATGCACATTTAATTACCTTGCACCTTTAATTACTTGCACCTTTAATTACTTTGCCTTGCACTTTAATTTTCAAGTAAGTTTACTTTTATCTTTATTGCACCTTTACTTTACTTGTTTGATCTGTCATTCTACCTTTCTTTCTTGTTTGATCTTGTTGTTTACATGCTTATTTTGTTTCTTATTTGATTAAAGATTGTGTTTTTATGCTTGTGATTGTGTTAGATTATTGACTTTTATAGCTTATTTGTTTTCATCTTTAAGTTTTTAAAGTTTTTATAAAAGTTATTTTTATACAAAAGTTGTTTTTAGTAAAGCTTATTCATTTCGAGTTTTAAAAGTCTTTAAATTTTAGTTTAGTAGCTTATTTTTATACGGTTTGCCCGAGGATTTTCGTCTTGTGCTTATTAGACTTATAGCTTATTTGTTTAGCTTATTTTGTGTACTTTCCTCCGTATTCCGATCTAAACGATCGGAAAAGGGTTATACTTTCCGACCAACGTTCCTTGCTTGGTCGGAAAAGGGTTTACATATTCCGACGAGGAGGGCCTTGGTATTCCGATCAGGGGAGGTTTGGGTATTCCGATCAGGTAAGTGACAGCTATTCCGATTGGTGCTCCTTTCCACATTCCAATCGAGGTGTTTGTTTGGACATTCCGATCAGGTAAGGTGACATATTCCGATCATAGTGGTTCCGATCATCATTCCGACCAAGTTCCACTCCATATTCCGACGGGATCAATATTCCGACCAGCAGGGTAAGTAAACATTCCGATCAGGGTGTTTTGGTTACTCCGATGGTAAGTTGATCGGAATATATTCCGATTGGGTTATTTTTCATGTTTTATCTTGTTTAATTTTTACATTCTCATTTTAATACTTTGTTCATTTTTAATTCTCGTAACGCTTTAATTTTAAGTCATTTTATTATTTTACTTTTCAAAGTTTTCAATTTTGCACCCTTTCGTTTAATTAGACTTAGATTTATTTTATCGCCAATTTACTTTAACGACATTTACGTTAAGTCTTTGCACATTTAAATTTAAAATCAACCAAAAATATTTGTTTCACCAAAAACAATAGAGTCACACATAGAACCTAGATCAATTCGATTAGACACACATCAAAGAACTTTCTTACGGGCCAAAACCCGTGTATTAAATGGCGCCGCTGCCGGCTCTTTTCGTAAAGATTAACGGTTTTCTGTGAGAGACGCGTTGCTTTTTGGGATCCATTCACTTGTGAGCGTTATTTTTCTTGCATAAAAATTCAAAAAAATCATAAAAATTAAAAATTAATAAAAATACATAAAAATTAAAAATTTCAAAAATCCAAAAAGATTTTATCTTTCTTGTGTATATATATTGTCTTTGTGTTTGGTTTCTTTTTCTTTTACATTTTTAGGTGTATGCGTACTAGATCTTCTAATTATCAAGAGCCCGAGACTCAAGAAGATTTAAGTATGTCAGGTGTTATCAACAATAATCATCCACCGCACCTCAACAATAACAACAATGTTCTTCCACAGCCCGATCTTCGGACAATGGAGGAGCTTTGTCAACCTACCATGTTTGGACGAGGAGGACCGATTGCGCCGATGCAAATCAACGCTCCGGAGTTTTCGTTGAAGCACCACATGATTCAACAAGTGCAAACAAATCCATTCGCTGGAATGCCTGATGATGATGCCAAGAAACACCTCGACAAGTTCATTACAATCACCCAAAGCATGAAGTTGCCTGGTGCCACAATGGATGTCCTTCGCCTACAACTCTTTCCACATACTTTATCACACCACACCGAGAAATGGTTTGATCGTCTCCCGAAGAATTCTATTCACACTTGGGATGACATGACTCAACGCTTTTTGTCGCGCTACTTTCCACCATCCATGGTCACGAGCCTTCGCAATCAAATCAGCGGTTTCATGCAAGACCCTGATGAATCTATTTTTGATGCTTGGGAAAGATATAATGTCTTGATTGATCGTTGTCCAAACCACAACATGCTCCCTGTGACCTTAATTGATACTTTCTACAACGGATTGACTTTTCGAGATCGTGATACGATTAATACCGCCGTCGGTGGCACATTTATGAAAAGGAGACCCGAGGAGTGTAGAGAGCTTATTGAGAACATGACTACTCACCACAAAAACTGGGATTCCTCTGCTTCTTCAAGGAACAACCCGAGAGTCAATGTTTCTTCTAATTCAACAAACCCTGAGATGACCGAACTCACCCGCATGATGACTGAAATGAGTAAAAGTATCACGCTTCTCGCTTCAAACCAACAACAACAACAAGTTAAAGCGGTTGCACCTTCTTGTGAAACATGCGGCGGTCCTCACTCATACACCGATTGTCCTTCTACACAAGGAAACCCGGAAAATGTGTATGCAGCTTATGGTAATTATTCACCGGAAAATTACCAAGCTCGACCTCAAGGGGATAGAAATTTGCTGAGTTACCGGTCAAACAACTACCTTTCACCTGGTTTTTCTCCTCAAAACCAAAACCCCGCCAACAACTACAATAGAAGCAACCAAATCCCACCAAGAGTTTCTAATCCTTATCACCCACCCGCTCAACAAACCCCACCCAGTAATCCGGATGTTGAAGCCATAATGAGAACCCATGGTGAGCAAATCAAGAATCTTCAAAGCCAAATTATCAATCTGAAAGGGGATATTACCAAGCAAGGGAATGAGATAAGATCCGAGCTTCGAGATAATATCCAATCCTCCTTCAGCAATCAAACGAATGACTTGAAGAATATGCTTGCTAGTTTCTTGCCCGCCGCTCAACCTTCTACTGCAAGTTCTCTACCTTCAAACACCGTCACCAATCCGCGAGCAAATGTGAGTGCTATTACTACTCGTAGTGGAATTACCATTGTCGATCCACCAATCCCAACCCCATCATTTACACCTCATCCAACACCATTTATCCCTACTCCTCCTACACCTAGTATTAGTGCACCATTACCGTCTCCGCCTCGCCATGATGATGTACTTAGGAAGGAACCTTCAACATCTCAACCTTCAACATCTCAACCTTTACCTGCTATGCCTTCACCTTCACCACCTAAACCCAATATCCCTTATCCCTCTCGTTTAGGCAAGACCAAAATGCTAACCAAGGATGACTCCGAAGTGACACGCTATGTGAAGATGATCTCTCAAATGAACTTCAACATTATCTTTCTAGAAGCACTTGTCCACATGCCCAAATTTGTTAAAGCATTTAAGGAATTGCTTAACAAGAAGGAGAAGCTGGTTGAGGTCGCCAACACTCGCTTAAATGAAAACTGCTCTGCAGTTATTCTTAGAGAACTTACGGAAAAGCTTGGAGATCCCGGTCGTTTTGTGTTGCCTTGCGTTTTCAACAAAACCGAAGACTTTACTGCCCTTGCTGATCTCAGGGCCAGTATTAACTTGATGCCTTTGAGTGTTTGGAAAACACTATCATTGCCCGACCTCACACCAACAAAGATGACCATTGAACTTGCAAATCGCACTCTCGCTTACCCCGTTGGTATTGCCGAAGATGTGTTCATTAAAGTTGGCACATTTACTTTCCCGGTCGACTTTGTCGTTGTTGATTATGAAATGGACCCTCGTATTCCTTTAATACTTGGTCGGCCATTCTTGAGAACCGGACGAGCTCTAGTTGATGTTGCCGAAGGCGAGTTAATCTTAAGAGTCGGGGATGATGCACAAGTTTTTAAAATGGGGAAGCTTACAAGTACAACCTTTGGAGGCCACAAATCAGTGAATATGATTAATGTGCTCGATGACTTTACCGTCTACGACAATCCTCTATTCGACTCTTGTATCGATAATCCACTTTTTCAAGATGATGTGGATGATTCTCGCTCCACTTTGGACGCTTCTCCCATTTATGATTCTCCACCAGTCTTTGATGCTTATGATGATGAGTCTAGCTCAGATTCGGATGATTATGACGACCTTACTTCTGAGTATCCCGAGCTGCCCACGTATGATGATTTCGATGAGGCCGATACTCTTTCGAGCGATTCTTCACATGATGAAGATCCTCCGCCATCACTCGATCCTACTTTGGACGATTACTCATTTGAGGAAGACTTCTCTACGTTTCTCAACACTTACTTCCCTCATGAGAGTGATGCACCTCCTTTGGACTTTGAAGATTATCATCTTGATCCTATTTGGATTTGAAGAACATTCTTTCTAAGGAGAAGAAACCGGTCGACACCAATATCCGCAGCACGTATGAGTTAACACCTCTTTGTCCCCCTTCTGAGGGCGACGTTGTGCTTCTTCGCGGATCTTCTTCACATTCATGCTGAGCCTGAGTGCTATTTTCCCTTAAAGGAAAAGGTGTTCGACCCCGGTATTGAAATCTTTAAGCCATCTCAGTATCCACCTGATGAAATAAAAGGAAAAATCTTTGGAACTATTGAAGACATGCTTGCACCACTTCACCCTTGCTTCCACCGTGCTCCATCGCTGCTTAAGGAAACCTTTCCTACTCTTCTTTGGCTTGCCTTGTTCGCCTTAAGCCTCTGCTATTTGATGGACGAAAACTATGTCTTTGATCCTGGTGGATATGTTTCATGCTTCTTTCGTTGATGATCAAGGTCGAGTCAGGCTCACGACTCGGTAACAAAAACAAGCGCTTTTTGGGAGGCAACCCAATTATCTATCTATCTTTTTCTTTGTTTTTACCTTAAGTGTAGGGGGGAGACCCGTTGGTTTGCTATTTCCTCTCCTCTCTTAATCAGGGATTCGAGCTTCAATGATCCATTCTTTATGATTCTTGACGACCCATGATTCCGTGTTCACTTTTCCCGGTTCTATCCTAAACTCTTTTCGATTCACTATTTTATATTTTCTCAATATTAAAATAGGAATCTCTTTAGTTGTCTTTTCCTTAGCGAGATTTAAACAAAGTGCACAATGTCCTAAGTGTAGGGGAGTTTACTCCCACATGCTTAAACATTGAGGACAATGTTTATCTTAAGTGTAGGGGGACTTCTATCGAAGTTAAGTGGCCTTTTCCTTGTATTTGTCCTCATTTTAACCGGAAAATCAATTTTTCAACATTTTTCAAAATTTTTGACCTATTTTGGCCTATTAGTTTTACCTTTGTATAGTTATTTTCTTTCCTTATTAGAATAAATTTTAATAAAGTGGTTTTAAATTTTCAAACGTTATGAATCTTTTGACTCAACCCGAGTTTACTTATCTAAGTTGCTCTAGCTAGTATCCTTAACGTGTTTAAGTCAAGTTTTGCTAGGCTTTTATATAGGGAGCTATAAAACGCGAAAGTCTTAACTCTCACGGGTTAAGAACAAGAACTTTTCGCAAGTTCCTATAATTGATCCTAGAGAGTCGTTTATCAAGGGAACTTTAAAATGCAATTTCTAAACTTGAAAAAGTCTAAGAGTTTGCAAGATCCTATAGGCGACTCGAAAACCCAAAACTTTGATTTAATAGGCTAAGCATCCACGAGTCTCA
This sequence comes from Glebionis coronaria, assembly GCA_025667525.1. Classification (NCBI taxonomy): domain Eukaryota; kingdom Viridiplantae; phylum Streptophyta; class Magnoliopsida; order Asterales; family Asteraceae; genus Glebionis; species Glebionis coronaria. Next base: position 166,676,623 of record CM046879.1, read on the forward strand.
TTAGTTGAGATTTTAAACTATGGAGAACGAGAGATGATAGAGTCAATTATAAGTTTGGTATCCTTTCGTGAATTTATGTGAGTTAATTATGAGCCTATTCTCCCATCGCCTGCTAATAAATTTATCTGCAATAAATAAGGTTGTACGATTTGAAAAGTTACTTAGCTTCTAGCCCAAGATCGTTTAAAAGTTGCTCGGTATGGATTAGAGTTCATAGCCAAGGCATAACTTATTGAAGTGGGATGCGAAGATTGGCGAGTCCGAAAAGGCCCTAACAAGGCACGAGGGCTATATTTTGTTGCTAAAGATCCAAAGTGATGTGAAGAATCATTTATCAAAAATCAATATGAAGGATCGAGACACACGAAGAAAAGCAAAAACTCCCCAAAAGTCATGGAGAAGTGTATCCGAAAAGACCCTAACAAGGTATGAGGATAAATAGATCCAAGTCATAAAAGGAGGCGGATCGTTGTATATCAAAGTCCAAAATAATGAATGGAGAAAAATGAAGAAGTTGTGGTCCAAGTATGAATCTCTCAAAACTTCAAGTGAAGAAATTCCATTACGAAGAGAAGACCATAATTTCATGAACGTCTCTCAAGGTTTGAAGTATGGAGTCGCTGCCAAATACCGGTCCGAGAAAGGTCTCAAATCGTGAAACGAGTTATGCCAAGATATGAACTTTATGAGGTCCCGAGAAGCAGTTTTAAAAGATTTTGTCCTTTAGCTAACTATTGATTAAATCGTTCATTTTATTTTCGGACTAAATAACTATCGAAATAAGTCAACAATGCATCTTCATGATCATTCAAGACAATAATAAAATATAAGAGATACACCTAGGAATAAGGGAGTCTAAGTGAGTAATTGGCCCACATGAGTTCGCGTTAGTTTGCTAACTTATAATAACAATGATCTCGTTTTTAAGCTTGGTTTGGAGAAAGTGAAAACTTGAGGATGATGATTATTCATGACATTTCCAAAACCCAAGGTATGTTTTTGATTTCTTAATTCTCTTTACTTTTAATTTTCTATCTCTTTAATAAAGGCCAACGTGGATTGATTATGATGAAAAATGAAATCTTGCTTTGTAACTAATGCATTGCATTAGGACATTGCAATGGTCAAGTGTAGGGGATTTGATAGGGGTGTAAACACCCATCCTTTTTACCACTTAATTACAATAATAACCGAGCCAAAACGTGTATTTTATGTCTTTTATGTCGGAATTATGCGTGGTTTGTGTTTTTGTTGTGATTTAGGACGAAAAGGTGAAAAGTGGAGAAAACACGGCATTCACGGGCTAATATTGAAGAAAAAGACGAAATATGAAGTCGAGAAGTCAAGAGTGCGAAAAGAACGGAAGTCCAAGACCAATTCTGAAGATTTATCGAAGAAAAAGTCAAAAGACGGAAGTTTACTTTAAGCCGAAGAACTCAAGTCTATTTTATTGAAGAAATGAAAGACGAGTTCAAAGAAATCCCGAGCCAAAAGTCATATAAGTCCAAGATTAAAGAAGATTTAAAGGCTTAAGGACTAATGGTGCAATTAACAAAGAGATTAAGAAGGAGGGACTTAAAGATGCAATTAAGAGGAAATGAAGGAGGGGAGGAAGCTTCCTAATCCTCCCCTATATATAGATTAGGCTAGTTAATCATTTTTCTTTGTTGGCTAAAGTGACACTAGTTCTTCCACCTTTACTTTTATGCACATTTAATTACCTTGCACCTTTAATTACTTGCACCTTTAATTACCTTGCCTTGCACTTTAATTTTCAAGTAAGTTTACTTTTATCTTTATTGTACCTTTATTTTACTTGTTTGATCTCTCATTCTACCTTTCTTTCTTGTTTGATCTTGTTGTTTACATGCTTATTTTGTTTCTTATTTGATTAAAGATTGTGTTTTTATGCTTGTGATTGTGTTAGATTATTGACTTTTATAGCTTATTTGTTTTCATCTTTAAGTTTTTAAAGTTTTTATAAAAGTTATTATTTACAAAAGTTGTTTTTCGTAAAGCTTATTCATTTCGAGTTTTAAAAGTCTTTAAATTTCAGTTTAGTAGCTTATTTTTATACGGTTTGCCCTAGGATTTTCGTCTTGTGCTTATTAGACTTATAGCTTATTTGTTTAGCTTATTTTGTGTACTTTCCTCCGTATTCCGATCTAAACGATCGGAAAAGGGTTATACTTTCCGACCAGCGTTCCTTGCTTGGTCGGAAAAGGGTTTACATATTCCGACGAGGAGGGCCTTGGTATTCCGATCAGGGGAGGTTTGGGTATTCCGATCAGGTAAGTGACAGCTATTCCGATTGGTGCTCCTTTCCACATTCCGATCGAGGTGTTTGTTTGGACATTACGATCAGGTAAGGTGACATATTCCGATCATAGTGGTTCCGATCATCATTCCGACCAAGTTCCACTCCATATTTCGACGGGATCAATATTCCGACCAGCAGGGTAAGTAAACATTCCGATCAAGTGTGACAGATATTCCGATCAGGGTGTTTTGGTTACTCCGATGGTAAGTTGATCGGAATATATTCCGATTGGGTTATTTTTCATGTTTTGTCTTGTTTAATTTTTACATTCTCATTTTAATACTTTGTTCATTTTTAATTCTCGTAACGCTTTAATTTTAAGTCATTTTATTATTTTACTTTTCAAAGTTTTTAATTTTGCACCCTTTCGTTTAATTAGACTTAGATTTATTGTATCACCAATTTACTTTAACGAAATTTACTTTAAGTCTTTGCACATTTAAATTTAAAATCAACCAAAAATATTTGTTTCACCAAAAACAATAGAGTCACACATAGAACCTAGATCAATTCGATAGACACACATCAAAGAACTCTTACGGGCCACAACCCGTGTATTAAGGACTGATAATGGGACAAAATTTAAGAATGCTGAATTTGATGAATTCTGTAGGTCTAAAGGAATTAAGTGACAACTTAGTAATCCTAGAACTCCACAACAAAATGGAGTAGCTGAAAGGAAGAATAGGACATTGATTGAGGATGCTAGAACTATGTTGGCTGATTCACTTTTGCCAAATACCTTTTGGGCAGAAGCAATCAATACTGCATGTTATGTTTTAAATAGAGTCCTAGTAACCAAGCCTCAAAACAAAACACCTTATGAACTCTTGACTGATGTAAAGCCTAACATAAGTCATTTAAAACCTTTTGGGTGTCATGTGTCTATACTAAATACTCTTGATTATTTGGGAAAGTTTGATGGAAAGTCTGATCTAGTATATCTTGTAGGATATTCATTGCAAATTAAAGCATATATGGTTTACAATTTGGCAACTAAGAAAGTTAAAGAAAATGCTCATGTCAATTTCTTAGAAAATAAACCTAATGTTTCAGGAATAGGTTATGCTTGGATGTTTGATTTAGATTATCTAACTAACTCCATGGATTACTACTCTTTGCAAAAGGATTGTCAAACTAACAATGCAGGTAAGGAGTCAAGTGCAACTAATGCAGGTACTCAAGAAGATGTTTCTTCATCAGATGATGATGTTCATGTCTATGTGCCCAACATGCCTATTGTTACTCCCATGACTGCAACTCCCAAGAAGCAAACCATGCAATCAAGTGATGATCAAGCCTCCCAGGAGATTTAGAGGCTTTAAGATCAAGAAAAGAATGATACATCGGCTAATAAGCATTCAGGAGAAGAGTCTTTTGAGTCACAACACTAAGTAGTACATACTACACCTAGCGGTACTTCATCTACAAGTACTGTTAAGTCAAAATCTGCCAAATCCGTTGACTCACTAGAAGAGGTTTTACAAGCCTTGGACGATGAAGACTTATATGCTAGTCCATCTGAAGAAATCTTCTCTAAAGCTTCCTATGATGAGCAGGGTGCAGTAACTGATTTCAATAATTTGGAATCAGAAATTCCAGTCAGTTCTATCCCACTCATAAAGTCAACAACAACCATCCTACTACACAAATTATTGGTGATCCCAAATCTGCTGTACAAACCAGAAGACAACTGCAAACCAATATTGAAACTCATGTACTAGTGAGTTATGTCAAACAAAAGCAGAGAACAAATCATAAAGATACTCAACATTGTTTGTTTGCCTGTTTCTTATCTAAAGTAGAGCCCAAAAACATCTCTCAGGCTCTTGATGAAGAAAGTTGGGTAGATGCCATGCAAGAAGAATTAACATAATTTGAGCTACAAGAAGTTTGAGTTCTTGTGGATCTTCCCTTAGGTAAAAGAGTAATTGGTACTAGATGGGTCTTCAGGAACAAGAAGGATGAAAGAGGGGTTGTTGTGAGGAACAAGGCAAGAGTTGTTGCTCAAGGCTATTAATAAGTGTGTAAACACTTATATTTTTGCCACTAAAATCAAGGAAAAACAAGACCTAATCATGTGTTTTATATCATAAATGTCGGAATTACGCGTGGTTTTGTGTTTTGTGTATTAAATAGGTACAAATGATCAAAAGAAGAGAAAACACGGGATTCCACGATCAAATGTTGAAGAAAAGTCAAGAAAGAGACAAAGACAAAGTCAAAAGACCAAGAGTGTGCCCAAGATCACGAAAACCGACAAAATCGACTCAATTTTAAAGAAAGATCAAGGAAGTCAAATTCAAGTTTGATTTTTAGCGGATTTAACTTTTTGAAGATATTCGAGTATTGTGGGTCCCACATTCGGTTATTGGGCCCAAAGGCCCATTAATAATTTTAAGTTCTTTAAAATATGGACCAAAGCCCATTTGATGAAACAAAATGAAATGGATTGTGATTTTGGGCCCAAGCCCAATATTTTGCACAAGGCATGGGACGATTAGTTTGGGCCACATAATCCCATGTGCCAACATATGAAATAAATGGGATGAAAATCACTTGGGCTTCAAAAACCCATTTGGTTTAAGATTTGTGTCGGTAAAAACAAAGTAAGATTTGTTTTGAAGGAAGAAGATTTGTATGTCCTGGTCAACCGGTCAACAACCCCCCCCCCCCCCATTCACGTTTCACTTTGTATTTACTTCACATAATAGTCAACATTTCAAATAAATAAACAATTTACTCCTCCCCACACGTGAATCTTACCGTATACTCTACCTCACACAATCTAACCCCACAACACAATAATAAACGGTTTGTTTTCTTACCCACTTTTACACTCACGCCAAATAAATAATAAAACATTTACTTTTTCCCATATTCACTTCGATACACACAAAGTTACTTTCTCTCTCCCGCTCCTTCTTCCCCAAAAAAATGCGCCCCTTTCCCCTCAAACCCTAATTTTTACACAGTAAAATTCACCCAACCAAATTTGGGGGTTTTACCCTTATTGGGTAATTCACACCCAAAGGAAATAAATCCCCAATGAAATCGGAGCACACACTCACTGTGGTCCTCTCCTCTCACCAACGTGGCACCATTTGATTGGCTGTGACAACTCCCTCCACCAATTCCTCCAATAAGGACCCTCCACATCATCATAGAGAAAGCACAAGTAACACCAAAATCGCCATGCTGGAAATCCATGTGCCTATAAGTCATTCTCCACCGCAAGATTGAAGAAAAAGAAGAGAGAGAAGAGAAAAGACAGATTGGATGGCTAGGATCCATTTGCTTGGGCACCAAGGAGACCTAGAAGGTTCGGGGTTCCTCTATAAAAACCCCATTCTATCATGTAATTGCATATGCTTTTCTTTATTGTTTTTAATTTTCAGTAAAAAAATAGATTAGGGTTTTTAATATTGTAATTTCTTTTTTTTTCCAGTATTGTAAGTTGATTTTAATTAATGAAAAATTCAATCTAGTTTTAATTCTCATTTCGATTTTAAATTTCAGTTACTGTTCTTCCTTTTGATTCGTTTATAAGAAAATATGGTTACTGTTTATATTTATTATTATTGTTAAAAAAAAAAATATAGACAAAGAAAAGTGATAAAATCTTCCGCTACTGGGAAGATTTCAAGGTTACTGTTCGTGAAAGTTTTTTTCGAGATAAAGGTGGCGATTGGGGTTCGATTCAAGGTGGTGTTTGTTTGGCGTTTCGTTTCGGTTTAAGCTCGCTCAGCGCGACGCTTCTTCTCAAAGGTTTCGACGACTGGTTTGAATCTTCTTTTAAATTTAATGTTAAGTTTATGTTTATGTAGTTTATTGATTAACTGCTGGTTGAATTTATTTGGTATTTTAGGATTTGATAGTATTTGTTAAGTTTGGTTTATTTGATAATTGATATTCTGCTTGTTTTATTTTGTCATTCGGTTGTTAGGATTAGTTTTATTTAACTGCTTATGTGAGTTTGCCTGTTATTTTTTTTACGATTTAAATCTTACTGTTCGAATTATTCTGCTTCATTGAATCTGATTTTTAAGCTTAATGAGGGTAGTCTAGTTTGTTGGCTTATTGTTTGGAATATGCTCATGTTAAAAGCTTATTTGGTATATCGTATGCTTATTTGATTTAGCCAGCTTAATAGATTAAATTTGGGGACTGATAAGTTGATGTTGTTTGGATTCTTTATTTGAGTGTAGCTTATATTTAGTGTTCGAACCGTTATACTGGTTTTTGTTTCGATGGTAGCTTATTTGGTTGCTCTATTTAGACTGCTTATCTAGTTTTTCTGTTGGATCCTGCTTATTCTGTTTTCAGCTTATTACATTGTTTTAGCTGTGTGGCTTACTTGGTGTTATTTGCTGTTTTATTTGCTTATTTACTTGCTGATAAACTGATTCCATTGATCAGTTTTGATATACTGTCCAAAATAACAAGTTCCAAAAAGTGCTAAAAACATTTGCAAAAATCTGCCTTTGCTCAGATTCGAACCCTGGACCTCCTGTCCAGGGGCCAAACGTCACAACCATTTGTGCTAGTAATCCATTTATGTTTTATTTCTCTTAATTTCATTGATATAGCATAATATTCGGGTAGGCAGTTTTATTTGGTTAAATTAGTTTATATCATTATTAGGTTTAATTAAATTGGATAAAAAGTTTATCTATTTAATTTTAATTCAGTTTACTTTTATAAAAATACAAAAGATAAAAAAAATATTTTTATTTACTTTTATAACTTTAAATTTGTTTTCATTTTATCTAAAATAGATTTACTTTTATTTTTAAATTTAAATTAGTTCAAATATTTTTTATTTCAAATATACTTTCAAATTAGTTTAAACATTCACTTTTAATTTTAATTAGTTTTAAGTTTATTTTCAAATTAATAGATTTAAATAGTTAAAATTAAGATAGTTTTCTTTAAATTAAATAGATTTTATTATTAAATAGTTTAGTTTAAAATATAAAATATTGACACCAAAAACAAGTTAAGTTGAAACGTTAAACCGGAAATCAAATTCGAGTTGAATCGAGGAAAAACGAACATTAAAAAGGATTAAAAATCCTAGTTTCAAATTGGCGCCGCTGCCGCTTCGCTCGTACGATTGACGATTTTTCGTGAAGACGTTTGGATTTTGGGATCCGTTCTTTTTGAACGTTACGTTTCTTGCACAAAAAATCAAAAATACAAAAAAAAAATCAAAAACATAAAATTACAAAAAATTAAAAAATCACAAAAGCAATTTCTTTCCTAAGAATTGCAACAAAAAAATAACAAATCCAAAAGTAATACTTTTTTCTAAAAGTATTACACCAAAAAATTACGTATTAGTGTTAAATTTTATTTCGATTTCTTTCGATTTTTCTTGTGAATATATATTTTTCTAAAAAAATACAAAAAGATTTTTCATTTTTATTATATTATATTAAGTAGCACAATAAAATTACCTACTTTTCAAATAAGCCTTAGTTGGGATTTCATCACCTAACTATTGTAGTCGAATCCATAACGAGAAAAAAAGGGCAAAATAGATAAATACTAGTAAGACGTTTGAACTCGACATATACAAACTATAAGGTGGGTATAAGGCGACGCGCTATAAAAGGCCGTTTAAGGAAAAATGTTTTTAAGTGCTTTGTGCCACCTCGTTTCCCCGCTCGCTTGTGCGTATATTGAGAGGGACGACCGATTATTGGTTTGCCAACTCAAGTAGTATTTACGTATATGTTTTTGTAGCTTTTTCATATTGCTCCTCGAGAGGGAAAATCCTTTTCCTCTCAAAGTCGACCGAGGTCACCTACCTCACTCCAAAGTTTTAATTGTATGCGCACTCGCGCGCATACATACATACCGATTGGTGTACCAAATACTTCTAATTCTTCTAAAAAGAAGAAGAAGAAAAACAAAAAGACCGTCATTAAAGCCGATCCCGAGAATCGAGCTTTCAACAATACGATGGCAACGGATAATCGACCAATGATTGAGATTCTACAATCTCACGTTGAAGGAAACGATGACGCGATTGTGGTGCCGAATATTGGAGCTAATCATTTTGAACTTAAATCGGGTTTTATTCAAATGGTTTCCGCTACACCATTTTTAGGCCGTACTAATGATGACCCACACGCTCATATCAAACGTTTCATCCAATTAGCTAATACCGTCAAATACAATGGGGTGCACCAAGAGGCCGTTCGCCTCCAACTTTTTCCTTTTTCCCTTGAAGGACAAGCCCGGATTTGGCTTGATAAGGAACCACCCCAAAGTATTACCACATGGATCGACTTAGAGACCAAGTTCATTAATTACTTTTTCCCACCATCACGGACCACTTCCTTAAGGAATGAAATAATCAACTTTGAGCAAAAATATGGGGAAACGTTTAGTGAGGCTTGGGATCGTTTTAAAGATCCTTTGAGAAAATGTCCACAACACGGTTTTACTAAAGTGCATCAAATCAACACGTTTTATAATGGTTTAACTTTAAACGACCAAGACTCACTTAATAGTGCCGCGGGGGGGCAATATTCTTGTGAAAACAATAAACGAGGCTTGGGCCATTATTGAGAATAAGGCAAAAGTGAAAACCAAAACTGTTAGGGCTAATATGGCAAGTGCTAGTACGAGTAATAATGAGGTGAATGATCAAATTAGTAAACTTACTTCACTTGTTGAAAAACTCGCTCTAAGAACCGACGCCCTCACTACACATGTGCATGCCGTGAAAGAAAAAAGTGAGACGTGTGAGACTTGTGGTGGACCACATTCATACTTTAATTGTGATAAGGTTTACAATGATCAACAAGAAGTTTATGCTTATAATGAAATTGATCGGGTTTAATTCAAACCAAATGTTGATGTTAACCATTTGTCTTACAAGTCTAATAACTATTTGGCTCCCCCGGGTTTTGTAGCACCACAAAGACCACCCCCACCCGCCCAAAATAGGAACCAAGGTCCTCAACGGGGTAATTTTCAAGGAAATACTAATCAATGGGGTTTTAATCAAAATCAAGGGAATTTTCAAGGGCAAAACCAAGGGTTGAATAATCAAGGATATAATAACCAAAGTTTTCAAAATCAAGGATTTAATCAAGGTTCTAATCAATATCAAAACCAAGGTTTTCCTAATCAAGGTTATAATCAAATGAACATGCACAATCCTCAAATGGACTTGGTTTTACAAAAATTATACGACCATGAACGAATCATGAGAGAGATGCAAGAACATAATCGACAAATTCAAGAATCGAATGATAAGAAGTTTTTGACTATGATTCAAACCTTTCCTCCCCAAGGTGCCCTTCCCTCGAACACCGTGACCAATCCTAGGGCTAATGTTAATGCTATCACTACTAGGAGCGGTAAGACCACCGTAGAACCTTCCCCACCTAACCAAGGACCCGAGATTCCTTCTTCTTTGACACAACCTCCTTCTTCTTCCACTTGTGACATACCCCCCGTTATGCATTCGTCTACACCTTATGTTCCACCGATACCCAAATTTTATACCCCACCTTCGGTTCCAAAACCGGTTCCTTCACCTTCTATTTCTACTCCTCCTCCAAAGGATGTGAGTGAGCAATCCACTCCAAAGCCTTCATCCCAATCCAATATACCTTATCCCTTAAGGTTACGGAAAGAGAAATTGAAGAATAAGGATGATATTCAAGTTTTGAACTTCCTAAAAATGTTCAAACAATTGAATTTTAATATCACCTTTGCCGAGGCGCTCGCTCACATGCCTAAGTACGCTAAGATGTTTAAGAATCTTTTAAGTGATAAGGAAAAGTTGCTTGATATCGCCAATACCCAATTGAATGAGAATTGTTCCGCGGTTCTTTTGAGAAAATTACCGGTTAAGTTAGGAGATCCTGGTCGATTCCTTATTCCTTGTAATTCTCCGGGTGTTGAGAATTGTATGGCCTTGGCGGATCTCGGAGCGAGTATCAATCTTATGCCATTGTCCGTGTGGAAACAATTATCTTTACCCGAGCTAGTCCCCACTCGTATGACATTGGAATTAGCTAACCGTACGGTTCCTTATCCGGAGGGGATAGCCGAGGATGTTTTCGTAGGAGTCGACAAATTCACTTTTCCCGCCGATTTCGTCGTCGTCGACTATGAAATGGATCCCCGTGTTCCCTTAATTGTGGGACGACCCTTCTTGCGAACTGGGCGTACATTAATCGATGTAGCCGCGGGTGAACTTATCATGAGGGTCGGGGATGACAAAATCGTCTTTAACATGGGTAAACTTTCCAAACTTCCTGATGAGCCCGAATCCGTGAATTTCATCGATGTGCTTGACGAAGCATGCGAAGAACATTTTCACGAGGCTTGTAAGAGCGGGATTTCTCCTTTACCTCATGTTGAGACCGTAGCTTCTATTGCTCCTTCATTGACTCCATTTGGAGAAAGTGACTTAGATGAGTTTGAAGCTAGCTTAGGTCCTCTCGAGATTAACTATGATAATTCTCCCACCAATTGGGATGAAGACATTCGTACTATTGAGAGACTTCTCAATGAGGAAAATATTTCTCCACCTACTCCTAAAGAAGTTACAAACGATGATCCTACTTTGACTAAGCCTTCCATTGACAATCCGGTAGATTTAGAGCTTAAAGATTTGTCGTCTCATCTAGAGTACGTTTTCTTAGAGGAGGATAATAAGTTGCCCGTCATTATTGCTAAGGACTTAAAAGAAGATGAAAAATCTCGACTTATCGATGTGCTTAAGAATCATAAGAAAGCAATTGCTTGGAAAATCTCCGACATTCGCGGAATTGATCCTAATTTTTGTACTCATAAAATTCTCATGGAAGATGACTTTAAACCCGCGATCCAAAATCAAAGAAGGGTTAATCCAAAAATTCATGAAGTCATTAAGAAAGAAGTTATCAAACTTCTCAATGCCGGAATTATTTACCCTATCTCGGATTCGCCATAGGTTAGTCCCGTCCATTGTGTGCCTAAGAAAGGCGGAATCACCGTTGTTCCCAACGAAAACAACGAGTTGATTCCTACTCGACTTGTAACGGGTTGGCGAGTTTGCATCGACTATCGTAAACTCAATGATGCCACTCGTAAGGATCATTTCCCTCTTCCTTTCATGGATCAAATGCTCGAGCGTTTAGCGGGTAATGATTTCTATTGTTTCTTAGATGGCTTTTCCGGATATTTTCAAATCCCTATCGATCCAAAAGACCAAGAGAAAACCACATTCACTTGTCCCTTTGGAACATTTGCTTACAAAAGAATGCCTTTCGGCTTATGCAATGCTCCCAGGACTTTCCAAAGGTGTATGATGGCGATATTTCATGACATGGTTGAAGAAACTATGGAAGTCTTTATGGACGATTTCTCGGTCTATGGTGATTCTTTCTCTTCTTGCCTTGCTAATTTAGAACGTATGCTCCAACGATGTGAAGACACTCATCTCGTTCTTAATTGGGAAAAATGCCATTTCATGGTAAAAGAAGGCATCGTCCTTGGTCATAAAATTTCCAAAGCCGGTATCGAAGTCTACCGTGCTAAAGTTGACGTCATTGCTAAGTTACCTCCGCCTACCACCGTCAAAGGAGTTAGAAGTTTTTTAGGCCATGCGGGATTTTATCGACGTTTCATCCAAGATTTCTCGAAAATAGCTCGTCCAATGACTCATCTCTTAGAAAAGGATGCTCCTTTCATCTTCTCTCAAGAATGTCTCGACTCTTTCGATGTTCTTAAAGGTAAATTAACTAAGGCACCGGTCTTAATCTCTCCAAATTGGGAGTTACCTTTCGAGCTCATGTGCGATGCTAGTGATTTCGCGGTAGGAGCGATTTTAGGTCAACGCGTTAACAAACATTTCCAACCCATTCATTATGCTAGTAAGACAATGACGGGGGCTCAATTGCATTATACCACTACCGAAAAAGAGCTTTTAGCTGTAGTATATGCTTTTGAGAAATCCCGCCCCTATCTTGTGCTTTCCACCACCATCGTTTACACCCACCATTCCGCTTTGAAATACTTGTTGACCAAGCAAGATGCTAAACCGAGACTCCTTCGTTGGGTTTTGCTCCTACAAGAATTTAAAATCGAAATTCGTGATAAAAAAGGAGCGGAAAACCTAGCCGCGGATCACCTTAGTAGACTTGAGGATTCGTATCAAAGGGAATCTCCAAATCAAGAGATTAATGAATCCTTTCCCCTTGAGACCTTAATGTCTATTAATTCCAATCTTGATGATACCCCATGGTTTGCCGACATTGCAAACTATTTGGCGGGTGGTGTTCTTATCGAAGGGTTAACGTCCCAACAAAAGAAAAAATTCTTCAAGGACGTGAAAACGTACTATTGGGACGACCCTTATCTTTTCAAGCAATGTGCGGACTTAATCATTCGTAGATGTGTTGATGGGCCGGCGGCTTTACAAATCCTTGAAGCTTGCCATAAAGGACCTATCAGTGGTCACTTTGGTCCTAATTACACCGCTAAAAAAGTGTTCGACTCCAGATTCTATTGGCCCTCCATTTATCATGATGCACATGAAATGGTTAAACATTGTGATGCTTGCCAAAGCCAAGGCAAGATCACACATAAAGATGAGATGCCTCAAAATTTCATCCAAGAATGTGAAATCTTTGACGTATGGGGCATCGACTTTATGGGGCCGTTTCCATCATCGAAGGGAAACAAGTACATCCTCGTAGCCGTTGACTACGTCTCAAAATGGGTTGAAGCAAAAGCCTTACCTACTAATGATGCGAGGGTGGTTGTTAACTTCTTGAAACAATTGTTTGCTCGATTCGGTGTGCCTCGTGCTATTATTAGTGATCGCGGGACTCATTTTTGCAATGAACAATTCGCACGAGTCATGGCTAAGTATGGTGTCAATCACCGACTTTCCACCGCGTATCATCCTCAAACTAATGGACAAGCCGAGGTTTCTAACCGTGGTCTTAAGAGAATCTTAGAGCGAACCGTGGGAGAGCATCGTGCCTCATGGGCCGATAAATTAGATGATGCTTTGTGGGCTTTCCGTACCGCTTATAAGACACCTATAGGTTGTACCCCTTATCGCCTTGTGTACGGAAAGGCGTGCCACCTCCCCATTGAGTTGGAGCATAAGGCTTATTGGGCCTTAAAATGGGCTAATTTTGATCTTAACAAAGCCGGTGATCATAGGAAAATCCAACTCAATGAACTCAATGAACTTAGGAATGAGGCTTATGAAAATTCATTAATCTACAAGGAGAAAACTAAGCTCATTCATGATTCCAAGATTAAAAACCGAGAGTTCCATGTTGGTGATCAAGTTTTATTATTTAACTCTCGGTTGAAAATCTTTTCGGGTAAACTTAAGAGCCGTTGGTCCGGTCCATTCACCGTGGCCCAAGTCTTCCCTTATGGCACCATTGAGTTATCCCAACCAAATGGACCCAACTTTAAGGTGAATGGCCAACGGGTTAAGTTGTACTATGGAGAGGACATCTCTCACAAGATGATTCCATCCCTCTCCACATTTCCCTTGAATTAATTCGGGAAATCGAGTCGAGCTAGAGACTCGTGATAAATAAATCAAGCATCGTATAACTAGGTTAGATTTTTACCTTTACCATCCTTTCCACCCTTTTTCACCTTCATCCATTGTCCACCAATAAGTGTGGGGGGGGGGGGGAGCCAAGTAGGTTGTTTGTGTGTGGTGATTATGTGCAGGGACATATGCTTTGATGATCCACTTTTCGTACTTTTGATAAGACCCGTGATCCCGTGTTCCCGTGTACCCGGTTCTATCAAAACTATTGTGATTCATACTTGTATATAAATAAAACAAATAAATGTAATCACTTTAGTTGTCCCTTCCTTAGCTCGATTTTAAACAACGTACTCAATGTCCTAAGTGTAGGGGAGTTTATTCGCCCACATGCTTAAACATTGAGGACAATGTTTATGTTAAGTGTAGGGGGGACTTCTATTGAATTTTAGTGGCCTTTTCCATGAATTTGACCCCATTTTATCGGAAAATTTAAAAAATTTCAACGTTTTTCAAATTTTTGATCTATTTTGGCCTAGTAATATTATTATTTATTTTCTTTCCTTTTATTATCGCATCATAATAATTTCCATTTCAAGAATAAAGTTAAAAAATAAATAAATAAATAAAATGGTTTTAATAAGTTTAGATATCTTTGATATATTAGGCCCGTCATGAATATTTTGACTCAACCCGAGTTTACTTATCTAAGTTTACTCTAGCTAGTATCCTTAACCATATGGACCTTAATTGGTTTATTAGGCTAAGCATCCACGAGTCTCATTCCTTGAGATTTTAAATTGTGGAGAACGAGAGATGATAGAGTTAATTATAAGTTCGGTATTCTTTCATTAACTTATGTGAGTTAGTTATGAGCTTTTTCTCCCATCACTTGTTAATAAATATATTTGCAATAAATAAGGTTGTACGATTTAAAAGGTTACTTAGCTTCTAGCACAAGATCGTTTAAAAGTTGCTCGGTATTAATTAGAGTTCATAGCCAAGGCATAACTTATTGAAACGCGACGCGAAGATTGGCTTATCCAAAAAGGCCCTAACAAGGCATGAGGATACCCAAGTCCAAAAAGGCCCTCACAAGGCATGAGGATTCACTTTTTGCTAAAGATCCTAAGATGATGTGAAGATCATTAATCCAAATCAATATGAAGGATCAAGACACACGACGAGAAGCAATTACTCCCCTAAAGATCATGGAGAAGTCTATCCAAAAAGACCCTAACAAGGTATGAGGATAAATAGATCCAAGTTCGAAAAGGAGGCGGATCGTTGTATATCAAAATCCTAAATAAAGAAGAGGATAAATGAAGAAGTCGTGGTCAACGTTTGAAGCATCTTTCACTCCTTATGAAGATGTATACCAAAATGAAGAGAAGACCATAATTTCATGATCGTCTCTCAAGATTTGAAGTTTGAAGTACAAGCCAAATATAGGTCCGAGAAAGGTCTCAAATCGTGAAACAAGTTATGCCAAGATATGAACTTTTTGAGGTTTCGAGAAGCAGTTTTAAAAGATTTTGTCCTTTAGCTAACTATTGATTAAATCGTCCCACTTTATTTTCGGCCTTAAATTAATTATCAAAATAAGTCAAAAATGCATCCTCGTGATCATTCAAGACAAAAATAAAATACAAGAGATACACCGTAGGAATAAGGGGGTCTAAGTGATTAACTAAACCACATGAGCAAGTGTTTGTAGTGCTAACTTGTAATAACAATGATCTCGTTTTTGAGCTTGGTATGGGGAACGTGAAACTTGAGGGTGATTAATATTCATGACACCAAAGCCCTAATCTAAGTCTTAGATTTCTTTACAAGTTTCTTCCATCTAATAATTTCCAAGTTAATAAAATAATCATTTAATTTTTGTTTCCTTTAAAGTTTTTATCTTTTCATCATAGTAGAAGTAGTAATTATAATAAAGGCCGAGATGGATTAATTATGAGAAGAACGTAACTTTATGCTTTAAAATAATGCATTGCATGGGGTCATTGCAATGGTCAAGTGTAGGGGATTTAATAAGTGTGTAAACACTTATCTTTTTGCCACTAAAATCAAGGAAAAACAAGACCTAATCATGTGTTTTATATCATAAATGTCAGAATTACGCATGGTTTTGTGTTTTGTGTATTAAATAGGTACAAATGATCAAAAGAAGAGAAAACACGGGATTTCACGATCAAATGTTGAAGAAAAGTCAAGAAAGAGACAAAGACAAAGTCAAAAGACCAAGAGTGTGCCCAAGATCACGAAAACCGACAAAATCGACTCGATTTTAAAGAAAGATCAAGGAAGTCAAATTCAAGTTCGATTTTTAGCGGATTTAACTTTTTGAAGATATTCGAGTATTGTGGGTCCCACATTCGGGTATTAGGCCCAAAGGCCCATTAATATTTTTAAGTTCTTTAAAATATGGACCAAAGCCCATTTGATGAAACAAAATGAAATGGATTGTGATTTTGGGCCCAAGCCCAATATTTTTCACAAGGCATGGGACGATTAGTTTGGGCCACATAAGCCCATGTGCCAACATATGAAATAAATGGGATGAAAATCACTTGGGCTTCAAAAACCCATTTGGTTTAAGATTTGTGTCGGTAAAAACAAAGTAAGATTTGTTTTAAAGGAAGAAGATTTGTATGTCCTGGTCAACCGGTCAACAACCCCCCCCATTCACGTTTCACTTTGTATTTACTTCACATAATAGTCAACATTTCAAATAAATAAACAATTTACTCTTCCCCACACGTGAATCTTATCGTATACTCTACCTCACACAATCCAACCCCACAACACAATAATAAACGGTTTGTTTTCTTACCCACTTTTACACTCACCCCAAATAAATAATAAAACATTTACTTTTTCCCATATTCACTTCGATACACACGAAGTTACTTTCTCTCTCCCACTCCTTCTTCCCCAAAAAAATGCGCCCCTTTCCCCTCAAACCCTAATTTTTACACAGTAAAACTCACCCAACCAAATTTGAGGGTTTTACCCTTATTGGGTAATTCACACCCAAAGGAAATAAATCCCCAATGAAATCGGAGCACACACTCACTGTGGTCCTCTCCTCTCACCAACGTGGCACCATTTGATTGGCTGTGACAACTCCCTCCACCAATTCCTCCAATAAGAACCCTCCACATCATCATAGAGAAAGCACAAGTAACACAAAAATCGCCATGCTGGCAATCCATGTGCCTATAAGTCATTCTCCACCGCAAGATTGAAGAAAAAGAAGAGAGAGAAGAGAAAAGACGGATTGGATGGCTAGGATCCATTTGCTTGGGCACCAAGGAGACCTAGAAGGTTCGGGGTTCCTCTATAAAAAACCCCATTCTATCATGTAATTGCATATGCTTTTCTTTATTGTTTTTAATTTTCAGTAAAAAATAGATTAGGGTTTTTAATATTGTAATTTCTTTTTTTTTCCAGTATTGTAAGTTGATTTTAATTAATGAAAAATTCAATTTAGTTTTAATTCTCGTTTAGATTTTAAATTTCAGTTACTGTTCTTCCTTTTGATTCGTTTATAAGAAAATATGGTTACTGTTTATATTTATTATTATTATTAAAAAAATATATAGACAAAGAAAAGTGATAAAATCTTCCCCTACTGGGAAGATTTCAAGGTTACTGTTCGTGAAAGTTTTGTTCGAGATAAAGGTGGCGATTGGGGTTCGATTCAAGGTGGTGTTTGTTTGGCGTTTCGTTTTGGTTTAAGCTCGCTCAGCGCGACGCTTCTTCTCAAAGGTTTCGACAACTGGTTTGAATCTTCTTTTAAATTTAATGTTAAGTTTTATGTTTATGTAGTTTATTGATTAACTGCTGGTTGAATTTATTTGGTATTTTAGGATTTGATAGTATTTGTTAAGTTTGGTTTATTTGATAATTGATATTCTGCTTGTTTTATTTTGTCATTCGGTTGTTAGGATTAGTTTTATTTAACTGCTTATTTGAGTTTGCCTGTTATTTTTTTTACGATTTAAATCTTACTGTTCGAATTATTCTGCTTCATTGAATCTGATTTTTAAGCTTAATGAGGGTAGTCTAGTTTGTTGGCTTATTGTCTGGAATCTGCTCATGTTAAAAGCTTATTTGGTATATCGTATGCTTATTTGATTTAGCCAGCTTAATATATTAAATTTGGGGACTGATAAGTTGATGTTGTTTGGATTGCTTATTTGAGTGTAGCTTATATTTAGTGTTCGAACCGTTATACTGGTTTTTGTTTCGATGGTAGCTTATTTGGTTGCTCTATTTAGACTGCTTTTCTAGTTTTTCTGTTGGATCCTGCTTATTCTGTTTTCAGCTTATTACATTGTTTTAGCTGTGTGGCTTACTTGGTGTTATTTGCTGTTTTATTTGCTTATTTACTTGCTGATAAACTGATTCCATTGATCAGTTTTGATATACTGTCCAAAATAACAAGTTCCAAAAAGTGCTAAAAACATTTGCAAAAATCTGCCTTTGCTCAGATTCGAACCCTGGACCTCCTGTCCAGGGGCCAAACGTCACAACCATTTGTGCTAGTAATCCATTTATGTTTTATTTCTCTTAATTTCATTGATATAGCATAATATTCGGGTAGGCAATTTTATTTGGTTAAATTAGTTTATATCATTATTAGGTTTAATTAAATTGGATAAAAAGTTTATTCTATTTAGTTTTAATTCAGTTTACTTTTATAAAAATACAAAAGATAAAAAAATATTTTTATTTACTTTTATAACTTTAAATTTGTTTTCATTTTATCTAAAATAGATTTACTTTTATTTTTAAATTTAAATTAGTTCAAATATTTTTTATTTCAAATATACTTTCAAATTAGTTTAAACATTCACTTTTAATTTTAATTAGTTTTAAGTTTATTTTCAAATTAATAGATTTAAATAGTTAAAATTAAGATAGTTTTCTTTAAATTAAATAGATTTTATTATTAATTAGTTTAGTTTAAAATATAAAATATTGACACCAAAAACAAGTTAAGTTGAAACGTTAAACCAGAAATCAAATTCGAGTTGAATCAAAGAAAAACGAACATTAAAAAGGATTAAAAATCCTAGTTTCAGCTATAGACAGGAAGAAGGGATAGACTATGATGAGGTTTTTGCACCAGTGGCAAGGGTAGAAGCCATTAGGTTATTTTTGGCCTTTACATCATATATGGGATTTATAGTCTATCAAATGGATGTGAAAAGTGCCTTTCTATATGGTACTATTTCAAAGGAGGTATATGTCTCACAACCTCCAGGTTTTGTAGATCCTAAATTCCCCAATAGAGTCTACAAGGTTATTGTAGAAACTAGAAGGGGGGGGGTTGAATAGTTTCTCTTCGATTGGTGACCAAATTAAAATTACTTTCAATTTGGTTTGTATCAAAACTATCTTTTACTTGATGCTAAGTTGCATAATGATTAGGTTCAATTAAAATGCAATAGCAATGATAATAAGCAAGTATAATGATAATGAATAAGTAAAGAGTAAGGAAGGAGACAACCTAGTGGGAAGACACCAAGATTTATAGTGGTTCGACAACGAGGCTCTATCCTCGTTTCTACTCCACTCCACGAGTACACCTACTCGAGATTTCCACTATATCCACAAGCTCCCTTCTCGGCGGAGAAAACCTTACATCGTTGCTTACATTATTTTCCGACACTAAGCTAAATGTCGAGACCTAATCTTTAGCTAGGACCAATCTACACGACGTTGCCTACTTCATAATTTAACGACACAAGGCTAGATGTCGGGTTCTATCTTAAGGTAGAACCAATCTTCACGACGTTCCTACTTCACCATTTTACGACACAAGGCTAGATGTCGAGTTCTAATCGAAAGCTAGAACCAATCTTCAAGACTCTTTACTTTGAAGCTAAGTGAGAACTTCACACAACACAACTACTAATCACTTTAAAGTTTAGTGAGAACTCACAAGACACAACCACATCACTTTATAGTTTAGTGAGAACTCCTAATCAAATCTATTACAACTCAACTAGACTTATCCAAGTACACACATGTAGCTTGGATTTACACAACACAAATCCAAGCAAACACATATGCAATGGATGTACATAACAAATCCAAGTATCCACAAGTGACTTGGATGAACACAACTAGTCCAAGTATTCATAAATACATTGGATTGACCTAAAACAAAAAGGGTATCATGATGAATATGACTAGCTCATAGATTCATCTTTATCACTACACTAGTGAGTGAGTGATCTTCTCATTGGACATGGTAAAGGAGGGGATCAAGAGGATAATCATATGTAAACATCCTTAACAATTTAAGTGATCATTTACTAATGATTATGCTATAGAAAATAGAAAGAGGGCTGAGAAAAACGTCCAAGAAGCTTACTGGAAAATGAGATTTGACCCACTATTTAAAGGAGACAAAGTTACAACGAATCTATAACGGCTACTGTGCGCGGTACCTTATCTCACCCCGCGGTACCATATCGCTAAGGTACTGCGTAGGTACTTAAGGTACCGCCACTAGACTCCGCTCCGTTTTTTGTCTTTTAGTGGGGTGGGAATATCTGAGGTATTTGAACCCTTCAAAGGATATTCTAACAGCATTTGGAATATGTCATTTTCAAATTTTCATTTTCCATTTTAATAAAACATTTTCTAAAAAAGAAAGTTTATTAAAAAGTCTTTTGTCTTATTAACAAAAGTGAGTTTTAAGGATAATCATTTTGATGATCACTAAGTATGATTAAGAAAGGTTAGTGATATGATTATTACCTTGATGATAGTGTTAGTTAAATAATTCATTTTGTGTTTTACACTAAATGTGTTGTATGGTTTATTGTGATCAAAACTAAGAAAGATTAGTTAACACTAATAATGTTTTTAGGCATCACTTGCATTAACAATCTCCCCCTTTTTGATTACGACAAACGATAAACTCATTTACGTAGAAACACAAACTATGGAATTATTAACTAGTTTATCACTATCATTTCTCCCCCTTTGTCGTAGCAAAAAGGTTAGCATAAGTCATTGAAGAACATCGAACTTTGCTAGTAGCTCCCCCTTGGTGGTTACTCCCCCTTGCTTGGGGCACCAAGTTTGTGAGCTAAGGTGAAATGCTACACAAAGGTTAGTAGAAAGGAAAGAAACACCAATGTATATATGATCACTACCTACTAAGTAACTTGAGAGGGAGAAAGAGAAGAAATCTTAAATTAGAAGAATGTATTTTGCTAAGTATGTCCAAAGAGGTAATTGACAAAATCAAACTTCAATCCAATGAAGATGATAAGCTTGTCAATGGGTTAAAGCTTTAGAATTGTTGGAATCACCCATAAGCAATTGTAAAAAATTAACCAAGATCAACTCAAAATAGAACTAATGAAATAGCACACAAATAACACAAAGGTTACATAAAAAAAATACAATAAAGAAGATAGTCATACACATAGTATGAGTATCTAAAAGCAATAAATATGGAAAATAAACCACTAAGCATAAGCTAATCTAATAGTGATATTTTCCAAGATTGCTAAAAATAAAATAAAACTAAAAAGACGACGATGCATCATTCAAAGTTTTGTCCACCGGAACGAAAACTTGAATAGGAGGTCGAGTGAGGAGGAATTCAAGAAAATTTAACTTCTCATACACATGAGCAAGTTCAATTTTTTGAAATCGGCAACAATCACACGAGGATCCATGATGCAACACAAAATCGTTTGATGGGGGTATGGCATCAAACTTAGGGTTTGGTGGTGGTGGGGTAAAGGGTTTGGGAGTGTTTTCACAATGCCTTGTGAGGTTTGGGAAGGTTGAAAGGTCATTGAGTTGAGGGGTATTGAAGGATTGTGGTGGTGGTGGAACATGTTCTTTTGCTCCGGTGATGGGGTTTATGGTGTAAGTCTCATTCCAATACTTGATTGGAGAGAAGTAGGGTTTTTGGGTGGTTTGGACGAAGATGGTTCATTCTTCTTAACCCAAACGGGTCGAACCGAGATTTTCGGTTTCTTTGAAAGCTTGGATGAGGAAGCTTTGGGTGAGAGGGGTTGTGACAAAGAAATGTCAAAGTTAGGAATGTAGGAGTTAGGTATTGTGAGAGTGTGAGAATGATATATCAAGGTTATGTGAGAATGAATTCTCAAGGTTGGGAAGGTGTGAGAATGAAATCTCAAGGTTGGGGTATAAGTAAAATGTAATCAAGGTAAGAATTTGAATACAAAATGTGTAGTGTTAAGGAATGTTTAGTCAATTTGAGTAAACAAGGAATCTTGACTGAGAATAGGGTTTTAAAATTTTTGACCAAAAAAATCGTCAAAAGCCACTTTCTGGCCGCGGTACCTTATAGGGGCCGGCGGTTCCATATCACTAAGGAACCGCGGGTCTTTAAGGAACCGCGTCTAGTGGACTTTAAACCATGTTTTTCCTGGGTTTTGGGAAAAACTAAGACTTTTTCAAAAAGTTGCAAATCTTGGAATTTTACCTCTATTAGAACCAAAATATGTTAGGGTTGCATATAGCAACACATTCACAAAGAATGTCTTGACAAAGGGTGACAAAATAATTTAGATATCATTTTGAACCAATTTTAGTCAAGTTTAGGGGTTGTGATAGATTTAGGTTCAATTTTAATTTCAAATTAAAGTTGATTAGTGTGCACAAAAGGATAGAATCACACAAAGCTAAATCCATAAGTCAACAACATGAAACATTCATTAAGGAAACAAGTACAAAGACAAATAAAACTAACTAATACATAGCTAGCTTATCGTTAAATCTAGATAAGTAGTTTTCTTTGGCTTGTTGTTGAAAACTCTTATTATGAAAACTCCATCATTCATCTCCTAGGAGGAGGCATGGAGAACAAGGTAAGCAAGAAGTCTTGCAAACCCCTATGTAGTCCATAGATATCCATCCTTAGGTTATGGATGATGTAGTGGTTGTAGAGACAACATGGACATCTAGGACCATGAGTTTGTTGAAACCCAAAATAAGGATCACCCAAGAGGAGGGAAAGAGGGACACCTAAAATTGGGATGTTTGAGTTGGGTGGAGGTGGAGGAGGCAAGTTCTCTAAGGGTGATATGGGTGAAAGTGGAGGCATGTTTCCCAAAGGGGAAATGGGTGAGTGTGGAGGTAAATCCTCCAAGGTTGGTGAAATGGGTGAGTTGTGAGGGGTAAATGGTGAAGTCACCAAAGTGTCATCAAAGTCATTCCCAAAAGGAATACTTTGGATTGGTTGAGGTTGTGTGGTCACTTCCAAGAGTGCACTTTGAGTGAAGGGTGAAGAAAGCTCATTCATTCTAGAGTTGAATGAAGAGGAGGTAGAACCAATGGAGTTGTTAGTACCATGGGTGGATGAAGTCTTGCATGGTGCAAGAGGTGGGGAAGGTGATGAAGAAATGAGGATATGAGCATTCTCATTCTTAGGTGTGTGGAAAGGTGAGGAGTTAGGCTTAGCTACCTTAACCCTTATTTTGAGTGTTTTCCTTGGTGTGGAGGTCTTGGAAGTGTTTGAGGTTTTGGTACACACCATGGTTGATTAGGGTGGTTTAAGGTTTAGGGAAGTATGTTTGATGTGTGAAGAATATGGCAAACAAGGTGGGTTTAAATGGGTGAGGGGATGATCCAAACTAGTAATGGGTTAAAATCATTTTAGGTGAATAATGAATTTAGGTAACCTAGTTTAGGAAATGTGCAGTTTATTACTGAAAATCATGCAAGGTTTACACAAAATTAAGAAAACAGTGTAAGGCAAAGATGGTGTCATGCACAGTGATCGGCGGTTCCTTATCTAGGACCGGCGGTACCTTATCGATAAGGAACCGCGGGTCGATATGGAACCGCGACCAGAAGGTTTTAAAAAATTTCCCTTCCCAGTTTTTGATAAACCCAGATTTTTCCCAAAGTTTCATAAGCCAAAGTTAACTACAGATCATAATCTAATAAGCTAACTATCATAATGCATGCACAAAGCTATGTAAAACACAAACATTATTGCATAAGCAACATTAAGGATCAAAAAAATAGTAATCCAAGCATGCAACACAAGTTAATAAACAACTAAACCAAAGTGTTAATAACCAAATGTTTAACCATCAAATCCAAACTTTGACACAACTTCAAAGTCTTCACCTCCTTTTCTTTCCTAAACCCTTGATCATCTTTCCCAAATACTTGGACCCTTTTCTTGACTCCACTCGGTGTTCATGTAATTCTCCCCGAGTTCTAAGATTCTAACGATAAAGATGCTCCATATTGAGATCTTCAGGGACATCACTAGAAGGGTGAGGAGGAGGAGCTAAGTCTTCAAAATCATCCTCGAATTGATTTGAGGATGGATGGGAGTTACTCGAAGAGTCAAAATGAGAACTAGGACCGATGCCATCACCATCACTTGGTGGCATATCGGTGTCCTCCTCATCCGGCTCTTGATGGTCGGATTTTCTCGAACCACGGTCACTTCTTGGCTTTCGTTGATACGCCTCTTGAATATGCAACATAACCCGTTGAACCGGGTGAAAGCGAGAAAGATCGAGTTGAGGAAAATCCTGACCAACCCTTCTAAAGAGGCGAGTAAGAAGCATAGCATAAGGGAGGTTGGTTTTGGGTTTGGAAAGAGCATAATTTATACGTCGAGCGATGTAATATGCAAGATTGTACTTGGTGGAAGTAAACAGGAAAAACAACATATGCCCCATGCAAGCCGGGATATGATCCCGGTTCCCACCAAGACAAAACACATTTTCTCTAAGAATGTTTGCCCATTGGAGCATGTAATCCTTAAGGTCGCTTGAGAGCACTTCATACCTATTCACATTTCGCACATTTGTATGAAGGCTTCTCACAACGTTTCCACTACGCTCTTTCGTGATGATTTCAAGGATGAAATTTAGATCAACTTCGGTGATGTCATTTAGAGGTTTATCGTTTGACTCCAAGAGAGCATCTGGTCTCCACTTATCCGTGAAATGACAAGTGCCTTCAAATGGCACACCAAGAATATCACCATGGTCATCGAGGGAATATTGAATGATTTGACCATTCAACAAGAAACGAATAAAGATTTGGTCGTTGATTTCAAGCATGGAGTAAGTACTGAAGAACTCAAGAAGGAACAAGGGATAAATTACCTCGTCTATGTAAAGCAAACATTCAAACCCAATAAGCTCAAACATAGAGTTGATATGATTATCTCCCGCTATTCTTGAATCTACAATCCTACCCTCATGGAAACAACGAGAGGAAAGGGATGGAAAAGCGTTTTGGAGTTGAGGGGAAACAAAGGTTTGAGAGATGTCGGGCATATAATCTTTTGTGAATTGATGATCTTTTTGATATTGAGAAGGCATGATTAAGTACCTAAATACAAACACAAGACAATATTTTTCCAATCACTCATATGAAAAATAAAAAGGAAAACGAAAAATGAAAATGTGTTATATCAATTTCTTGACAAACATAGGATTGAATCCATATCATTTTCATGTTCACAATGTGTCTATTCCATCATTAACCAAGAACACATGATCTATGTTAGATCAATAATGGATTAGAACATTGGTTTTTCAAAACAAGGTTTTTAGGTAAGCATTAACAATGTCATTACCTACTTGTTCATGGGTTCATCTAAATCCATCATTCAACCAAAATCATTTAGCCTAAATTTGGATTTGTTCTACAAGTGGGTTTTAGTGAAATCTTAATGAATATCAACCTAAGGAATCATAGTAATATTACCATGTCAACCCACATTCCTATTAAGGTTTTAATTCAATTTCAATTTTAAAAATCCCCAATTATGAAAGGATGAACCCTAGAACAAAATAGATGAAATTGAAGGAAAATACTTACAATTAATTGATGTTAGATGAAGGATGAGTGAAACCCACAACTTGGAATCAATTAATTTGAGTGATTGAAGGTTTTGGAAGCTTCAACAATGGTGGAAAAGGTAAAACCCGTCGGCTGTGTGTTTTTGGGAGAGAGAGAGTTTGGTTTGAAAAAGAATAAAAAACTCAAACTGGCGCTCTGACAAAAGTTACTGCCCGCGGTACCTTATCGATGAGGAACCGCGGGTTTGAGCCGCGGAGATAAGGAACCGCCTACAGAGGCAGGTTTTTATCTCTGAAAAACGCCAAATTTTGAAAATCCAGTTTTTCTAAAATACTTAAAATTAAATCATGAGCCTTTTAGAATATCATTGGATCATCATAACACTAATCAATATGCCTTAATGAAGGATTACGAGTTAAATCAAGATCGAAAAGAACCGAAACGGACAAACGACTACTCGTTGCAAAACGACTAAGTGGAGAGAAGTCAAGAGAAGTGAATCAAGACTAGGATCAATGCTCAAGGGATTAATGACAATCTTCAAGTAGTTGTAGCGAAGAGCTTGTGTCATATATAGTGGTTTAAGACGTGCCTTTCCGGCGAAACGATAAACGGCTTTGGTAATGAATAAGCACAAAGCAATTATTCAAGTATAGACTAAGATCACTTTCAATAATAGTCTTAGTCTAAACTAAAATATGAGCAAGGTATTAATTCACTTTCTCTCCCACAAAGGGCCTACTAACTGTATGGGTGCAAACCATAGAAATCATGCTTGATACTTTAAGCTTCTACTAACTCACTCTACATCACCATAGTGAGTCAAGTATCCAAGCAATGAAGGTTTGAGAGGATAAAAGAAAAGAAACACAAACCACAAATAAATGTCAAGGCAAGGATGCCGAGAACAAGCACATAGTCAAGTAATGATCAAAAGAATGATCAAAGGGCGTGTGGAAGAACGAAAGCGTACCTTGGCCACAAAGAGCAATCCATGAAGGAATAAGTACTATGCCCAATCAATGACTATGATGAGTACTAAGTCTTCAAGGACTAGTATCATTCCCAATCATCTTGGTATCATCATTCAAAGATGTTAAAGATCAATGAAGATGATTCTTCTAAAAGTGCAAGTAACTCAATCCATAACCAATTAATTGATTGATCTTCATGAGTACCAACAAAAAGCATGATGAAAACTAGTAGATACATTTCAAGAGTATATCTAAAATGCATAAAGGCTACTAATATTAAGTGGGATGCAATATTATCAATTAAAAGACCTATTTTCAAAGAAAACATAGTTTTGACCAAAGAGAAACTTTAGTACAACTAGACCTTCTAATTTGAGGAGACAATGGATCGATCCAAGTTTCAAAGTACAATATACTTCAAAGATCTTGAGTGACCATCGCTCTGATACCAATTGTAGAAACTAGAAGGGGGGGGGGGGGGGGGGGGTTGAATAGTTTCTCTTTGATTGGTGACCAAATTAAAATGACTTTCAATTTGATTTATAACACCCCCAACAAATGGTATGCGCAGCGGAACTACAACATTTGGGTGCTACGTAGTTATCATCACACATAAGCTATATCAAACGACTCAAAGAGACGTAAAAGTTTAAACATAAATTTAACATTATTAAAAACATACAAGTCTACAGTTTTCCAAATCCCAAGATAATACAAAACAGAGTTTGCGTTAGGTCCCCACTGAACCTCAACCCAAAAGTACATTTTTGCTCACATGACAGAAAAATAAAAGAGTTTTAAGTTAAATAAGGGTGGAAAAACAAGTAGACCACCAAGCCACAACAACTTCCATCCTCGCATGCTCCGCTGCGATCAATCTTGGTTACCTGAAACACATGCTTAAAACCGTCAACACAAAGGTTGAGCGAATCTATAGGTTTATCAAATCATAAGTTGAACATAAGTATTAAAACCAATCATGACCGTTCAATAGCATTGTCGTACTCACAATCTATTATTCAATGATATGACAATTGTGTTTAAGCTCATGACACTAATCCGTTAACTCAATCACCCGCGTAATAATTACCGGCGTGATTCAGATGAAACCAGTGCCCCTACTAAAGGCATCAGTTGCAATTATACCTTATCTCTTATACAAAAATAATCTCCCGCAGAACTTACTCAACGTACAGCTTCTCGGCTAGCATTGGGTCGTCAGCCCCGTAGTACTACAATTTGTATAAGCGGCTATTTTCAATCCACACTAGGATTAAACAATAGTTAATTGTTCATAAAATTAGGGCCTTTTGCAACTAGGTACTCAACACAATTCAAGGCAACATTCGGGTCCAACAATCATTCATGACTTATGTTAATTTTTATTTAAATAGCATGTATCCCCCTCGCGGGTAAAATCATTTGAAATAAGTAAAGAGCGAGGCTATAGACTCACCTGGTGTAGTAGTAGTGGTTCTAGTGAAGACGTAACGAGAAATGTCACCGACGACATGGATGCCCAGGAAAATCAAACACTTGACCTAAAAGTCAAAGTACGAAAACCAAATCAATACACCATGTACATAATTGTACTAAACACACGCAAGTCGAAACACACTCAACGCTTATGAAAACTCACGCCAAAATCAAACAAGTAGTTGTTACTAGACTTATATCATTTATCAATGTTATTAAAGTTACTATCCATTTTACGATTTCGCCGATACTTACCAAAAGTATGGGCTGTTTTCCTAAACTTATACCCTTTTATAAAATTTGGGAAAATTCTCAAAAATAACTTAAGACCTGTAGAAAATCAATTTTTAATCCCATAAAAAGTTTTCACTTTTATGACTCGTTACACATCACATTTCTAAACATACACTTTTAGGACTGATTTTGCATGTTGACCATGTTAGACTTGTTTGACCCATTTAAAATACACCATCGACTAATCCGACACCTAAGTCTAAAAATAGACTCACAAATGTAGGTTTGAGACCAAAAATCAACTTTCAAACATTTACCAAACTCTATCTATGGTCCCCGGGATTTGACCCAAAACCAAACACAAATTCGGATTGTGTTGATTCTCATCTCCCGGTACACGTATTTTCAAAATAACATAACTTTTGACTCGTTTGGAGTCGTAAGCTCTACTTTATACCAAAACGAAGCTAAAACAAATCTCTACAACTACATCCTATGTTTATGACCTGTTTACAAAGTTAAACCCACGAAAATAAGCCCTAAACATTCTGGTCTAAAATCACCCTTCCTAAATCATTTCAAAACTTGTTTTCAATCCATCCAAACATCACCTAAACCTATATCAACCTCTTGTAATCATTCCTAATCTCCCCAAACAGCCTATATCATCAAGAACATCAACCTTCATCAAAACCCAAGTCCTAAATCATACATGCAATGTAATTAAACAATTTAAAAACACTAAAAACACCATTTTAAACACAACCCCACAACACATTTCATCAAACACCTTGAACCCACCAAACACCCCAATATTTCATGGCTTTTTGGGGATGTGGTAGACCAATAACATAATCCCCATCTTGTTTTATGGATGAATTAACATTATATACACATGAATTAAACATGTGTATGGTTTAATTAGAACAAAATCTATTTTTGAAAAATCACAAATTTTTGGAAAAAATCAATGGATGCATGTATGTTATTTTAGGTGGGATTTACTTAAAAGATGAAATTGGAGATGGGTCTTTGCTTATTTTCTTTAAAAATCAAGTTATTAAAATGGCGGTGGTGGTTTATGGTGGTGGTATGGCCGGCAGTAATAGAGAGAGAGGGGAGAGGTGTTTTTTTTCAATTTTTTTTAATGTAAAAATGAGTAGTGTGTGTGTTGGAATCTTTTTTATACTATGGTGGGGGTAATTTTTGCCATTTTAACTATCTTTTGGCCTCATCCATAAAAGTAAGAATAAAGAACGGGATTTTGGCTAAATGACGGGTTTTGAATTTTTACGGGGGTCGGGGTTTCACAAAATTACTTTCCAAAGGTTAAAACGCACAAAAAACGAATATTCATATGGTTCCGAATCGACTTAACACGTAATAAAAATAAAATCTCGAAAAACTCAAATATCGATCAATCGATAATAAAATGTAAGTTTTGGGCATCCGTCGGTATCGTAGTCGTTATCGGTTCTTATTAAATCGTCAAACGTTAAATTACGACCGTAAACGTTGGTTTCAACTTAAACCGTCAAATATATAACAAACGAAATTTCTTAAGAATTACAAAAATATCCGTAAAATAGGATTAAATAAATAACGTTGGGCTCGGGATATCACATCCTCAAGTGGGTCGCAACTTAAGAGAGATGCTCATACTGAACAACTCTTGAGATAATAACTTAGCATCATACGACACATTCACTGGTATTACATCCTCCCCTCCTTAAGGGAGCGACGTCCCGGCGCTCTCCGGTTCTTATACTCGCATTTCGTACTACTAGAAAGATGGGGGGGGGGTACTTCTTACTATAGAGGTATTTACGTTCCAATATGGAGTTCGGTTCACGTCTCGGGTTCCATCACACCTTCACAATGAGTATTATACCTTGCTTTAATTCTCTTAAAATCTCGATCCATGGTCTCCACTTCAATTTCCCAAATTCTTCCTACGGTTGTCAACACGTCTCTTTTCAAAGCTTCTCGCGGTTAGCAAGTGATTCTTAATCTACACCATCCCTTTCGTAGTCTCTCGAATCATCTCAAGTCCATTCAACTGACTTTTTCCTACTTCATTCAATCCAACTGGCGATCTACATTTTCATCAACATTTTCTTCAAATGCTGTAGCTTCATTGTTAACAGGGTAAATGTCGTTGTACAAAGATACTACCAACGGCAAGTGTCGGTCTCAACAAATATCAAAATCAATCACACACGTTCGGAGCATGTCTTCCAACTTTCGAATCGTCCTTTCACTTGGTTCATCATCTCATAAAAACAACTACTCACAAAATAAAATCGCACGGGTCACACCTAACCCCATCGAAAACGTTCAGGATATACAAGACGAAGTAATTAATACTAGTCATACAAAATCACCTTAATCGCAATATTATGTACATACAAACCTATTTCGTCAAAAACGAATTCATCGATTCGGTAATCATCCGACGTATACATAACTCTCTCGAAGACATCACAATCCAATCAAACACAAAAGCCATTATGAAACACATACAATCACATTACGACATGTTTGCAACATAGCCAAACCATGCCAAATCAATCAGTTCAATCAAGTTAACTCATGCTTGCTAATCAGCCAAGCCATGATAAAATAAGAAATATTAACAGGATACCGGATGAGTCCAGTCAAAAGAAAATTGCAAGTTAAAGAAGGTTCACGAGCTTGCTAGCTATGGATGCATATCCAAAAAGAAATAAAATACATACATATGTCGTCGCAGGGCGCTCACCCATGGATTCATACACAAAAGATATTACAAGAACACCATCTCACTTTCGTCCCAAACGTGGTCAAAATCTCAATAAGCATCATCGTTCATAGTTAAAAATAAAAAGAAATATATTACATGGCACGGGTTCTCCGTGATCGGACTTCATTGGACAATGTTGTTTCAAGTTCTCACAACTTACTATCACTCGACCAGATCACTTACCACATAAATACATAAAAGGCAAGGGTTTACCACAAAAACATAAACTATGGCTATTTATCGTTTAACCATCGATAATCAAGGATGGTTGGGTCAAGCAAAGAGGATTCCTCACTTAAATAAACGAAGACAGCAATGGAATTGTCTTCCAACTACCGATGCACAGTTGGTAAACTTCAACAGTTTATCGCGTGTCGTTAAACATATCAAAAGAACGAGAAAGGAAAATAAATAAAGTACGATACATTTGATGTAGGTGAAGTCTTTGTCATTTCTCTCAGAGTTGTTCGAACTCGGCTTTCCTCTACTTCGGCAATCTTCTATTCTTGTTTAAATTTCTTCTCAGTGTCGGTATGAACCCCTTTGGTATATCATCAACACCCTAGCGGTTCCGATAAACTTCACACATTACACACAACACATAAAAACATTTTCCAAAATTACTCGGTCATAGTGACTTACTAAGTCAATGCCATACAAAAAGAAAAGGATTTCAAGGAACACAAGAAAATTCAGAAATTTTCTTTAAGAATCAAAGAAATTACGACTACTTGCAAAAATGATCCACCATTTTAAAAAGAAACGTTCTCATCCAAACGTTTATCAAAACACTACAAGTTTCAAGATGACCAATTTGTTTGACACGATAGTGCCCTTCCTAAACTATGCATAATTAGCTAGATCATGCATACTTAAGGGTCAAGCAACGACAATTAACAAAACAGGACTCTTCCCGAATTATGCATAGTTAGCTAAGCTGTGCATAATTGAGGATCGAGTGACGACACAAACATTATTATTACGTACCAAATATGACTACGAGAGTTTTCGACCTAATCTTCAAAATAATTAAACCATTTGAAATGGAATTTGAAATGGGAAAATATTGTTACCATCGTTTTAAGGAACACATCAAACATTTTTCGTCTACTTTGGAACATACATTACTTTGCCTATTTATGAGAAAAATGAATAAACAATTAAATAAATAAACCGACACCATTCGCATTAGGTTGAACGAACCATTTGACACACTCATACATATTTTCAAAATAGACTATTCACAAAATAACGGTAAGGTGGTTCAAGATTAAAGATCATTGCAAGCATAACAAGTAATAAAATCAAAAATCAATGAGATCGAACGAGGTAAACGAGCAATATAATTACCAACTAAAATTAACTACATTAGAAATGAAGATACTTCAAACATATGACAAAAGTCTTGGGATAACAACAGCAATCTACGAATATATGGAGTAAAAATTGAATATCAGCACAAGCGTCAAAAATAAAACAACAATCATAATTCCCATCGTCTCGAGTTGCACACACATTCCACCAAGGGTATACGGGGAGAGGAGAAGAATCACCTGGTCGAGTATAAACAATATCACCAGGAAGATCGAGTTCTTTCACCTCTACTATTCGGTAAAGCGGCTTCGCCACCTCGCTTTTGTTCAATATAAATAAATGACCACTTTAATGAAGATTTATAGCATCATTCAAGTAAATACAAAATTTTAGGTTCCATTAACCGAAAGAAGAAAAGTTACGGCGTCCATGAACATGACAAGAATACACCGGGTGACATACCCTTATTATCATGTAATCGTGAAGTAGCAATTCAAAATAAATAATGGTCTCATGCCATTGACAATATTAAAACGAAAAATCACATGACTATTTAAGTTTAGATAAAGACCCACAAAATCAAAGAAGGGATGTCGTACGATCGAACCATCGTGACTCAAAACATTATACATCATCTTTATAAAATATTATACAAGTAGGCGTGTGTTGGGTAATCCATTTGCATATTTAAATCAATGTTACTTCGTATATTGTAAAACGATCATTTGCATATTTTTAGTTTGGGTTACACCATTAAAGAATTTATACCTTTCATTTCTCAATCTTTACAAAGTTTTTATTTCTGGAAAAATTTCAATTGCAAGAAAATTTCTAACATTAGTTGATTCGGTGACTCTGTTATTATAACCGGTAAAATCATTAGGTTTGAAAATCTCCATACTTGTGTCAAAATCTCATTAATATCAATATTTTAAGTACCAAAAACGTGCATAGTAAAATTTTTCCAAGTTTTATGTTATTATTTATACGACTTATCTTATCACCTATATGCAAGTAACCAACACAACTCAAATTAGTCCAATTGACTCTTAAAATTAACCTTGACTTTTTATTACACACATGTTTTCCTTAAAACTGTTTTGTTAAATCATATTCTCGCAATTCGACTCAGATGCTAAAGAGGTTTCACGTAGTATTATCTCGGATACTTACTGATTTTAGTCGACACTTGAATCTCGATAATAATAATAATAATAAATAATTAAAATGCTTATTTCAATAATTCAAAGATATATAAAATTCAACTTTTAATCCTTAGCCCGTTATCAAACGATTTTAAAATTAACACATCTCACAGCGGAATAAAATAATGTTCCATCAATATTTAGTAATTTGTTTCAAGCAGTATAATTTCATACTTAAAGTGTATATTCCGATTTTATCCCAGTTTATTTACTACAACGAGTGACGAGTTCTAGTTTATACCAATGCATATAACATGACCTTATGTTTAAAATAAAACCAATTTTTACAAAGTCTCTAGCTCCAAAATACATGACCAATTCTTCTACTCGTGTTTTATATTACAAGATACGCCAAAAGTCTGCTACATTGACCCGAAAATTAATTCATACTAAATCTAAGTTATATATACTCAACAATCATATCGTAAATTTTATTATAAACTCCTTTTTCAAATTATATTAAACAAATTCTAAACAAATCCATCACTAGCTTCTAATATCAAATTATTAATACATGAAAACAAGGATTTTACGAGTAATACAAATTACTTATTACGATTTACCAACCAAGGTTGAAGGAAAATAATTTCACATTGCCACTTTACTCTCTATAAGAGTTTTACTTGTTACAAGACATATCGTAGGTCATTTTTATCCAAAAATTTCATCCGCCAAGTATTAAATATGTAAAACACTTTATGTTTAAATCATTCAATCAACAAAATTTGATGCTTATTTAAATCGCACAAATGCCGGACCTCGTCATGTATAATATCGATTTCAAAATAATGAAATAACAAAACAAAATGAAATAAACGCAGCGAGAATACGTATGTCAACTAAGTGTTGTTATCGACCTCGGATGAGTCTCGAAATCGTACTCCACCAAAATTAACACAAAAACCAACCAAATTCCAAGTTATCACGATTGATCACAACGCTAGTCTATTTTAAAACACATCTTTAAATTCAAGTAGAATAGTAAACAACGATTAAATGGTAACACGCCTCAACCACGTTTTATAACATACACATGTGATTCGTCGCTACGATGTACGCATCGTTGATTATACTTCGTCTATATTATAGTTGCGCCAACTAACATATCAAACCCATAAGGAATAAAGGAAATAAAATAGTACGTTAGTAATTTACGATCCAAAAAGAAGGTGTGCCAAAAATGACACATTACGGTGCGATAACGACAATCGAGATCGATCTAGTCAATATACAATATGTTACGAAGCGTTATTTACGTATCTAGAGTATCAAACGAGATTCATACTCGGTTATCCGAACAATAAATTAATTATCAAGATTGATAATTTGCGGTGAGGCCGAATTCTCAACAAAACCGCATTATAACATGTACGATAATCACTCAAGGACCATTGCTTCACGTGCAATGCCTTTAAATACCATAGTATATACATATTTATACATAAAATCATTCCTACATACACGTAGGATTACAACGCGGTGTTGCCATGTAATGCAATGTAGCCCGTGTGCCAATTACATGCAACATATAAGATAATCTTACAAGAATTTGCAATTTACGATGATAAGTACTCAACGTACACAACAATATATCTCAATATATATCAAAGTATTTACTTACTAAATACTAGAGAATTCATGTCTGTTTGAGGGATACATCTAAAATATAAAGCAATGCTAAAGAAATCTTACCGGAGCCATGCAGGATAGTTGTGTGCTTGGACAATTTCTTACGACACCAAAAGTTATAGTTTAGGATTTTTCAAAATGACCTAGTTCTCTATAACTCATGGCTCTGATTACCAATCTATAACACCCCCAACAAATGGTATGCGCAGCGGAACTACAACATTTGGGTGCTACATAGTTATCATCACACATAAGCTATATCAAACGACTCAAAGAGACGTAAAAGTTTAAACATAAATTTAACATTATTAAAAACATACAAGTCTACAGTTTTCCAAATCCCAAGATAATACAAAACAGAGTTTGCGTTAGGTCCCCACTGAACCTCAACCCAAAAGTACATTTTTTCTCACATGACAGAAAAATAAAAGAGTTTTAAGTTAAATAAGGGTGGAAAAACAAGTAGACCGCCAAGCCACAACAACTTGCATCCTCGCATGCTCCGCTGCGATCAATCTTGGTTACCTGAAACACATGCTTAAAACCGTCAACACAAAGGTTGAGTGAATCTATAGGTTTATCAAATCATAAGTTGAACATAAGTATTAAAACCAATCATGACCGTTCAATAGCAATGTCGTACTCACAATCTATTATTCAAGGATATGACAATTGTGTTTAAGCTCATCACACTAATCCGTTAACTCAATCACCCGCGTAATAATTACCGGCGTGATTCAGATGAAACCAGTGCCCCTACTAAAGGCATCAATTGCAATTATACCTTATCTCTTATACAAAAATAATCTCCCGCATAACTTACTCAACGTACAGCTTCTCGGCTAGCATTGGGTCGTCAGCCCCGTAGTACTAAAATTTGTATAAGCGTCTATTTTCAATCCACACTAGGATTAAACAATAGTTAATAGTTCATGAAATTAGGGCCTTTTGCAACTAGGTACTCAACACTATTCAAGGCAACATTCGGGTCCAACAATCATTCATGACTTATGTTCATTTTTATTTAAATAGCATGTATCCCCCTCGCGGGTAAAATCATTTGAAATAAGTAAAGAGCGAGGCTATAGACTCACCTGGTGTAGTAGTAGTGGTTCTAGTGAAGACGTAACGAGAAATGTCACCGACGACGTGGATGCCCGGGAAAATCAAACACTTGACCTAAAAGTCAAAGTACGAAAACCAAATCAATACACCATGTACATAATTGTACTAAACACACGCAAGTCGAAACACACTCAACGCTTATGAAAACTCACGCCAAAATCAAACAAGTAGTTGTTACTAGACTTATATCATTTATCAATGTTATTAAAGTTACTATCCATTTTACGATTTCGCCGATACTTACCAAAAGTATGGGTTGTTTTCCTAAACTTATACCCTTTTATAAAATTTGGGAAAATTCTCAAAAATACCTTAAGACCTGTAGAAAATCCATTTTTAATCCCATAAAAAGTTTTCACTTCTATGACTCGTTACACATCACATTTCTAAACATACACTTTTAGGACTGATTTTGCACGTTGACCATGTTAGACTTGTTTGACCCATTTAAAATACACCTTCGACTAATCCGACACCTAAGTATAAAAATAGACTCACAAATGCAGGTTTGAGACCAAAAATCAACTTTCAAACATTTACCAAACTCTATCTATGGTCCCCGGGATTTGACCCAAAACCAAACACAAATTCGGATTGTGTTGATTCTCATCTCCAGGTACACGTATTTTCAAAATAACATAACTATTGACTCGTTTGGAGTCGTAAGCTCTACTTTATACCGAAACGAAGCTAAAAACAAAGCTATACAACTACATCCTATGTTTATGACCTGTTTACAAAGTTAAACCCACGAAAATAAGCCCTAAACATTCTGGTCTAAAATCACCCTTCCTAAATCATTTCAAAACTTGTTTTCAATCCATCCAAACATCACCTAAACCTATATCAACCTCTTGTAATCATTCCTAATCTCCCCAAACAGCCTATATCATCAAGAACATCAACCTTCATCAAAACCCAAGTCCTAAATCATACATGCAATGTAATTAAACAATTTAAAAACACTAAAAACACCATTTTAAACACAACCCCACAACACATTTCATCAAACACCTTGAACCCACCAAACACCCCAATATTTCGTGGCTTTTTGGGGCTGTGGAAGACCAATAACATAATCCCCATCTTGTTTTATGGATGAATTAACATTATATACACATGAATTAAACATGTGTATGGTTTAATTAGATCAAAATCCGTTTTTGAAAAATCACAATTTTTTGGAAAAAATCAATGGATGCATGTATGTTATTTTAGGTGGGATTTACTTACAAGATGAAATTGAAGATGGGTCTTTGCTTATTTTCTTCAAAAATCAAGTTTTTAAAATGGCGGTGGTGGTTTATGGTGGTGGTATGGCCGACGGTAATAGAGAGAGAGGGGAGAGGTGTTTTTTTTCAATTTTTTTAATGTAAAAATGAGTAGTGTGTGTGTTGGAATCCATTTTATACTATGGTGGGGGTAATTTTTGCCATTTTAACTATCTTTTGGCCTCATCCATAAAAGTAAGAATAAAGAACGGGATTTTGGCTAAATGACGGGTTTTGAATTTTTACGGGGGTCAGGGTTTCACAAAATTACTTTCCGAAGGTTAAAACGCACGCAAAACGAATATTCATATGGTTCCGACTCGACTTAACACGTAATAAAAATAAAATCTCGAAAAACTCAAATATCGATCAATCGATAATAAAATGTAAGTTTTGGGCATCCGTCGATATCGTAGTCGTTATCGGTTTTTCTTAAATCGTCAAACGTTAAATTACGACCGTAAACGTTGGTTTCAACTTAAACCGTCAAATATATAACAAACGAAATTTCTTAAAAATTTCAAAAATATCCGTAAAATAGGATTAAATAAATAAAGTTGGGCTCGGGATATCACATCCTCAAATGGGTCGCAACTTAAGAGAGATGCTCATACTGAACAACTCTTGAGACAATAACTTAGCATCATACGGCACATTCACTGGTATTACATGGTTTGTATCAAAACTATCTTTTACTTGATGCTAAGTTGCATAATGATTAGGTTCAATTGAAATGCACTAGCAATGATAATAAGCAAGTATAATGATAATGAAATAAGTAAAGAGTAAGGAAGGAGACAACCTAGTGGGAAGACACCAAGATTTATAGTGGTTCGACAACGAGGCTCTATCCTCGTTTCTACTCCACTCCTCGAGTACACCTACTCGAGATTTCCACTATATCCACAAGCTCCCTTCTCGGCGGAGAAAACCTTACATCGTTGCTTACATTATTTTCAGACACTAAGCTAAATGTCGAGACCTAATCTTTAGCTAGGACCAATCTACACGACGTTGCCTACTTTACAATTTAACGACACAAGGCTAAATGTCGGGTTCTAATCTTAAGGTAGAACCAATCTTCACGACGTTGCCTACTTCACCATTTTATGACACAAGGCTAGATGTCGAGTTCTAATCGAAAGCTAGAACCAATCTTCAAGACTCTTCACTTTGAAGCTAAGTGAGAACTTCACACAACACAACTACTAATCACTTTAAAGTTTAGTGAGAACTCACAAGACACAACCACATCACTTTATAGTTTAGTGAGAACTCCTAATCAAATCTATTACAACTCAACTAGACTTATCCAAGTACACAAATGTAGATTGGATTTACACAACACAAATCCAAGCAAACACATATGCAATGGATGTACATAACAAATCCAAGTATCCACAAGTGACTTGGATGAACACAACTAGTCCAAGTATTCATAAATACATTGGATTGACCTAAAACAAAAAGGGTATCATGATGAATATGACTAGCTCATAGATTCATCTTTATCACTACACTAGTGAGTGAGTGATCTTCTCATTGGATATGGTAAAGGAGGGGATCAAGAGGATAATCATATGTAAACATCCTTAACAATTTAAGTGATCATTTACTAATGATTATGCTATAGAAAATAGAAAGAGGGCTGAGAAAAACGTCGAAGAGGCTTACTGGAAAATGAGATTTGACCCACTATTTAAAGGAGACAAAGTTACAACGGATCTATAACGGCTACTGTGCGCGGTACCTTATCTCACCCCGCGGTACCATATCGCTAAGGTACCGCGTAGGTACTTAAGGTACCGCCACTAGACTCCGCTCCGTTATTTGTCTTTTAGTGGGGTGGGAATATCTGAGGTATTTGAACCTTTCAAAGGATTTTCTAACAGCATTTGGAATATGCCATTTTCAAATTTTCATTTTCCATTTTAATAAAACATTTTCTAAAAAAGAAAGTTTATTAAAAAGTCTTTTGTCTTATTAACAAAAGTGAGTTTTAAGGATAATCATTTTGATGATCACTAAGTATGATTAAGAAAGGTTAGTGATATGATTATTACCTTGATGATAGTATTAGTTAAATAATTCATTTTGTGTTTTACACTAAATGTGTTGTATGGTTTGTTGTGATCAAAACTAAGAAAGATTAGTTAACACTAATAATGTTTTTAGGCATCACTTGCATTAACAGTTATCAAAGAACTTTATGGTCTGCATCAAGCTCCAAGAGCCTGGTATGCAACCTTATCCAACTTTCTACTAGAACATGGATATAGGAGAGGAACCATTGACAAAACTCTGTTCATCAAGAAGAATGCTAAGGACATCATTCTAGTTCAAGTTTATGTTGATGACATCATTTTTGGTTCTACCAAGAAGACATGGTGTGAAGAGTTTGAAGCTTTGATGAAAGGAAGATTCCAAATTAGTTCTATGGGAGAACTAACTTTCTTTTTTGGACTGCAAGTTAAACAAAGGAAAGATGGAATATTTATCAGCCAAGATAAATATGTTGCTAAAATCTTGAAGAAATTTTCATGCATGGATACAAGGAGTACAAGCACACCTTTTGAAGCCAAGAAATCTTTATCAACAGATGAACATGGAGAAGATGTTGACATTCATCTATACAAGTCAATGATTGGTTCATTGGTGTATCTTACTACTTCAAGACCAGATATAATGTTTGTTGTGTGTGCCTGTTCAAGGTTCCAAGTTCATCCAAAGGTGTCACATCTACATGTTGTGAAGAAGATTTTTAAATATCTTAAAAGTCAACACAATTTAGGATTATGGTATCCTAGAGATTCCACCTTTGAATTGGAAGCTTACTCAGATAGTGATTATGCTGGAGCAAATCATGATAGGAAATCCACAACAGGAGGTTGTCAATTCCTAGGCAGAAGACTCATATCATGGAGTGTAAGAAGCAAACCATTGTTGCTACTTCTACAACTGAAGCTGAATATGTAGCTGCTGCTCATTGCTGTGGACAAGTACTTTGGATTCAAAATCAATTGTTGGACTATGGGTTTAACTTCATGAACACCAAGATTTACATTGATAATGAAAGTACTATATGTATTGTCAAGAATCCAGTATTTCACTCCAAGACCAAGCATATTGAAATAAGACATCACTTTATAAGAGATGCTTATGACAAAAAGCTTATTCAAGTCTTGAAGATTCATACAAACAACAATGTAGCTGATTTGTTGACCAAGGCATTGAAGCGAAGAGATTCAAATTCTTGGTGACACACATTGGTATGCTCAACCAATAACATGCTGCATATGATGAGGGGAGGTAATGGCTGTACAAATTTTTATAATTTTTATTGTATAGTCTATGTTTTGTGTTTTTGATGTTATTGTAGGTTTATAGAAAAAGATAAAAGAGGTTACATTGTTAGTGGAAAGCATGAACTGGTCAATATTGTGAGGTACCGTTGTCACTCCAGTACCGCTAGCACAAAACCAAGTACCGCTTATGTTTCATGTACCGCTACATGTCCGTTGTACCGTTAAGGGTCTCTTTTGTAAATTTGACGTTTTCTTTGCGCTTGGGTTTGTTATTTACTTAAATACTTACTCTAATTACACAATTGATTCACCTAATCTTTTATTTTTATCTCTTGATTCTATAACCTTCTCTTTAATCTTTCGATCATAAAAAATACTAATGGCTGCTTTACAAGTAATCTCTAAGCATAATTTGGTTGCGAATCTTTCTACGAATGATGACTCTCTTGGTTTCCATGAGATGCTTGGTTTCCTATCTTGAAGTCATGTTCGCTTTGCACTCACTGCAAGTCCAGTTGTCTCTATACCCATTTTTGAAAAAATTTGGGATACTGCTGCATTAGGTACTCGGTTTGGTCAACCTTACATTAAGGCTAGGGTGAATCATAGAAATATATATGTCACTGAGGTACTGCTACGAGCAAGTTTGAGATTAAATGATGGAAATGAACTTAGTATGCTTAATAATACAGAGATTCATGATGGCCTTGCAGCCATGGGCTATGAAGGTGGTAGGGAAAGTCTTACTTTCTTTAAAGCTTTATTTTCACCTCAATGGAAATTGCTTTTTCATGCTATTATTCACTGTTTAAGTTCAAAAAGTACATCTTTTGATCAAATACCTGCTGCATTGGCATCAGCTGGTGTTTGTCTAGCAAATAACAGGGTTTTTTATTTTTCAAAATTAATTTTTGAAGGCATGACTAGGAATTTGGAAGGGACTAAGAAGTTTTTAATGTATCCTAGATTCATTCAGACTTTAGTTAGTGACCAAATACCTAACCTACAAGAGTTAACTAATACATAGGATGTTCCTTCATTCGCAAAGAGAACTTTCTATTTCTTGACCAAACAAGGCAATGCCTTTACAGGAACAGTAACACCATTGTTTGCTCATATGTTAGCTCAAACTGCCAATCAAGAAGGTGAGGAACCTAGCAATGCTAGTGCTTCTCAGCAAACTCCTTCTCACCAGAGCTCACATTCTATAGAAGATTCACAATCTACTTCTCACAATGTTGGCATTCCACCAAACACTGATGAGATGATCCACACACCTGCTGCTTCTATTGCTACTAGTGGTTCACCACAAGCACAAGCACCAGAGGTGGTGGATGTTGCAAATTTAACTGCTTTGTGTACAAGTTTGTCCCAACAGGTACAGGTATTGAAGAAAGAAAAGCTTGTTCAAGACAAGAGAATTGCTGAATTGGAAGCTAGCCTACTCAAGTTAAGGAACAAAGTGTCACCTTGGATGAGGCAATATAGATCTATTCAGAATTATGCAATCAAGAAGCAAAGGTTCATAAACCATAAGAAAAGGCAAATGAATGCAACCAAACAGGGGAGGAATTATGAAGGACAACCACCTTCTTCTGATAATCAGACAAGGATCTCTGGAAATGACATCAATTTTGAATTGGATGAAGATGTCATGGGGACTTATGAAGATGGAACTGGTTTAGAGGCTGGTGTGGATGGACCTTCAAACATGGAGATTGGAGAACCACAACCTACTCATGAGGAGCCACAAGTTGAAGAAATTTTGGTAACTCAGCCAGCACCACCACCTCCATCACCACTTCAAACTAATTGGAGTGCTTTCTATGAGAAGTTGGAGGAAATTACTATTCATTTTCCTGTATATTCAACTCCATCACCACAAAGACAAGCATGGTTTCAAAGGGAACAGACTTTGCAA
This sequence comes from Glebionis coronaria, assembly GCA_025667525.1. NCBI lineage: Eukaryota > Viridiplantae > Streptophyta > Magnoliopsida > Asterales > Asteraceae > Glebionis > Glebionis coronaria. The sequence goes on from CM046879.1 coordinate 166,719,559, forward strand.
GTACTGTCTAGATCAAGAATGAGCAATGAATCAAACAAGACTGAAGAGGTGCAAGTTGATATGATGGCTTCTATAAAAGAAAGAGTATCTGGGGATACACAAGTGATTGAAGAAACAAGTGTGTCTAATACTGGTGAAGTCAACATTATTGAAGATCCAAGTACTGCTAAGCCAACTAAGCCGACTACAAGTACTACTGACATTTTTGAAGACCCAAGTACTGCTAAGCCAACTAAGCCGATTGCAAGTACCGCTGGTGATCATCCTTCACTAGAAAGTCAAAATACTTTTGGAGAAGATGAGACTTTAGCCCAATTGCTGCTTGATTTAAGAAAGAAGAATTTAGTTGAGAAGACTAAACAAGCAGAAGTAGAGAAAAAGACACAACAAGAAGTTCTTGCCAAAAAGGATCAAATTCAAGGTAAGAAAGTTCAAGCTTCACACCCTACTAATGGTATAGTTATTCAACATCAAGCTAATGAAGAAAGAGCTACCAAGCTGAAGAAGAAGCTACCTAAGATTGATCCAAAGGATAAGGGGAAGAAGCAATTATTATCAGAATCTGAAGATGAAAGTGATTTAGATGATGATATAAACAAAGTCATGTACAGATTTAATCAAATAGACCATGATGAGTAATTTGCTTATAGAATGCAAGCACAAATTCGTGAATATGAATTGCAGGAAGAACTTGCAGCAAAGCAGGATTTGCTAGAAGCTAAAAGAATACGGCAAGAATGGAACATACAAGAGTATGACAGGATTCAAGCTGAAATACATGCAAGTGAGCTTCTTGCAGACTCATTGATAGCTTAAGAGAGAGATGCATATAATGAAGAAGAGAAACCAAAATTGATTGATGATCTGGTAAGGGAGCAACAAAGATTCTTTGCTGAAAAGAGAAGGAAAGAAAAGATTAAGCCTCCAACTACTATGCAGATTAGAAATCAGATGATGAACTTTCTTAAGAAAGTTAAGGGATTTACTCGTATTCAGCTGGTCAAGAAGAATTTTGAAGAAATCATGACTTTGTATGAGCAAAATAAGAGGACTGAATTGAATTTTGTTGAGATTAGATCTAAAGCAGATAGAAAAGCAGTTGAAGATTTTAAGGGACATCTGCAACAACAAAGGCAATTTGGTAGTACTCCTAGAATCGAGCCAAGTACTGCCGAACCCACAAATACATCTCTACCTATCAAAACTACTTATGTGAGGAAGAATAGAAAGGGGAAGGTAAGTTCAAAGGAGGAAGAGACTGCTCAAAGAAAGAATACAAGAGTTGAAACTCAAGATATTGCTCAGACTGAAAATGTACAAGCAGTACATACACAGTCAACAGTACATACAACAGTACATACTGAGGAGACGGTACATACAAACTTGGAAGAGGGTTCAACAGAACTTGAGAGAATTTCCAAGGGTGTTAAAAGGAAAAGGTCAACAAAGACAAAGAAGAAAGCTAAGAGAGCTAAATCAACAGCAGAGGATAGTGATGATGATGAGAGCTTAAAGAAGTACTTGAAGATTGTGAAATTTGAAGATCAATGTATTGATACATATATTTTTGGAAAGAGAGCATCCATTGCTAAGTGGATTTACTCTACAGATCAAGGACTTGAAGCTCATGGAATTCAGAGAACTGATGGCACAACAAGAGTATTCAGACTTTTGGAGGATATTCTTCACATTCTTGAAAGATAAGATATTCAAGATCTTTCAGGGTTAGTTCAAGAAGGTAGTGCAGGTAAAACTGAAGTATCACTATTATACTGGGAGTTTCTCTTTATGTATGAGCCACACAATTATGATCAAGAAATGTTGAAGGAATTAGAGAATCAGGTTCCTAGTTACTGGAGATATTACAGATCATGTGGATTTCATATTTTGGATGTAGATGATGTTACATACTATATGCTGCAAGAGAAAACTTACCCTTTCAAAAGAAAATTGTTGGAAAGGATGCTAGAACAACAATTAGAAGTTACATAAGAATCTGCTGATGCTTTGGAGTTGATAAGAATTGTTAAACAACAAATCAAGGATTTGAAAGATGAGGAAGAAGCTGAGAAAGAGCCTTAAGTGTTTGACTTTCAGTCACACTTCACAAATGGTTCTCAGTTCACCATGTCTAACACACATAAGAACTGGCTAGTCCATAAGCAAATAGTTTGTGGTAAAGACTTATCAGATCCGTTGAAAGCTGATAGTTTGCTAAAAACTATATGGTTCTAACTCACCTTGTTTCGAGACAAAGAGTTGGCTAGTCCTAGACAAACTGTACTAGGTAAAGACTTAATCAAATTCGTTGATGGTTGACAATTTACCAAAAATTGTAAGGTTTTCATTACACCTTATTCTTTGTGAATAAAGTATTGGCTATTCCATAGTGTACGGCTAACTGGTAAAGAATTTATCAAATCCGTTGATAGCTGGTGATTTGCAAAAAATCATGAAGCTAATACAGATTGGTGTTTGTTGTTAACTGTTTTATTTCAGGTATGAAGATTGCAGACAAAGAAGTATTTTAAAAAAAATACTTAGAAGGTTTTGTTATCATCAAATCAAGACAAATGTTCATGATTAAGAGTTCAAAGATTAAACTCATGAAGACAATAACTGATGCTGCAAAGATAAGTGAATGTTTAGAAGACACAAGAAGATCATAATTTGAAGACAAAGATGATACTCATGATGTTTGAAGATTATCTTATCAGAAGAAGATCTACATTTGAAGTGTTTGGCTACATTCAGTTGGATACAAATACAAATTACCAAGCTCAATCCAAGGATGAAGGAAAGACTGAAGACATGTATTTTTAATACATCCAGTACAAGAGAAACAAGAAGACAACAAGTTATCATTTCTTGTTTAGGGGAGGATTGTTGGGAATTATTTGATAAGTGTCAAGTACCGTTAGTATATTCCAATACTGTTAGTGTTATGTAAGTACCGTTAGTATTAACGCGGTACATAGTAAGTACTGCTACTTATAAAGTAAGTACTGCTATGATGATTAGGACGAATATATCTTTGTATAAGATATGTCATAGTTATAGTTAGAGTATATCTTATGTGATATACCTAAATAGTTAGAATATTGATAATATATCGTCTGTGATATAGTTATCTTTATAGAATATTCTAAGGTTTCTAGGGTTCCTTACTCTATAAAAGGAAAATAGGTACAATGTCTTTCATGTACCTCATTCAAGTCGATTAATAAGAGAATCAAATAGTTAAAAGTAATTCTGTTCTTCTGTGCTTTATAAGTTAGATCCCACATAACTTATTTAGTGTTAGTAAGAGTGCTAAAAGTGTTTTAGTTTGATTACAAACTATTATACTAATTCTTAACAGAATACAGATCCAACCAAAGGGATCAATATATGTTTTGATTGCTTATGTTTAATAAATGCTTAAGCCATATACATGCATGACCAGTTTCACCTAGTTATGGAGGTACCATAACCATAACACTTGAGGCACTAGTGTTATGACTTCACCACGGCAGAGTGATAGCTCGTGGCGTCCCTTCATCTTTTGACCATATTATTATTATTATCAAATGGGGCGTATTGGTGCATCCTAGGTTACATGTTTTTACAGATTATTCAGGTGAATGTGGTGTGTGCTTTGCATCCTTCACAAGGAGCTGATCCCTCCTACCCAAACTTATATTAATTAGAGGCAGCCCCTCTAATTGCATGACGAGGTCACCCCTCCAAGTATTCATGCACGTTGATATTTCATGACCTATATTGGCTAATGGTAAACATGTTAAACAGATTTTATAAGATAAACATAAGGCTTTTCAAGCTAAAAAAACTAGTTTTACTAAGTTATGTCAGGTTATCCAGGACTTAGTTATTTCCACTGCTATATGTTTATATATGCTTATGATTATTCATTCTATACTTGTATATCTGTGCACTGAGCGTTATGCTCGGCCGTTTTTCCTTTCATGTTCCCAAAACGACAGGTACTCAAGGACGCTCGTAGACTTTAAGCTTACGTGCATATGGATTGGAAGCTTCCTAGCCTTCATTACTTTATGATTTTCTTCATACTTTGATACTCATTTCTATGGATATTGTTTAGTCCTTTTCTTATACAGTACTTATGTTTGTGTGTGATGAGCTTTACTTTGGGGTACCGATGTTTGTTTATGGTATTTCCTTTATTGTCATTTAATGTTTAATACATTTATCCTTGTATGCTTTGATGACACGCCATAATCACGCATGACATTCCATTTACCAAAATGGGGTGTTACAATTATGGTATCAGAGCCAGGGCTTCGACCTATAGGCTCTCAAAACACGACCTATGATTAGTGGGTAGTCACTATGGTCTTCCTAGATCTGACAGTCGGTTTTCATGCATTCATTGTTTTCATGCATACATATATATGTCATTGTCGCAGGTTTATGACTAAGTAATGGTTGGTACAGGATTGACCCTATTTAGTCACATGTGTTTTATCGAAACTTTTAACTTTGGGACCGACCCATTGGCGTCCCCTCGCCATGTCTTTTGTTTTGAGTGAACTGACCATAGGCGTTCACTCTCGCGCATATAAAAGTTTTCATAAAACTGCATCATGCATTCATGTACTAGTTTTTCTACACAAATTTTTTCTCATGATTTATTGGTATAATTTTTTTTTCATGTAACACCCCAAAAACTAGAAGGGTCCACTTAGGCATCATGGGGGTGCCACGTCTATGTTATCATGAACACTGATATATAAGTACTAAAATGTTGTAATAAAAACCTGTTATTACATCCCTAATTAAATAAAAGTACAGAAATTTAAATATAAAACGGTCCCAGTTGTTTAAAAATACAATAACAAACGAAGCATCATAGGCTTCTATCCAAGTCTTAGTTTTAGTGCCAACAACCCCAAAGTTTAAAACAACGTTTTCTGCCGACTTTACCTTTAGTGAGATTTGACTCAAAGTGACACAAAATATGATATTAATTAGTAAAGTAAAGTTGACTGAACATGGAAGGAAAAAGGACTACAGAATCGTCGGCACGTCACATCCACGAGCTCCTGTCCCAGCTTAAGCATTCCTACCTGAGAAATAACACGTAAACCGTCAATAAAAATTGTTGAGCAAGTAACATAGGTTTAAGTAAAGTAGTATGGAACACAACACTCATTATGTAGTAGTATCAAAAGTAATCATTTCAGAAGGGCTATGGGATCAGCATACCTTTCAAATGTATTATTGCATTAGCTCATTAAACCGAAACCTTAACGTAATCAATTTGCCCCTAAAGTGAGTGTTTGCTCAAACAACTCGTAATACCTCAAATGTAAATGCGTCACGTAATACATGGACGGGGATTGTCAATCCCGATGGATCCACCCATAACACTCGCGCTTTGTAAAGTAATGAAATAACTAACGGTTCATGATGAGGGGACTTTTGAGCACACTAAGCAATAATAGTTGTATCTAGTAATAACTGGAAGAAGCATACAAGTTCTCGAATAGCATACAAGTAAAAAAAATAATGAGTGTGTTCCATAAATGTGTATTTCTCACCCCACGAGTAGTAAAAATATGTAATAACGAAAAGGGGCTATGTACTCACCTTTAGCAAGTTATCACAAGGAAAAATGACTAAGAAAAATGGAGTCTTCACGGACCTATGCAATGGTGACGCGTAATAAGAAAGTGTTCAATGTAGCAAATAACGTTTTAGAAGTAACGTGACATAGTATGACCAAGTAACTTGCGTGCAATAGCGAGACCTATGCTTAAGATGAAATTTGACAAAATACTTTGAACCTACTGTAATAACATGCCATTAACCTTATATGATGGTCCAAGCATTTATATGCGGGTTTCAATCACGTTTTGGGATCGGTGCATAATGTTGAAATATTGGACTGAATTCAGCTTTCTGAAAATGGCTGTGAAGAGTTGGTTATAACTCAAAATCTATAATAGTACAGGAGGTGAGATTTTTTTACATGTATAGGTATTTCTCTTACCTTTAAAAGTTGGGTAATTACAGCCCTAGAACTATTTCCAATCAACGGGAATATCACTTTTAGTGACAGACTATCAAAACAGAAAGTTGTAAACGTCTTTCGTACCCTTCGGTAACTTGAGTATAAATCCCAAACGGTATAAGATTTTGACACGAAACCAAAAAGAGAAGTTTTATTATGTTTTTAAATACTGTAAAAAGTTGTAAAATCATATATTCAACCTTATTACCCAAGTCAATTTACCCACGTTTTAAGCAAAAATTCAGATTTGACCTAGTTTAGTAAAACGACCACCCCGGGCTCATCCGGACACATCTCGTTTCTATCCAACTCACCACTTGTTAAGCACATCAGTGGGTATTCATTTTTCAAATAAAAACAGAGTTTTTTTTAAGAAGAATTGGCCATGACCAGTTTGTTTCTGTGGTGATTTCCACGTTAGAAAACGTTCCATTTTAGTAATCTAAACGCGACAACGCATCACTTAAGCTATACTAAATCGCCACGCAAGTATCCTAAGTCATAATATGACCTATGTGGTCATAATATCAGCGGGTTTTACCCATGAGCACAAAATCAAATATTAATGTAATCCAAGAATGCTAATAACATCAAATTCAATATACTAGCTATGATTATACCTTCACAACTCGTATGAATCAATCAAAACACAAAAAATCTCGATTCCTTCTTCCTTGATCATAAAAATTTCGTGGCCTTATGACAATATAACATACTCAAATCAAAAGTTTACCCATCAAAAACACAATTTAACCATTGGAGAAGCAAAATCAAGCACAAGAACTCATAAAAACATCGTCAAATCATAGGATTTGATGATTTTTATTTACATGCAAAAGTTTGATGTATGTTAAAATTAACACATGGGTTTGATTAGGAATTGAAAAAAAACATAGGACTAGTATTAATTTACCTCAAATCAATAAAAATCAATGGTTTGGAGGGGTGGGTGTTGTGTTCGTCGGCCTTAGAGAAAAAGAAGGAGAGCATGTCTTTTTTTTGTAAATAATTTTTTTAGTATGTGTTCTTATATTTTTAATTAATGGTCAAATAAAGTCAAATTGGGCTTCCTAAGCTATGGCCCAGCTGAAAATACTCAAAGATGGCCTAAAAATTTAGTGTTAAGTTCTTGTAAATTTACGTGTTTAATTAACGAGTCGTTTCTGACGAAAACCGAAACCCGTTTATGTTTAAAATGAAATTTCCTTAAAATAACTAGTAAACACTTTTTTAGCTCGAATTTCACTAAGTTGGATCAAGGAATCAAGAATAACTAGGAATCACATAATAATATTATTTTTTTATCGTGGCGTTCGGACCCGAAAACTTAGTCCGACAGCCGGAAAACGTAATAATGCAAAAGTTCACCGTTGCGTCCCTTATTGATCTAGATATCGATTGTCATTATTTTTTAGGCTAACAGTAAAAAATAAGTCATATAAAATATGATGAAACCTCGTAGAAATTACAAATATAAAGTTTGGGCATTTCGCCAAATAATATCGTAAATTAGCAGTACCCATACAATTTTTATATTTTTAACTAAAGTTTCGAGGACGACACGTAATCACTATAAAATAAAGGGGGAATATGGTAAAAGTATGAGTAAGCACATATAACAAGTAAAAGAAAATTACCGAAAATCCGCGTTCTCACACGAGACCTCGTAAATCGTGAAATACTAAGAAAATCATAATAACCAATGAAAATCGTGTGAGCTGGAATAAATAGTATAAAATAATTTACCAGAAAATACGAGTTCTCACAGTCGACCCCCCTAAAGGAACTCTGGTCCCTCAGAGTTTAACTGGAGAAGGAAAAAAATGGGGATAAAATGCAATACTGAGGAGTATCGCTAGCACAATGAAGGTTACGAGTGTAAGAATAGTAGAATTAAGAGTAACGTACTGTAATTACATGAAAAGTAGTAATAAACCAAGAAGCATTGTTTTTCTATAAATAGAAATAAATCATGTTTATTAACGGGGTGTAGCCAAAAGAAATAAAAATTACACCCGCCTAAATTGTATCAATACGTAGCAAAGTTTTACAATGAAACATTGAAATAACATCTGAAACACATAAAGTACAGTACGTGGAAATAAACTGAAAATCTGAAGAAAACTAAGTAAGATGGACAAGCAGGCGAGTTACCGTCGGTCGATAAGGGTTGATACGGTCCAACGATACGTGGAGCTAATTTACCTCTTTATTATGAAAATCAAGGTTTCACTTGGTTACAATGTTAAAATTTTAGAATGCCCTTAATTAATGAAATCCGATAATATGGACTTATCAAGGACTCGGAGATTCGAAATCAAATCATTTGTCAGAAAATATTAAAACATTAATTTCCAAGATAACCATGAAAATGGTAATTTGGGTAGAAAGACTAAAATTGAGTTTAATAAGCATTCTTAGTCGCGGTTTTGTCAAAAATGGGTGGTTATAACCAACTCTTTAACTTAAGAAAGTCATTTTTGATAGTTAAAAGCTTTATGAACCTATTCAAAAAGTTTTCAATAGAACTTATAATCTTTTTATAGATACTCACGGTGTGCTTAATGCATTTGCGTTAGGGTTTTAACAATTTAACCACATGTTTACGTATGTAAAACAATTGTCACCAATTGCCAGTATGTAGATAACGGTATGAGAAAATCGATTTGATCATCGAGAAAACCTTTAAAGAAAAGATAAATCATCATAGCAATGATAAGACAATATGAAAATAAGGAATAATCAAGTCGTCATTTCATAAGACATTCATAGTCCAAATAATTTCACGTCGATCGATAAATGAACAAGAAATAAGATTCATACTACGTCTCTCGGATAAAATAAAGTAAAAGTCAAGGTTAGTGCTTTGGAAAGCAAGCAACACATGGTTTGAACGTAATAACTTCGAGTCTAAAGGAAAACGGACATCATGGCGAATGGACATAATCACACATCTTCATCAGACGACGAACGTATTTGTTAAAAAAAAAATGGCAACCGTAACACGGAGTCACATTACCGGGTTATCTTCATATCAGTCGTCTTTTTATTAAAAGAATTAATTTAATGGTGCAGACTTAAAATAAAATTTTGTGAATCCAACTCAAGTCAAGGAGCATTAATGACGAAATCCGTCAAAATGTTTTGTAGAATAACATGTCAACAATATCCATCAAAATTTATTATAAGGCCGAAACCTTTAAACATTTATGTGGTCAACGTCGGCTTACGAGTCGACGAAAATAAGAATTTTCAATGCCTCTTTCAATAATTTCTGAAAACACCAATTGATGACGACGAAAGATTTTTTATTTTTTATTTTTTATTTTTTATTTTTTATTTTTTTAGTGGCGGTGAATCATACGGAAGTCATAAACAATCATGATGACTTTCGCTCTCACGTTCAACACACGCCGAAAAACTCGGGCGGATAAATTCCTATTCGTTGGTAATCTCTTCATTCACATTGGAGGCGTTTCGAAGATGTAGGAACGTAACTCGAAAGGGGTAGGTAATGAAGCGATTATCGAAATGCTACAACTTCCAAATCCAGAATCTGTGACCGATAATTCGACGAAGAGTCGACAATATGTCCATCAAGGAGATAATCAAAGGAATTTTAGAGTGGGGTTGATAGTCAAAACGTACCCGCATATGAGGAATCTATTCAAAAGAAGATGAAGGTATATATGCGGATTCTCTCAATTTGGACTACTTGCATATGAGACAAAAATTTCGTCTTTCAAAAAATTTCGAGTAAAAGTTGACCCTTATCAAGATCATAAGGTGACTACTCATAAGATTTGCATGGCTCCTTCTAAATTATACGTAGGTGCACAACTACGTAAAATTAGGAATAGCAATGCAACGTTTAGTTCGTCAAACTAGTGTTAGGGTATCTTATATATACCTATGCACCTTTCATGTTACCTATCTAAGAGTAGATCTCGAGATAAGTTTGAAACCATTAAATTGTGAAAATAATGCAATTTTGCAACGTTGTATTTTCATTGTTAATATCTCGAAAATCTTTGGCGATAACAATTGTATAATATTCAGATGAATCAACCCATAAAACGATGTAAGGTCAAATTTATTAACCATTGTTACAAAGAACTATTAAAATAGCAAGTGGTTTGCATGAGAGGATGGCAAAGGTGACTTATCAATCGATCAATAAGGTGATGACAAAATGATAGGATTTTTGAGAGTTTAACCGAAACTATCGTAATGTACATGACATTGATTGCGATGAAGAATACGAAGAAAAGAAGTCCCAAATGCGGTCAAAGGAGGCAAATCACGAATAGCAAATCAAGAGATAAGATATAACGGCATATACAACATGTATATAAACATATAAAAATATTAAAGGGATCCGTAAAAGCGTACGTTTTATGTTATTTGGTGAAATCACGACTTTTACAACAATGTAACATTCTTTGTCCAAACACCTCTTAATCGCGTAAGTTTTCCATCTTGGCATATGAAATCGTTTTCAACGCATAAAAGAGTTAGGTGCATGTAAAGATATAGCAAGTTTTCTTTATTTTATATCTTCAAATTCATAAAGAATTCAACGCATGATCAATATCGTTAGAAAGTAATCTTAATTTACTACGCGTTAAAAAGAGAAATCGCTCTCGCGAGCAACTTCTTAACAGATCTCGGTCAATCATTTTAAATTTGTACGAGGAGTCCTTGTCAACGTTTCTCATGAAATACGTAATTCAAATCAATTTTATTGGAACTTTAAAGATTAGGGTTCGTATATCATAACTTGGGGTCTTGTTTAATTATGGTTCTCGACCATACACTTAGGACGATATGATAACATATTAAGTTGCATAAGGTTAAATTAATAAAAGTAATGAAGGGTTTTTCTTTAGTGTTCAAGGTAACACATTTGAAGTTTCGGTAAGTAAAAGGTTCACTTTTAGAAGTTACCATTCTCGGAAACATTCATCACTTTGAAAACGTTTGAGTAATTTAATAGAGTTTGTCTATTACTTACAAAAGTATGTTCGTTTACTTAGTATAACATGAAGTGTGCTTACTAAATGTAAGAAAAGTTTTATTTCTTAAACACTTTATAATTAATATTTTACGTCACTCTTTACGATGTGTTAATGTTGGTTAAAATATCCAAATGATTTGGCAAGCAACTTTTGACTTTTATTTGGTTTTTCCTTCGTCATTTCAAAACGTTATAATTGAATCCTTATTAGACGTTATTATGTTTTACAAAGCATTCCACAAGTTTTATACATATTTCGTTGACTTTTGCAAGTCAATATGTCACCTGTATAATTTTACCATTTTTGTATATATATTTAGTCAAAACTAATTCGGTCAAATTGACCCGCTAAATTATATTTTCGCGTTTCGGACTCAAAAAGATTTTGTATAAAATGACATTTTTGACAACTTTTCAGTTATAGCCGAGACTTTAATCTCGACGTAAAATGACCAAAATATCCTTGTAAAACTCTGCTGAACTTTGACTTTTTATTAAAAAAAACACAGGCTTGACTTTCAGTTTTGACCCGTTAAATCGCATTTTAAGAACTTTACCTCAAAAGAGATTTTATGCAAAACGTCGATCCGAACAACTTTCGTGTTTCGCCCGAAGGCTGAAACGGACCACACGCCGTTCGAAATTGACATTGAAAATCGGATCAGAAGTTACATGTACGTATTTTGCTGTTTGAAAAATTCATATAAAATAAAAACTCGTTTTCGACATAACTTCTTTGTTATTTAGAGTTAAAGGGTGTGCGAATAACCAAAACGAGCGTAAAAATAAGCTCTTTCATTTTGTAAAACTGAAAATAAAATTTGACCTGATTTCGGACCTCGAAATGCGTGTACATCGGCAAACTTTATTTTTATTATTTTTCTCAAATTTTCAATTGCCACAAAATATTCGTTATAAGGAATTAGAAGTCGAATTTTATATCAAAACGACCGTCTCAACTAGCTTTATCATTTTATTCGGCTAAAAATGAAATTTATAAAAATCTCGAACTTCGTTATGCGTGCTAAAGAATTCTGCAGCGCGTTAAATTTTATAAGGGGGCGTTTGGATCATGATTTTTTTTTAGCTTTTCAGTTGTCGCCAATTCCTTATTGTCTAACTTGTTTCACCAAAAATTTTCATTTACCACTTCGTATACGCACATGGCTTATGAATTCCAAAACAACGAAAAATACACATTTCATAAGAATGAATAAAAGTAGCGGCAGAAAGGCGTTTAAAGAATACTAGTCAACAAGACTACAAACAAAAGAAACGGACAACGTTCTTGACTTAATTTTCAATATACGAAGTAAAAACTTCATAGGCGTGCGATTTCTTCCGAACTCATAATAGATACCAAAGAAATGGCGAAATATTAATAAGTCGCGCTCCCAAGTATATGATATTTTAAATGAGGAAGAATATTAGAAATCTATATGCGTAAAGACGTAATCCAATCAATCGTTACGAACTAGACGTTTAGCTAAAATGAGCATGACGTTTCCGAAACGTAAGCGAATATTATAATTCGAAGTCGAAAGAAGAATAATCAATGAAACATGAAATTTAGAGCAATGTTCAAATGCCAAGTAAAACGGTGACATAAATGAGTAGCAAAGCGAGATTTAGAAAGATCTCATCGACTAAAACGCTTAGAATATCTCAACTAGAGTTATCGCGAAAACTCGCGCAAACGATAAAGGAAAGTCGTTAGAAATAGTCGGTATAGAAAAATCGGAAGAATACAAGAATAAACTAATGAATACTGTAGTAAATTATATAAGTATCAATATAAGTATAACTCAAGCAATTGTAAGGATTAGAGAGTATCCATAGATGTTGACCACTCCTGGCAGATTCTGTATTTGACACTAAGACTCAAAAAATAAAATTGAAAACTTTGTAGTTATAGACCAAGTTTGAAAAATGATTTAGTTCCCTATAACTAAGGCTCTTGATACCAATCTGTAACACCCCGAAAACTGGAAGGGTCCACTTAGGCATCATGGGGGTGCCACGTCTATGTTATCATGAACACTGATATATAAGTACTAAAATGTTGTAATAAAAACCTGTTATTACATCCCTAATTAAATAAAAGTGCGGAAATTTAAATATAAAACGGTCCCAGTTGTTTAAAAATACAATAACAAACGAAGCATCATAGGCTTCTATCCAAGTCTTAGTTTTAGTGCCAACAACCCCAAAGTTTACAACAACGTTTTCTGCCGACTTTACCTTTAGTGAGATTTGACTCAAAGTGACACAAAAGATGATATTAATTAGTAAAGTAAAGTTGACTGAACATGGAAGGAAAAAGGACTACAGAATCGCCGACACATCACATCCACGAGCTCCTGTCCCAGCTTAAGCATTCCTACCTGAAAAATAACACGTAAACCGTCAACAAAAATTGTTGAGCGAGTAACATAGGTTTAAGTAAAGTAGTATGGAACACAACACTCATTATGTAGTAGTATCAAAAGTAATCATTTCAGAAGGGCTATGGGATCAGCATACCTTTCAAATGTATTATTGCATTAGCTCATGAAACCGAAACCTTAACGTAATCAATTTGCCCCTAAAGTGAGTGTTTGCTCAAACAACTCGTAATACCTCAAATGTAAATGCGTCACGTAATACAAGGACGGGGATTGTCAATCCCGATGGATCCACCCATAACACTCGCGCTTTGTAAAGTAATGAAATAACTAACGGTTCATGATGAGGGACTTTTGAGCACACTAAGCAATAATAGTTGTATCTAGTAATAACTGGAAGCAGCATGCAAGTTCTCGAATAGCATAAAAGTAAAAAAAATAATGAGTGTGTTCCATAAATGTGTATTTCTCACCCCGCGAGTAGTAAAAATATGTAATAACGAAAATGGGATATGTACTCACCTTTAGCAAGTGATCACAAGGAAAAATGACTGAGCAAAATGGAGTCTTCACGGACCTATGCAATGATGACGCGTAATAAGAAAGTGTTCAATGTAGCAAATAACGTTTTAGAAGTAACGTGACATAGTATGACCAAGTAACTTGCGTGCAATGGCGAGACCTATGCTTAAGATGAAATTTGATAAAATACTTTGAACCTACTGTAATAACATGCCATTAACCTTATATGATGGTCCAAGCATTTATATGCGGGTTTCAAACACGTTTTGGGCTCGGTGCATAATGTTGAAATATTGGACTGAATTCAGTTTTCTGAAAATGGTTGTGAAGAGTTGGTCATAACTCAAAATCTATAATAGTACAAGAGGTGAGATTTTTTTACATGTATAGGTATTTCTCTTACCTTTAAAAGTTGGGTAATTACAGCCCTAGAATTATTTCCAATCAATAGGAATTTCACTTTTAGTGACAGACTATCAAAACAGAAAGTTGTAAACGTCTTTCGTACCCTTCGGTAACTTGAGCATAAATCCCAAACGGTATAAGATTTTGACACGAAACCAAAAAGAGAAGTTTTATTATGTTTTTAAATACTGTAAAAAGTTGTAAAATCATATATTCAACCTTTTTACCCAAGTCAATTTACCCACGTTTTAAGCAAAAATTCAGATTTGACCTAGTTTAGTAAAACGACCACCCCGGGCTCATCCGGACACATCTCGTTTCTATCCAACTCACCACTTGTTAAGCACATCAGTGGGTATTCATTTTTTAAATAAAAACAGAGTTTTTTTTAAGAAGAATTGGCCATGACCAGTTTGTTTCTGTGGTGATTTCCACGTTAGAAAACGTTCCATTTTAGTAATCTAAACGCGACAACGCATCACTTAAGCTATACTAAATCGCCACGCAAGTATCCTAAGTCATAATATGACCTATGTGATCACAATATCAGCGGGTTTTACCCATGAGCGCAAAATCAAATATTAATGTAATCCAAGAATGCTAATAACATCAAATTCAATATACTAGCTATGAAAATATAACATACTCAAATCAGAAGTTTACCCATAAAAAATACAATTTAACCATTGGAGAAGAAAAATCAAGCACAACAACTCATAAAAACATCGTCAAATCATAAGATTTGATGATTTTTATTTACATGCAAAAGTTTGATGTATGTTAAAATTAACACATGGGTTTGATTAGGAATTGAAAAACAAACATAGGACTAGTATTAATTTACCTCAAATCAATAAAAATCAATGGTTTGGAGGGTTGGGTGTTGTGTTCGTCGGCCACAGAGAAAAAGAAGGAGAGCAGGTCTTTTTTTTGTAAATAATTTTTTTTAGTATGTGTTCTTATATTTTTAATTAATGGTCAAACAAAGTCAAATTGGGCTTCCTAAGCTATGGCCCAGCTGAAAATACTCCAAGATGGCCCAAAAATTTAGTGTTAAGTTCTTGTAAATTTACGGGTTTAATTAACGAGCCGTTTCTGACGAAAACCGAAACCCGTTTATGTTTAAAATGAAATTTCCTTAAAATAACTAGTAAACACTTGTTTAGCTCGAATTTCACTAAGTTGGATCAAGGAATCAAGAATAACTAGGAATCACATAATAATATTATTTTTTTATCGTGGCGTTCGGACACGAAAACTCAGTCCGACAGCCAGAAAACGTAATAATGCAAAAGTTCACCGTTGCGTCCCTTATTGATCTTGATATCGATTGTCATTAATTTTTAGGCTAAGAGTAAAAAATAAGTCATATAAAATATGATGAAACCTCGTAGAAAATACAAATATAAAGTTTGGGCATTTCGCCAAATAATATCGTAAATTAGCAGTACCCATACATTTTTTATATTTTTAACTAAAATTTCTAGGATGACACGTAATCACTGTAAAATAAAGGGGGAATATGGTAAAAGTGTGAGTAAGCACGTATAACAAGTAAAAGAAAATTACCGAAAATCCACGTTCTCACACGAGACCTCGTAAATCGTGAAATACTAAGAAAATCATAATAACCAATGAAAATCGTGTGAGCTGGAATAAATAGTATAAAATAATTTACCAGAAAATACGAGTTCTCACATTACATGTATATAGTTTATGTTTTGATCAGTTAATCATGTATTTTTATGTTATAATATCATATGGTTCTCACACGCGAGCAGGAACAACTCAATGCAGCAGTCCAAGCTGCAATGCAAGCTATGTTTCCTCAGCTGGGAACAAAATCAGGGCTGAGGTGTAGGCTGCCAACAATCAGCAACAGCACCCAGTACCTCCTCCTCTTCCAGCAACATTGGTCACATGGCTAGAGAGATTCAATAAGCTACACCCTCGATCCTTCGAGAAAACAGATAATCCCAGTGAAGCTGAAAGCTGGTTGGCTCACATTGAGAAGATCTTCGATGCCACGGGCTGCGGCCCCGTCTTTAAGTCGAGGTTGGCCTGCTACCGGTTCGAAGGTGATGTGCTATCATGGTGGAAGGCACTTAAGCAGTCTGAGGGAGGTGATAATTGGGTGGCTGGTTTGACTTGGGCTCAGTTCACGGATTTGGTGATGGGACAATTCTTTCCCAAGGCTGAGCAAGACAAGCTGAAGAGAGAGTACCATGGAATCCAACAGAGAGCTGGGGATAATAGCAACGAGTTTATGCAGCGCTTTCTCCGTTTGGCTGGTTTTCTTGGTGCAGCAGCAGGTACTCCCGAAGAGCAAGCATACCACTTCCGGTGGGCTCTTCGTACATCGGTCGCAAACAACTTGGTGTGTGCTACGTTCAACACAGTTGCACAACTGGCCAATGCAACACGTAAGCTGGAGATGCTGCAAGAAAGAGAATAGTTTAGGGAAGCAGAGAGACCCGAGAAGAAGTAAACATTCGTTATTCAGCGGTGACCAAACCGTATTCTTTCAACATATGTCAATAATTACATCTCTTTTAAACTGTATCTTCCAGGCAGAAGACTGGGGACCGGTCTCAGCCGGCTACTCAACAACAGCCTACTCAGCCCAAGGGAAACGGTCAGACTCACGACCGTTCTGCTACGGATAGGCGTGGCGGTAATGATAATTATCGTACCAACGCTGGAAACTCCAACATCAACAGGTCCTTATACTTACTCATTTTCCTTATGATTACTTGTAATAGTTCTTAATTCTAACACATTAGAGAATCTTCTACCAGGAATCATGGCAACGGTAGGGACCAAAACCAGAGAGGTTCACAGCCTAATCGTCCAGCTATCACTGGCATTCCATCTTACGAATTATCCGTATTATCCTTTGTAACTATTATCATGTCTCATGTATATTGTTCTTATCAGGCTCTCATCCAGCAAGGACACCTGCTGGAGGATATACTAATCCTCTTTGCACTACATGCAACCGTAGGCACCCAGGGCCATGTCGTCGTGGAAGCGACGCATGCTTCAAGTGTGGTCTTCCTGGCCATCGCATGAAGGACTGCCGCAAGGGCGAGATGGAGGGCACATCAGGACATGCTGATACCAAGCCGCCTCCTACTAGTGGACGCGTTTACAGGACATCTCGCGATCAGGCCAACAAGTCTACAGGTACCATCACTGGAATCTTGTATATATATGGTCAAGCTGCATGTGTTCTATTTGACATGGGTGCTACTCACTCGGTCATTTCCACTGATTATGCTAAGAATGTTAGAATACTCCCCATGCCACTAGAGAATATACTGAATATTTCCACGCCTTTAAGAGACTCTGTATGCATAACCCATGTGTACAAGAGCCTTCCCCTAGAGTTTGATGACAAGATTCGTCCTGTTAACGCACTTCCGCTGGACATGAATGATTTTGACATGATATTAGGCATAAACTGGCTATCCAAGCATCATGCTACCATAGACTGCCATTCATATCGAGTCATCTTCGGTGATGTTAATGCACCAGAGTACATTCACAACGGGTTCATACCCGGAAGGTCTGTACAAATCATATCAACCCTACAAGCACGTACATTACTTTCACATGGTTGCGAGGGCTATCTAGCTACTGTTCACGACATGGATGCTGAATCCCCATCAATTCAGAATCAGCCGATTGTGTCAGAATTTCAAGATGTAATTCTAGAAGAACTTCCGGGCATACCACCTGCACGTGAAGTAGAATTCAATATCGAGCTCATCCCAGGAGCTGAGCCGATTTCCAAGGCTCCTTATCGCATGGCTCCCATAGAGTTGAAGGATCTGAAGGATCAATTGCAAGAACTTCTGGAACGAGGCTTCATTCGACCGAGCACATCTCCATGGGGCGCACCGGTCTTATTCGTGAAGAAGAAGGACGGTAGTTTGCGTGTTTGCATAGAATATCGCGAGCTCAACAAGATTACCATCAGGAATAGGTATCCTCTACTACGTTTAGATGATCTGTTTGACTAACTCCAAGGGGCCAAACATTTCTCCAAGATTGATCTATGGTCGGGCTATCATCAGCTGCGGGTTAAAGAGCAGGACATCGCCAAGACTACTTTATGTACACGCTATGGCCACTACGAATTTGTAGTTATGCCATTTGGCCTTACCAATGCTCCAGCAGTGTTCATGGATTTGATGAACAAAATCTTCCATGAATTTCTGGACAAGTTCGTCATTGTCTTCATTGTCGACATCCTAATATTCTCTAAGTCCAAGGAGGAACACGAAGACCATCTTCGTACAGTACTACAGATTCTTCGCCAGAAGCAGCTGTGTGCTAAATTCTCCAAGTGTGAGTTCTGGTTAGACAAGGTGGCGTTCTTAGGTCACATTGTATCAGCAGAAGGAATCACCATGGATCCAGCAAAGGTTGAGGCTATTACCAAGTGGCCAAGACCGACATCAGTGACTGAGGTTCGCAGTTTCCTAGGCTTAGCTGGTTACTACCGTAGGTTCGTGGAGAACTTTTCCCGTTTAGCACTACCATTGACCAAACTGATGTGAAAAGGGGAGAAATTCGTTTGGACTGAAGAAAGAGAGAAGAGCTTTGAATACCTAAAGCAAAAGTTAGTATCTGCACCGATTCTTACTCTCCATCTGGTACAGGTGGATTTCAAATCTATAGTGATGCATCGGGGAAGGGACTTGGTTGTGTTCTCATGCAACATGGGAAAGTGATCGCGTACGCTTCACGGCAGCTAAAGCCTTATGAGGAAAATTACCCTACGCATGACTTGGAACTTGCAGCAGTCGTGTTTGCATTGAAGATACGGAGGCACTACTTGTATGGAGAATCATGCGACATTTTCACGGACCATAAGATCTTGAATTACATCTTCACTCAACGTAAATTGAACATGAGACAGAGGAGATGGTTAGAGCTGTTGAAGGATTATGACATTAATCTGCAGTATCATCCCGACAAGGCGAATGTAGTGGCAGATGCACTTATCAGAAAGTCTGGAATGATAAACGACATTAAAATTGAGGAGGAAATTATAAGAGACTTGGAGCGACTAGACATTGAGATCATGGTACGTAGACCGCACGGTTACTGGGATAATCTTAGAGTGGAACCCGAGTTACTCTCTAGGATCAAGGAAGCTCAGAAAGATGATGGTGAAATCTGGGCGATAATTCAGAATTTTGAGAAGCAGACAGAATTTCGAGTAGACGCAGATGGTATCTTATGGCAGGGCACAAGACTTTGTGTTCCTGATAATCAAGAACTCCGGGAAGCATTGTTAGCTGAGGCTCATAGCTCCCTATTTTCTATTCATCCTGGTTCGACCAAGATGTACCATAACATCAAGCAATACTTTTGGTGGTGTGGTATGAAACAGGATGTTGCGACTTACGTCTCCAAATGTCTTACTTGCCAGCAGGTTAAGATCGAGCATAAGCGATCTGGCGGTCTTCTTCGACCGTTAGATATTCCAGAGTGGAAGTGGGACAAAATCACCATGGATATTGTTACCGGTCTTCCACAGACAAAGAGGAAGCACGATGTGATTTGGGTTATCGTTGATCGACTTACCAAGTCAGCTCCTTTCTTACCGATCCCCAAGGAAGATTCGGTCAGTAAACTCGCCGATACTTACAAAAAGGAGATCATGAGACTTCATGGTGCTCCATCCAGCATCGTCTCAGACAGAGATCCTCGTTTCACTTCGCGATTTTGGAGAAGTCTGCAGAAAGCTTGGGGTACAAAACTTAAGCATAGCACGACTTTTCATCCTCAAACAGATGGGCAATTAGAGCGAACGATTCAGACATTAGAGGACATGTTGAGGTCATGTGCGTTGGAATGGATGGGATATTGGGACAATTACATCTGTCTGGTAGAGTTTGTATACAACAACAGTTGGCACGCAAGCATCAAGTGTGCTCCATTCGAGATGTTGTATGGCAGGAAGTGTCGCGCCCCAATCTGCTGGGATCAGGTTGGTGAGCGAACACTTGAAGGACCAGAAATGATAGAGTTGACCAATGAGAAGGTCGCAGTAGCTAAGCAGAAACTGCAAGAAGCACGGTCACGTCAGAAAAGTTATGCCGACAAGCATCGTAGGGACTTACATTTTAACGTGGGAGATCACGTTTTCCTTAAGGTTTCGCTAGCACGTGGTGTTAGACGTTTTGGAATCAAAGGGAAGCTCAGTCCTTGATTCATCGGACCGTTTGATGTCATTGAGCGAGTCGGTGAAGTATCTTATCGTTTAGCGTTACCTCCGTAGCTTTCTCATGTTCACGATGTTTTCCATGTGTCCTTACTCAGAGGGTACAAGTATCATCCCCTTCACATGGTTCAATATCCACTAGAACAGATTCGTGAAGATCTAACCTTCATAGAAGAACCCGAACGAGTTCTTGACAGACAAGAACGAGTCATGAGGAGGAAGACGATTCCATTCGTCAAAATCCTTTGGAGGGATCATACCGAGCGGGAAGCCACTTGGGAAACAGAGGAGTCTATCCGGGCTTCTTACCCTCATTTCATATTTTGAATTCGAGTATGTTCTTCTTTTCTAGTTTATGTTATCTATAATTCGGGGACGAAATATTCTTTTTAGGGGGGAAGAGTTGTAAAACCCGCATGCTTTCACCATGAATAGTACCCTTAAGATCGTACGTACATGATTAGAACTTTCCTTATTTAGCACGTTTACGTTTCACGAATAAGAATTACAAGTATTACGTACGTGTTATTACACGATAAACATTTATTACGTATTAAGACATGATAATTATTATGCACAATAATTATAATCACGAACATGAAAATCATGAACGTAAATATTCACGGACATATTATTATGTATTTACGTAGTTATGATTATGATTACGTATGAATATATTTTACGACACAAACGATTAATAATTAAATCACGTAAACACGACACGAGAACACGTAATATAATAGAACACGGAAAAACAATGGGTTTCCCCTTGTGGGCCCCACATAGCCGCGGCATATATAGACAAAAGGTAGGGGTGCATGCCCACTTTGGTTTAAACTAAAATAAGAAAAGGAGGAAACATATTTTTCATTTACAGAAAAAATTAGAAAATAACAAAAACCCTAGCTCTCCTCCTTGTCTCCTTTGGCCGCCAGGTAGAACACCACCAAAAGGGGTGTTAGGTTGATTTTGGTTGATCCAATTCGTGCTAGATCGTTCGTGTTATTAGTCTCCTTGTTATTCACGAATCGGTAATCTCTTAAACCTTTTCTTTTTAATTGTTTATTAGATCTAAACACATGAAATCACGAGGTTACTAAAAACATGTTAATTAATTAGATCTAAACATGGGGTATTAAAAATACATGGGTTAAAGGGTGTTTGGTTCGGCCGGCGCACATAAACAGAGAGCCTATGCTCTCGGTATGGCTCGTGTAACCACAACCGAGACCAAGTGGTCTCGGTGTGGGCTTTGTCGCTCGGCAGCAAGAAAACCAAGGGACCCCGACGCATGTCGGGGTTGTCCTTGTGTTTTGAGGGGATCGGCTGAAAAACAAAACAAACACCACCAACTTAAGCCGGTGGCTAATATGAACAAGCAGGGGGAACCACGCCTTGGGCAGCGGCTAGCCGAACGACCAAGGAACCACCGGCGTAGGCCGGTGGATGTTTTACGAAAACAGTGGCAACCGGCTAAGACGGTTTGCCACTGTTAAGGGGATTGTTTGTTTGGCTGTTTCAAGGGTTAAACCGGTCCGGTTCACGACATGTTTAGAGTTAAAACACGGGTTTGGTTCATGGTGTATTTTTACAAGTTAATTATTTTAACAAGTTAAATAATTACAAGGTTTAATTAAATTAATTTAACATGCTTTATAATTAATTTAATTTAGACATGACTTTGGTTAATTATTATTATAAATAATACATGATTTTAACCTAAGTATTTTATGATTTAATTTTAGACTAAAGTAATTAATTAATTATTAAAACATGGCTTATAATTAATTATTTTTCATGACTTAGGTAATATTAATAATAAATATTAATACATGTTTTAACCTAAGTATTATTACCTTTTATTTAATTAAATTATGTTATATTTAATTAAATCTTATAAAGTATAGTTTATTTAAATTACATGTAATAATTAATAAACTATACCATTAAATCACATGACTTAGAATATTTACCAGTAAAACTTAAGCTTATATTATTAGCTTAATAATCCAACTTATTTCTATTTTATATTTACCAGTAAAACTTAAGCTTATATTATTAGCTTAATAATCCAACTTATTTCTATTTATGGAAACTTTCTATTTTTAGAAACTTATTTAATTAAGGTAGCTAATCTAATTATAAAAACTTTCTATTTTTAGAAACTTATTTTTTAAGGCAGCTAATATATTTTTGGAAACTTTCTATTTTTGGAAACTATCTATTTTTGGAAACTTTCTATTTTAGGAAACCTACTACTTTTAGAAAGTTACTTATTATTACACAACAAGTATAATAATAGTAGAAATACAGGTAATACTTAATCAGAATAGATAGAATACATGATAAACACAACAGAATGATAAAATCAGTGAAACATGACATGAATATATAAAACAAGCTAAGACATGATATAAAACCAGTTACGTATACAGTAAGCAGAATACTTATACACGTACATTATTTATGTAGCATTAGTGAGATCGAAGTAGGACTCTCTTCCATTCGTCTTCTTCGATCACTGGACACAAGGTACGGATTCTCCGTCCTTTCAGTAGAGACATTCTTTCCTTATTAGGATTTCCCCGTATGCAGCTCACTGTTTTCCCAGTATATGTTTTATATCTTTTGATTGCTTATGTTTAATAAATGCCTAAGCCATATACATGCATGACCAGTTTCACCTAGTTATGGAGGTACCATAACCATAACACTGGAGGCACCAGTGTTATGACTTCACCACGGTAGAGTGATAGCTCGTGGCATCCCTTCAGCTTTTGGCCTATTATTATTATCGTGTGGGGCGTATGGGTGCATCCTAGGTTACATGTTTTTACGGATTATTCAGGTGAATGTGGTGTGTGCCTTGCATCCTTCACAAGGAGCTGATCCCTCCTACCCAAACTTATATTAATTAGAGGCAGCCCCTCTAATTGCATGACGAGGTCACCCCTCCAAGTATTCATGCATGTTGATATTTCATGACCTATATTGGCTAATGGTAAACATGTTAAACATATTTTATAAGATAAACATAAGGCTTTTCAAACTATAAAACCAGTTTTACTAAGTTATGTCAGGTTATCCAGGACTTAGTTATTTCCGCTGCTATATGTTTATATATGCTTATGATTATTCATTCTATACTTGTATATCCGTGCACTGAGCGTTATGCTCAGCCGTTTTTCCTTTCATGTTCCCAAAATGGCAGGTACTCAAGGACGCTCGTGGACTTTAAGCGTACGTGCATATGGATTGGAAGCTTCCTAGCCTTCATTACTTTATGCATTTCTTCATACTTTGATACTCATTTATATGGACATTATTTAGTCCTTTTCTTTTATTGTACTTATGTTTGTGTGTGATGAGCTTTACGTTGGGGTACCGATGTTTGTTTCCGGTATTTCCTTTATGGTCATGTAATATTTAATACATTTATCCTTGTATGCTTTGATGACACGCCATAATCACGCGTGACATTCCATTTACCAAAATGAGGTGTTACACATTTCCTCTCGAGACACTTGGTGTAACACCCCATTTAATAGGATAGAGTGCTACAGTAAATTATGGCGTATCATCAAAGAATGAAAGGTAAATGTCTAAACATTCATGACCATAAATATAAATACCGGAATCAAACATCGGTAGTCTAGTAACTCACAAACGAGCAATATAAGTACTGTAAATGGAAAGGACTAAACAATGTCCAAAAGAATGTAAAGTATGATAAAGTAGGAACAAATGAATAAGGTAAAAGAGGTCGGATAGCTTCCAATCCGAATGCACATACTATGGAGTTCCTACTTACGGCCTTGGGTACCTGCCGTTTGAGAACATGGAAAAGTAGACGGCTCAGCATAACACTCACTGCATGGATATACAATAAAGCATATAATACATAGAGTATGGAAGCATATAAAGAATATAAAGCATGAATGGCAACAGAAATGAATAAGTCTTGGAAAACCTAGTTGTCTGTCATGTTAGCTGGTTTTAGTTATGAAAACATAGCTTATGTTACTTATGAAAATATGTATTAATTTTATGTACTAAATTAGCCAATATAGGTCATGAGGTCAACAACGTGCATGAATAATTGGAGGGGAGACCTCATCATGCAATTAGAGGGATTGCCTCTAATTAACTGGTCAATGGGTAGGAGGGATCAGCTCCTTGTGAAGGATGCAAGGCACACACCATATTCACCATGAAAATCGTGACTGAAACATGTAACTAGGATGCACCCATACGCCCCACATGATAATATAATAATATAATGGCCAAATAACTAAAAAGGGACGCCACGAGCTATCACTCCGCCGTGGTGAAGTCATAACACTAGTGCCTCTAGTGTTATGGTTATGGTACCTCCATAACTAGGTGAAACTGTTCATGCATGTATATGGCTAAGGTAACTAATAAACATAAGCATTTAATCTGTAACTACTGGGGAAAACAGTTTGCTACATATGGGAAATCCTAACGAAGGAAGAGATTGTCCTTACCGAAGGACGAGAAATCTGTACCTTATGTCCAGTAAAAGCTAACGGAAACGATGAAGACTAATCCGCCTTGACGGATAACACTACATAAGAAATATGGACGTGTATGAGTTGTCTGAATTACATGTGTTTTACTAATTCTGTGTGTTATTAGCTTGTTATACGTATTCTGTCATGTTTTACTGTTTACTATGTATTATGTAATTATTCTGATATTCTGTTGTGTATTATTCATGTATTAGTGTATTATAATACTTGTATTGTAATGCTAAGTAACTTTCTAAAAATAACAGGTTTCCATAAATAGTATGTTTCTGAAAACAGAAAGTTTCCAAAAATAGAAAGTTTCCAAAAATAGTAAGTTTCCATAATTAGAATTAAGTTGAATTATAAATAATAACTGAAGTTAAATTAGTACAATACAAGTCATGGTTATAGTTGGTTAATTAAATAACTGGTTAATTTAATTAAACTATATGTTATATGATTTTAATTAAAATACATGTTTAATTAAAATAACTAAGTATAAATACCTTAGGTTATACATGAATTAATTTTAATAAATTAATTAACCTAATGTTTAATGTGACATGATTTATAAAATAGTCTTTATAAAAACCCGAATCCCGAGCTCGTGTTTTAATATAAGCCGAATCGAATAAGCTATAAACAAGTCCCCCGAGACCTTGGAAAGGATCTCAGTTGATACTACTTAACAATTAATCATACAATCATACCCCGACTCGAAGTCGGGGTCCCTTTGTCTCGGGTCCGATCAACCAAAACCAACCGAGCACCCCTAGGGGTCTCGGTGATGTCTGGGCTCCACCCTAAACCAAAAACAAACACACCCCGACCCAAGTTCGGGTCGCCGAGACCTTGAATGATCTCGGTGGTGGTGATATAAACAAACGGAACACCCCCTTTGGGGGGTTTTGGTGCCTCGGCCGAACCACAAACACAAACCAAACATGCCCTTGTCCCAAAATTAATTAATCCTTGTTGTTAATTTACATGTCCATGTGATTAATTAATTTTTAAACATGTAATCATAAGAAAATAAAAGAAAAGAAAAGGTTTTTGAATATACCACTATGCGTAGAATCACGAGATGATCACAAATAATTAAACAACCAAGAAAAATCGTCTGGTTTGCCTTATTTTGTTGTGTAGGCCGGCGGCTAAGGAGAACAAGGAGGAGAGGACAAAGCTTTTTCTGTAACCTAAATTATGAGAGAAAATAACTCTCCAGGTGTTTTAATTAATTTTAGTTATGGGCCAAAAGGCCCATCTTGGTGCTTCCTCTTGTCTTGTCGTGGCTATGGGGCCCACATAGGGTAACCCGTAGCTTTTCTCGAGTCTAATTATTAACGTGTGTGTTCGTGATTTATTATTCGTGATTTTTGGTATTCGTGATCGTGTCACATTTATAATATTCATGATTGTTTGTTATTTATTATCGTGACACGTGTATTAATATTATAAATGGAAAGTTTAAATTTTATCATGTTTTCGTAAGTTACTGTTCACGTGTACTGTTCATAGGTTTTTAATGCGGGTTTTACAACTCTTCCCCTCTAAAAGAACAATTCGTCCTCGAATTGGAGAAAGTAAACTGAAAGAAAAACATACCCGAATTAGAACTGGGAATGAGGGTAAGAAGTCCGGATAGACTCCTCCATCTCCCAAGTGGCTTCCCACTCAGGATGATCCCTCCAGAGAATTTTGACGAAAGGAATCATCTTCCTCCGCATGACACGATCTTGTCGCTCAAGAACTCTCTAGGGTTCTTCGACATATGAAAGATCCTCTCGAATCTGATCAAGTGGATACTGGACGACATGAACTGGATGATAGTTATATCCTCTGAGTAAGGACACACGGAACACGTTGTGAACATGTGATAACTGAGGCGATAACGCTAAACGATATGACACTTCACCAACGCGTTCTATGATGTCGAACGGTCCGATAAAGCGAGGACTGAGCTTCCCTTTGATTCCCAAACGTCTAACTCCTCGTGCAGGTGATACCTTGAGGAATACATGGTCACCTACGTTGAAAGACACATCTCTACGACGTTTATCAACATAGTTCTTCTGACGAGCACGAGCTTCCTGAAGTTTTTCCTTGGCGACAACGACCTTCTCATTGGTCACTTCAATCATCTCTAGACCTTCAAGCAGTCATTCGCCCACTTGATCCCAGCAGATTAGAGCGCGACACTTTCTCCAATACAACATCTCAAACGGAGCACACTTGATGCTAGCGTGCTAACTGTTGTTGTATGCGAATTCTACTAAGAATATATAATCATCCCAGCTTCCTGACCATTCTAGAGCACACGATCGTAGCATGTCCTCCAATGTCTAAATGGTACGTTCCGACTATTCGTCGGTCTGAGAATGAAAGGTAGTGCTAAGCTTAAGTCTGGTGCCCCAAGCTTTCTGTAGACTCTGCCAGAAACATGATGTGAAACAGGGATCTCTGTCAGAGATGATTTCTGATGGAGTACCATGCAGTCTTATGATTTACCTCTGTTATGTGTCTGCTAATTTGCTGACCGGATGCTCCTTTCGAATTGGCAGAAAATAAGCAGATTTAGTCAATCTATCCACAATAACCCAGATTACGTCATTCTTCTTCTGAGTAACCGGAAGACCAATAACAAAATCCATGGAGATTTTGTCCCACTTCCAGGCTGGAATATCTAATGGTTGTAGTAAACCACTAGCACGCTGATGTTCGATCTTCACCTGTTGACAGATCATACACTTAGAAAAGAATGTGGCAACATCCTGCTTCATACCACTCCACCAAAAGTGTTTCTTGATGTTGTTGTACATCTTGGTAGAACCAGGATGTATGGTAAATGGAGAACTGTGAGCTTCAGTCAACACAGCTTCTCTAAGAGTAGAGTCGTCAGGAACCACTAGTCTAGTGCCCTGCCATAAGATAATGTCGTCGTCAACACGAAACTCCGTCTACTGATCAAGATTCTGAATGATAGACCAAATCTCACCATCGTCCTTCTCAGCTTCCTTGATCCTACAATGTAAGTCTGGTTCCACTCTAAGATTAGCCCAGTAACCGTGTTGTCCTCGTACACAAAACTCAATGTCAATCATCTCCAGGTCACGAATGATCTCCCTTGCAATACATATGCCAACAATCATACCCGACCTTCTGCTTAGAGCATCTGCCACCACATTCGCCTTACCAGGATGGTACTGGATGTTGGTGTCGTATTCTTTCAATAGCTCTAACCATCTCCTCTTAATCATGTTCAGTTCCTTCTGAGTGAAGATATACTTGAGACTCTTGTGGTCGGTGAATATGTCACATGATTCACCATACAAATATTGTCTCCAGATCTTCAACGTGAAAACAACCGCTGCAAGCTCTAAATCATGAGTAGGATAGTTGTCTTCATAAGGTTTCAGTTGTCATGATGCGTATGTAATAACATTCCCATGTTGCATGAGAACGCAACATAATCCCTTTCTTGAAGCGTCACTATATATCTAAAATTCACCTGAGCCAGATGGGAAAGTAATAATAGGTGCAGTCACTAACTTCTGCTTAAGATCTTCAAATCTCTTCTCTCGCTCCTTCGTCCAGACGAATTTCTCTCCTTTCCCCATCAGCTTAGTCAAAGGTAAGGCTAACCGTGAAAAGTTATCTACAAACCTGCTGTAATAGCCAGCTAAACCCAGAAAACTTCTAACTTCTGTTGCAGATGTAGGTCTCGACCATATATTGATAGCTTCAACCTTGGTAGGATCCATGTTGATCCCCTCTGCAGATACGATATGGCCCAGAAATGCCACCTTTGTTAACCAGAACTCACACTTAGAGAACTTGGCGTACAACTGCTTCTGACAAAGAATCTGCAAGACTGTACGAAGGTGTTCCTCATGTTCCTCCTTGGATTTGGAGAATATCAGGATGTCATCAATGAACACAATAACGAACTTGTCCAGAAACTCATGGAAGACACGGTTCATCAGATCCATGAAGACATCTGGAGCATTAATGAGTCCGAATGGCATGACTATGAACTCGTAGTGCCCATAACGTGTACGGAAAGCAGTCTTGGATATATCCTGCTCTTTAAACCGTAACTGATGGTAGTCAGACCTCATATCGATCTTGGAGAAATGCATGGCGCCCTGAAGTTGATCGAATAGGTCATCAATTCACAGCAAAGGATAACGATTCCTGATCGTGATCTTGTTCAGCTCACGATAGTCTATACATAAACGCATGTTGCCATCTTTCTTCTTCACGAACAGTACCGATGCACCCCATGGCGATGCACTGTGATGGATGAAACCTCGTTCCAAAAGTTCCTGCAGCTGATCTTTTAGTTCCTTAATCTCTATAGGAGCCATACGATAAAGAGCTTTGGAAATTGGCTCTGCACCTGGTATGAGCTCGATTCCAAACTCGACTTCACGAACAGGTGGTATGCCTGGAAATACATCAGGAAACTCTGACACAGTAGGCTGATCTTCGATCGATGGACTCTCGATAGAAATGTCATGAATATTGGCTATGAAGCTCTGACATCCGTGTGATAGCAATGCACGCGCCTCCATGGATGAAATAATCTGTACTGACCTCCCTGGTAGAAAACCATGGTGTATGTACTCTGGGGATTTAACATCATCGAAGATTACCCGATAAGTGTGGCAGTCAATCGTGGCCTGGTGTTTGGATAACCAGTCCATGCCCAAAATCAAGTCAAAGTCCCACATGTCCAAAGGAAGTGCGTCAACTCTACGGATCTTGTCATCAAATTCTAGGGGAAGATCTCTGTACACTTGAGTGATTCGTACAGAGTCCCTAAGTGGCATGAAAATGCATAAGGCATTATCTAATGACATCGGGGAAATCCTAACACGTACAACAAAAGTAGTGGACACGACTATATGCGTCGCTCCAGTATCAAATAGAACACATGCTTCCAAACCATTCATAAAGATATTTCTAGTGATATTACCTGAGCTTATTCGCCTGATCTCGAGTAGTAGTGAACACGCTACCAGAAGTAGGAGGTGGCTTGGTGTCGACGTGTCCAAAGGTGCCTTCTATCTCACCCTGGCGACAGTCCTTCTATTGATGGCCTTGTTGGCCACACTTGAATCAACCATCAGTACCTCGGCGAAAAATACCCGAATGTCTGCGCGAACAAGTAGGACAGATAGGATGCGTGAATCCTCCAACAGGCGTCCTAGTTATCTGAGAGCCTGTTTAAGGATTACATGCATGAGACATGATCGTGGTACATAAACATGATTACATAGAAGGTATAAAATTTACCAGATGAGGTAGAACAGTTAGGTTGTGAACCCCTACGGTCCTGATCCTTGTCGTTACCATTTTTCATGATTTAACAATTATTGGAGTGTTAGAATATCATAACATAAAATAGTTGAACATGAAAGAAGGTTAAGTAGGGACCTGCTGTTGTTCGAGTTGTTAGCGTTGTTACTGTAATTAACGTTACCGCCACGCCTCTTAGAACCAGAACGATCGTTAGTCTGAGCGTTTCCCTTGGATGCTTGCTGCTGAGCGGCCGTAGGCTTACGGTCTTCAGTCTTCTGCCTGGATTATATAAATTGTTGAACAGAGGTTTAAATGAAATGAATAATACTGATGGAAATGAATTGTTTACAATTGGTGATTGAAGATACCTCTTCTCTGCACTGTCATCACCGAACTCCTCTCGTTCCTAAAGCATCCCGAGCTTACGGGCTTCATCGGCCACCTGTGCCACTGTAGTGAAGGTAGCACAAACCAGGTTGTTGGCAACCGAAGTGCGAAGTGCCCAACAAAACTTCTCAGTCTGCTCCGTAGTAGTTCCTACGGTTGGACCCAGAAAACCTGCTAACCGGAGGAACCTTTGCATGAATTCATTATTGTTTTCACCAGCAATCTGTCGAATGTTGTGGTAGTCCCTCTTGAGCTTCTCTTGCTCAGCATGTGGAAAGTACTGATTAAGGAAGAGCTCCTTAAACCGGTCCCATGTCAACTGTGCAACCCAATTGTCACCACCGTTGGACTGCTTGAACGATTTCCACCACTGCAACACATCACCTTTAAACTTATAGCAAGCCAGCCTTGCCTTGTAGACACCATCACAACCCATTGCATCGAAAATCTTCTCGATGTGAGAAATCCAAGCTTCAGCCTCGTTAGGGCTGCCAGTCTGCTCAAACGAACGGGGTCACTGTTTGTTGAATCTCTCCAACCAAGTCATAAGAGTAACCGGTGGAGGAGGAGGAGGGTTGGCGTGATTACCATGAGCCTGGAATTCCGCCCGGAGTTCATCCCTGATTTCATTGCGAATTTGGGGAAGTAGGGCTTGCAGAGCTGCATTGACAGCTGTTGTCAAATCTGGAGTATTGCGATTGTTCACCATCTGAAAGTTTAAACAACAAAATGCAACATACCTTATAAATCTGAAATGAGGTAACATAAGAATGCATGAACAATGTATAACTCAAAGAAGCAGTTTATAATGCATGAAACGATGTATAGAAATGCATGATTCAGTTTATAAAACTTTTATATGAAAGAGAGTGAACGTCTATGGTCAGTTCACCCAAAACAAAAGACATGGCGCAGGGACGCCAATGGGTCGGTCCCAAAGTTAAAAGTTTCGATAAAAGCACATGCGACTAAATAGGGCCAGTCCTGTACCAACTATTACTTAGTCATAAACCTGCTACAATGATATGAATGCATGAAATAAAAATGAAAATGAATGAATACATGAAAACCAACTGTCAGTTCTAGGAAGACACTGCTGACTACCCGTAAGTCACAGGTCATTTTTACAGAGCTACAAGTCGAAACCTTTGGCTCTGTTACCATAATTGTAACACCCCATTTAATAGGATAGAGTGCTACAGTGAATTATAGCGTATCAACAAAGCATGCAAGGTAAATGTCTAAACATTCATGACCATAAATAGAAATATCGGAATCAAACATCGGTAGTTTAGTAACTCACAAACGAGCAATATAAGTACTATAAATGGAAAGGACTAAACATTGTCCAAAAGAATGTTAAGTATGATAAAGTAGGAATAAATGCATAAGGTAAAAGAGGTCGGATAGCTTCCAATCCGAATGCACATACTCTGGAGTTCCTACTTGCGTCCTTCGGTACCTACCGTTTGGGAACATGGAAAAGTAGACGGATGAGCATAACGCTCAGTGCACGAATATACAATAAAGCATAGAATACATAGAGTATGGAAGCATATAAAGAATATAAAGCATGAATGACAGCGGAAATGAATAAGTCCTAGAAAACCTAGTTGTGTGTCATGTTAACTGGTTTTAGTTCTAAAAACATAGCTTATGTTACTTATGAAAATCTGTATTAGTTTATCTACCAAATTAGCTAATATAGGTCATGAGGTCAACAACGTGCATGAATGCTTGGAGGGGAGACCTCATCATGCAATTAGAGGGGTTGCCTCTAATTAACTGGTCAATGGGTAGGAGGGATCAACTCCTTGTGAAGGATGCAAGGCACACACCACATTCACCATGAAAATCCTGACTGAAACATGTAAATAGGATGCACCCATACGCCCCACATGATAATATAATAATATAATGGCCAAATAACTGAAAAGGGACGCCACGAGCTATCACTCTACCGTGGTGAAGTCATAACACTAGTGCCTCTAGTTTTATGGTTATGGTACCTCCATAACTAGGTGAAACTGGTCATGCATGTATATGGCTAAGGTAACCAATAAACATAAGCATTTAATCTGTAACTACTGGGGAAAACAGTTGGTTGCATACGGGAAATCCTAACGAAGGAAGAGAATATCCTTACTGAAGGACGGGAAATCCGTACCTTATGTCCAGTAGAAGCTAACGGAAACGATGAAGACTAATCCGCCTTGGCGGATAACACTACATAATAAATATGGACGTGTATGAGTTGTCTGAATTACATGTGTTTTACTGGATCCGTGTGTTATTAGCTTGTTATACGTATTCTGTCATGTTTTACGGTTTACTGTGTATTCTGTTGTTATTCTGATGTTCTGTTGTGTTTTATTCATGTATTAGTGTATTATAATACTTGTATTGTAATACTAAGTAACTTTCTAAAAATAGCAGGTTTCCATAAATTGTAAGTTTCCATAAATAGAAAGTTTCCAAAAATAAAAAGTTCCCAAAAATAGTAAGTTTCCATAATTATAATTAAGCTGAATTATAAATAATAAGTGAAGTTAAATTAGTACAATACAAGTCATGGTTATAGTTGGTTAATTAAATAACTGGTTAATTTAATTAAACTATATGTTATATGATTTTAATTAAAATACATGTTTAATTAAAATAACTAAGTATAAATACCTTAGATTATACATGAATTATTTTAATAAACTAATTAACCTAAAGATTAATGTGACATGATTTATAAAATAGTCTTTATAAAAACCCGAATCCCGAGCCCGTGTTTTAATATAACCCGAATCAAATAAGCTATAAAAAAGTCCCACCGAGACCTTGGAAAGGATCTCGGTTGACACTAGTTAACAATTAATCATACAATCATACCCCGACTCAAAGTAGGGGTCCCTTTGTCTCGGGTCCGATCAACCAAAACCAACCGAGCACCCCTTGGGGTCTCAGTGGTGTCTCGGCTCCACCCTAAACCGAAAAAAAAAACACCCCGACCCAAGGTCGGGGTTCCCTTGTCTTGCCGAGCCAACAACCAACCAAGCCGAGACCTTGAATGGTCTCGGTGATGGTGATATAAACAAACCGAACACCCCCTTTGGGGGTTTCGGTGCCTCGGCCGAACCACAAACACAAACCAAACATGCCCTTGTCCCAAAATTAATTAATCCTTGTTGTTAATTTACATGTTCATGTGATTATTTAATTTTTAAACATGTAATCATAAGAAAATAAAATAAAAGAAAAGGTTTTTGAATATACCACTATGCGTAGAATCACGAGATGATCACAAATAATTAAACAACCAAGAAAAATCATCCGGTTTGCCTTGTTTTGTTGTGTAGGCCGGCGGCTAAGGAGAACAAGGAGGAGAGGACAAAGCTTTTTCTGTAACCTAAATTATGAGAGAAAATAACTCTCCATGTGTTTTAATTAATTTTGGTTATGGGCCAAAAGGCCCATCTTGGTCCTTCCTCTTGTCTTGTCGCAGCTATGGGGCCCACATGGGGTAACCCGTAGCTTTTCTCGAGTCTAATTATTAATGTGTGTGTTCGTGATTTATTATTCGTGATTTTTGGTATTCGTGATCGTGTCACATTTATAATATTCATGATTGTTCGTTATTTATTTTCGTGACAGGTGTATTAATATTATAAATGGAAAGTTTAAATTTTACTGTGTTTTCTTAAGTTACAGTTCACGTGTATTGTTCATAGGTTTTTAATGCGGGTTTTACACTTGGTGTAGTGAATTCTAAGATTGACTCATCCACCCCATGGTTTGCGGACATCGTAAATTACCATGCGGGCAACTTCATCATTAAGGGAATGACGACTCAACAAAAACGAAAATTCTTTCGTGACGTCAAGTTCTACTTTTAGAACGACCCTTACCTCTTCCGGACTTGTGCGGATCAAATTATTCGACGTTGTGTTTTTGGCACCGAAGCTTCTAATATCCTTAGATCTTGTCACGAGGGACCCACGGGTGGTCACTATGGTGCTAATCTCACGGCGAAGAAGGTCTTTGATGCCGGTTTCTTTTGGCCTACTATTTACCGAGATGCACATGCACTTGTCAGGTCATATGACTCATGCCAACGACAAGGAAGAGCCTCACATGTTGATGAAATGCCACAAAACATCATCCAAGTGTGTGACATCTTTGACGTTTAGGGAATTGACTTTATGGGGTCGTTCTCATCATCTCGTGGTAATAAGTACATCCTTGTTGCCGTTGACCACCTATCTTAGTGGGTGGAAGCTAAGGCCTTGCCCACGAACAATGCTCGTGTGGTAGTCAAGTTTTTGAAGCAATTGTTTTCTCGGTTTGGAACCCCTCGTGCAATTATAAGCGATCGTGGAACCCATTTTTGAAATGACTAATTTGAAAGGGTTCTAAAGAGATATGGGGTTACACATAGGCTTTCTACGGTCTATCACCCACAAATGAGTGGGCAAGTCGAGATTTCAAACCGAGCGTTGAAGAGGATTTTGGAGAGATCGATAGGAGAAAACCGACAATCGTGGTCGGATAAGTTAGACGATGTTGTATGGGCCTTTCGTACCGCTCATAAGACGCCCATTGGGTTCACTCCTTACAAGCTCGTGTATGGGAAGAATTGTCACTTGCCAATTGAACTCAAACACAAAGCTTATTGGTCCCTAAAGCATTGTAATGATGACATTGAGACCGCGGGAAAACACCAGAAAATGCAACTTAATGAATTGGATGAATTAAGGGATATTGCTTATGAAATTTCAATGATTTATAAAGAGAAAACCAAAAATTGTCACGATTCTAAAATTAAAAACCGGGTTTTTAACATTGGAGATCAAGTGTTGCTTTTTAACTCAAGATTGAAAAGCTTTTCCGGCAAGTTGAAATCCCGTTGGTCTGGTCCATTCACCATTACCCAAGTTTTTCCTTATGGGACCATTAAGCTAGCTCAAAACGATGGTCCTAACTTCAAGGTGAATGGCCATAGGTTGAAGCACTACCTTGGTGGGGAAGTTCCCTCTTTGAACTACCTCGACCAAGTCACCTTCCCTAGTGATAATTATTATTGAGGGGATCGAGTCGAGCTCATGACTCGGTAATCAATAACGAGGTGCCTCGTGGGGGAGTCCCATGCTTATCCATGTACATATTATCGCTTTCTAATGTAGTTAATGTGAGGGGATTTGTGCCCTTCCAACCTTTGTTTCGTGGTTGTTTGTGCATTGTGGTTTTTAGATGATCATGATTTTCACGATTGGAGCCTCTCGTGTTCGTTTTATGGGAGCACTCGATCGTTTGCTTTGAAGAATTTCTCGATATCCACATGATATATCCTTATATGTTCTAACCTTAGGTTTATAGCACACTTCATAAATGGCTATTGATTTAATGGTTACACCCTTTCCATGCTAGATTAAGCATTCGACTACGTCTCTAGTATGGGGGTATCCTACCCTTAGACTCGAAACATTGAGGACAATGTTTAACTTTAGTATGGGGGGTGAATAGATAATTGCCTTGCTAAACCTTCACGCTTTCCAAAGTTTATCTTTTTGCTTATCATTTTGTTGCAAAATAAGGCTAAAAATAGCCAAATTTTAAATATTTTGTCATATTTTATAAGTGTTTGAAGACACGAATGTAGATTTTCCGATGGCGAGAATAAGAGTAATTTTTGACTCGATCGTGCGTGTTGAGCACTTAGTTTCGATTACGTAACTTTATATTAGGCTAAGTCTCTTAAATGAGGAGGAGAAATGATAGAGTTAATTATAAGTTACTATGCTAAACGTAGAGTATTCGTATTCTTTCAAAAACTCATGTGTTCTCGTTGTTTGCTTATTCTCCCTTCGCTTGTATATATATTTTGCTAATAAGTATTGGCTTAGCGGTTTAGTCTTGATTGTTGGTTTCTAGTATTTCCTAGTAGCTTCCATGTAATTAAATTGGGAAGACATTAAGGTATCGCCAGCGTCACGGTTTTGAAGTATTGGTAACCCGAATAATCAAAAGCTTCACCCAATAATAAGATTTCAAGTGCTCACCTAAATTAAGCAAAAATTCGAAGCTCACAAGGCCGAAAAATAAATGTGAAATTGAAAGTGAATCAAGCCTTAATCTTTGAAGCTTTAAAGATCCAAAATTCGCTTTAGCGTGAGGATATACGTCTTTGGCCATAATAAACACCTCATAGCGAGGTTAAATAAAAGGCAAGGCAAGACCGAAGTCATAATAAAAGCTTTATGGCGAAGTTTAATAAAAGATGGAGGTAAACCTATGATAATAAGGACCATCCGGTAGGGGGCGTATAAAAGTCTTGGTAATAAGTCTCATGTTCAAAACCGTTATAAAACCGTGTTTATCGATCCTTCTTGTTAACTTAATTTTTTGACATTGTTGTCTATTAGGGAGGGTTATTAATTCGATGGTCTTGGTTACACTGTTGTGACTCTATTTTTAGACCTAAATCTCTATCATCGCATAAGTAAAAAATGTATCCTCGTGATCATTCAAGACAAAAAAAAATATAAGAGATACCAATTAGGAAAATGGGAGTCTAAGTACGTGATTAGGGCATAGGAGTAGTGTTAGCATTATTAACTTATAATGACAATGATCTCGTTGCACTCTTGGCATGGAATTGGGTGAAAATCGAGGACGACGAAATTATTTCTAACGAAGCATTCACGTGTTCTTATTCTATGAACCTAAACGTCCCATTTTGCGATGAAAATCATACATTATGTCTATAGCACAAGTAGTAGTAGTATAGTAAGTTTACGTTTCAAAAAAAGTGCATAAAAATGAATTTTGGAGGTCCTATGATACTTTATTCTATCAATGCGTGAGAGCACGGCAATGGTTTAGTATGGGGGAGTGATGAGACTACTTTTATACATAGTCTCATCGTCCAAAACTGGCTTATAATGCTAAAAATATCATAAAATGTGCCAAATAAATGCTTGTGTTTGTTCATTGTGTATTTTAGGTACGAATATTGAGAAAATGGCAAAAGATCACAAGAAACAAGCAAAAACGAACACGGGAAACGAAGCCGCACAATGAACCGGGCCCTAGAGTTGATTTTCCAAGAAAAGTCCTTGAAGAATTGAAGATTGCACAAGAAGGGTCCTCCAATATTGAAGAATTGACACTTTAAACCCTTGTTTATTCATAATTACAACTTTGGTCCTTAAAGTTTGTCAAAAATACAAAAGGACCCTCAACTTTGAATAATTGGAAAGAATGGTCCCTCAATTATGAAAACTTGTCAATATTAGTCCTCCACAAAGTCAACAATACAAGTCAAGACCTTGAAGAATGAAGAAATGTCAAAAATCTTCCTTTAAATATCATCAAATGGCAAAACAAGTCCTTGAAATCCCTATGCAAAACCTTTTGGGGCAAAAGTATAAAAACTGAAACTTTATTACAAAGGAAATTCAGTTTTTGCTTGTTTAAACTTGAAAAGAAAGGAAGAGAAGACATGAGGGACAAAAGCTGGGCAACAACAAAACATACCAAGACCAACCACACCTCTTCATGTGTCCCACTCACCCTCCACGGCCAATCAAAACCCACCATTCATTCACATCACTTCCCACTCACTACCGGTTTAAACTAACTTATTTAATTAAGTTTAAACACGCGGTTAACACCTTTTTGAATGTTAAACAAGATCAAACCTCAACTGTTTAACCAAGAACACAAATTAGGGATTTTTGTTTGAGAAACAATTAAAGCTTAATCTTCTCCATTTTATGATTAAGACTCTTATACAAAAACCCAACTCACAAATACTTGCCACCTCACCCCAAGAGTTCACATGATACGTCCCCTGCTACAAAAGTTGAGAAGATGACAAAACTTGGCAGAGAAATCCACGAACCACAATCAAGCTTACATTTTAAGCTTGTTTTGAGCCTTTTGATCAAATTCCACCCAGCTAGCATCAACAAAACGCCAAGATTACTTCACATCTTCAAGCAAAAGTTCAAACTACAAGGGCATTTTTGGAAGACCATGTACAAGGGTTTCTAGTTTTTATTCAACATTTTAGGTTTCTTGTAGCCTATATAAGGCCTTAGCATTACAACATTTCACTTTGTTCTTGGATTCCTAGGTCAAAACTTTGTAAATCTTTATTTCAAGTGAATGAAAAAGTGTGAAAGTTTGTGACGAATTCCAAGTTCCAATTTACTTATTCTGTTATTATTTACATGTTATGAGTTTATGTTTGAAGTTTCAAAGATTGGATTGAGTTTTATGCAAGTTTGCAAAAGCTTTCTAAAAACCTGATTTTTTTTCTAAGTCTTGTTCAAACACTTGAACTTTTTTGGCTATAAGCTGATCATAATACCCTGATAAAGAGTTTATCAAGGTGTTGTGAGGCTTGTGGTTTGGGAAGGATCAAGGGGTGGGGTACAAGCTTTAAAAGTTCTTGGCTATTTTCCATTTTTCCTTTATTAACGTATTATTTCTAACCTTGTTGTTCTTAGCAGCTTATTCGAAGCTTGTGCCTTGTTAAGCTAGGCACATAAGCTCTAAAATTCGTGAGTGTGGATGTACATTCATGCGGTTTGCGCTTTCTTTCCCAAAATCTGTTTGAAAAACAGTTATAAGTTATTATGTGATCTGTTGTTGTATGAAGTGTTCTTGTGGCTTGAATCTTGTTATTACTGCATGATATTGTTGGTATGATGCTAGATTAAGCTTGGGTAAACCTGTTTAACACATTTGCTTTGTTAAATCTTGGATTAAAAAGTGAAAGGGGTGTTTGGGTCTACTTCTTTAAGGTTCTTAGTTGATTTTGAGTTAGGATTTAAGGTTGTTAAGTGTTGGTATCTGGTTATTAAGTGATTGTGTTCTGATATATGCAGGTTTTTTGCCTTGAAACACCAAATCTGGGATTGTGCTATAACTTACTTGTTTTTGCCTAATTTGACTTGAAATTTTGGGAACACCTAGAGTGTACGCATGTTTAGGGTTGAAAAGTAGTAAAACATTGTTTGTGTAATCTGATTAATTGATTTGAGGGTTTAAAGTTCAAAGATTGGTCAAGTATATCAGCAAAAGGAATTGTGGTTGTTCATTTGTTCATCAGTAAGTAGCATAAGCTCTAATCTTGGTCTAATCTGTGATTCATTGCATGAAAAAGTTTAATATTGCTTATTTAAGTTTATTATAGCTTGTGTATGATTTTGGTTCAATTTGGTTGGCTTATTCTTGCTTAAACTGCTTATTTGTTCAAAACTACTTAATGTTCACGTCTATGCTAAATCTTGTGACTGTTTGATTAAACTGTACTAATTGGCTTATTGGATTTGTAATTTCTTTCTTGTTTGTGACTCCCTACAACTTACTGGTTGTAGGGGTGCCCTTATTTTCCATAATCATCAAGTAAATCTCTCTAAAAAGGCAAGTCAAATAGTTAAGGCAGTGGGAA
Source organism: Glebionis coronaria (assembly GCA_025667525.1). Taxonomy (NCBI): domain Eukaryota; kingdom Viridiplantae; phylum Streptophyta; class Magnoliopsida; order Asterales; family Asteraceae; genus Glebionis; species Glebionis coronaria. Next base: position 166,759,830 of record CM046879.1, read on the forward strand.
CTCTTTCTCACTGAAAGTTCCCACCAATAGTGTACTTTGTCATTCAACTTATCAATAAGCTATAATAGCTTATTTAGACTTGCAACAACTTTATTTTTGTAATCAATCTTCCTCAATTGACCCATTTGACTATTTGGGAGCATTTGAGACTTTGACTTTTAGGTTTGACTAGAAAGCCAACTTAGTTGACTTTTACATAAGTGCTTATTTACTTTTCCAGCTTATTCAGTGTGCTTTTGGAAATCTTTTTGTTTATTAAGCTCAGTTAAGTGATTTGAAACTTTTTGCAAAAAGAATCAGCCCTTGAATTGTCTAGAACTCGAAAACGACTATTTTATCGTTTTGTGTAGAGAGCTTTTGCTTATTTCAGGCTTATTTCTTGGGCTTATTTAAAAATTCTTTTTACAAACAGCTTTATAAGGTCAAGAGAAGGATGTGTGTCAAATTTCAGCTTATGGCATTAGCTTAAGGCTTAATGGGCCAAAAAGCCCATTAAGAATAAGCTGAATTTCATTAAGCTGTGATAAACTCACTTTCAGCTTTTGGGCCTTTGGAGTTTTGTGTTTAAAATTGAATTTTAAGCTAGGCTGGAAGTTTTGAGCTTATTTGGACAACTTCTTCATATTGGGCCTTAAATAAGCCGATTAAGCTAACTGTTTGGCCTTTTAGCCCATTTGGAGGCCCATTAGGGGTATTTTGTAATTTCTCGTTTTCTATTTATTTAAGTTAAATTAAACTAGTTTGCAAGTTTTTAGAATTTTTTATAAATTTTTTATTTTTATTAATATTTTATTATTATTTTATTATTAAAAATTATTTTTAAAATTTTTGCAACTTTTTATTTTTCCTAGGTTAAATACATTAAGTCATAATTTTTAAAATTTTTTGGTTAATTTTCTTTACATTTAATTAATTTTTAGGATTATTTTAATATTTCTACGGTTGTAATCATTTGTAAATAGTTTTAATTAATTTTAAATTTTTCAAAAATAGTTTTTAGTTTAATTAAGTTATTTTAGAGGTTTACAAAGTGAAAAATCTCATTTTGGACTTTTTATTAATTAAATTGATTTTTTTGGCTTTAATTAGCATTAATAAATTATTATTTAATTAAATAAAAGGTTTGAGTGATTTTTGATTTTTTGTAAACTCTAATTGCATTTTTTAGGATTTATTACAATTTTCTAAGAATTTTTAGGGTAAATTTTAAATTTTTTTACGTTTTACGGTTATACGTTTACGACTTTCGTCTTAGTGTAATTTTAATCGTAACCGTCATCCTTTTCTATTTTCTTTCTTCATAATCATAATCACAAACATTTAATCATCTCGTAGTACAACACACTAGCCTCCTTGAGAATGAATTCACCTTTGGGTCATTTGTGCACGGTTTTCCTAAACCGTCGTACTTACCCTAATTACGCTCTTTGTTTTCCTAAACAAAAGTGTATTTTTACAACCATCAGGCCCTTGAACCAAACATGGACCTTTCAAAAAATCTTCCACCTTCTCTTATTTGTTAAATGGGCTTGGACCAAATATTGTTGTAAATACTTCATCCGTCTCAATATTTGTTTATAGTTGTTGGGCTTTGATTGGGCTTTTTGTGAACATGAACTAAATATTTTCCATAAATGGGCTTAAAGGCCCATTAAGCTCAAGTGAGTCCCACAAAGGCCCAATAATACTTGAATAATTTGAATCTGCGAATAAAAATGAACTTGACTTTTGGCTCTTGAACTTTCTTCAATCTCGTGTCGATTTTTGCTGATTTTTGTGAACTTGGTATCTACACACATGAAACAAGAAAATATGCAAATACAATACCATATTCATATGTTTTATGCATTTAAGTGCATATTGTGATATAAATGATATGAGTAATTACACTCATATCAAACTCCCCCTTGCTAAGCAATTGTCGTGTCCTCACGCAATGATAAAATAAAGCTAACATCTACACTTTTATTCAACTTTTGACATTTTATTTTGCAAAGACATAATGTATTGCTTTCAGTATTGAAAAATAACTTTTAGGATCATAAAACTCGAATAGATTCATCGTCCTCGACTTTTCACTCTTTCCATGCCAAGTTTAAAAACTAGATCATTGTTAATCATAAGTTCCAATGTTAACACCACTCATACAAGTAATTTGTCTTAAACTCAATCTCCTTTATTCCTAATTGTATCTCTAGATTTTAAGAATTTTGTCATTCACCCAAAGGCTCATTTGACTTATTTAATAATTATTAATCCAAAAATGAAGGCAAAAACGGTGTAAACCCAACACTCAAAATCTAACCTCGACCTCAAAAAACGTTGTCACTAAAGAAAGCCTACATCAAGGATAACTTAACACGATTTTAGGAATAAATTTCCGGATCCTAAATTTGGCTAATAGGACTACTTAAAGAAACTATTATTCCTCCAAAGTCGAATTGACTTTATTAATTGAGTTAGCAACATTTACATCATACACCTTGAGACTCTTTAAGATGTAAAAATTCTCCTTATTTATGATCCACATCCTAAGGCTCCTTGGACATAAACAAGGGAATTGACATTCACCATCCACCCTAAGGCTCATGATGATGAAGCAATTATTATTAAACACGTCACCATGCCATACACCCTAAGGCTCTAATGACAAGGCTAGTGCTACATGACTCCCACCCGAAGGCTCATAGAGAACATGTTTTTATTTATTCTTCTTTTTTTATGATATATATAGTAAGCCAAATTCCACAATCCCATGATCAAAAAGTCCATGACGCTGACACCCTCAATGTGTTCTTACTTTAATTACAAGGGAATAAAAAGAAGGAGTTACGAGTTAAGATATTGAACCCAAACCGCTAAAAACTTCATTTATTAAACAATTAAATATTCAAGCGAGAAAAATAAATAGAAGGAGAAAGAGCCATACAAAAAAACTTATACAAGGAAGACTTTACCTCAAAACTTATGATCAACTCTATCATCTCTTGTTCTTCATATTGTAAAATCTCAAAGATGTGAGACTAATTAATACTTAGCCTATTAAATCAAAGTTTTGGGTTTTCAAGTCATCTATAGGATCTTGCATCTTCTTGGACTTTTTCAAGTTTAGAATTTGCGTTTTAAAGTTCCCTTGATAAATGACTTTCTAGGATCAATCATAGGAACTTGCGAAAAGTTCTTGTTCTTAAACCCGTATGAGTTAAGACTTTCGTGTTTTAAAATCCCCTATATAAAAGTCTAACAAAACTTGATTTAAGCGGCTAAGGATGAGCTAAGGTAAAAACCGATCAAGTCAAAAACTATTTTTATTTTAACCAACGGAAAGCCTACATTTGTGTAAAAAACACTTATTTTCTTTATTTTTAAACACAAAATTGCACTAAAAATTTAAATTTTTTATGAAAAACGAGAAAAACGATTACGTAATAACACGACAAAAGAAAGTGCAAGCGATTATATCGACTAAATCCCCCATGCTAAAACCAAACATTGTCCTCAATGTTTCCTAGCTCAAGAGTAACACCCCTTGCTAGAACACGAAGAGTCGAATGCAAAAGTCCTAACATGGTAAGAGTACGCAAATCTATAAGCCGTTTATTAATTATGCCCAAGATAAAACATTAGTCAATAAAAATTAAAGGATAGCAAATTCCCCATTTGATAATCAAAGTATGGAAGCTCGAATGGACCGGGAAAAAACCAAACACGAGAGTCTTCAACGATTATGGTTATACCTAAGATTCACATCACAACAAAACACGAGCACGAGCTTGAAAAGATCAAGCCCTTATTAGTGTTAGAAACTAGAAAGAAGATAGAATGTATGGGACTCCCCTACAAGGCACCTCGTTTTTGTTAACTGAGTCATGAGCTCGACTCGATCCCCGCATTCATTGGTCCTTAGGGAAAATGGTGAAAACCGGTATAATGCAATAAAATCCATCATAAAGCACGATGTCGGGGTCAAAGATCACATCCTTGTTGTCGGATGACAAATGAGAGGATGAAACTCCAACATAAATCTCCAAAAAGAGATGGTAGTCAATGTCACAAATCATGAAATGGATATGGTATGCTCCCCGAGATAAACTCGCACCAAGATGATCGAAAAATCTTTCAATTATTGCATCGGTGAAAGGCTGAGATTTCCCTAAATCAATGATTCCGGGATCGAATACCTCATCCTCGGGAGAGAAAGGAATAGAAAACACGATGTCTTCCCCCATGCTAATCCATAATCATATAAAGCACATGGTAATGGTGGGGTAAAGGTCTCATCCATAGTGGTATCAACATGCATAATTTTGTTGACCTTGTCACTCTTTGGAATGTGAACAAAGGGGTCATGATACTCAAAATGAGTCGCATGAAAACCCGCGCATTAAGATCAAAGCGAGTGGGAATGAGATTTGGAGTAGAATTATCAAACGTATATTCCGTAAAGAAAATTTCTTCCTTCGAGTCAATATTATCATCATCATAAATCGGGTGATCAAACCAAGGGTTTTCAAAACCGTCATTAGAAACGTTCTCAATATAAAGAATGTTTTCCTTAGATTCATAAGACTTTTCCTCAAAATCCGAAGGAATGTTTATGGAAAGAAACTCATCAACCTCCTTAAAGAAAAGTTCATCATCACAAAGGGTGAGAGTTGACGGAGGTTCGATGGTTTGGTGAAGATCCATTAGAGAGTTCTCAATATTAATCACATTAATATCTCCTTTTGGATTGGTGCTCTCAAAATTCTCTTTAAACAATGGATTATCATTCTATGAAACTTCAAAAAGAGGATTCGAGTAAGTCACATAAGTGCCTTCATTCTTGTCATCACAAGAAATATCCGACAAAGTATCAAGTGTGTCACACTCGGATACAAGATCATCATTCTCATTAGAGGGAAGTTCATCGGAGAACTCCTCGAGAATGGAAGGTAAATTATGAAGATCATGCTCAACACTTCCCGGTGGAAGTGGATCAATAAGAGCAACAAGTTCATCGACGAACTTATCTAACGAATAGTCACTAACCTCACTCGGTGTGAAGTTAGGAATCAAAGGCTCTTCAATGGAAGAATGTGCCTTAATATCATCTATTTGGTCCTTCAGAGGAAGTGGAAATGGGTCCATATTCAATGATTTTTCAATTAAAGCAATATCTCCCTCCGGATCGAAACTTTCATTATCAAACTCACTAGCATCGAATGGTTTACTAAGGTAATCATCAATTTCCTTATTGATCTTTGAACGAAAACTATCCTCAAATGGAGTGCGTGGAGACGAGGTAATATTAAAACATGTTTCAACAGAACAAACATCTCCCTCCGGAATTAACTTTTCACCTTCCCTAAATGAGGGTCTATGATTTCCCTTACACCCTTGTAAATGAGAAAATCTTTTTTTGTGTTACTTCCAAAAGTTTCAACAAGTTTTACACTTTCCACATTTTTAGAAACATATTCTGGAAGTTTTTCCGCTTTGAAAACAACATTTTTATCCCCGTAAAATAATTTTATCTCATCTTTCCTCATATCAACTAGAACTTGATCCGTGGACAAAAATGGACGTCCCAAAAAAAAGGCGCACGAGGGTTTGTCTCATAATCAACAATTACAAAATCGTTAAGGTACAAAAACTTCCCCACTTTAATAATGACATCTTCCGCTATACCAACCGGGAAAGCGATGGTTCCATTAGCATGCTCAATGATCATTCGAGTGGGAGTAAGTTGGAATAGGTCTAGAGTCTTCCATATGGATAAAGGAATTAAGTTGATGCTAGCTCCTAGATCGGCTAGAGCTTTGCATTCCTCAAGCTATATATCCTTTTCTTGGCCGCAAATTTTAGGAACCCTATTTGGGCTTCACCGGCTATAAAATGAACACTAATGGGTCCTTCAAAGGTACGATTCTCACAATCCCTAAACCCTAAAATGTTGGGAATCTAAACTTGTTAGATTCCCTGTTCATTGATTTAAACATAATTAGGCTGATAGATAGTCCCTTGCCTGTGCCTAGGAGGCAGGCAAGTTTCACAAGACTCACAGAGATCCGAATCTCTGTGAGCAACCTCAGAGGAGTCCATGTCAGAGACATTGTCAGGGAAGTCGAAGATTACCTGAAGACATACTCCTTGGCTGTGATGGATAACAGCCAAGATGTATTAGGGACTCTGAGGGGTTGAGAGTTAACAGGGGTGGCAATACCCTGATAACTCTCAGCACACTTTGGACATGCCATTTGTGTGTTCGAGAATATGAAGAATAAGGAAACTGTTTTGGACAACTGTTCCTTAAAGCATAATGGAAGACTACCAAGAATAGAAGGACATCATGTGACTGATGTGGTAACTTGTAAAAGTTGTGTAGTCGACATCAAGTACTGTTCAAGTCAAACTCGTAACACTATAAATAGGATGTGTAACCTAGCATTAAGATTTAACACTTTGCAATATTAAGATCATTAGTGCGTGTAACTTAGTGAATCAAACAGCTACGACTGTATTCATAAGTTAAGGTTATTGTTGTTCAAAGTGTGCACAACACATTGTCATCAAACGGTGTTATCCATAACACTTGTAATTCTTTATTATACAATAATAAGATTACGTTTGAAAAGTAATACCTTGTGTTGATTAAGTTAAGATTAGGGTTTCTCGCATTGATAAGGGACTTTCAATTGGTATCAGAGCGTGTTTGATATTAAAACCTTCAAGAAACATCGTTCTCCGTTTTATAATCAAGATCCACCATGCCGGAAACCTCTAGCCCACACTCACCTACCAGAAACCCATCTTCACCAAGACTTACCGCCCCACCAAATGACGATGATCTACCCCAACTTCTTGACTCAAGAGGTGGATCACACGTAACCAGTGTACCAGTCTTTGATGAAGAAGACTTTGCCAGTTGGAAGAGTCAGTTTCTTGTATACCTTGATGGTCTTGAACCTTTTCTCTTAGAAATTTTAGAAAATGGTCCATATATCCCCATGGCACTCACTTCTACTGAAGAAAACCCTCTTCCCAAGCCTGTCAAACAATGGACCGCTGCTGATAGGAAATTAGCAAACCAAGATAAACGTCTCAAAAGCATCATAATTTCCTGTCTTCCAAAGCATATCATGAAGTCTGTTATTCAATGTCCCACAGCTAAACAGATGTGGACAGACCTTATTCTTGGCCATGAAGGACCCTCTGAAACAAGAGAGACAAAGATTCAGGCACTCAGACTTCAGTTTAATGCCTTTAAGTCTCTTGAAGGTGAAAAAGTTCAGCAAACCTATACTAGGCTGAAGATTCTTCTAAATGACCTTGCTATGAATGATGTTACTATTGGTCAAGCTGAGATCAATGCCACCTTTGTCAACAGCCTTCCAAGAAAGTGGCTGAGCATGAATCAGACTCAGAGAGCTAACAACTCAATCAAAAATGATACCCTGGCTCAGCTCTATGGAAAGTACAATTATGAAGAAGGGCTGATCGATACTATCTACAAATCAGAGACTGAAAGATTTGTTGTTCAAGGAGCATCTTCCAAAGCTTTGATCTCTGCAACACATCCTATTGACAGCGACTCTGATATGGAAGAAGATACTCGTAGCAGCCAAGAGTTCTTGTCAGACCTCAATGCAGAATTTCATGAAAGAGCATTGCTAGCCAACCAAAGAAGATACTACAAAAGATCTGGAAGAGTAGGATCAGCCAGCAAACCAACTGACAGGTCAAAAGAAACATGTTTTGCCTGTGGAAAGCTTGGACATTTTCAAAAAGAGTGTCCCTCCACCAAAACATCCTCACCCTCTTATCCATCATCTTCATCCAAACCCTACAAGTTCAAACAACATAACAACTCATCACAATCCAATTCTTCAGACACTGAGAAGAAAGATTACAAAAATAAGTACAAGGCACTGAAGGCTGAGTTAGAACAGATGAACTTGAAGATTGAAGCTATGTCCAAAAAGAAAGGTGGTGAGAAAAAGGCTGAGAAAGGGTTGGTTGCTGAAACCTATGATTGGAATGATGAACCATTGACTTCAGATGAAGAAGATACCACAAGAGTCAGGGCTTTTATGGCAATAGCTGATGATGAACCAGCTGTTGGAAAAGGTGATGCAAGATCAGGACAATGGGTCGACATCACAATGAAAAAGGTACACAGGCTTCTTTCTATGTCTGATTGTGATGAACGTAAGCATGTTCTTGATTACACCATTGTTGACCTGCACTTTGTTGAGGAACAAAGGAAGAACCTTCTTGACAAGTTTCACTCTGTTAAAACTGAAATGATTAATGCTAAGGCTGAATGTGATACTCTCAGGCGGGTTAACTTAGAGAAAATATCCCTGCAAAATGAAGTAGCTAGATTAACCTTGAAAAACATAGCTTTGAATGACCAAGTCACTGAATTAAACAAAGTTATTGAAAAATGGCTGTGTGCTAGGTTTACTATAGATGAATTGCTTAGGGATGAAGTGCCTGCTGACTTAAACAGGGATATAACTGCTAAACATAAAAAGCTGAGGATTATCACCAAACCCAAAGACATTGTCTTTAAATCTACAGAGACTATTCATATGTCAGACACCTCTTTGACTAATGACCCTGTCTCTGAAGATGTGGCTGAGCTTCCACCTTTGCCCAAACTCTCTGGAGTTGAACCTAGCAGTTCTTCTAGATCTGCTAAGGATGAACTTAAGATAGATATTGAGAATCCTCCAGCTAAAGTTTTTCGTGTGCCTGCTAAATCAACTGGTAAACAAGTAGCTTTTAAGCCTGTTTCTTCTAAGGCTGTGAATAAGGTTGACCCCACCACTGAAGATCGCCTGTTGTCTCTTATGAAAGAAGTAGAACTCTTGAAACAACACATTAAGCCTTCCGCTGAATGCTCTACTTCTCATGAACCTAAGTCAGTCCTAGGTGAACCCAAAGGGGAAAGATTAATCAAACCTTATTGCAATGTTTGTAAAAATTCTCACCACTCGACCTTAGATCATGACAGACACATGGCAGCTAAAAGAACTAAGACACCCTCTAGGGACAGACCACAGAGTTCCAAAAGACAACAGGGAAATTACAATTCTTATCCTCCCTGTAAATTCTGTGGGTTCACAGACCATCACTCAGATGAGTGTGGTGACTTCCCTGGGTGTGATATCTGTGGGAGTTATAACCATGAAACTATGAACTGTCCATCCCAACGCCAAAAGTTTTTCAGGAACACAAGAGTTGCTAACAAGCAATTCAGGGAACCCACTGGAAAGTGGGTTCACCATAGGAACTAATCTGTTTCTATGTATCTGTGCAGAAATCTCTCAAGGAATCGGTATGGTATCTAGATAGTGGCTGTTCTAGACACATGACAGGGATTCAACAATACCTGCACAGATACTCAAAGGAGCCAGGTCCCAAAGTGGTGTTTGGAGATAACTCTTCAGGTGACACAGAAGGATATGGCTCAGTGAATTGCAATGGGATCACATTTACCAGGGTTGCATATGTGAATGGTCTTAAGCATAATCTTATTAGCATCAGCCAGTTATGTGATGCTGATTATAAGGTTTTGTTTACTAAGACTCAGGGAACCATATTCAACAAAAATAATGATGTTGTGCTGGTTGCACCTAGAAGGAGAGATGTTTATGTCATCAACATGGCTGTGTGCTCTGAAGACAGCTCAAATTGTTTTCTTGCCAAAGCCTCTGAAAGTGTCAACTGGCTGTGGCACAAAAGACTATCTCATCTCAACTTCAAGAACATCAATAAGATAGCCACTCAAAACTTGGTTGCTGGTCTACCTTCAGTAATGTTTTCCAAAGACAAAACTTGTTCTGCCTGTGTAAAAGGAAAACATCACAGGTCTTCATTCAAGACTAGGCAATCATTCTCTATTGACAAGTGCTTACATCTCCTTCACATGGACTTGTTTGGACCTGTCAAACCTCAAACCATTAATCACAACAAATACACCTTGGTCATAGTTGATGAATTTTCAAGATATACATGGGTGTTCTTCCTCAGAAGGAAAAGTGATGCAGCTGATGCCATCATGTCCTTCATCAGACAGGTGGAAAATATGAATGATGTTAGAGTCAAAGCTCTAAGAAGTGATAATGGTACATAATTCAAGAATCATCAACTTGAATCATTTTGTGATGAAAAAGGGATTTCACAGAATTTCTCTTCAGCTGGCACTCCTGAACAAAATGGTGTGGCTGAAAGAAGAAACAGGACTCTGATTGAAGCAGCAAGAACTATGTTAAATGGTGCAGCCTTACCAAAGCAATTTTGGGGAGAAGCTGTACACACTGCCTGCTATACTCAAAACAGATCAATCATTGTCAAAAGACATGGCAAAACCTCCTATGAAGTTTTCAGAAAAAGATCTCCAGACGTCAGCTATTTTCATGTGTTTGGATGCCCTGTGTTTATTTATAACTACAGGGATAAACTTGGAAAGTTTGATGAAAAGGCTGATGATGGATTCTTTTTGGGATACTCTCCAACAGCCAAAGCCTTCAGAGTATTCAACATCAGAAGACAAGAAGTAGAAGAAACTTTCCATGTCAGATTCAATGAAGATGATGAAGTCATACAGAGAACAGGAACAGAGGGTGATGAAGTAGATTTCAATGAAAATATTTCCTTCCCAAGTGATGAGTTCACAGAACCCAGACCTACCAGTCATCACCACTCCAACACTCTCACTCCTTATGTTCCTGCTTTTGATCCTCTGTCTACTCACAACATTGAAGTTCCTACCTCTCAGGGACTTGATGAAGAAGAACCTCAAATCTCTGATGGTCCTTCTCATGATATTAATGACTCACCAATTCTTCAAAACTCTGAAGTTGCTCCTGCTGATAATGAAATTGCTTCCCTTGATGTGGCTGAAGAAGAATCAGACACTGAAGTAGTTTTTGAAGAAAGCCCTCCTATTCAGCAGGATGAGATTCAAATTGTTCCAGCTGTGCCTTCAAGTACCCCTGTTCTTGAAACTCCAGCTCCTCAAAATAAGTGGTCAAGAGATCAACACATTCTTCTTGTCAACATTATTGGGGAACCAAATGCAGGGGTCACAACCAGACAGCGAATCCAAGACTCTGAGTCAGCCTCAGCCAATGAATGTCTATTTGCTGAATTCCTTTCTCAAATTGAACCTAAAAGAGTTGCTGAGGCTCTGACAGAAGATGGATGGGTAGCTGCTATGCAAGAAGAAATCAATCAGTTCAAAAGGAACAAGGTTTGGACACTAGTGCCAGCTCCACCTGGAAAGAATATCACAGGCACTAGATGGATCTATAGAAACAAGATGGATGAAATTGGGAACATCATCAGGAACAAGGCAAGATTGGTAGCACAGGGATACTCTCAGACTGAAGGAATTGATTATGATGAAACGTTTGCACCTGTTGCTAGACTTGAAGCCATCAGAATCTTTCTAGCTTATGCTGCCTATATGAACATCACTGTCTTTCAGATGGATGTAAAGAGTGCCTTCCTCAATGGTGATTTGGCTGAGGAAGTCTATGTTGCTCAACCTGAAGGATTTGAGAGCAGCGAGTTTCCCAACCATGTGTACAGACTTCACAAAGCAATGTATGGTCTGAAACAAGCTCCAAGAGCATGGTATGAAACTCTTTCAAATTTCTTATCTGAAAACAAATTTGTCAGGGGTTCTATTGATAAAACACTCTTTACCTTCAAGGACAAGAGTGATTTCATCATTGTGCAGATTTATGTGGATGATATCATCTTTGGGTCAACAAATGTCAATCTTAGTAAACGCTTTGCTAAATTAATGACCAAGAAATATGAGATGAGCATGATGGGTGAATTAACTTACTTTTTGGGTTTTCAAATTAAACAATGTCCTAAGGGAATTTCTATTTGTCAAGAAAAGTATGTTAAGGATTTACTTAAAAAATATGACTTGGCTGATTGTGCTTCAGTGAAATGCCCCATGCTTCCACCCAACGACTTGGGCCCTGATGAGTCAGGGGTCTCTGTCAATGAGACTTTATATAGAGGCATGATTGGGTCACTGATGTATTTAATAGCCAGTCGTCCAGACATCCAATTCTCCACATGTCTCTGTGCAAGGTACCAAGCTAACCCAAAAGAATCCCATCTAGTGGCTGTTAAGAGAATTTTCAGGTATCTCAAAGGAACATCTTCCCTAGGACTCTGGTATCCAAAGGAATCAGGCTTTGATCTCAAGGCCTATTCAGATTCAGATTATGCTGGATGCTGTATTGACAGGAAAAGTACTTCAGGCAGCTGTCAAATCCTAGGAGGAAAATTGGTTGGATGGAGTGCTAAGAAGCAAAACTCTGTGGCTATGTCTTCAGCTGAAGCTGAATATGTCGCTGCAGCCAGCTGTTGTGCTCAGGTGCTCTGGATGAAAAGTCAATTGGCTGACTATGAAATCTTGTATGACAAAGTGCCAATCTTTTGTGACAACACCAGCGCCATTGCCATATCCAACAACCCTGTTCTTCACTCTCGTACCAAACACATTGATATCAGGTATCATTTTATCAGGGATCATATTATGAAGGGAGATATTGAGCTGCATTTTGTTCCCACAGAGCTGCAACTAGCTGATATCTTTACAAAGCCTTTGGCTGAACCTACGTTCAACAGGCTAGTTGCTGAGCTAGGGATGCTCAATATTTCAAAGCCTGTGGCTTGATATTAAATGTGTTCATTAAATGATTGATTCTATATTAAATGTTTTATTAAATGTTTTTCACATGTAACTAGGTAGTTGCGTTCCAAGTAAATGCGAAAAACATTCTCACATTTTTTAATCATTTAAGTTTCGGATAACGAGGAGACAAATTTTTTTGAAAGGTCAATGGGACCCACTTGAGCAGTCAGTTTCGCTTTTTGCATTTAATACGGTTGAATAACTGTTCACTCTTATTTGATTATATATTGTCTTCTTTCTCTTCTCACCCACCACCATTCTCAAAATCTTTTTCTCTCTCTAAAACTCTTATCTCTCTCAACCATCCGCCATTTTCATTCACCTTCAACCTTACATCAATGGCGTTTCCCGTACCAAAAGCCTCCAATGTGAACTTCGAGATCAACGAGAGCATCATCGCCTCAAATAACGCTATTGGATGGATCAAGGCACCCAACAACACCTACTCGGATCTGGTAAACTTCATGCAAAACTGTGACCTAAACGAAGCCTTCACCAAATCTCCTTCCACCTTTTACCAAGAATACCTTAGGGAATTTTGGTATTCTGCCGAAGTTGAAGAAGACACCATTACCTTTAGCCTTTCTTGCAATGAACATCCGTTTGCCTTTTCCCTTGCTGATTTTGCCAGTGTGGCCGGACTTAAACATGGAGATGAGTGCTTGAAGACAGTTGACAAAAAGGCTGTCAAGGAAGCATTGGCCACACTCAATCCCTGTCACGACATTAACCCTGCCCTCACACCAGCTGACATCCTTGCTAAAGCACCTCTGAAGATCAAGTATTTTTCTCCTATGTGGCGTGTCCTCTTCACCCACATTGTGAAGTCCCTGGGAGGCATGCAGGGATCCCAAGATCAAATGTCGTTCAAACATCAGACTATTGCTTATGGATTAATTTGGGGAGCTGATGTTGACGTTGGAAGCCTTCTTTTCTCTAACCTAGTAGAACAACTTAAAGGAAGGAATCAGGTCAGGGAAAAGAACATCTGCTATGTGCGTTATTTGTCCCTGATCTTTGAGAGTTTGCTGGGAGAAAACTACCATAACAAGGCCTTGACAGCCCAGAAGCCCTATCGCATTACAGGCGCCATTTACAAGGAGATAGGAGCTGAGGATTTCCCTGTGACCGCTCACATGCTGAACGTTGCTAATCAGGTACCCAACGCTGAGAAGCCCTTGCTCCCTTCCTCTGTGAAGGTGAATACTTCTAGTGTCGCTGGCAAGTCTACGTCTTTGACCTCTGGGCAGCACACTACCAAGTCCAAGGCTTCTTCTGGCCAACAGCCAAAGAAGAAGAAAATCCCCTCTTCTTCTCAACCTAAAGCTGTTAGCAAGGCCAAGGAAAAGGAGATTGAAACCGCCTCTGGTCCAGATACTCTTGTGGATACAGAATCTTTGGCTGACAAACAACAGGCGTCTAGTGTCTCTAGGTCAGCAGAGACTACAGGAAAC